>OX365942.1:0-745522 GCA_947243795.1 Saccharomyces uvarum | reverse complement strand
CACACCACACCCACACACACACACAACACCCACACCACACCCACACCACCACACCACACCCACACCACACACACCACACCCCACAACCACCCACACACACCACACCCCACACCACACCCACACACACCACACCACACCCACACCCACACACCACACCCACCACACCACACCCACCACACCACACCCACACACACACACCACACCACACCCACACCCACACCCACACACTCTGCTACCCTAACACACCCACACACTCATATCATACTCACCACCTGGGTAACCTCCATCCTCTCTATCATTACCACCCACACACCCCACGAACCTCACCACTTAACACCCTGGTACATTCACACCTTCCCACCACATTTCTTTCAGTTTATCCCTCCACATCGAATCCTCACCCCTCGAATACTATATTGGCCTCCCTAACTCTTCCATACGACATGTCTACACACTACACACCACACCACTCATATCATACTCACCATCTGGGTAACCCTCCATCTCATCTATCATTACCACCCACACACCCCACGAACCTCACCACTTAACACCCTGCTACATTCACTCCTTCCCACCACATTTATCTGCATTTATCCCTCCACATCGAATCCCCACCCCTCGAATACCATATTGGCCTACCTAACTCTTCCATCGGACATGTCTACTTACCACACACCACTACCACATATATCATACTTACCATCTGGGTAACACCTCCATCTCCAATACCATGTGCATCACCATATATCAGCACAATCCTCACCCTCTATACTATTACCCTCCATACCAACCAACCAACCAACTTACTATCACACACCATCTCCCTACCTATATACCCTGACCATTCTCAATATCATACACCATTACCCTACCTCAATATCTCCATAATATCTCCAACTATCGGAACGTATATATAAACATACACATTCAAACCTAAACAAATCAACCTAAACACACAAACATATACACCACACCCCTCCACAATATCATATACCATCACTCTCAATATCACATACCATCACTCTCAACACCATATACCATCACTCTCAATATTATATACCATACTTCAATATCATATACCACCACATCCTCATACGGACGCTAAATGTAATATCATGTCCCACTACCCTAATCACCACTCTCTCCATCATATATCTACCCTCCAACCATTCAAACGTAAACATCGAATCCTAAACACAAAAACATATACACCATACCCCTCCACAATATCATATACCATCACTCTCAACACCATATACTATGACTCTCAATATCACATACCATCACTCTCAATATCATATACAATCACATACTCCTACAAACGCTAAATGTAATACCATATCCCACTACCCTAACCACTACTCTCCAACCGTCCAAACGTAAACAAATAAATACATCGAAACATACATATCCAAACGTAAACAAATCAACGTAATCACACTCCTCCATAATTCACCCTAACCACTCTCCATATCCCATACCATATATCATAATATCGTCTCTCTCCATATATACCATCTTATCACTCCCTATATATTATAATACCACCACATACTCCTACGGACGCTAACATGCATATCGAATCCTAAACAAATAATCCTAAACACCACGCCCCTCCATATAATAATACCATATCACCACTTATCATCACTCTCACACCCCTCCATATAATAATACCATACCACACCACCACTCTCTTCATAATATCGACATACTATATTATCCTGACTACTTCTACTATAATTAATACGCGCACTCCTACGGACGCTAAAATATATCATCAACATAACTCAATACCCATCTACTATCAACTTATCATCACTCTCCATTACTCCCCCATACTATCATACTATATACCATATGTTCTCTCTATATCCTAATACCTACACATTATACCATATACCATTCTACAATACCCTCAATACCATATTATAATACCACCACATACTCACACGGACGCTAAATATAATACAAATCACATACAAACCAACTATAATTCTTAAGCTTCCCACTCTCACATTCTATATTTTTATATTTTCTCACAATTTCTACCCTTTTACCCAATATCCATACCCATCCACTAATCATTATTTCTTAGCCCCACTCCAACTATCATTTATACACCTAAACTACCTCACTCAACCTCAAATACCACCTAACAATCTATCAACGCCCTTTCCCAGCTCTTTCTCTACCATACCACCACATTATCACCATATACGGCACGAACCTCAGCACTTAACACCCTGGACATTTTCACATTTCCACCATCTCCCAGCCACCAAACTCTGCCCCCCACTAAATACGATACTCTACATCATATATCCGCTTTAAACATCTCAATATTCTCACATTTGCTCTCATACCATCATATATCACATACCTTCATCACACCCATACCACCACTACAATACATATCACCCGTCTATCCACCACCACATATCTCAACATCGTATACCATAATTAATTACCCTAATCACTCTCAATAGAATATCATACCATCGCTCATCCCCATACTATATCACATACTATATAGCATACTATATCCTGATTCCTGTTACCGCCACATATCTCAATTTCATACCAGCAAGCCATTCAATCGCTCTCAATAGAATATCACATATCATCTCTCTCTATATATTCTACTACCACCGTATACCCTCACTTTCTCAACATCATATATCACCCATATACCTACCATCTCTCTCCATGTATATCATACCATCACTCTCTCTATATTCTAATACCACCGCATAAACATACGGACGCTAAATGAATTATAATGACATACCATACTATATACCTCCTATCACATACCATCTCTCTCTCTGTATTCTAATACCACCGCATACTCATCCGGAGGCTAAATATATTCTCATGACATACCGTATACCTACCATCCGCTCCATAATATCTATATACTATATTATCCTGACTACTCCTATATTATATTGAATTCGCACACCCCTACGGACGCTAAAATGTTATATCATATACCAGCACTCTCTATATATCTTTATCCTTGCCACCATATTACAATACCACCACATACTAAAACTGAATACCCATACCACCACTCATCCACATATAATACCACAACGCACTCGAACGGAGCCAAATAGAATATTATATGCCACCACTTTATATATACCCTAGCCACTACTACTACCACCACATACCATCATTCTCTCCATAATGCCATACCCTATATCTTTATACTACATCATTTTGACCATTCTTACTATGATGCATGCATGCACCCACCCACACGGATGCTATACATTATACCTTACTCCATACCATATCATATATCATCACTTATCTCAATATACTACCACTCCTCTACCGTCTTTCCCTCTTCATATCCATATCTCATTACCCTGACAGCTCTCAATAAAATAACATAATACATACCATTACCTTTCGTATATTGCATACTATATATGCCACCACTCTTTCCATACCATCGCCATTCGTATCATAATGCATGCACACACTCGCACGGACGTTAAACACCTACACCAGCTTCCCTCTCACCCCTTTTCTTAGACTATCACCGGATGCTTCTACGGACCTTAATATCACATCACATCACTACTACCATTATATAACATATCTTCTCCTCACTCCAACACAGCTACATAAATAATATCAACTACTCTTCATATCATCCTACCAATCACTCCTACGAATGCTACAAAATAACATTCCATATTTTACATTTTACTCTGCTTTTTCACTTTTCATCAATATCTATATACTTCTATACTTAACTACACCTAAACCATAATTTTCGATGCTCTTATTCCCCGATGACATGAATACAGACCCACAGGACATTGAGCCACCGCATACACCCATCGTTGACTTCACTCATCTTAGCTTCTCTTAATATTACCACTTACTTAGCCGCCTAGCTAACGTGCCTTGCATGTGCGGGGCTGACCGCTTTTTCTCGGGCAGCGCGTACCGATATGAAAATCATGTGATCATGTTCAGGTAGCGCTCTTTTTTTTTTGATGATGATTAACACTCCATGCTAATCATGATTGTGTTCAATTTATATATTAACACGATGATTAAAATTGTTGTTTACGCTTTCTTAAATCCAAATTAAAAAGAAAAGAAGCTATTGAAGAACTGAAGTCTTGATATAAGTAGTCGATAGATCAAGTTTCATCCCACAAAACAGCTCTCAAAAAAAAAATCTAAAAAAGAAAATGCGCAAGCCCGGAATCGAACCGGGGGCCCAACGATGGCAACGTTGGATTTTACCACTAAACCACTTGCGCTTATTTGAATGAAATTTTTAGTATTTCAATTAGGCTATATGAGGGAATGCAGATTGATAATATATCATTAAGAATTAATGGAATCTCAAAGATCATCATACAACTTTAAAGTTCAATAATATTACTTATATAGATTACACTAGAGATTCTCCTCATGGATTTAGGAATCCACAAAAAGTAATCTGCAATTTTGCATAATATTATAAATGATTCTGTTCCTCTTTTTATATGTTATCATTCATTGATCCTATTACAATATCAATCCTTGCGTTTCAGCTTCCACTAATTTCGATGACTATTTCTCATTATTTGCGTCATCTTCTAACACCGTATATGATTATATACTAGTAACATAGATACTAGCTATTAGGTGATAGTTGTGAGATAAATGTGGATTTTGATGTAATTGTTGGGATTCCATTTTTGGTAAGGCAATAATATTAGGTATGTAGATATACTAGAAGTTCTCCTCCGGGATTTAGGAATCCATAAAAGGGAATCTGCAATTCTACACAATTCTATAGATATTATTATCATCGTTTTATATGTTATCATTCATTGATCCTACTACATTATCAATCCTTGCGTTTCAGCTTCCACTAATTTCGATGACTATCTCTCATCATTTGCGTCATCTTCTAACACCGTATATGATAATATACTAGTAACGTAAAAACTAGTTAGTAGATGATAGTTGACTTATATTACAACAAGTTGATTTATATTCCAACAATTAGATGTATACGTCTCTTTGACCTTGGTGGTTCTAGACTACGCATACTCTTTTCGTTCCATGTATCTCGTGATATTTTAATTTCAGTCATTATCTTCTAATGGTCTTTTCTTACTCTTGTTAGTAGTAAAAGTATTAGAATCATCCATACCACCCAAACTGGAATTATTATGATGTGAGGGGATAGGTGGGATTTCTTTAAGAGAATTAGTACGGTCAGGAGACTGTTCGCTGGGTAAATCAGAAAGTGGAAGATCGGCAATAAGGGATTCTGCTGTAGGAGAATCATGAGAGAAAATAGGTACTTTAGAAGAAATTGGATGACTGACTACGTCATTCTCTGGTCCAACAGTCTCTTATGATTACCGCCTACTTAGCCGCCCAGCTGACATGGTATGCACGTGTGGCTGAACGCTTTTTTCTCGGGCAGCGCGTACCGACATGATCATGTGACAGTCATGTGACGGCATTCTACAGATAATTATTAAACTCCAAAAAGAAGCCTAGGAGTTCTTAATCTGTGGAACGCACTCCTGGTTGGGTACGTTAAAACACTTCTACTAATGAAAAGGCTGCTAAAATGAGCCTATATGGCACTATAAAATTACTCACATAGCTCACAAGAATTATATCCAGTATAAATAATATACTAAACGATTAAAATCTTAACATAATAAGCAAATATTAAACAAATATATTTATTTTTCCGTTACAAATTTTTTAAAAGGAAGGTAAGCTGAACATAATCATGAAAAAGCAGGATACTATTAAATTAGCGCCAACATCGACAAACAAATCACCAAGAGTTTATTCCGGCAATAGGTTATTATACAATATAAGCACTTGGCATTGGATATGCAACCAAAGGAAAATAGGAGCTTTCTTTGTTTGCAATTGAACAATATAACGAATACCAACCACAACAGCTGCTCAATATACCAAAGTAGCCTCCTGCCATCGAAGCGTTGACGTTTGAAGTGAAAGAACCGACGCACAGCATTAGAAATGTCAAGTCTAGGAAAAGTAGTAGTAAGAAAATACCCCAAGTACTCTTCATCGAGCAGACCATTACCAGGAAATTAAACACAGTCCATCCAGCAAGGTAAAACCCAAGTATATTGTTCAGTGCCTGCGGGTTATCCGCATATGCACTAGCCACGCCAAATTGCTCAAGGTTAAGACAACCCCAACTAATCCAAAACCCTCCAAATGTTCCAAAGACTGTCATACAAAACGTATCACCGACGCAGAAAGATAGCAGTCCTGACAACAAAACAACCGCGCCACCAAAAATGAAAGAAGCATTCAAAAGATTGAGGTCGGTAACTCCACGCACTCTCGCATTAACCAACCCCAGTGTTAAACACATGAACGAGAAAGATGCCAATCCTAGTGGAAGGGGGTTTGCAAAACCTGTTGACCTTGGCTGCTCCCGTTGCACATCGCTACTTGGTTTACTTGAAAAATAATTTACAAAATCGCTTCTTTGGAAAATTTTGTCACCGATCGTAACATACTCTCCAACAGACGAAATATGCTCGCAACCTGGTCCTTCTTTGTGCTCGCTAGATGCACGTGAAATTGTTTGTTCTTGATTTTGTTTTCTTTCTCTCATAGCACCTTGGGATGATGATGCTGAAGATATAGGTTCCATTTTTGAAGGTTAGACTACGAATGTATTCATTCAGATTTATTTTCAACAAAACTTATCTCACTAACACTGTTTAAAAAAGGTCTTACCCACACCTTTTATATTCGTTGGCTTCATTCTAGTTCGGTACTATTTTTTTCTTTAATCGGCGTATCAAATATTCACGGTGGATCGAGGGATAGCTAGGTAATCATAGAAAGCGTGAAAAAAAATGCTCGTCAAAGGTTTCCTCTGTTTTTGCCTCCTCGCCACTATTACTACTCAATCTCTAGTGTGAAAAATTTCTGTACTATTTTATTGTGGGGGTGGGGAAAAGCTTAATTTAACTTTAGGGTTATGTTTACCATTTTGGATATTATGAATTATGATTATTATTCTTTACTCTCCATAGTAACGACAAAAAAGTATGTTTTGTATGACGTGTTTTTGTGTGGGGGTGGGGACATTGTAAGGAGAATGCACGCTCCCCTTATTTTTCTTCGACGATTTTTGCGTCTGCGTACTCCGTGCGTTTCACTCAGTTAGCGGATACAAGAGAAACAGAAAAGGTTAATCGTTCCACGGATGATTTCAAAATAATAGATGGCGAGACTCAAGAATGTCCCTCTATGACTTTCATTCAGAGCTACTCATTTCATTTACTGTGCAGAAATGCCCTTAGGAACTTAACCTCAATGAATATCATATACTACAGACTTAGTTAACAAGTATCGGTGCATTTCGATAAAAGCAATGCCATAAACCTGGAACTATACGAAAAGCTCTGAATTTGTATATGGCTAGTCTGCTCTAATTTTACAGCCATAACACCGCCAGTATACAGAAGCATATATTTTTTTGATGGTCCAGCTTTGAATATACTCGTTTAAATTGGATGACGAAGCACATAATTTTGGAAAGATTCATTTGTTTTACCACCTCAAGAAGTGGTGTGTACGGTAATATGGTGAGGGAAAAGGAGGTATACGGAACCGGAGGTAAGATGGGATATATTGTTTTGTTGTATACGGTTTCCTAATGTACGAATCACAATGTCCAATAAACACCGCAACCCCCTATGGTGTTTATAAACGATAATTGCATGCAAGAACGCCCAATGTGTAAACAACCTATAATGTTTTTTTTTGCCTTATATTGGCTAGCTGCGACATTCACAAACTGCACTGCACCTCTGCCAGTACGGGCGCGTGCCTAAAAAACAAGTCTCTTCTACGCGTTTTTTCAGCCAAAATAAGCTACTGCTTACGTATACGTGCACTATGGGGTGGCGTGCCTGATCCTACAGTGCCTGCGTTGCCCCCACCGTGCCTGCGTCGCCCCACCGTGCCCATAATCTCCTTGGCGCAAATTTATCGCGGCATAATAACGCAACAAATCGTCAGTCAGCCCACTATGATCAATTTCCTTCCATTGCAATAATACATCATTGCTTAAGCTTTGCACTCAAAGAGTTGTCCAATCAACCTTTTGTATTGATTGTGGAGAAGTGGGGTGAATCGTACGCCTTCCTTGCTATTTCTGTACTTGCTGTATCAGGAGACATATGCCTCGGTAATAAAGCTAGTCTACCGGATTAGGTTAGCCAAGAGATGTTTTCATGTTTCAGGAGGGATTGTTTGTCCAACCGTCTGGCACTTCGCTCAATTCTGAACTCCATTCCATTTCATATATAAATAGTCGACAACACTCGGCAATAATCGTTACTTTTGCTAGAAATTCACTATCGAAAAATCAAGACAAAAATCAAAAGTAATAATAAACATACAATTTCAAACATGACTAAACCCGGAGAAACAGCAGCTACTAGCTTGAATGCTAAAACCCTCAAGAGCTTCCAATCGACTCTACCGGTACCAACTTACCCCAGGGAAGGTGTCAAACAAGGCATCGTCCATCTAGGTGTTGGTGCATTCCACCGTTCCCACTTGGCTGTATTTATGCAGCGTCTAATGCAAGAACACAACGTTAAGGACTGGTCCATCTGTGGGGTTGGTTTAATGAAAGCAGACGCTCCTATGCGCGATGCCATGGACGCCCAGAACTGTCTTTACACGCTTGTGGAGCGCGGTATCAAAGACACCAATGCCTACATTGTTGGCTCCATTACAGCCTACATGTACGCACCAGATGATCCAAAGGCTGTCATCGCAAAGATGGCCCATCCAGACACACGCATCGTGTCTCTTACCGTCACAGAAAACGGTTATTATCACAATGAGGCCACGCACTCTTTGATGGCTGATGATGCCGCAATTGTCAACGATTTGAATCACCCAGAGAGACCAAACACTATTTACGGATATTTGTATGAGGCTTTGTTGCTACGTTATAAGGAAAGTGGTCATCCTTTTACTATCATGTCGTGTGATAACATGCCACAGAACGGTATCACACTCAAGGCCATGCTTGTTGAGTTTGCCAAATTGAAGGATCCAAAATTCGCCGCTTGGATTGCTGAAAAGGTGACTGCTCCTAACAGTATGGTTGATCGTGTGACACCACGTTGCACTGACGTCGAGCGCAAATTTGTCGCCGACACATATGGAATTCAGGACAAATGCCCTGTCGTAGCCGAGCCTTTCATCCAGTGGGTGCTAGAAGACAATTTCTCTGACGGCCGTCCTCCTTGGGAGCTTGCTGGTGTGCAGGTTGTTAAAGACGTTGAGTCTTACGAATTAATGAAACTACGTTTACTTAACGGTGGTCATTCAGCCATGGGATATCTGGGTTACCTAGCTGGTTACACTTATATTCATGAGGTTGTGAACGATCCAACTATCAACAAGTATATCCGTGTGCTAATGCACGAGGAGGTTATTCCATTGTTGCCAAAAGTACCAGGCGTCGATTTTGAAGAATACACTGCTTCAGTGTTGGAAAGATTCTCCAACCCAGCCATTCAGGATACTGTCTCTCGTATTTGTTTGATGGGCTCGGGTAAAATGCCCAAATATGTTCTACCTTCAATTTACGAGCAATTGCGTAGACCTGATAGTAAGTACAAGTTACTGGCCGTTTGTGTTGCTGGTTGGTTCCGTTATCTGACTGGTAAGGATATGAATGGGAAGCCATTCGAAATTGAGGACCCCATGGCACCAATCCTACAAAAAGCCGCCGTTAAAGGTGGTTCAGATCCGCACGAATTGTTAAGTATCGATTGTCTATTTGGTCCTGAGCTACGTGATAACAAGGAATTTGTTGCTCAATTGACTCACTCACTCAAGGCCGTTTACAACAACGGACCACTTGCTGCTGTGAAAGAAGTTCTTGACCAAGTGTAAATCTGAAGTGATATACATTTCGATAGTAATTGAATTATCTTCAATAGTTTGTATCTTCGTACAGTTTTAGTTTTTTAATGAAGTAAAGAATTGAATGCCTTTGAATATCCGGACCCACGTTCTTATAAACTTTCGAATATTTAGTTTTCTTAATGTGGTGTGGTGTGTGTTACAGATTAGCGCCATCGCCATTTTTCAAACAATGTAAATTTTCGATTAAAAGTGTAAAGGATATAAAATATATAAAAAAGGAAACAAGATGCGGAAATAAGTAAAAATTAACTTTTTTTTTTTTATAACAAATAATATATGGCTTATAAGAATATTAACCTTCATACATTTGAGTAAAGATGAGGTTACAGGTGTCTATTTAAAATGTGTTTATTGTTAACATCATTGTTGCCCTACTAAGGTGAAGAATGCAAATTTAAAGACCCCTTCGAGAACTTCAAATACTTCTTCCAGTCTTTCTTTTCAACCTGGGCCTGTTCGGAGGTGTCTCCCCTTCTTGAAGGTGGAACCCAAGATGCAGACTTCCATGGTTCCACACCTTCTTCATACAATAACTGGATTTCCTCCAAAGACAACCCGATTGTTTCTGGCAAGAAAAAGAAGATGTAGAAAAACATTGCGATCAAGCATCCCACGAACACATAACCGTAATAGAAGTGGATAGATCCAGTGATAAATGGTGTAAAGAAACCAATTAAAAACTGCCATAACCAGTTAAACGCAGTTGAAATCGACATAGCTCTAGACTTAAACTTTGAAGGGAACGACTCGGCAACCACGATATAAGCAACTGGTGCCCATGTTGTAGCAAAACAAAATATGTAAAAACAGGTAAACACGATCATAGCATTACCTGCTCCCTTCGAAGAGGGACCGTCATCGCCATGGGGGTATAGACATTTCACCCCCACACTTGCAAATATCACCATACAGGCCATCATCCCGGCTGCTCCGAATAGAAGACATTTACGACGACCAATTTTGTCCACACCCATAACAGCGAGAATAGTAGAGAAGAAATTCACTGTACCCAAAATGATTGAGGTTTCAAACCCATCTGTAAGTCCGACAGACTTGAAAATGGTGGTTCCGTAGAAGAAAAAGTAGTTTTCACCGGTAAGTTGCAAGAAAGTTTGCACAAGTATCCCGGTAATCAAACGTGGGAAAACTTTGGATTTCACTGAGAGAAGCTCCTTCCATGAGGCCTCCCCTTGTTCCCTCTGAGCAAGCACACCTGCGATGATTTCTTCCGCTTCTCCGTATACCCATGGATCTTCTGGTGAAACCTTGTTTACCTTGGCAATGGAAGTACGTGCTTCCTCGTGTTTTTCACTTTCGATTAGATATCTTGGTGATTCTGGAACCAATAACATACCAATGATGATGATTAGGGCCCACAAAAAGCATAACCCGATAGGCACTCTCCATTGTGCGGTGCTGTTGTATTTACGTGTTCCGTAAACACTACAGTAACCTAGGAAAATCCCAAAGGTCATGTTCAGTTGGTATAATGAAATAAGTCCACCTCTTAAATCCTTCGGAGCTATTTCAGACAAAAGCATTGGACACAACACGGAGCAGCCACCAGCACCTAAACCGTATATGATTTTACCGACAAAATACTGGTACCATTTGTGGTTTGAGCTGATTTGGATAATTGCACCTACGATGTACACCAACACCACGATCACAATTGCTAGTCTTCTGCCTAAAGTATCGGCCAGACGCGCAAAGATAAGGCCACCTATAGCGCATCCCACACTGAACATTGCAACCAGAAGACCCATACGCACGTTACTCAAATAGTACTCTCCAGTACTGTGCTTGTAAGATCCGAAGTTCATTTTGAAATTGTCCATGTTAATAAAACCTGCAGTGATACCACTATCCCAGCCAGGTAAGAACCCTCCAAAAGAGATAGGTATACAAAGTAAATAGATAGTAAGATATCCCAAAAATCCTCTCGTTGGTGGTTCTAATGGCCCTTCATCTAGGACAAACTCATCAGACCCCTCCTTTTCTATGGGTGGTGTGACATGAATGTCGGCGGTCGATGCATTTCGAACATCTGTAACACTCCCAGCAGATGATTGAGAGTTAGACATATTTTTTCGTTTTTCTTTCTTTTTTTTTATTTGTTGAACCTCTCAAATAAAGTGACCATAGAACCTGAAAAGAGTTAGTCGAGTTTAGCTCTCTCAATTTATATGTCTCAAATAGCGGCAATTGTCTAAAGGTAAAAAGAATGGTGTGGCAGCAATGACATTCGTGCGAAACCACTGGAACGATAAAATTTCGATCGTAGGGAGGTTTTCACATATTAACGGTACTATTTTCGTTTCAATTCTTGAACGACTGCTGTCCTTCACTTGAAGTTTTTAGACATGGAGCCCCTAGGATTATCTAATAATATTGTCCTTGAACGTTTACGCCAAGGCAACCTATAAGCCCACTAACAGACCTGTACGCACTAAAGCTGCTCACGCCGCTTTAACGGGATCCTTGCCTGTGTGCCTGCCGCTCAAGATTTCACAACCGCGCTATTTCAAGCTTATGCGGATCATACCCCACCCCCACTTTTTTTTGGGTTTTGAGTTTTAAGTTTGAAATGCATCCTAGGTAGGATTTTAAGTTAGAAGAAATTAATTGATTGCAAAACAGGTGACGTCAACTGTATATCCTACATAGTCGCACCAAAGGGGGTCTCTCCTGTTTCTAATAGTTGCTATAACATATGAGAATTGACTAAATGGTATATGGTGTGATTACTATAAGGAACGGAGACAAACAAAAATTTGCACAGAGATACGCGGAGAAGATTTTTCTAGCGTAGTATTATGGCGCACTTGTATCGAAAAGACCGTACAAACTCTTCGTAAAATCAAATAATGAAGCACCCAGCTATCACGCTACCGCCATTCTAAGTTGCAAGGTGCGTTTCATTTTACCGCGGCATCGTTGATTTTCTGGTTACCATATTCCGCTGTACAGCTGGCGGAACGAACACACTAACTGGACCAAGAACAGCACTGTCTGAAGATGTTTAAGAAAGAAACTCCTGAACTATTTGGAAACTCGAGTTATTCCCGAAATGCATGCCATATACTGTACTAAACCACATAGCTAACCGACACACGGCCCCCTCAATAAGCTATACCTTGCCTTATGCTTATACCCTACCCGCTCCTAAATGGCGGTAAAATCTTTGGCATGTACACCATATAAGGCAGCCCGTTTGTACTCTGTGCACTAAATCACTCCTACACGCACCCGTAAGGATGATGATAGTAATCAAATCAGGTTGATGATAACTCAGAGGCAGCGATTCCTTATATTATATGGAAATAATAGTCAAACACAACAAAATTCTGGAGGGAGGGTGTCTATTCTAATTGAGCCCATAGATTTTGAGCTTATGGTATACATTTTCGGAATAAGAACCAGTGTATATTACTACGTCCAAATATACGGTTTGAATGCAAGCGGACACCCATTGTTCTAGCTCGAAATGTATAGGTGATGAAAGTAAAATATATCTCGCTTTATGTCATTCACCACCGCAATGTATCCCTCAATACCTAACGGATCTTCCATAGACGCGTGACGATTCTTTCTCGATATCCTGGATATCCCTTAGTAATGTCTCATAATTCCTACAGCCACATCAAAACGTATCATTGTTCAACAACCCTGATTCTTGCGCTTCCACCCCTACACTAATCATTATATTCAGCTCAATATGGCTATCTCCTCTCTCATATGTCTTTACAAATTCAATTTACGGACCTTATACAATATCCTGATATCATTCTTATTCTGCATTCTCACTTCCAAAGATTCAATAGACCTCAGTACTGCTTCATATCCCATTGTGATAATCGGCACATGCAGAAGTCTATTACCTTTACTTACCTTTCATGATCAAGGGAATGTAACAAGAAAGAACTTTCTACGTCCTCGAGCACCCATATATTTTTGGTATCGGCATATGCACACATGTCATGATATCTTGCCGTCCAGCTCACTGATCTTAAAACGTTTATTATATTTTAAATGTGATTAGCTCAAATCCAATGAGGTAACGTACTTCTCCCCAATGAAAACTTTAATAATCTCAATATTCACACTAAATGTGTTATAATTTGCATCTCAAGATTCTCTATTTTACCTGCATTCTCTTACTGCTACCTACTTAGGCCGCTCAACTAAGGTTTTCGTATGCGGCTGACCATTTTTCCAGGTTAATACACCCATGCACCTGTCACTTGAAATTGGACAGCCGTCACCTATGCAAGTTTTTAGATGCTTCCCAAACTTAGTTGGCGACGTGTAAGAATCAGTTTTTACAAAGTAACATATCAGTCTTCACTAGGAATTATAAGGTTCTGCAACTGAGGAATTGTATCTGAGGCCTAAGATCAACATTCTTTGTCACAAGTGGGATCTCTATGATTCCCGCATGGAGGGTTCGCCAATTTTTTTGCACTTTCTCTATGGGCCATTTGTCCGCTATAATATATTTGCTATTCGGTCGAACTTTCGTACAGGGTTACTCAATTAAAAATTAGAGCTGTGTGAGATCAGTTCGTCCTAACTGAAACTAAGGAAAGATACTTAATCGCTCAAACACTCTTCATTTCTATGTTTTTGAGTGGCGTGCGGGATTGAGCTCTCAGAATAAATCATGTGACAGAAATCATAGCCATACAGCACGAACAATCTAAAAGCCAAATTAGTATTTTGCAAAGCGCCAACATATAGCGCAGTGCTTTCCGTTTCGTTTGCAGTTGATTGAAAAGACCTTAATAAGAGCGAGTGCTCTTCTTCCCATTTATCGCGTTAATGATATCATCTTTTTTTTCGGCTGTATTTCTACTTTTGTTCAAGAGTACCTAAGATTTCTTCTGATTTGCCAATAGAGCCGTTTCATAGAGGCCCTATTCAAATTGTCTCTATCTGTAGGTCTGGTTTCAGTTCCTTGGACCTTTTCTTCGAATTTTTGCCTCGACCCCAGAAAAATGATATTTCCACAACTGGAGAAAAGCCATTCCATAGTGAATTTACCACCGGAAAAAAGTAATTGTACGAGAAGGGTCCCACCTATCCCCCTGGAGGGTCCATATACAAAGATTACATACATAGTTTCTGGTACTGTATCTATGCCCCAAATCCGGTTAAATGGAGCCTTTTTTTTTCAACATTAACACACCGAATCTGCCACAATTAGTTCGTACCGCCTTGTTATCCCGTGATAGATCTCACTCCGGTTAAAAAAAGGCACCCTCAAGGCGTATCAGTACGTTGATAGGTAGTAAAATTCTTGTGGGGCAGATAGAAAGTCTACTTCAAGCATTTTGCGAGATAACACAGAATTCCTCGAACCAAATCATTGTGGCGCACGCCGCGACGTCAAAAAAAAACAATTATCATCGAGGTTGGTGGGGCTTGCGCAGCGGATGAGGCAAGGCTTCATGGTAATTTCATGTGACTGAAGGTGAACGAGAACTGCAAGTCACACATTGATATCTGTTCTCAATAAAGTACCAAATGGCTATAGTACTACCTTTACTAATTGCTTGCTTGTAGTTGTAGTTGTGGTTGTAGTTGTGGTTGTAGTTGTGGTTGTGAAATATCCCAGTGGCTCTCAAACTCTTTACCTTGACAAAGACTTTTTATATGCCATAAACATAAAGCATCTTAATGATATATAGCGTTGGATTAGAAGCTATAGTTTACTTCTTTTTCGTCCAGTTCCTCCCTTGCTGTTCAAATTATATACAGAAGAAGTTGAGTATAAGGTGTGTAAAGCTACCATAACAATGACATACAAGGAAGAGGATACTCGCATTGAGGTTACGAAAGATCAAACAACCATCCAAACTGAAGATACCCTTTCTTTAGGTCATTCTGACTCATCGATAGATCACGTTTATGATAAAGAGAAATCGAAAACTAATCCTTTCTTAAATCCTGCAGTCGAAAATTATTACCGGAATTTATATGCATCTACTAATTATGAGTGTCGTGAAAGATTCGATCCTAAGTTTGAATGGACAAAAAAGGAAGAGAAAAGTCTTTTGCGGAAATTGGAATGGCGTGTAACGCTTTTGGCTTGCTTTATGTTCGTGGCTTTGCAAGTCGACCGAGGTAATTTGGCGCAAGCAGTGGCAGACAACCTGCTCGGTGATTTGAATATGACTACAAATAATTATAATACCGGTAACACTATCTTTTATTTGACGTTCTTGTGCGCGGAACTACCTTCGCAGTTGATCTCCAAGAGGTTAGGTGCGGATGTTTGGATACCAATCCAGATGACTCTATGGTCCCTTGTTGCTATTTTGCAGTGCAGGCTTACAGATAAGCATTCATTCTATGCATGCAGGGCACTGCTAGGCCTTCTTGAGGGAGGCTTTGTGCCAGATTTGGTCCTTTGGATGTCCTACTTCTACACTGCCTCAGAGTTATCAATTAGGTTATCACTCTTTTGGACCACTTTGTCATTGACACAGATAGCTACATCGTTGCTTGCTTTCGGGGTATTGAGATTGAGAGGTCGTGGGGGAATGGCTGGGTGGCAATGGTTGTTTTTAATCGAGGGTCTTTTCACTCTAGCAATTGGTATAGCCTCCTATTTTTTGATGGTTCCATCTGTTGTTCAAACTAAGAAACCGTGGAACAAGAAAGGATGGTTCACAGATAGAGAGGAAACCATTATTGTCAACAAAATCTTGAGAGATGATCCCACAAAAGGTGACATGAATAATAGACAGGGTATCAACCTCAAGATATTATGGCAAACAATAACCGACTACCATCAATGGCCTGTTTATTTGATTGGACTAATTGCGTACATACCAGCGAATGTATTAACTGCGTATTTGACATTGGTATTGAAGAGTATTGGCTTTAAAACTCTACAAGTTAACTTACTTGCCATACCCCAATATGCTCTCCATATTGTTCTATTACTAGGCATTACCTATTTGACGGAGAGGCTAAACAATAGATTAGGACTATGTCTTTTGCAGCCTTTGTACACCGTGCCGTTACTAGCCATCTTGCGTTTTTGGAAAGGAACCATGGTTAATAAATGGGGAACATACATCATTATCACATTGCTATTAGGAAATCCATATATCCATGCCATTTGCGTTTCCATGTGTTCTAGAAATTCACACTCGATAAAAACGAGAACAGTTTCTGCTTCATTATACAACATGTTTGTTCAAGCCGGTTTGATAATATCCTCGAACATTTACCAAAAAAGTGATCAACCACTATATCACAAGGGTAATTCGGTTTTGTTTGGCCTTTCTCTCGCCATGTTTCCTTTGTTGATTGGAAGTAAGCTTTTCTATATACATGTTAACCGTAAGAGAGATAAAATTTGGAACGCAATGCCTGAAGAAGAAAGGGAGCACTATATAAATGTAACTACGGATACCGGTTCACGTAGATTGGATTTTAGGTTTAGCCATTAAAATACTAGCCTTTACAGTTCAGAGCTGATATATCCACTGCCGTTTTCAAAATTATTTTCTCAGTCTGACCAAAAGCTATAAGACCATTCTTTTGATGTACGTACATACAGAATACGATAAGTAATCATTTCTTTTAGTATTTTATAGAGTAAATGGCACCGCAGATATGGGGACCTTATACTGCCCTCTAGACGTCTGTTAGCCTTTCTTTTCGTATCCTTAGATTCTTGACACACGCACTGGAAAAGCAGAGTGTAATAGGAAAAGAGCCCAACATGTCTGAGCCACCCGGTGAACACGAGTGGGTCAGTTAAGTTATCGGGGTTCCCTTACGCTAGCGTTCGACTGTGAAGCCACAGGACTTCAATAGTGGTAGCCATCATTGTTTTAGTTGTTATGGCGGCTCTGCCAAGTCCATTTGCCCGTACTTGTATAGGATTAGTTACTACACAAAGGCAGGCACTATAATACATTCATTTGCAGAGTTCTAACTGGAAGATATTCCTAGAGCTTTGCTTCTTTTACAGTTTTTCTGAAACGACGGTCGATGAAAAAAAAGAGTGAGTTCGAACATTAATAATTCAAATTCGGTGCGCGGTTAATTTTAAAAGCATATGGCCAAGGCCAACAGCAATTTGTAGTGTTATCACCACTTACTTAAACCCAAAACCCCAATTCTATGATTTGTGGTTCGTTTACGAGATCAGCTAAAAACCCTTTGGGTATCAAAGGAAACCTATAGATATGTCCAAGATGCAGAATATAAAATATAATGGATACAAGATAGACACATTTTTATGAACTAAGATACAAATTTAAACCGGGAAGCAAAGAATGCTAATTATTCTTCCTTGGTTCAACTATGGGAAACATAAGCTCGAAACTATCTAACAAAGAAAACAACTCTTCGAGCTTTGAGCTGTCGCCATCAATCACCACCTTGCCAGTACTCGCCGCCTCAGCAAAAGTTGTTTTCTTCTGCAGGATTGCATCGAGCGTACCTCGGTCCAGCCTTACGCTAACGTCTGCTCCCTGATGCTGACCGATGGTGTGAGTAAGGGCAGAGTTCTCAAGTGACATGACGAAATGCTCGTTCAAATCGGCAAAGTGCCAGTTGATGACTGAAGTTATGCCTTCAGCTCTGGTCCCGTCAAGACGTACAGCCAAAAAGTCGAATAACAAGTCGTTGCTAACCGCTTTAGTCAAGTCGCCAATGTTTTTGGTGATGCTTGGAATATTTGGCACGCCATTACGCAGCTCCATCGCACCTACCAGATAGGCGCAACGCCAAATACCTGACTCTGCCTGGTACCCCAACTGCTCGAGGGCATCAGCACCTAATTCGCGGGCCTGCTCGTTTTCAGGTTCGGCATAGACGACTTGGTTTGCCACACTGGCAACCCAGCGAAACTCGCCTCTTTTGAAGTCCTCTCTTGCGCGGTCCAGCACTGCGTCAGCACCACCCATGTACTCGATGGTTTTCTTCGCATATGCCACCGGTGGTAAGGGGTTAAGATTGGCGGGGTTGGCATCGTACCAGCCAAGGTACTTCTGATACACTGCCTTGGCGTTGTGGCGCAATGTGCCGTAGTAGCCGCGCGTAGACCATTCTTGCTCGAGGCTCGCAGGCATGCGAAGCGTTTCTGCGATTTCTTCTGCTGTGTAGCCATGGTTCAGTAGACGCAGTGACTGGTCGTGGATGAATTTATACGTATCACGGTGCTTCTTCAATAAATCATTAACGCGTTTACGTCCGACAGTGGGCCAGTGATGCTGCGCGATGAGCACGTCAGTCTTGTCCCCGAAGGACACTCGTGCCTCATCGATGTACTTCGACCACAGATTACCGTCACGTATCTCGGCACCCCGGATAGTATAAAGGTTATGCATGCAGTGCGTCACATCTTCTGCCATGTCCAACACACGGAACTGCGGTAGATATAAGAGCATTTCCGAAGGTGCTTCTGAGCCCAAGGCAAGCTGGAACACAAATTTTACCCCGTCAATGGTGTGTTCTTCTTTGGTATTGTTAATGGTGACAGTTGGAGCGATTAGTGTATTTGTTCCACGGGCGCTCGTCTTTCCCAAGCCCGTGTCAACCAGTCCTCGAACACCGGTCTGCAGTAGCATACCGAATTGGAATTGGGCGCGTCGACTCATAGCATTGCCTGCCAAGATATTTTCGGCAACTGCGCTCTCCATGAATCCAGCGGGAGCAATTATGTTTACCTTGCCAGCAATAACATCTGCCTCGTTAACCACGCCCTTCACACCACCAAAATGGTCTGAGTGGCTGTGAGTGTATATCACAGTGCCGACCGGCTTGCGTGGGCGATGCTGGAAGTAAAGATCCAACGAAGCATGGGCTGTCTCGGTTGTAAAGAGCGGATCGATCACGATTAAAGATGTATCGCCTTCGATCACGGTCATGTTCGAGATGTCAAACCCGCGTACTTGATAGATACGCTCGGTCACCTTGAAGAGGCCATGGATCGCGTTTAATTGAGCCTGCCTCCATAAACTAGGGTTCACAGTATCTGCGGCCTCATTCTCCTTAATAAATTCAAATGGTTTCATGCTCCACGCTGGTCGCTCGCCAGGGCCATGGCCAGGTACCAGGGCATCGGGTACTGTAGCAACGAAGCCGCGCACTGCTTCTTCGAAGTCGCGGCGGTCCTGAAAAGGTAACTTCTTTGCGAAATCGGAGTTAGCGCGCAGCGTTGATGGTTGAGGCCCTTTGGGTGCAGCAGATTTGTTTAAGTCTCCCATAGTTGCTTTATATTCGGTTGCGTGTCCTTATGAAGCCACATTCTGGAGGCAATGGCTTTCCTTGACCTAATTGCAGGGTCTTTCTTTTATACCATTGCGCTTACAGGAGCCATTTCACTTGCGTATTTCTCGAAAAACAGTGGCATTAGTTCGAACACTGGCGCGCATGCAATATGGCCAGTTGAATAAAAAATAAAAAGCAGCTTTTACGAGTGCTAACTGTGGCTAAGGAACGGTGAGAAGTTATTACGCGAGGTTTCGTATTACGATCTTTTTACGGGGGGATGCTGATACTGATGCTGATGCTACTTTGGAACCCAGAGAATGGCACTTAAATGTCATGTGATATTATCCGAGTGATGACCAGATTTATGATTTTGATTATATCGATGGTACGGTGGAAATGCGAGCGCCCCTCGAGATATCGTTATACACAAAGATGGGTGCGTTCTGGCTTCCAAGTCAAAATATTCATTTTTTTATTTCATTGAATCTCTCCACGAATAGAAAACGCACAGATACCAAGCATGGCTGGAGACTGGGATATCCGCGCTCGGCATGGGGGAAGTCTTGGTGAAACGTCTATAATCTCAGGGTCTCTTGTCTGCTGAGCGACAATCCTCTGTTTTTGTTTCGTATATGTGGGTAACGTGGACATCCGGTTATTTTGTGTGCGTGATAATTTTCTCTGGCAGTTGCCTCATTTCGATGCTTTAATAAGTAAAAAAAGCGCATCAAACGAAACCGCAGGATAGTTTAAGTAGTCAGTCTTACACGCACGCATTCCTTTCTCGATCGCTACAGTAAGAGCGGGATGCTAAGATTTCGGTAACAATGTAAACTCAAAGTAACCTACTACAGTAGCCTTGAACACGACATCGATCGGCAAACCAATTTCTATAGTATCTTGAAAACACATCGTTTGTTAGGCCAACCGCCAAAAATTTTCAATTTCACCTACATAATGGTCTTGAAACTATTTCGATTTACGCCTGGCATAGAAAAATTTCGGAGTTCGAGCACCGAAATCCAAAAAAAAAATTAATGCACATCCGGCATACGCAATCAGCTCTAAGGGTTTGGCACTTCGAAATCCTGAAATAACTACAAGCCTTTCCTTACCATTATTTTCTCATCAGTAGTTTGGTTACGTCTGCTTGATAACGCGTTTTAGCTGATCTCGCGTTACCTGCTACCTGCTCTTTCAGATTACAAGCTGATGTGACTCTAATAGTGAGGTATATTCTGTCTAACATTCGATTAGAACTAGACTTTTTAGCAAGCCTACAAAGAAACAAGAATATTCAACCACTAGATATTTGTGCAAAGGCAGTGGGTTATAAGGAAGCAAACGTGATATGGAATTGAAATATATAGCTTATTTGGGGTGGGATTGTGGGAAGAAAGAAATGATAATACATTGATAGACACTCGTAAAATCACTTAGACATCAGTAATACTTAGTCCTTCTTCCTACATAAGTAATAGAATGTAGACCACTCTACCTTAAACGGTAAATCCAAATTCTTGCAATGACAAACCTCTTTCATTTCATTTATAAATATATCTGCTATGTCTGGTTCACCAGGATGGTCCCTAGTCCAAGAAGCGTATATGCTCCAGCTTTTTACAAACTGCTTTAATTGCGCCAAGGTGATAGTTGTGCGCCAAAGAAAGTTATTATTTTCAGCCGTGATTGTTGATGTATCTGGGTCTGAAGGGTTATAAATGGTCATCTCAACATCTTTAAATCTCTCTGGTAATAAAGAACGTAGCTTTTCGCCACCATAATTTATTAAAACTTCTCTTTGGTTGTTATCGAAGTATTTGCCCATGTAATCCTTACTCCAACAATATTTGTAATATACATTTGAAGCTTCTGGAGCAAAATCCACGAATTCCGGTTGAATATAAAACCAAAATGCAAAAGTTCCATCTCTGCGTAATACAGAAGAAACTTGTTGAAATAGCTTTCCCAGCTGACACCAATGAATTGCCTCCGCGCTGATAACCATATCAACAGTTCCTGGCTCAATGCTGGATAAGTCTTCACCAAGGGCGTTAATGAATCTAACCCTGTCACCCAATTTACGTTCAGCCTTTTCTTTCTCTGCAATCGAGAGCATGGCGGAAGATGGGTCAACGCCAGTGATTTTTTCAAAATAGGGCTCAAAGAGAAAAGTTGCCTTTCCTGTACCACATCCGACATCCACCAAATCCTTGCATGGGCCCCTGTGGAAAGATACTACCTCATTGACCAAAGATTGTGGATAAGAGGGACGTATTTTATTGTAATATGTAGATTCAAAATTTTTGTCCAAGTAACTAGTTTTAGGCATTTCTGATCTTTCAATTGAATTTTCTGGAAGTGGTCGCTCTGCCGCAGGTCTCTGCGATTTGGCCTTATTCTGAGCCTTCAGTTAATGCCTCTTATATATTATATTTTCGCGTCTAAATATAGAACATAACTGTGCCCCTAAATGTAACATCACCTCAATTTATCAAGTTATTTCTAAAAAGCGCTTGGGCGGTATCACTTAGTCGTTATAATCCAACTCATTGACATGCCTTGATTTTCATAGGGAAGTGGAGTGATCGGTCGAAAGTAAGGTGCTTCTTTCATGCTTTAAAGGGTAGTTAATTGCGATATACAAGATGGATACTTTGATTCCATATTGTACATAACTCCTTTTGATCCCTTATATACCTCAATTTGCATAAAATTTCCGTAGACTAGCATATTGGTCTCATTTAGAACTTTACGACGTAATAGTTTGTTTCTATGTTTATAAATATTAGAGTTGAGAAAGCTCGGAAAATGCTTTATTTTTACATGATGTGACTACATCTACAAAAAAAAAAGTAATGCGGAATGAATTACCATTGAATCATTTTACTGAAAAATTTTGGGGACAGTGGCCTTTTCTTCTATTGTATGCAGTTTTATGTAGTTATGCAAATACGCATGCAGGCAGGTAGCTCGCAAAGGGGCTAAAGTGCAGCATGATCTCGAGCACATAATGCCAGCATTTTTTGTCCTCTAGAGCCATCTTTTTATAGAAAGCAGCGTGAACAAGCCTACAAAGTCGGAATTTCGCCCAAGTTACTGTTGATGAGGTCTGCGAATAAATCGTAGTTTTCCTTCATAGTTTGACGCATTGAAAGCTGTTCGCCTGTACCTATAGAGAAAGCTTCCGACGGAGCGTCGATATCTTCGGTGTCGTCTAAGTCTACGGAGCCCTCGAGTATGATGTTGATATTTTTTAAGAATGGATAAGTGAGGCTGCTTAACGCTTGAGGATTCATCAAATGGCGTTTGACATATTGAGGGTTTGCCATATTGATTCCCCATTTCATATTAACCTGTTTTAAAATTGTTTTTGAAACCTCGTTGGTATTGAAGCTTCTTTCCCAGAATATGTTTGTGGAAGTTGCTAGCTTTCCTGTGTCCAATAAATATGCGACGTATTTAAACATTGAAAGCGATACAAAACATCCAAAATCTGAGTCCATCAACTCCTTGGAGGCCAAATCTAAAGTCAATTTTAAATGATATCTCATGTACTTCAAAGACTTTTGTAAGGTCAAGTCAAAATTGTTACCATACATGTCGTTGAATTCATGAGAAATCTCAACGGATTGAGATCCCTTTTCTCTCAGAAGTTGCTTGTAGGAAAATCTTAGACATAAACTAGTTTGGATAACCCATAATCGCATCAAGGAAAAACATATAAGCTTAGTAATCGAATAGGAATATCTCTCGGGAATACACCACTTCAAATCTCCTTTTAAGTATGACACAATGTCTCTGAATAATTCATTATACGTTGTAAGGCAATCAAGAGAAAAGCGGTGATAATAGTCTTGATTTTTAGTCCAATCATTTCTCGTCTCTTTTTCAAAATGCACTGCTAGGACGTTATTAATGTTCAAAATACAAAGTAATCCGACAATTCTATTGATGAAAATTTCTGTCTTTCTTACACTTCCGACTTCAATTACTGCTTCTCTGAAAAATACCTTTTTTTCGTTTAAAAGACCACTAATTTCAGTTTTATTGAGCAGATTCGATGAAAAGTTCAGATCTATATATTCTCTTGTTCTCTTTAAATTTTCTATGATTGGTAGCAAATTTGGGTTCCCACTAATCGGGGTAGCGCTCGATATTAAACAGTTCAGAATCTTATGGAATTCATATTTGTCCTCGATATCGTTCAACAGTAATACATCGTAGTCAGGCAATTCGTTAAAATTTTTTTCGAATATCTTTACCATGTCTTCATCAGTGCCTAAAAAATTTGATAGGTACTCATTCTCTAGCCTATTAGAAACGCCTTCTGGAATAGATATCACAAATTTTAAAGATTGTAGTCCAACCCAAAGCTTTCTCCTGAAGTTTAAAAGATCTGGATCAGGGTCTATTTCTTTGATATATCTGGAAATCTCGGATGGTTCTTGATGTAAGCCCAACGTAAGCGCTAGTTCCGACAAACACTTAAGGTTCAACAAATTGGTGTACGAGTTTAGGGTTTCAGAAGCTGTCGGATTTAGATATACTAGAATATAAAAATAGAGCAGACAGCAAAAACTTTTTTCATTCGTATTCTTATAACCATTTAAAAGGTGGAGTAGTTTTTGAGCTGTGTCAGAATATTGTTTCGCAGCTTCCAGAATATTCAACTTTAACTGTGGATAATTCTTTTTTTCACAATATATACATCTTAAAGCATTGGCCATGATGAGTAGGAAAAGGGACAATACATACAAATTTGATAGACTGTCTTTCGTGACCGAGATTTCATAACGGCCATCATAGGAAAGAATCAAGATCTTCCGGAGCTCCTCTTCAAAAGTGTTAATGTCTAAATATGGATAGAATGGGTACACATTCTCATAAAATACCTTTAATAATAAGTCAACCACATTTTTGTCTGGAAGAAGAGATGAAGCTTCAGTGATCACGGGTTGTAAAGAATGTAATACTTTCATATTGGAATTGCAGAATATGAGAACTGCAGAATGGAAGACATTGAACGAAAATGCGTTTTTCCCATTTTCAGTGGCATTATCAACCCATTTAACAATTGCTTTATCAATAAAGGTTAACGGGCTAAGAATTTGTTGAGGTGCCTTCCCTTTCTTCCCGTCTATTTTGTCTAAATAGTTAGAAAAGCTAAGTTCCTCGTTAGAGCACATAAGTAGATTACTCTGTAAATCTAATAGTGTTGTGCCGTGAATTGAGACTGCTAGGGCCCTCAAAAATGGGTCTAGCTCAATCAATGTATGTGATGAAAAGGGGGCGTCGAAAAAAGTTACACCGCCAGAAATGACAAGCATGTCCTTTGGGTGCCAGAGTTTCAATTCCATGTCTTTTGATGTTTTTTCTATGAGAGTACTATTGGAAATTGGTGTCTCAGAAACTTCATTAGAGCGAGCATTACTTGTTGGAGTGTAAATATCTTGCGTAGGATCTTGAGTGCTCTGTGTGGAACTACGCCTGCCTTTGTCAGGCACTTCCATAGTGAAACGTGGAATTGTTGAAAGATTTGGCTCGTTTTCATATGTACATAGTTTCGATGTCTTTCTGCATCTAGTACAAATAGGGCGTAGCCTATCACATTTTAACTTCCTCGATTTACAAGGAATGCAGACAAACGAAGGTCTAGGCCGTCTCGCCGATTTATCATTTACCATCTTAGTGACTGATTTAAGTATTTTTTTTCTCTATTTCACTCTCTGTTCCTAAGGATCTCGATAAATGTAACATAAAAAAGGGCGTCGTGCAACTAAGAGAACCAAAAATCTCCATTGGATTAGCAGAAGTAAAAAATGATAAAAAGAAGCGAAAAAGGACCAAGATGAGTTGTGTAATCTTTTAACAAGCCTTCCAGAAGCTTAGCTGGTTTTGATATAGCCAGATGAATAGTCTATATGATACAATTCTACATTCTCTAGTGAGAGTTTCCGATCTACTGAGACTACTTATATGATATAATTGATAATAAAAATGGAAACACGAGTGCCTTAGCAGACCATACATTAGAGTAATGGTTAAATGAACCCCACGCCGTTTTGGAAATGGTACTTTCTAAAACATAATTTGTATCAACCGTAGCTATCTTACAATACCAAAGCTAAGAATACTACCTGATTTCGTATCAAACATTCTCTTTCCTTGCAGCCTCTAATGTAAGCACATTTTTTTGACCATATTCTGTGGGACTGTACAGTTCATTATGGAATTGATATGCTTACAGCATGCCGTCGCCGCCAAGAAGATCTCTGCAGTATCAGGCTAGCTTCCTCACTGAGTCCTAGTACATGTGCTAGTATATGATATGAATTTTGTTGATATTGATTTTACGCAAATTGCTTGTTAGAAAAACTCTGAGGCTTCAAAATTGTAGTGATAATTCAATACTCGTTAAATCATAAATGAATAAAATGTGAATTATAAATATGTATCTATATGAATAAAATGTGAGGAAAAAACAGATCTTTAAAGGGTTGTTTTTTGTTTGTTTGTTTGTTCGTTTTTTAACATCAGTTCAAGTCGGCTACAGTTTTCGACCAGTTACTGTGCTTAGCCCTACCGTATTGAATATCAGCAATCCATTGGGCGACTTGCTTGGTCAATGCACCAGATTGCTCACCAGGCAATAATGGGACATTGATATCTTGATCTTTCCAGCCAATTTCCTTGATAGGAGAGACAACGGCAGCAGTACCAGAACCGAATGCTTCCAACAGTTCACCTTGTTGAGCTCTAGTAGCGACTTCAGTGATAGTGTAATAACGTTCGTTGACGTCCCATTCTTGAGGATCTAGTTTCTCACGAGCCAAACTCAAGACAGAATCTCTAGTGACACCTTCCAAGATAGTACCGTCTAATGGAGCAGTAACCAACTCTTTCTTGCCGGTGACTTTGTTGAGGAAGACAAAGAACACGTTCATGGTACCGACTTCAGTAATGTTTTTTTCAGGACCAAACAACCATAGATTTTGTTGGTAACCTCTCTTAGCAGCTTGCAATTGAGGTAAGATACATGGAGCATAGTTAGCACCCAACTTCTTGTCACCAACACCACCTGGCCAAGCTCTTGTGGCGTAGTCTGTTGCTTCAAGACGAACGGCTTTGAAACCGGTCTTGTAATAAGGACCGACTGGAGAAGTGATAACGTAAAGAAGAGCTTCGGAAGGAGTACCGACACCTAAACCTTTAGAGGTACCGATCATTGTTGGTCTGATGTATAAAGAGTAACCATTCCCTTGAGGAACTAAATGTTTATCTTGCTCGATCAGTTTCCCAGTAAGCTTGATCAATTCCTCAGAGTCGAAGGTTGGTAAACAGATTCTAGCTGCGGATTTGTTCATACGAACCATGTTCTTGTCAGGACGGAACATGGTAATGGTATTTTGAGGGGTTCTGTAGGCTTTCAAACCTTCGAACAGTTCAAATGCATAGTGGAATACACAAGAGGATGGGTCAAGCGACAAATTAGCATAAGGCTTGATATGTGGAGTACCCCACCCTTCCTTGGCGGACCATGGAATGGTCAACATGTGGTCTGTGAAGGTTTGGCCGAACACCAATTCGTCATTTGGTCTTGGCTTGGAAGGATTTGGGTTTCTTGTAATTTTCAATTTAGAGGCATCCAATGGAGCACCAGTGGCTAGTGTTCTAATGGAGAATTTCCCCAGTTTCAAAGAATTCCTTTGTAACATGTTTTGGTACGTTGGGCTGATCTTAAACGGACTTAAGAGGAAAAGGATCCTATAACGATAATATTTAAATGCCACCATTAGTTCTCTTTATATTTCTCAAAATTTTCAACTATTTTTTCAAAAATGTCAAAAAAGCCGGTACCGGCACATGATGAGAAACTTAAGAGTCATATTTGAAGATGAACAATAGATCAAGAAAAGAGTATGCATGCATCCTATAGAGGAGTGATTAGCCGGAATTGGTGGTGAACCCATTGCCTAATCTCAATACAAGCCACGGAAATACGTTCAAGGTCTGCTTTCTTGCAGGATTGGATCACACTATCGCGCAGTCGATGCGGTCGTTATTTGGCGCTACTTTGTAAGTATCTGTCATTGGCTGAAAGACACGGCATATAGTTTGTAACGTGGGAAACTTCAGCAGAACTCACCTTACCTAGTTGATTGCTTGTTTGGAAGTTTAAAAACACTTTCGTTATCGATTGAAGAGGCTAGGGGGGATAGTATAGGGAATATGACTATACCTCTGAGAACGGTACCGGGATCTAATGCACTGGTGCCGAGACTGTTACCTGACAAAGCCTCTTAATTTGCACATCGTGTGCTTTCTCAACATTGCGGTCTTCCTACTGCCTTATTGCTTTGTAGATCAGCAACATCGGCTTGAAAGAATTGGTTTTATCAAGAACAGTAAGAAGACGAGCCTCGCTCGAAAGAATTGACTATGTATTTCTTGTTTACAACGCTAAAGCATGGGTACAGTCGCCACGGTAGCTTTCAGGATGGAGTTTGTCTTACTGCTTCTAGTATAATGCGGTCTTGTAACAGTGTCCTTGTCTCGCTGAAACAGATATCGTGCAACACACTTTGCTCATCGATAAGGGTATCTGCTCTTCTTGTTGATTTTACCTTCTAATTTCGGTAAGTTTTCCAATTAGTTTCGTGATCTTTTTTTTTCTATGTTTCATATAGTTATTTTTTTTTTGATATGATAATCAATAGAAAATTGACCATAAAACAATAGAAGGTAAATACGCAAAACGTCAACTGAAACAAGCCAAGGAAAAGGCGCACAAAAATGGGATTAACCATCAAAATAGAAACTTTGAACGATAGCGATCAATCTCCAGTGCAAGAGGGCGTCGATAATGGCTCTAATGCTCGAGACGTAGCCCCCACTGAGGAAGAGATTTGTGATGACGTAGTTCTATTGTGGAAGGAAGAGCCTGGAACAGAAGACGCTACGATCCGCCATCTTTATGATAGAATTAAAGAGAGAAATGCAACATGGAAATTGAGCGCTTCACGTTTCCGGAATATCCTAAACCAACACCATCTTTACGATACGGATTTAGAGACAGTGTCACTATATAAAGAAAATATTCATTTCCCCAAGGCGGTAGATTCTAATGCTAAGGTCAAAGTAGAATTTATCGATGACGAGCATGGCAGGGGTCTTTTCGCCCAAAAGGATTTTGCCAAGGGACAAATTATTTTGAAGGAAAATAAGCCTATCGTATTTGTTCCACCATTAGACAAGCTATTTTTCATTTCTAACGGGAAGGCCTGTGCTCGATGTGGTAAGGCGCTGTACGATTTGACCCAGCACAAAATCATGGTTCATTATCTGGATTGTGAAGTGTGTAAGGCAATTTGGTGTAGTGATAAATGTAAAAAGGCTCACGCTCCCTTACATGAACTCTTGTATCATTCATGGAGATCAAATAGAATTGATATTCTTCATGCTGGGAACTGGAAAAGGTTTGTAAACTATTGTGAGAAGTACTGCTTTACAGCGGCCTTTTCCATTGGTCTTATATACGGGTCAATGCTGTTAGATTCCACAGGAGAAGTCAAAGAGCAATGGGACGAATTAGCAAGTGTCTCACAAAGAGTGAGAATTAAATTGAGAGACGCTAGTGGTATTGGTAGTACGTTTAACTTGATGAATGGTACAATAGCGCACACTGAAGACGGTGTTGATAATGGTGCCAAAAAAGACGATGACAAAAATGCTGATGACAAAAATGCTGATGACAAAAATGCTGATGATAAAAATGCTGATGACAAAAATGCTGATGACAAAAATGCTGATGACGAGATCATCTGGGAAAAATGCTATGAATTATTCTGTGGGGCTTTCCCTAAAGCTTCTGAAGAGATAGATATGGAGCAGTTTTTAACGATGATTGGGACGTTCAACATTAACCAGTATAATGGACAAATATATCATTGGCAGTCATTCATGAACCACGATTGTGAACCAAATGCTTATATCGAGCAGGCAGAAGAACATGAGGAATTGAAGTTACATGCAAGAAAACCAATCAAGAAAGGGGAGCAAGTATGCGTCACGTACGTAAACCCCTTACATGGGGTAAGGTTAAGACGAAGAGAACTGAGGGTTAATTGGGGGTTTTTATGTCAGTGTGACCGTTGCCAAAATGAGTTGTCCACTTTCGAAAGAGTTCCAAATTCAGACAAGGAAAGCGTGGACACTAATTTGGCTAAGGTTGATTCTGATGACACCAGTGACGATACTCCTGGCAGTTCAACAGGCAATCGTAAATCGTCTATGCGGGAGGCCCAGCCGGATTTAAAAGAGATATTAAAAAATGGGAAAGAATTCGAATTGGATATCCCAGAAACGGTTGATACGCAAGGTAATGTGAGGAAGACTTCAGTTAGATTTGATTCAAATGTTTTTGTTGCAGTAGACGATAGATGAAAATTTTTGTAAAAATTAATTACTGTGTTTTTTTGTTTGTGTTTTGTTTTCCTTGCCATATAATTATATAATAAGTATACGTAAAAGGGAAGAAGAATGGCGATGGATTCAACATAATAGAAAAAATTGAATCCTAAAGATTTTAATTGGATAAAACATTAAGTTAATAAAGAAAACAATTATCCTATATGATTAGATAAAAAATATAAAGAACTCCAACGATGACAAAAAATAAAACTCCTCCATTAATCTATACACACCAGACTATTTGCTGATAAGTTATGATAATTGATTTTCCTGAATCGTAGGTTGTGGCAGTTGTGGGGTGGAACCCATTGAAGAATGTGGTACAGTGTTGATTTCGTGTTCCAAGCTCGGTATGGGTACGTCTGGTCTAGCGGCATTGTGGTGTTGTTGTTGTTGAGCATGGAACAGTTGTTGATGCTGTTGTTCTTGTTGACCATGTTGCGCAGACGATATGGAAGCACCCGGAGTAACAGGTGTTGTAGTAGACGGATTATCTTGTGGTAGCAAAGATAATGAATGTTCATTGATTGTGTTAGGATTCGAATTGGTAGTATTAGTGTTTGAATGTGTTTGTGGTGAAGAGTTGCGCGGTGGTAACTGCTGCTCGCATAAAGGAATGCGATCCTTCAAATAACGTATCAGGATCGAATGTAAATCGTCTCTCGTGAATGGCTTGGCCAAAATATCATTCATACCATGCTGTAAATAGGTAATCAAATCTTGATTCATAATGTTACCAGTCATGGCAATGATGGGTGTTTCGTTGTCAAAACTTCTTACGATAGATGTAGCAGTGGCACCATCTAAGTTGGGCATAACAATGTCCATTAGAACCAAATCGTATCTGAATTTTTCCAGCGTCGATATAGCTGAAAGACCATCGGTGACAACTTGGACAGTACAGCCGTATTTCCGTAAGAATTTTGAGCACAATTGTATGGACACTGCATCGTCTTCCACTAGTAGTACATGGAACCCTTTTCGTAGTGTGACAGCATTCCCTTGAGCATTGGGGGTCAGGCTATTCTCATCAGGTAAATTGGGCATTTGTAAGGACACCGCAGATGTCGTTGGAGAGGCATTGTTGCCGTTATTATTATGAATAACTGTGGTAGGTGTTGGGTTGTTACCATTACCGGCTGGGTTTTGGTTTCCGTTGTCTCCGAATATTGGAACTTCAATACCGTTATTTGCCAAAGTGGAGCACAGGGTGTTGAAGTTGTTGAGTAGATTTTCGTTAATTGTTTTGAATGTTATTAAGCTTTCAATAACCGTATTGTACTTCGAATTCAATTTTTGTAATTCCACTTTTGTAGCATAACTTTCCATCTTGGACATATCCAGTTCCTTTTGCAGTTTGTCTACTCGCCTTCTCAAATTTCCGAATGCGTCTTTACTTACAGTATTGCTTAATAACAATTCTGTGGTGGATTCATTCAAGAGTGCCCCAGAAGAACTATTCGGATTGGCGCCTTCGCTATTGAAATGTAAAAGAGCCTTTTGAGACTCGTCTAGCAATACTTTCCTTTGGGCCGGAATTTTCCTTTTAATATTATCGAGTCCCTTCCCGTAGTGAACTCTAAATTCCGGATGCTGGAACTCCCAACTTTGTTCTCCATACTTACATTTCTGTCTTTCTTCAGGGCTTCTCTTAACCTTATGGAAATCATACTTGTTTAGCTGCCTGACAAAAGAAGCGAAATTGGAGTGCTTGAAATGATTGGGCAATATGTGTGTTGTGAACTTCCCAGTGTCCAAGACAACAAAGCTCTTGCCGTTTTCAGTCCATGTCACGATGTCGGGATACTCGTTATTTTCCAATATCCGGAAAAGCTTCCTAACAAACTCGTTCGCCGGAGCCTTCGTGCCGGTATTGTTACTGCTGCTATTATTGTTTGTAGCGGACTGTTGAACAATATTGCTTCCATTAACCATGGGCAATATGTCAGAGGAATTGTTCGGCTGCATAGTGTTCATCATACGGGGCGCATTCTGCAACAAATCCATTCCCAGAAGGTCCGCTGTCGAGCTATTCTCAGTCGTGTTATTGTTGCTCTCACCAGCATTCTTATTGATGTTACTATTTATAGTGGAAAAACTCATGGTTGGTCTCAAAAGCAAAGTAACAAAAATATGAACAAAAATAATCAAAAATAAAAAAAATAAAAAATTTCTATAACAGTCCGTTAATAATACAACAACTTCGTTGTTCTTCTGTTAACTCTTTCCTTGTAAAGACAGAGTATCTTTGGTGATCGAGTTTCGCGGATGACCCAAACACAGTGATAAGCCTCGATAAGATGTTGGAAGATGATAATGTAACCAGGGATGCCCTTACTGCGCTACTAAATCTTCTTGAAAACGTATTCGGAATTTGGAGCCACTGTCAATCTTATGGAGCTCGATAGAATGACACTTAAGTGTAGTAAAACTGACCACTTTTTGTTCATGGTCCAAAGAAAGAAAAAATTCCAAAATTCCAAAAATGCACGTAATGCGCATCGGAAAAGGCAGCCCCCACTTGGGGCATCCCTATCTCATATTTAGCCCTTGTATATTGTTTACAGCCCTATTTTGAAGCACTTTTAACCTAACGTTTCTATCCATTTCTTCTTTACTTTTTTTTTTTAAGAGCCAAACCTACTTTACGCATTTTCCTTTGGCGGCGACCCCGGATTTTGGATTTCAAAGCCCTAATGTAGCCGAGATGAGGGATAATACGTCAAAGTGTATAATGAATAGTAGAATACAGATAAAAAAAGTAATAATAATAAATAATTGTGAGTAATAGCAGACAACAATAGTAGAGAAACTTATTTATCTGTAATTATAGAACCAAAAATACATACATGTTTTCCGTATATGAAAAAAGAAGAAAACATTTGGATAAAAAGGGAAAAACGATTAAAAGATACAAAATAATAGAAAGTATAAATAGAGGATAGAAGAGAGGAAATAGTGGAAAAGAAAATAAGAGGAGGGGAGAAGAGTTAAGGGATTCATATTTCGAATCTGCCGCTAACAAATTCGTCATCCATGTGTTGGTCGCCATCGAAATCGATGTGTGAATCGCTGTTGTTCATGTTTTTCTCTTGGTTGAATCCGTCGTTAATGTCCTCGTCCCCGTCATCATCGATGACATCTTCGTCTGCGGGTAGGTTTGGATTCCCCGGGATGAAGGAGCCCGGCTCCATAAAGTACGAGTTTTGCAAAAATTTGCGATTGTTATTGACGTGCTCGTCGATGGCAGACTCATCGACAAAGGTGAAGCCGGCAAACTTGGCTTGCATGGCCGGCGATAGTGGTGTAGCTGTCATTATGGGCTGATGTTTGTTCATATACGAGGTTGATGCTGTCGTGAACTCTGGGTCAAAGTTTGAAGTATCTGTTTCCGAGATCAAATGTGGTTTGAAAGGTGGTGGGATTTTCTTCTGCTTTAATGACTCCCAATCAATGTCTGCAAAGAATGGATGGGCCCGCAGCTCTCTTCCATCATCGATGGCACCCAGTCTATGCTTGGGGTTTCTGTTCAATAGGCCCTTGACAAAGGATCTGCCTTCTTGTGACAGCACGTCTCTGGGAAACTTGACTTTACCGAAGGCAATTTTTTGGTACATTTTTTGATTATTTTCTGCAAAAAATGGGGACCAGCCACAGCACATTTCGAATATCAATACACCTAGTGACCAGAAGTCGACCATCTTAGTGTAACCAGTTTCATCCAGTAATAATTCCGGTGCCAGATATTCAGTGGTACCACAAAACGTATTAGTTCTATCTTTCAAGTCAGCCTTGGAAAGACCAAAATCGCAAAGAGCGATATTACCGTTTGCATCCAATAGAATATTTTCAGGTTTCAAATCTCTGTAAACAATGTCATTATCGTGTAAATGCTCCAGGGCTAAGACCAATTCAGCAATATAAAATTTGGCTCTATCTTCTGAGAAACGGCCCTCTTTTTGTAAATGCCAAAATAATTCACCACCACTCATATAATCAGTGACCAGGTATAAATCCGCTGGGGTTTGGAACGAGAACTTCAACCCAACAATAAATGGAGATGATTTGGATGCGGTGGTGACCAAGATATTTCTTTCGCCAATCGTGTGGGCGATTTCATTTTTCTTTACAATAACTTTCTTCGAAAGAACCTTCATAGCGTAAATTCTTTGAGTGTCTTTCTTCTTGACCTGATAGACTTGGCCAAATGTCCCCTTACCCAGTAGTCGAAGAACTTCAAAATCTTGCGGACCATAATGTCTTTTCTTTGTTTGTTTGTAGGTCCATTTGATTAAGATGTCTCCTGACACGTTTTCATCGATAACACGAGGCTTTAAAATATGCCATTGGTTTTGCGAAGCATGTGCCAGATTATGAATTTTTGGATACAGTCTAACTTGGCCTAAAAACATATGGTCGTGAGCAGCGTCATAAACAGATATGTCTAGTTCTGAGTGAGATCCCAGAACATCAAATGTCGTTTTGTGATGCCATATTGGATGTGAATTATCAGCCATTGGGTCGTTTGAGGAACCTGAGGAGGAATTAGAAGAGCGCTTGTTGGAATCAGCCGCTGTAGAGGAAGAGTTTAGTTGATCCAGCTGGGAAGATGATCTGTGTGTGTAAAGGGGTTTTTTCTTTAAATGCTCTTTTATCGACGGTAACTGAGAGCCGTTCCACCCACTGTTATTGTTATGATGCTGATTATTATCGTTATTATTATGCTGGTTTAGATTATGCTGGTTTGAGTTATTGTTACTGTTATGACTAGTGCCCAATGATTCAGGACCATTGGAAATGAACTCTGAACTTTCAAAGGTACAAACGACATAAGGTTGAGAACTCTTTGATCTGGTAACCAGGTCACGAGCTTCTATTATTGTAACTTCTAGTTTACCTCTGGGTACATCAGTATCTGGACCGTAACCTGAAGTAGCTTCTCGTTGATTTATGGATAGTGAGGAAGTGGAAGAGAGTAAGCATTTGGTGGTAGAGCTTGAAGAATAATTATCATCTTCAGAATTGCCACCCGTGCTAGCGGTTGCATTTCCAGTGTTGGTTTCCTCCTGTAAAGTGGTGATGATCGTGGGGGCGTTGTTGTTGTTACTATTGTTGTTGGTTGCTGAGGAAATACCATCATTCATCGACTTCATTTGGAAAAGAGCGTTTTCAGACGTTATCCCCGTAGTACCCATCGCATATAAGTCCTGACTAATAGCTGTGGTGGGTGTTGCTGTTTGCAAAGTAAAGTTCGTAAAAAGGGTGCCGTTATTTGACGACGTGCCAGTGCCAGTGGGCACTAGTTTGCTTGGATATCCGTTGTTGTTACCAGTGTTGCTGCTGTTATTATTTCCGTTATCCTGGCCATTTGAATGTTGGTGTTGGGGGCCGAAACCAGCATCGGAATTCTCCTGATTCGATGATTTTGAAGAAAAGAAATTCATCATGTCGTGAATTTTAATTCTAGTACTTATCTATAGGTCTAACGTTGTCCGGCTGACGCTTCTTCTGAATACTAGTAAAAATAGTCGAGTGCCCTGTACCTTATTATATGGATGCCCTAAGGTGGTTATGTGAGGTGCGTAAAATTTTCGATAAAAAGCGAGGAGGGGCAAATTAGGAAAAAAGGGCCACGAATAGGGTAGATACTGGAAGAGAACAGAAAGGAGTGTAAGCAGGTGGGATTGGTGCAATACTACTAATGATAATTGTAGCTATGTCCAGTGTACTTGCAAAGAACCGAAAAAAGAAAAGAGAAGAAAAAAATAAAGAAAGAGAATATAAGCGACCAGCGAGAAGGATGAGCTGAGCACAACAATCTATGTTATATTGGACCCGTCGTATGAAATAAGAATGCCTTAAAGGATCGGAATATGTAAAGGGAATTGTTATCGCAGATGAACCGATCCATCCTTTCAATGTCAAACGAAACCGATGAGAAACGGATAACAAACGAATAAGCTTTTGATTAGGTTTATAGTTTAGAAGCGAAATTAATTTTTTTCTTTTTTTTTTTGACATTGTTAGCGAGGGTAACGGATTTCGTTTATTACTATTTATTGTAACGGAAACTGTTATATAAAGGCTGTTGCGGTCTATCTAGGTGTAATTTTATACAAGGAGGAGGTTTAAGATCGGTGTGCACTCTATCATGAGTTGTGCGCGGTCGTTAACCCCTATGCCACCTATTATGAGTGTGTCTTGCTCTCCTATGTCGTTGGAAACAGGCATAAAGTTGTGTTTCTCGATTTGCACTGTTCCATGCCGGGACACTTTACGTCCGTTGACGGCCACCACCCGGTAGAGAATCATGGAGGAATACAAATCCGCCGTGCTATCGCACGTGTGGGAGTAGGTGTCTCGGCGGGAGATGCCTTGGAACGTCGATGCAGTGATTAAGTCGCCGTAGTAGTCAGTTTGGTAGATTTGTAGTTTTTCGATCTTTAACCTCGACCTGCCTCCAAATGTCTCAAACATGATGGTTCCGTTGTCAGCGATTGAAAGGTTCTGTTGGTGTAATCCAGGAAGGTCGAAGAGCAGTTCGAATATTTCAGTGGTGGGCTCGATCTGACACGTACTGAGCCGTGGATTTGACCATCTGCTATAGAACTCAGGTTCTAGCTCGATCGCACGATAGTCTTGCATGTGTGAAGGCTTGATCAATGTAGCATTGTACCGGCTATCTATCTCGAATAGCCTATTGTATTTACTCAGCAACGGAGAATACCAGGTATCGTAATCATTTGTATAACGGGGCATTATCGTACATATGCCGGGGACTTCATTATCAATTTCGTTATTACGGGTCAAGTTTGCAAGTTCTTCTTCCGCTTGTCCTTGTGAGAAGACTGATCTGGCAAACCCCACGATTCGTTGGCTCAGTGTACTTTCTTTAGCTTGTAGTTCTCTGTCTCTTTTATAGCAGGTTTCCAAGTGTGACGAATAGGTAGAGTCGCTAAACTTAGCGTCCCGCTTATACTTGGATCTCACCTCTTGGGGCAACCACATCGGATGGGCTTCTGTACTGAAAACTACATCGCTCCCGCTCTTATGTAATTCGTTCTCTTCATCAAATAACAAATACAAATATTTCAAAGTTTCACTCAGGACAAATGTTTCCATTCTATCCTGTAGTTCGCCCGTGATGACATTTTGAAAACCTGCAAATCCGCACTTGGATTTGAACCGCTGTTTTAGATCTCTTAACAAGTGCACACCAACATTCAAATAGAATGGATCCTTAGTGGCTCTATATAGGAAGTAGGTTGATTCGAAAAATTCCGGCCTCAATGGGTACCATTCTAAGGGGAGAATAGCCTTCAACGTAACCGATAACGGTTCCGCTGGTGAAAGTGGAGGGAGCAGTTCTGGGGGGCTGAAGTTCCACCTTTCAGGGATACCACCAAAAGTGTTCCATATCTTCAGAAACATTAAGTGCTTCGCGATGGCATCATCCAAGTCACCAGCAAGGACTTGCAAGCCGGGGAAAAATGCACTTAATGAGTCTATCCAAGGGACAAATACTTGGCCCGTGTCAGCCAACACATTAGCGAAAAGCCAATCATTCTTACAATTTGTCTTCAACGATTCGTATGCCACGTTCCAAACATTCATCAATTCTGCATCATCAAATAGCACGGCACCCTTTAAGGCGTATTCGAAAAATGAGTCGATGGAAGCACCAATCCCAGTCATGGATGTATATGGAGTCAACTTTTCCGGGTGAAATGACATGGGCAGTAAATCCAAATCGCTTCTGAGCGACCATACCTTATCAAAGGCGTACCTGGTCACTTTTTCATACTTGGAGTCACCTGTCAGGTAAGATAGAATTGTGAATTCGAACATAGGGCATGACATGGCTGCCACATTGTTTTCTGTCACCAAAGAATCCGTGAAACCGGGGAAGTTAAATTTCCATTTAACGTTGATCCGTGGTACAGGCAACCCGGTATACGTCAAGTATGCAGGCAAAAGCCTATCTGCCATATTCTGGGCCAGGCGCAATAACGAACCATCATATTCATTGCCCAGATAGACTGCCTTTGTGCGGTCTGTGGCATACAGATGTGAAGAAAGCAGCGATCCGAGAACACGTATACTAGTTTCGAAGACCTGTACCGTAGAATCGACATCGAATTCCCCATCCGGGAAAGTCCTTTCAACGAGTTGGACCGCTTCCCGAAACCGGGGCAGGTCTTGCAATACAGCTATAGTGGTTAAAGAGTCTATGAGCGTGATAGTGAAGTTGCCCAATATATCGTTGGTCACATGGTCATTGACGTCCTCGAAGTTCCTCTTCTTGGGCACGCACGAAATAGGCCGCACCTCATCGAATGGGTACCCATGTTCCAAATAATTGTCAAACCCGAAATAAAATAACTCCTTCACCTCTTGCTTGTAGCCTTTGAGTTCCTTAGCAGTGAATGAATACGCATAGTCGTAGCACGCTACTTGTTCTAGTCGAAGGAATGATACTAGTAACAGCCATAACCAAGAAACCATTCTAAAGAAGCCAGCTCATGGGAATGCAAACTCATTTTTACTGTTCTTGATCCATGAATATACGCCATCAAAAACGCGTCCTTCCTTATGGCTTACCACTAATACTTGCTAAAGCATGCCATTACAAGCCGTTACCCGTCTTTACACCACAACAGCGGACCAAAGTCACCTTGTACTAATTCGCAACTATGCCGCTAGTCCTGGGCTGGTATAACATTATGCCATAGGTCTATTGATGTTTGGGCCAACCTATAACCACTTTGAGGTGATCTCTCTCCCTCTAAAATATCTCTTCGAGACTGCGCGTACATCCACACCTTTTCACCCAGACATCTTCAAAAGGCTTTTTTTTTCACCATACCAAGAGAGGGGATATATTTTTCCTCTTTTTCCGCCCGGCCTGCAACACTCGTTTCTTCTCCGTCTAAGGTGGTCCCCCAACCCTCCCTCCACGGAAGTCGTCGTGGGCCTGGACTCGTTAGTTTCCAGCCCGCTCTTTCCGGAATTTCCCACTAGGCTCAACCAGACCTGTCTGGGCCCCAGGCAGGAAATTGTTCCGTTACCGGTTCGGTGCAGTGGTGGAAAGTTTCACCTACCCTCGGAATTTGCCAAACCAATGGATGGATTCTGGGCCAGGTTCCATATGGTTTGGTTAGCGCAATGGCATTGTGTCTACACTCCTCTAGGACTTGATGGTCTTTGAAGTTGCTTCATTTCCTTGGTCAATGGAATAAGTTGTTTGGAGCTTAAAAAATTTTTGTTATTGTTTCCTTCCCAATTACGTCGACTAAGTATAACAATAGATATACCACTATTGAGAAAAGATGGCTAGAGGACCGTATGTTGATTTTAAACTAGAGGAGTGAGATGTTGCTATACCGGATATGAGTTTTTTATGAAGATGAGCACAGTTCCATGTTGTGCGCCAGGGATTCGTCCATTGTGGTTATATGGATGAAGAACAAATTCCCATCTCTGTTAAAGAAGAAGAAACTCCATCCGCATGAAGCATTTGATAAGAGTTCAAAGTTTTACTAACAAGAGTACGTTTAATATTTTCGAAATATTATTATTACGATTTTCCATACAGAAAGAAGCATCTAAAGAGATTAGCAGCTCCACACCATTGGTTATTGGACAAGTTGTCCGGTTGTTACGCCCCAAGACCATCTGCTGGTCCACACAAATTGCGTGAATCTTTGCCATTGATCGTTTTCTTAAGAAACAGATTAAAGTATGCTTTGAACGGTCGTGAAGTCAAGGCCATCTTGATGCAACGTCACGTCAAAGTCGACGGTAAGGTCAGAACCGACACCACCTACCCAGCTGGTTTCATGGATGTCATCACTCTAGATGCCACCAACGAAAACTTCAGATTGGTCTACGACGTCAAGGGTAGATTCGCCGTCCACCGTATCACCGAAGAAGAAGCCTCTTACAAATTGGGTAAGGTCAAGAAGGTCCAATTAGGTAAGAAGGGTGTTCCATACGTTGTCACCCACGATGGTAGAACTCTAAGATACCCAGACCCAAACATCAAGGTCAATGACACCGTCAAGATCGATTTGGCCTCTGGTAAGATCACCGACTTCATCAAGTTCGATGCTGGTAAGTTAGTTTACGTTACCGGTGGTCGTAACTTGGGTCGTATCGGTACCATTGTTCACAAGGAAAGACACGATGGTGGTTTCGACTTGGTTCACATCAAGGACTCCTTGGACAACACTTTCGTCACCAGATTAAACAACGTCTTCGTCATTGGTGAACAAGGTAAGCCATACATCTCTTTGCCAAAGGGTAAGGGTATCAAGTTGTCTATTGCTGAAGAACGTGACAGAAGAAGAGCCCAACAGGGTTTATAAACATTTTAACAAATGTTATCTACACCCCCCCTCTTCCTTTCGTCTTTTTGTTTAATATAAATAAATTCTAAACCAACGTTATATATATATTTGCTATATATATACCAATTATAAAAAAAGTGACAAGCATATACATACATTCATGTATTTATAAAAAAGGTTTGACCAGTGCACCTCAGTAGAGACGAAAGAACAAAACTGCGATTGCCGATGCAAATGAGCTTTTTAAGTAGTATGCATAAAATAAATAATAATCATCGAGATCTTTTAGAACTGAGCAAAGTAATCACGCAGCAACTTTTTGGTGGATTCGCCGCCATAATGAGAACAGTCGTTGGTGGTCAGGTTCTCCATGCGTAGATCCAAATTATTGATAATAGAATTTACGGCGTTCAATATGTCAAGCTCCATAAATGTGTAAAAGATAACGTGTACCATCTTCAATGGATCTTCCTCTTCTTTTGACTTCTTCATGTCTTTGCATTGAACCACGTTGGGAATACCATATTCCTGTTGTGAGTTATGAGGTGTGTCATCACCATGACAGCCAAAATCATCTTCCGTAGTGTATCCTTCACTTAAATTTGGATCTTCAATAAATGGACAATTTTGGAAACGGTTAAACTGTTGATTTTGATGGAGAGATGATGGTATACCCAGCGAAGCGATAACGGGGCCCCTATTTAAATAGCTTTCGACCTTGGAGGCAACTACCAATGGCACGGTGATGAAATGCCAATCGTTATTAAACGGCATTACTATATATTCTGTATCCTTTGTGAATGGGCCTTTATAAAGATCGTATCTCACAGAACCAGTGTTTATCAAAATGAATCGACTCATAATGGGTTCGTAGTTTTTCGAGGGTATCAAATTAGGTAGAATTTTATGAGTAATCAAATGATAAAGATTCTCTTCAGATTCCAAGGGCCTTGTTGACACATAATAGGTTGCCGGTATGTACCCCAATTTCTGATTCAAGTTTAATTCATGGCGTAGATCACTTACTAGACGCGAAATGGTTTCGCCTTTTCTTGTTGATGCTGAGGTATCCACGTCTGTTGCAAGTTTGCTCAAATGGTATTCGAATGAGTCTTTATTAAAATCGATATATCTTCTTGTAAAACTAGGATTATCCTCGCCCATGGCATTTGTCGTATTAATTGATAAGAATCCAACGGTTTCTGCAAATCTACCACTTTGCAAACAAGTGGACTTCGAGTCCAGTTGGACGAAATCTCTGATATGTGTGTGACCTCCAAAATATTGTATAACAGTGTTTGGATAGTGTTCTCTTAATAGAGCATGGATCTTATGCATTTCACGCTCCGTGGGATCAGTAGCAGGCAAATGCCCAAAAACAACAATCAGGTCGATATCGCCTTCCTTGTTTGTCTCGACCATATTTTGAAACCACCTTTTCTCCATTATTTCTTCCAATGGGGGCGTTACAATGGCTCTGTTATTAGCTCTTTGGAAACTAAACAAAAACGACATCGCTAAAATTCTTTGTTTTTGTATGGGAGTCTCAAAGGTGACGAACTTATTCCCAAAGGGCACTCTCTTACCATCTTCTTCAATGAACTCCACGTTACTACACACATATTTGTCTTTGAATTTAGCGGACTGTGAAGTTCCTCTATATTCCAGGATAGCACTGTCAGCTGTGTACAGTTCATGATTGCCCAAGGTCAAAAGGTCATAGTCCAGCATATTGAATATCTTCGAGCTGCGTAAGCCAGGAGGCCAAGTAGCATCACTCAAACCGTTACCGTCTCTTTTGTCACCAGTATCGATGACTATTACATCCCTGGCTAGTTGTGTCATCTTGTTTCTGAAAACATCTACAAACGAAACGAAATCCCCCCAGTCAGCATCATAGTTGGCTTGTGTTAAATGAGAACCCAACCAACCATGTGTATCTGTCGTATGGAGAAAGTTCAGATCTCCTATATGGAGGTCTCTCAATTGTCCATCCTGTGATGGCCTCCAAACCGCCTGCTGCTGCTGAAGTGGCTTCGCGAAGACTAGTCCTGATAGAAATGCCAACGAATGTACGAAGGTTAGTATCATCTTACAATGTTGTGCTACTCTTTATTACCTGTATTCTTCTTCTGATTATGCTGTTGTTGTTGACGGCTGGAGGGGAAATAAGCTTATCGGCTTTGTCAGTTGGCGGCTAGATAGCAAAAGTGCGAGTGACTGATAAAGACACTAAAGCAAAAGAATATTACATATTATATTCCAATACGGTCATAATGATGATGTGCATGTGTTGGGAAAGCAATTGACAAGTTCTGTTCCCATCTGGAGCAACGTTTGTTCGTTTTTATTGGTAGGTTTGAGGGCCTGTTGAAAAAGAATGATCTTGAAACAGCAGTGACTGTACAAAATTGTGTCTTTACTTCAAGCGCCTAATGTAGCATGTTTCCTAGTTGTACTTGATGTCTTGTGTTTTGCTCAATTCTTAATTTCCTGGTTTTGTTTTTATATTTTGTTTCTTTTAGATTTATTTTAGTTTCACGAAATACAAAAGGAAGAACAATAACAATAGATTAAAATGATACCTATGTCTTGTTAAACTGTGCACCAAGCTGAAGATTATTCATGTTCGAAGTGAAATACAACAGTGTATAACGCTATAAAAACTTGCCAAACATTTTAGCAATGACTACATCAATTCTGCAAAGATATAACCGTAAAAATGCCTTGGACAATTTTATGAGTTGGTGATCAAGAATCACTGAGATACGTGATGAGAAAACTGGAGCAGGGTCCGGATCATTCTCATGTCAGACAAGAATTGTCTCATTTTGTCTACCAAAAGTCTAATTATGCGTACAACTTTCAAAGAGTTCTTGCAAATTACAAGGAAACCAGTGCTGTGTCTGATGGAGGAGTTTGCGCATGCCATAGATACCCCACATGATTAGTTATACCAATTTTATCCTTTAGCAAGCATAGTCTCGTTGAAAGATTACACACGGTATTTCCCGAGAAGTGTGAAATTGACTATCCGGTTTAGCCTACCCTCGAGGAAAAGACAACTACATTTGATAAAGTCGTACCACGATATAGCCATCGTGTAAACTTGAAGATCTAATTATGAGCTATTCGTTCTCAGCACGGATCGGGTATTACATCTCATTGATAGTTGCTACGATAACAAGATTCTACCACATAGATAAACCAAATCAGGTAATCTTCGATGAAACTCATTTTGGTAAATTTGCATCATATTACTTAGAAAGGACGTATTTCTTTGACTTACACCCACCGTTTGCCAAATTAGTCATCGCATTCATTGGATATCTTTTCAATTACGACGGAAGTTTCAAATTTGATAGTATTGGGGATTCTTATGACACACCAGATCATGCGCCACCTTTCGTTGCATATCGTTCTTTGAATGCCACTTGTGGGGTAATTACTGTCGGCGTGGTTTACAAAATCATGCAGCGTTTAGGGTTTAAGCCATTGACTTGTAGTACTGGTGCTTTGTTAGTCGCCCTTGATAATGGGCACATTATCCAGTCAAGAATCATCACTTTGGATTCTATCTTGGTTATGTGTGTAAGTTTGACATTTTATTCTTACATCAGATTCCACAAGTGTCAATCCACGGCAGCATTTACTCGCGAATGGTATACCTGGCTTTATCTTACTGGTATTTCACTTTCACTGGTTATATCAACTAAGTATGTCGGTCTCATGACATACATGGCAATTGGAACCTCTGTGTTGAGAACCTTATGGAATATCTCAGATATTGAGAGGAAATTGAGCATTAGAGCTGTAGCAAGACATTTTATTAAGAGATTGAATGGATTAATATTTGGACCACTCATTATATATCTATTTTGGTTTTGGGTGCATTTTACAATTCTAACCAAATCAGGTCCCGGCGATGAATTCATGTCAGTGAGATTTCAGGAAACATTAATCAATTCAGCGGCAGGTCACCCACAACTAAACTATCACGATATAGTTGTCATAAATCATAAACAAACGAATACGTTTCTGCACTCTCGTGATGCTCAGTACCCTTTAGTTTATGAAGATGGTAGGGTCTCAACAGAGGGTCAACAAGTTACTTGCCACGCACTCAATGACACGAATAACGAATGGGAAGTCATACCTACTAAAGGTTTTTCACCAGTTGATAAAAATCAACCTGTTCTTTTGAACGATACAGTTCAATTGAGACATGTAAAGACAAACACGTTATTACTTACACATGATGTTGCTTCACCCTTAGACGCTTCGACTGAAGAGGTTACTACAGTTTCCTTTGATGCTGGTATGAACGAATTTTACCGCGAGACACTATTTCAATTGAAACCCATTTTAACTAATGATGTGGGACTTAAAATTAGAGGGAAACGTACACCTTTTCGACTTTTCCATATTGATACCGAAGTAGTGCTTTGGACACATAACGATACCATGTTACCGGAGTGGGGGTTTGAACAACAAGAAGTTAGTGGTGTAAAGAAAGTCGAATCATTCGAAAACAATTGGATCATTGATCAAATCTTAACGAAACACGAACAGGAAGGTTATGACAATGATGACGATGAATTTTTGAAGGAGGTACCGTTCTTTGATAAATGGTCAGAATTACAAAAATCTATGCTGATACATAACAATCTAATCCCTAAATACCATCCATATGCATCAGAACCATATACCTGGCCTGCGAGTATATCAGGAATATCGTTCTGGTCAGACGCTTTGACAAGGAGGCAAATCTATTATATTGGAAACATAATAGGATACTGGTTTCAAATTATCTCGATAATGCTGTACTGTGGTATCATCGCTATGGACCAATTAACGAGAAAACGTGGAGTTTTCATCTTGAAAAGAAAGATCAGGGATAAGCTGTACGGTCCTTTGCTCTTTTTGTTCATTTCGTGGTCATGGCATTATTTTCCATTTTATTTGATGTCACGGCAAAAATTCTTGTACCACTACTTGCCAGCCCATTTGATTTTTAGTTTATTTGCACCTGGATTATGGGAAATATTATTGAGTGATTTTAAGAATGTAGATAAGTCAAGAGAGGAAGAAAGTTGTATTCAATCGGAGGACGACCCAAAAGTAAATGATACGAAATTATGTTGCATCTTTGGCATTTTAATAGCCATGTTATTTGGATTTTTCTTTTTTTTTGCACCGTTGATATATGGTGAGGGTGGATTGTCACCCATACAGATCAAGAATAGAGAATGGCTAGACATAAAACTGGACTTCGAGGAATGATTTTTTGCCTTTTAGTTATATTACGTATATGTATGTAGCGCCGTTTTTTTTTTTTCATTAGAAGAGACAAAAAAAAAAGAAAAGAAAACGAATAGCTACTTAAAAGTACATAACCAAAGGATCAATAACGACGCTTGCCAACGACAATAGCTACGGAAAATGTCACCACTAAAGAAAACCATTCCAGAATTTTTAACTTACTTAAAATTGCTACCGATTTCAAGAACCGCAAGCAGTGACATTTTGACAATATGTGTTGGTAATGAATCAGCAGATCTAGACTCAATTGCTAGTGCGATAACTTATTCATACTGCCAATACATTTACAACCAAAGCTGCAACTCTGAAGAGAAGTGTGGCCTGACTATACCAATCATTGACATTCCTAGGGAAGATCTTAGCCTAAGAAGAGACGTTATGTACGTGTTAGAGAAATTGTGTATTAAGGAGGAAGAATTATTCTTCATTGAAGACCTAGTGAGCTTAAAAGAGCAAGCCCCTCATGGCACCAAATTGAATTCATATCTGGTAGACAACAATGATGCTCCGAAGAATTTGAAGAATTACATAGACAATGTAGTGGGAATCATAGATCACCATGTTGATTTGCAAAAGCACTTGGATGCCGAACCTCGAGTCGTAAAGGTTTCCGGGAGTTGCTCATCGTTGGTTTTCAACTACTGGTACGAGAAGTTGCAAGGTGATCATGAAGTGGTGATGAATATTGCGCCCTTTTTGATGGGCGCCATCCTGATAGATACTTCAAACATGCAACGCAAAGTGGAATCAAGTGATAAGTTAGCGATCAAAAGATGCCAAGAGGTGATCAATGGTGCGACCGATGAGGTGTCGGTCCAGGGTTTGCAGGACACCAGCGCGTTTTACAAAGAAATGAAATCGAGAAAGAACGATATCAGAGGGTTTTCCGTTAGCGATATCTTGAAGAAAGATTACAAGCAGTTCAATTTCCAAGGAAAGGGCCCCGAAGGCTTGGAAATTGGTCTTTCATCCATTGTGAAGAGAATGTCATGGTTATTCGGCGAACATGACGGGGAAACAGAATTTATCAAGCAATGCAAGAGGTTCCAGGAAGAAAGGGGTCTCGATGTGTTGGTGTTATTGACATCATGGAGGAAAGCCGGCGTTTCACACAGAGAACTGGTCATCATGGGTGACCCTAAGGTGGTACGTGGTCTCATTGAAAAAGTCAGCGATAAACTTGCGTTGCAACAGTTCGGAGGCGATTTTGACCAAGGCGTGGTGATGTTCAGGCAATTGAACGTCGAAGCCACCAGGAAGCAAGTCGTTCCCTACCTCGAAGAAGCGTACTCTGGAGTAAACTGATGAGAGATGTTATGTATGCTTTATTCGGTTTATGTAGAACCTATATAGATAAGACAGTGATTCTATACACCACTATTTGTCTTGGCGTTCTTCCGGCTGGTCCGGCTGGTCTTGTTGCTGCTGCTGTCTTAGTCGTTCTTGTCTCTGCTGCTCTTCCTCCATGGAGAGACGTAAGGCCATTGCCAGTTCTGGGTCCATTGATGGATCTACACCGAAGTCCATGAACGTGCCATTAGCGTCAGAGTCCGCGCCAGCCCCACCAAAGGCGCCCACACCGGAGGAGCCCTCTTCAAGAATTATAGGAGAAGACGCGATGTTCTCGTACAGCAGTCTAGGGCCAGGCACCACGGTCAGTAAGTGACTGGTCTCCTCCTGAGGATCGTTCACCGCGGCAACAAACTCGTCCAACAGTTCTGTGTTGTGCTCGATCTCGCCGAAGTTAATAATGTCCACAGCAACGTTGTTTTTCTTCAGCGTCTTGGCCAGTCTAACCAATTCGTCTCGAGCATCGCTTATAGGACTGCACACGAACGCCACGATTCTTTGGTGCTGGACCTTATTCTGGCGGTGCTTCAAAGTCAGCTGGGCAATCTGCAGCGCAGTGGCCAGATGCAGCTTGCCCTCGACCTGCGTGTCGTGCAGACCTGCAAGAATCTTCCCAAACTCCGCCGTGAACGTGGACAGCACCCGGGGGTTGGCGCCTGCACCAGAGATGAGCCCCACTGTGTTCTCGGGATTGCTGTTTCTCTTAGCCTGGAATATGAACTCCACGGAGTCGATCTGCGCTTCGAACCGTGTCCGAGGGAAGTCCCCGTTGCGAGAGTACTCTGAATTGTCAATTATCAACACTGTAGCTTCCAATACCATTCTGTGCGCTTGCTTCTGTACTCTTTGCTAGCCTCTCCACCTTTCCCCATGCATTAAGTGACTTATACAAGTATGTATATATGATAGTTGTAAATTCGGTGGCGAAAACCCGCCTGGCGGAAATCACCCGGCAGTCATAATAACAGAACATTAACTATAAGCAGCAACAATCAACATCATAACGGCAGCAAGAAACAGAAGCGAAAGCATTTGCAATGGAGCCGGCACTCAGCGCAGAAGAACGCCAGAGGCTGCGCAGCACGGTGCTGCGCACCATGCAGCTGCAACGTATGTCCCAGTTTTGATCTACTCCATCCACCAGCTCCTGGTACTAACACCCCCCTCAGTCGAGACTACAGAACAACACATAGAGGCCATTAAGAAGCACACGCTAGCCAAGCTGGACTTGCTCCAGCAGACCCCCCCAGTGTCAGTATCAGCATCGCAGCAGGAGCTGCTTATCAGGCAGGTGCTCCAGCTGGAACGGCGTCGTGGAGAGTGACCAGTTCGTATAGTGGACCCTTTCTCGCTTCTCGCAGTGATACACCTACTGCTGATCAGTGGGCATTTAAAGTAGCGTGTTGGAGCCCCCCCCCCCCCCCCCCCCTCCCTACTCGCTGGTTTACTGTTTGCTCGGACCTGCAGTCGCACAAGCAAGGCATGAGTTTGCTCAGTAAGGTATTGGTCAGAAGAAGCTGCTTCGATGTGGGCATGAGAAGGACCCCGCAATGGCACCCCCACTACTCCACCACGGCGAGCACGACCAGAGTGAGCAAGAAGGGCAGCAAGGTAGTTCCCGTGTTGACGGCGTTGGCATTAGCGTCGATTTTTGTGAAGAAGTGGTATGAGGACTCGAAGATCAAGAAGGCAGACGCCACCAGCGTTATGGTGGACCCGGCCATCTCTGCCTTCCCGAAGCGGATGGGCCCCCCACAGTGGCCATTTGCGACACAGTACGAGTTGCTCGGGAAGGGCGTGCGATGCGTGTCCTCCATCACTTTCAAGGCGTACGGCCTGGGCATCTACGTGGCGGCAGAGGATAAGCACTTGGTTGCCGAGGTACTGGACTCGAAGTTCCTGTCACAGGCGTTCATCGACAATGCGGCTTCCTCGTTGCCGGCAAAGACGCACCAGGAGAACCTGCGTGCGGCCCTGGACGACCCTGCCAAGGCCCCGATCTTGATCAATAACCTCTTGGACAGTGGGATCAGGCTCATGGCCAAAAACACCCCGATAAAGGCGGGGTCTTTCAAACTGCTAATGGACGGCACCAGAAAGAGCATTCTGAAGAACCCAGACTCGCAGGCCCAGGACAAGGAACGGCTGGAGGCCGGGTTCCAAGAACTACACGACTGCTTTAGGAGCGTGAAGGGGCTTGTGGCTCGGGACGACGACTTCTTTATTGAGTTGAACAAGGACTGCTCTCTGAGCCTGTCCTACTACACTAAGAAAAGGGATGAGTTCGTGATACTGGGTACCGTGAAAGAGCCTCTCATCGGGAAGCTCTTATTCGCCCACTACGTGGCCGGCGTGGACCCTCCCTCCCTAGAGGTTAAACAAGAAGTGGCGGACGCGCTCGTGTCCTTGGCCTAGGATAGTTCTCCTACATCTATATATATATACATAGCAACGTGCACTACCTCAGGGCCAGCAGTTATACTCCAAAACCACTTTTCTGGTTCCACTTTTTTTAAGGACGTTCCCCTCAAATTGTGGTAGTGCCATATACTTTACAAAAAAAAAAAATAATTAATAATCTCTAACAGGATTTGAAAACCTTCAGAGGCCCCTTACGAACAACAAGAAGGCCAGCCAGTATGCTCAGAACATTCCAACGAACATTAACCAAATGCCAGACGCCCTCATTGGCCATCCGTAAGCAATGCTTCAGAAGACAATTCGCTAATGCGCGCTCTACTAAATACATGGGACGTTCTGGATCATCGCTACGTTATGGGCCGTGGCTCACAGCATCGGCATTGATTGCCACCTCATTGTGCTTCTACGATGGAACGGTACAAAATGACGAAAAGAATGACGGTTCTCTCCCTTACAATGAATCGGTACAAGTAGATTCAAGCGTATCGGATTTCCCCCTCACAATCACTGCTCTGAACTTTCCCGTCTCTACGAATTTCAAGCTTTTAGGGTACGGTCAAAGACATGTCACATTTCTAAGGTTCAAAGTCTATGCCTTGGGCCTTTATTTAGCTGTGAATGATGAAGATCTGATTGCAAACACTTTCAATGAAGCTTATTTACATAAATATTTCCTTGACGTGGACGATTCCAAGACTTTCAAGCAGAACCTGGCTAGATTCTTGAAGCGGGATGACCCAAAATCAGTCATGATGATTGACGATTTACTGGATTCAGGAATGAGAATGTTGGCAAAGATAACTCCTGTGAGAAACACAGATTTTAAGCATCTCAAAGAAGGTTTGGTCAAGACTATCTCCAAACACCCTGATGTGGCTAACAATAAAGAAACGCTAGAAAACGGGCTGGAAGAACTAAATAAAGCCTTTTCACGAAACGGATCCGTTCGTAAGAATGATGACTTGATCATTGAATTATTAGCTAACGGCGCCTTACAGTTTTCGTATCATGATAATAAAAACAATGAATTTGAAGTTATGGGACTGGTGAACAACCAATTAGTCGGTAAATTTTTGTTCAGTCAATATTTAAGCGGCGACAAATCGCCTTCCCCTCAGGCTAAGAAAACCGCTATTGATAAATTGATTACACTTATGTAAGTTTCGAAAGCCCTATCTTGTTTATAATTCTACACTCTTTCTATTCGTATATGCCTATATTTAAATATATATATATATATTCCGATAAAAGCAAAACACAGTTCGCTTGAACTATTCATCGTTGTCGCCGTCTTCATCTTCATCGCCACTTAACTCGATAGCTGGTATTTCAAACTCTTCATCTTCTTCATCTTCTTCACCTTCACTTTCATCTGCTGATTTGACTTCCACCTCTGTTTGAGCCACAATTGTCTCCACAGTAGTTCCTTCGCTAGTTTCCAAGGTTACCTCTTCCACAATTTTAACCTTCTTATTCATCGACGTGATTTCCCCTTCAGAGACTTCCTCTACTGATCTCTTTTTGAATACAGCGGCATCATCAACTGGCCTGGAAACTGTCCGTTCAGGTTCAGGAATAACTACGTTTTCTAAATTGTCCAATGCTTTAAAAGCCTTCGTGTCTGCGATTGCATGCGAATATGATTCATTAAGGCTGTTCCCTCTTTCACTCATATCTTCTTCTTCTTCTTCCTCCTGTTCGCCCAAGTCCAAAGGTTTGTGCAATTGGTAGATCATACCAACAGGGACCTTTGGATGACATAGTAGTTCAAACATATCATCATTGGCGTTCTTTAATAACGATATAGCAATTGGCAAAATGGATACACGTTCGTTGCCTGGATGGAGAACTTCACAACGTAAAAGATTAACAAAACTTTCTGGAATATAACCGAATTCTTCCTTTAATCTTAGAGATTGTGTAATACTATATTTCAAAATTTGAATATGTGGTGTGGAAGGTAAAATCCAGTTATTCAAAGAAGTAATAAAAAATTCATTGATTTCGTTGAACCAATTTATAGAATTTTTGAACACAAACAACTCTGGATGTGTGAAAATATCAGATAATGCACCTTCATTGTTTTTATTCTTCTTTGATTGCTTAGTTTTAGTTTGCTTCAAGTTACCTTTACGAATTTTGAATAAAGAATCAACCAAAGTTCTATCACGGGATAAAAACAAGGCGACATCAATTAATTGAGATACAACACTGACTGTGTTTAATTGGTGCCCTAAATGGGACATAATCATGTTTACTAATCTGAAAACTGTAAAAAATTCATATTTTAATGACCCGACTACATTGAAATCGATTTCATTGTTACTCTTTTTCTTTAATGGAATAAAAAGTTCAATGGAGGAAAGAATTCCTTCAAAAAATGACAAACCACATTTGCCGTATTTGGAAACCACATTTTCCCATAGCCTGATACCTTGGAATTGTATTTGAGGCAAAATGTTATTGATGGAACCATTCAATTCATTATCACGACGCAATTCTTTCTTCAGAGGTAGGTATTTTTGACTGACACTTAATAAGACTTCACAAACAGAGTTGATGCTACCCAATGGAACTCTAATGGGAAATGGAGTAGGTAAAGAGATAAATGCAACAAGCATGTCGACTAATAATGACAAACGTTGTGGAATTTCCCATAAAGTGAGGGGTGCGTTGAAATCTAGTTTCAATTTTGGCAAAAATTCTACTTCATTGTTCGATTCGGTGTCAATTGGTAAAGCCTTGACCAATTTCTGTAGTTCATTATCTTGTTCAAAATCCAAGATTTCTTCACACAATTGAATTATAGGCTTGAATTGAGATAGAATAGTTAACAACCCTGTTCTCCAATTGGCATCAGGGTAAACTTTATGATGAGCTTGAGATTCATCATCGCTTGTATTGCTTGCTTGAATTTTTAACAGATGCAAATAAGCAAAATTCTCACAAACTAATATTTGGGTCTTTGAGCCTAAAGATGCGTAATCAGATTTTATCAAACTTGTTAACACAGTGCGGAATTTATTAACAAATGGCTTAAAAGTAGTGGTGTTTCTCTTCAAGATCTTTTTCAGAACTGGTAAAACTAGTTCAGGCTCGTATTGAGACAGAGTAATTAATGTTGGAATGATGGCCTTTAATTTAGGCACCAATGCTTCTCTTGATAAAGTAGGTTTGTTTTTCACTAAATCAATGATAACTGCCATAGAGGAAACCAATGTATCAAAAAGTTGTTTCCCATGTGAGGAAGAGACAACGGATGAGTAAAAGCCAGTTTTTTGTTCCAGTCTAGAATAAATAGCAGCTAATAATTGACCACCATGAGTAGATAAAATCAATGGGTTGTAAGCGCAAACTACGACAGAAGTATGACACCCTTTCCAAAGATCAAAGTCGTTGCTCGATCTAATTAACTTCAAAATCTTTGTAACAAGGAAACTTAATTCGGATTTCAGCAGTTGTTCATCGATATATACTGGAGACCGTAATGTGGTCAAAATGGTATGGAACTCATTACCTTTGGCAAATTCTAGGTTTTTGGCCAGCGTAGAAGCAGCAATAAATTCCTCAGACATACTTGAAATTTGGCTTTACTTATTTGAATGGTCATTAAATTGGTAATCACGACTAATACAGTTTTCCACACACTATCTATTTTATTATAGTTGATTTTGAAAAATTTTCTTGCGATGAGCCGTCCCCAACGATAGAAATAAACGAAACGATCGGAAAATAATAAATGAATAAAATATATACAAGATATTCTTATGTGAAACTTTTTGTTTTTGTGTATATATATTAATATATTTAAAATGCTTGAATCAATCTCTATATTCCGATGCATCGACAAATTCGTCACTCTCTCCGTTGGCATAAACGATTGAGTCTTGTTCAGGCTTTTTAACAGATGATGTTTGATCCTGCAAAGGATTATTAATTACGTTTGAATGCTCTATAACTTCTATTTCTTCATCTTCGCCGTCTTGGTTTTGCATGGTCAATTGTGCAAGGTCTTCTCTTAGTTTTGCTTGCCTCCTTAACATTTCTAGTCTACCTTGTATTCCAAGTAAAACAGGTAAAATTTCCTCTGAAGATCTTAATGCTGATTTTAAATGTTTATGGTTCTTCTTTGTATGCTTGTCACTTATGGAATTCAGTTCTCCACTTTTCAAAGTCAGTAACCATTTAAGCCACAACGGAAGCAGACGTTGCTCATTCCATGGATTTTGTGTTATTGGCTCTGATACTGTTGAAAATATTCTGCTCAAATGGTCCATTGAATTGATCTTTGTAACAATGAACTTTTTGATTTCAGATTCCGTCCAACTTTCGGAAGTCAAATCGTCTAATAATTCTGTTGAGTTAGACTCTAGATGAGATAAAAGAATATTGGAAATTTCTGCTTGTTCTGATTTACTAACTTTCCTATTTATTTTGGTCTCGGTTTTCGCCTTATCGTCTTGTGCTTCAGGCTCAATTTTCTCTTCTTCTGGTTGTTTTACGTCTGACTCATCGAGCTTGGTTTCTTTTCCTTCATTGATGGTAATAGTTTTCTTAGTGGTGATTTCATTCAAGGAAATTGATTCAAAGTTAGGTTCATTGACATTCAACCAAGAGATTAAAATTTTTTGGGTTTTGCTTATGGGTGTAAAATCAATAATTTCTAAGTCTTCGTTGACATTTATAGAGCAAATCTTATCGGCCTCACTAATTTTGAAAAAATGCATCTTGCCGTCAGTGGTTAAAGCCATTATCAAGTCACCGAAAATTCTCAATTTCTTCACTTGAACAGACCATGCTTGAGCAGGTTTTGAATCACCGCTCAAATCATAAGCAGCTAGTTTTTCTTTATCCGCAATTACCAAATATTTACCATCCGAGGAAATTTCGCATGTCACAGCGCCTAAGACTTCAAACTTGTATTTCGTAGAGGGTCTTCTCTTTGTTGGGTCAACAATATAAACCATTTGTTCAGTGATAACGCATACTACTAAGGTACCATTTTGATGTAAGATTTGGAAATGAATTATGTCATCTTCCTTACCATCAACCAGAGTGAAAGTCTTGATTGGTTTGGAGTTGTTGTATTGTAGTTTCTTGACTACTTTATCACTGTCCAAAATCCAAATATTAGATTCATCTGTGTCTGCACCCAAAATTTCCTTCTTGCTTTTGATGATGTTAACAATGTCTTTACCATTGGAAGAATAAACAACGACTTTGCCATCAGGGAATCCATTCACAAAAAAGTTTTCGTATCTTTGTCCTGTGGATTCAGTACTCTCTTCGTCTTCATCTAATTTTCTCTTGATGTTCAATGATTGCGTATCCACCAAGTCACTGCACCATCCAAAGAAGACCACGTCAGAAACTTTCATGTCATTTGTTTCATAATCAATATGGTTCACTAAGGAGCTGTTCACCACGTAATCCTTAGTCTCATCAAGGGGATAAATATCCACGTTATTCTTTTGTGCAACACTTGCCTGGAATGCAAAACGTGTGGAGTCATGCGAGAAACTCGCCACCATATCAAAAGAAGAGCCCATCACACAATGCAATACGTATATATATTAGGCTTTGCTGGGCGTTGTCTATTGTGCTGGAAAACTAATATGTACTTTGTTCAGTATATACTTATTTGCAAACTCCATCTCATCGTTAAATTTTTCAAAATTTTTCAGTTATTTCTTTTCACCATAGGAAAAAATTTTTTTCGTAGCTCGTTGTAGATGACAACAATAACCAAATGGCAGAAAGATAGTAAGTAGATTAGTACCTAAACGGTTGAGAATATGCCTGTTCAGTGTTTACTTGGGCATCCAAGTTGGTGGATTTTGTGGGGGATACCTGTATATGTAATACCGATGAGGGTTGATTTATGGATCTGAGGTCCATTGAGCCCTTGAATGATAACGGAAACGATGTGCTTGATTTAAGGGAAGATGTCGTTTTGGTGTCCCGCGAGAGGAACTCCGGCTCTGTTGAGTTGTCTTCGTTGAATTCGTCGTGCGATTCTGCTTCTGGACTGGAACAGCGGTCCTTTTTCATGTCGTCAATATCGTTACTATTTGTTTCTTCCCCTAATTTGCTCTCATCGCATCCTATGTCGGCTTCCACCTGCTCCTCAGGTTGGTCACTAAGCGTGTTCTCATCGTTCATCCTATCTAATGCGTTCTCGCTCCTGCTTGTCAAGCTCCTGCTGTTATGGTTTCTCTTGGCGGTAAACTCACGTTCCCCTTCTGGAACGTCCATATCTTTATAGCTCAGTATGATGGGTTCGGATCTATTTTTACCGAATTGCAACACTGCTCTTTCACCGTCACCATAGTGTTTCAGTCTTCTTGCGTCCTCGTTAAGATTGTCATAATCGTCGTTTTCGTCCAGCGAGCTATCTTGATCGCCGTCGAGTACAGTCCAGGCAATAGGAACTACAAGGCATAGCAGCAATATAAGGACATATATTCGCGTATCCAGTTCGCTTGATTGTCTTGAGATGAAATTGAACACTTTCCGCCAGCTTAATTCACCGGTATCGTGCTGCCCGATTGCTAGGACAGAATCATGCTTCTCATCTACCAGGGTTTTCAACCTGTCTATGGTAAATATTAATTCATAGTCTACTTTACGAGGCTCTAGCCACCCTTGCCTTTCCAAATGTTTACGAACTGTCTTTTTAACACCTTTCAAAACTGCTACAGAAAGGCCTAACGAAAATGCTCCTCGCATCACTGGAGGACGTGTCATGATTATTATATAATACAGTTATGTTTTAAGGTCCTTTGATACTATGTACACACACACACACACACACACACACGCACCCAACGCTAGTTTAGTTGTTCTTGTTTGGTTCTGTTTCGTCCCTTCCCTTTCCCTTCTCTCATAAGGGGGTCTGTAATTTTTTGTCTTTTTTTCAATATGATATTCCGAACAGTATAGAAGGAAAGTTAAAAATTGCGTCACAAATTTCATGAACTAGTAAGGAGGACGATGCTATGTAGAGGTATATATATACAGAAGAGCTAGAAGAGCAAGGATGCATCATGCGATCGCACCGAGACTCATTAGGATCACTTGCAGCACGAGTTGCAGCGACCAAAAGCCGACCCTTCTCAAGCGCAAAGACCTCTTTTCATCGTCAGCGGCGTAGTGAGCAAAGGCGTCGTACACCTCTGCGCTCAGATCTCGCATCAAGTAGGAATCGTAGATGGTCCATGAGCCTTCAAAGTCGGATTTCTTCTTCACGATCCGGCACTTGATGGGAATGTAGGTTCTGTGAGAATTGATGTACCCGACAATAGGCCGGATCAATGCGCTATTAATATACGTCAGTCCCGAAGTGAAGAGGGGCACCTCGGCCTTGACGTTGTAAAGCCTTAGGGAGAAGTCCATAATGAAGTAGTCGATGGGGTCAATTTCTTCGACCGTGCGGGAGAATCCTGGCCGAACCAGGGGGAAGGACGAAGTGTATCTTTTGGCTTCCCTAATCAGGCGGTCGCCGATCTCTGTGAGGATTTCAGTTAACTGCAACGAATCTGAAGCTGCATCTTCATCGGGCAAAAGAACGTCGCCAATCATGTTGACCCGGCCCTCGCTGATCCATCCAAAGGGCCCTTCGATGCCGGCATTCAGATGGTCGATGTCCAGGTTGTCCACCCTGAACCTTGTCATTTGCTTCCACAGCGACGCCGAGTCCTGATTTTGGTCATCGGTCCTGAACTTTTTGTGAATGGTGAACATGGAATTATCGTAGGTCCCGTTGATATTGTTGGCGTTTAGGATGTCGTAGAACAGCCAATGTTTCCTCAACTGCGGCAGATCGCAGTTGAATATGCTTACTTGGAACGGCCGGAACCCGTTTGGCTGGTACAGCGTGCAAAGGACGTCGTTCATCGTGAACTTTGAGATTTCGAAATCACCTGGCTGATAGACGTTCAGATAGTTCTTTGGGTCGTCGTCTTTCTTCCACGTCACGTGTGTTCTGTCTATAACGCCCCGAAGCCCGTTGATGGTCACTTCATCTAGGATGCCCTTCCCGTTGATCCATTTCCTGAAATTCAGCGACATGTCCACCTGGTCGATGGTCAGGTCAAACTGCGTGTAGTTCCCGTTATCGAAGTCCTGCTGGTTGACTAGAATTCTTTCGCTAAGGGCCAGTTTCGCTCTTTGCAAGGCGTCCTGCTGCGAACCCTTGGTAAACCCATGTGAGACCTTGGGCCTTCTGGAGACGAAGACCTTTTGGAAGCTGATCTTCCCAGACGACCAGTCGGGAACAATGGCAGTCTCAAACACAATCGACAGTGAGTCATTTTTGGTGATGAACTTACCGATCTTGCTCGCGAGGTATTCCTGCGCAAACACGGTATTGACCAAGTACAGAATCAAGGACACGAATGTGGTCGTCCAAAAGATGAAAATGAAGATGTTGCTCACGAGAATCCACGAGATGAACGCGCTTATATCGTCTGAATTGAAGGGACGCGTGGATTTTTTCAAGAACCATCGTATGTTGATCTTCAATTTGGTGAAGATGTTATTGGTCTGCACTAGCAGCGAATCCCTCTCGGTGATATATTTCAAGTTGCGTTTGGCCTCCGGAGAGGGCCCCCGTCCATGTTCCGGCTCATTGGAGTATGCCCTTACCGACGGTGCCAGCAATATCAATGACGAGGTTCTTGTTACTGTTGCTGGCGGGACCCCCAGGTTTCTTCGAAGAACGGGACTTCTCGCCCAGTACACATATCTTGATACAGCAAACGGCCGGTACTTCCTAAGAAAAGGTCTGGCAAAAAGCGACATGTAACGAAGTGTTAGCTTGGTCACCTTAACTTACGTGTGCCGAAACAAGGTGTGCCTACGAGCTACTTTCTCTGTGAGCCCTGCCCTGGCCTGCCCAGTAATAGCTCAAATATCCATTAAGGTAAGAGAAAAACGGCAATAAAATCTCATCGGCCCAAACCCTACCATCTATAAGGGCTTGTCGACTAACCTTAATAGGGTCATGTCTCAAAATCATAGGTTTAAGTTATGGGTGGTCTCATGGATGTTAGGCTTTGATGCCTTCTGGTTAGGGCTTCTGTTTTTTGAAAAATTTTCGTCGCTGAAAGAAAAAAAAAGCAAAAGTTGAAAGAAGAAGGAAGGAACTCTGAGAAAGAACTAAGGTAGAAGCCCCCTTTTGAAAACAGCCACACAAGCACTCACACACTCACACACTCAATTGATAATGTCTGTTATTCCAGAAAACGCCAACGTTACCGTCTTGAACAAGAACGAAAAGAAAGCCAGAGAATTGATCGGCAAATTGGGTTTGAAGCAAATCCCAGGTATCATCAGAGTCACTTTCAGAAAGAAGGACAACCAAATCTATGCTATCGAAAAGCCAGAGGTCTTCAGATCCGTCGGTGGTAACTACGTCGTCTTCGGTGAAGCCAAGGTCGACAACTTCACCCAAAAGCTAGCTGCTGCCCAACAACAAGCTCAAGCTAGCGGTATCATGCCATCCAACGAAGATGTTGCTACCAAGTCTCCAGAAGACATCCAAGCTGACATGCAAGCCGCTGCTGAGGGCAGTGTCAACGCCGCTTTGGAAGAAGAAGACGCAGGTGAGGTCGATGCCGGTGACTTGAACAAGGACGATATCGAATTGGTTGTTCAACAAACTAACGTCTCCCAGAATGAAGCCATCAAGGCTTTGAAAGCCCACAACGGTGATTTAGTCAACGCTATCATGTCTTTGTCTAAATAATGATTGATATATATATAAATTATCTAGGGGTACGTAGTTATTCTAATGCAAATCACTTTCTTTTTCCTTCTCTGGGGCCGCAAGCTGTGCAGCTTGCTTGGCTTCGATGGCAGCCTGTCTTTCCTTTTCCTCGTCTACCCTGTGGTTGCATTGAGGGCATACAAAGAGAATCGGCCTGTCAGCCAACCTGTAGCAACTCGACTTCCAATGGCATTCGGGGCATACGATCTTTTTGAAGGGAGATAGTGAGTTTGTTGAGCTCAGTTCGTTACCACCTGCTATCAGCCCGATGATTTTGTCAAACCAGGCATCGCTGTCCTCCTTTTTCAAGCCTTCCACATGGCTTTGTTTCTTGAATTTTTCCAATTCCGTTTTCAGGTTGTTTAGTTCTTGGTATTTAGCGTTCAACTCGTCATCCAGGAAAACCATGGCATCATCATTCTGGTCGTCCCCCGATGAAAACCGTTGGATAATCGAGCTCGTAGCGTTGTAATGGGTCTCTTCTTTCAACTTTTCCAGCTTCTTTTGATGGACGGCACGTAGTTTGCTCAGCTTGCGCAATCTGTTGTTGTTGTATAATGCATAGAGTTTGGTTAACGTCCATTTCACCAGGATCAGCGAACTTAGGCACAGAAACAAGGTCACCACAAGGTATGGCCAGTAGCCACGGTACTCCCAATACGTGTAGCTCACGGCCAAGGCCGTGAAAGCGGCGCCGTAGAAGGTCAGATTGGATTGCCATTGACCCAAGATCGTTTGGCTTTTTTTCAGTGCAGCGTCTAATTGATGGATTCGTGAAGTTATTTGTGAGAGATCTGCCGTGTACTTCGTCACGAAATCCTTGTCCTTATGGGATCCTCGGATCCAATTACCTACTGCGCTGAACATTGTTGGCTGATGCTTTTGCTTTTTGTCTTTGCGTATTTGTTTATACATCAAACGTAAACATCTTACTTTTCACTTTTTTCCTTACTTTAATTTTTAGTAGCCATTAATGGCATATCAAAAAGAGCCCAAAAAGGACTATAGTTCACCAGCTCACACAATAAGACGTTACAGGATGCCCAGCGTGAAAATAGGTACTGCTCAATGGCAGAAGCTGACACAGTCCCAGGAGAAACAAACCACTGTGATAACACCGCTGGGGATAACTATGCTGGAGATCCAAGGTGATCTGGAATTACCTAAGGACTTCACGGCGCTGACACAGGGAGATTCTCACCATGAAGGAAGATTCAGCGAGCAGGACGGTCAGAACATAATACGGTTTGGATTACTACAGCTTGACGGCGAGAAAGCTACTTTGTTTGTCGGTAAGAAACAGCGTTTACTGGGGAAAGTGACGAAGTTAGACGTGCCGGTGGGTATAATGCATTTCAGCTCAAGCGATAATAAAGTCGAATTGGTGGACGTAGTGAAATATAAAATTATCTTTAAAGATAGACCTTTACCTATTATGTAAGTATTTAGTTATTGTTCGGATTGTTTGTTGGAATTTGCTTTGTTTTAAGCTGTGTGTAAAGTATATATATAGTAAAACCCGAGAAGAACGGAAACAATGATAGACAGAACCATGTTGAACTTGTACTCTTCTTCTTGTTGAGTTGGGACTAATTCATCATCGTACTTGGATCTTTCCTGGACCTTCAAATAAATTGGGGTTTCATTTGGTTTCACGTTAGGAGGTAATTTATCTTGGTACATTTCTTCCATGAATTGTTCAATCTTAGAGATCTGGATGTTCAATTTTAAGTAGTTAGGATCTTGTACGGCCAATTTGGATTTGATGTCACGTAAGTAATAGTCAAAGATGTCGACACAACCACGTAAAGTTCTGGAGTTCAAAATCAAGTAGCATGTGGTACCCTTACGGATCTTGACGTTACCGTGCAGCACGTCACGGTTGTTGAACACCAAAGCCAAAGTGGCGATGGCCATGACTTGTGGAATTGCACAAAATTGGAAAGTAGACTGTTCGTGAACACTGGCCAAGTAGGTCAACACATCAATGACGTGATCCAATGCGTTCAAGACAAGGTGGTTTATACACTCCAGACCCAGTTGTTCCTTTTCAGGTTTCATGAAGTCCTTCAATTGAGGAACGTATTGAGACCAGATTTCTTTAGGCCAGAAGGATCTGCCGTCGGCCAAATCTTCGTTGTAATCTCTGATGATGTTTGTCTTTTGCAAGAAAAGACCCATGCTTTCAAAAAGTTGCTCGTTGGAGTACAAGGATTTGTTGGCGAACTTGGCAATGATGATCAGACGGGTTAAACCATCGCCGACCAAACCGGCAACGTAGTGGCAGTAGACGTCGTAGTCGTGAACAGTTTGCAACCCGTTCAAGTTGTAGTTTTCGTCCAAAATATAGTCGGCCATACCGTTACCCATCTTGTCGGTGATCTCTTTGATGACGTCCTGGTATTCTGGCTTCAACTTGTGGAATTCAATTAGAATCGATTCGAAGTCTGTCAATACAGCTCTGTCTTTCATGTCGGGGGCATTGCCGTTAAAACTCCATTTGTTCAACAACAATTTTTCGTGGAAATGACGCAACAAGTCGATTTTCAAATCGTGTTCAATGGACATGTCGTCTTCGATGGTGTCCAAGGCCCTTAAAATCAAATAGAAAAGGGTGATAACGTTTCTCAGTTCTGGATGCAACTCCCTGATCACCGCGGCGAAGGACCTGGAAGTCAGGTTCAGTAGCTCAAAACAGCGCAAGAGGTATGGCGACGTGGACTGGTCATAAATGGAAAATAGCGGTGTTCTACAAAACTTCAGCTTCAAAGCTGCTTTCAACTCGACCGGATGTGATGCCAATTGCAATAATTTCCCCATACTGTGTGTGTTCGTGTGCTGTGTGTGCTTGTTTCCAGCCTCTTATGTTATTCCTTCCTGTTTGTTCTTTGCCCCTGTCCTGTCTTTCCTTTTATATAGCCCGTGGTCGTGTGGTCGCTGCTCGTTTAGGCACTAAGCCCAAAACCGATAACGCCTTCCGATGTAAAGGGCAGTGGAAAAGAGAAAAGTGGAGGAAACAGGACATAAGCTGCAGTTGCAGTGCTGGGGCTATGAAACGTACTGGGCTAGGGCACGCCAGGCGGCAGGTTCGCTCTCTGTGAGCAACGTGTGCTGTTCTTGTGGGGTGAGAGTCCCCAACACCCATCGGGACACACTCGCAGGGTCCCTGGAATGAGACCCTGGGTCTCTGCCGATGCCCACGGCCAACCTGGCAAAGGACACACGGCCACCACTGCATTGCACAAGGCTCCGCAGCCCGTTGTGACCTCTGATGCTGGCGCTGGCGGCCCTCAGCTGCACTTTGCCACACGCCACGCTCAACTCGTCGTGGATAACCACGTGACGGGCCTGGTACTTGGCGTACCGGGCCCAAACCTTGCACACCTGCTCTCCACTCAGGTTCATATACTGGCCGTCCGACTTCAGCAGCGTGCAGTGCTCGCCCTCTATGTAGTGCACTTTGCCCCCCGTGTGGGGTACAGGAGAGTAGGCCCTGTCCTGCAGGCCAAGCCGCTTACGCATGAGCTCTAGCATGTACAGTCCCACGTTGTGGCGGGTGCGAGCATACTGCGGCTCTGGATTGCCTATCCCTGTCAGTATCAGTCTCCCTTTGCCGCACATTGTCCCTGTCTGGATACCTTGTCTTGTCTTGTCTGGTATTATGTTGTTTTATTATAGCCAGCTCGAGATTCTTCGCAAGCCGCCGGCCCTTTTTGCGCTGGGCGATCTTACACGTAGTTTAGTAGCCAATAAGTAAGAAAAGAGCAGAACAGGTGTGTAGCAACAAGCAAAGCACAGGCAAGATAAAGATGATTGGCTCGCTGGCGTATTGCATACTGGGTACGTTGCTGCTAGGCGCGGTTGCGCAAGACACGGCGCCCCAGATCGGTGTTAACGACAGCTTGTGGTATCCGTATGACGAAACGCTGCTCTTGAAGCCGCTGCCCAACAATGACCTGCTGCTCTCATTCACGTTCCAATTGCAGTCGGAAGCGTTCGACCCGGCCGTGTCGTCGCACTCGTTTGATGTGTATGAGTACTACACGACTTTCCCCCGGGCCATCCCACCTTTGTTGGAGTCCACTGCCACGCGTCAGTTCCATCTACGGTTCACCAGAGGGTTCTGGGATGCTCTGTCGTGGGGCCAGTTGCCGCATGGTGGGAAACAGGCAGGCGCCTCAGGTGTGGAGTTGTGGTCTCTAGTCCAGGCTGCTGACCAAGAACAGGCTTTCCAGAACTGGAAGAAACTGGCTAATTCCTTGAGTGGACTGTTCTGCTCCTCTTTGAATTTTGTAGACGAGTCCAGGACGACCTTCCCCCACCGGTCGTATGCATCTGGTTCAGCGTCTCCCCTCTTCAACGACACTGAAAACCTATACTTGATGAGAGCGTCCTTGCCCAATGAGCCCATCTGTACAGAGAACCTAACTCCGTTCATAAAGTTATTGCCCACTAGGGGACATTCCGGTTTGACGTCTCTCTTGGACGGTCATAAGCTGTTTGACTCTCTTTGGAACAGTATCTCGTTGGACATCACCACTGTTTGCCCCGAAAATGGCGATTCCCTGTGTCACTATGAGATGGAAGCACACATCGACATGGCCACACACGTTCCCTCTGCTTTGGCAAGGAATGAGAGACCTATCCCCAAACCTTTGGACGGGAGCTCCTTGCGCTGTGACACGGATAAGCCATTCGATTCCTACCAATGCTTCCCCCTACCGGACCCATCAGAGACTCACTTGAAACTGTCACAGCTGTTTGCCAAGCCGATAAAGAACGGCAACCTATTTGCTAATAGACCAACGAAGATATGTGCAGACGTGGACCGCTCCGCTTGGACAGCATACTTGTCTGTGGATGACACAATGTTCAGCACGCACGATAATTGTTTTGAATTGTCGAATGACCAGAATGAAAGCGGTTCTGGTTACGACTTCGTTTTGGAATCATTGGATACTACTCAAGTCTCCCCTGTAGACCCTGTTCCCATCCATGTGGGCAGATCCCTGACCGGTAATGGTCAAGACCGCGGTGGGATTCGTACTGCCTTCCACAACGATAAGGATACCCCTGTGAAGTTGATATATTTCGAATCGTTGCCATGGTTCGTCAGAGTTTACCTGTCCTCTTTGCAAATCACTTCCACGACCTCTTCACAACTCCAAGAGGACGATATTATTATAGATAAATATTATCTCCAAGCGGCTGATAGACAAAGGCCCGCCCATCTGGAATTCACAATGATTATTCCAGCCCATTCGGACATCGTCATGACTTATCAATTCGATAAAGCTCTTTTGCAGTTTGCCGAGTACCCACCAGATGCTAACCACGGTTTCGAAATTGATGCTGCTGTGATTACCGTGTTGTCGCCAGAATCTGGATCACCTGTGTACGAAATGAGAACCTCCACTTTGTTGTTATCTCTATCTACACCGGATTTCAGTATGCCGTATAACGTCATTATTTTAACATCCACCATAATGGGGCTCATATTCGGTATGTTGTACAATCTAATGGTGAAGAGAATAGTCACTGTCGAGGAGGCTGATAAAATTATGTTACATTCCGGTTTGAAGTATAAACTGTTGAAACTAAAGGAAAAGCTCTTGAAGACGAAACAGACTAAAATAGATTAGCATCGCCATAAATGTACGTTAACTATATATGTATATATATTTGAAGCACACATCCTGTCACGAGTTCCTTTTTTAAAACGGATCCTCGTATGGATCCTCCTCATCATAATCATCATCCTTTTCATATTCATAGACAATGGCACCGCCTTGTCCAAAACTTTGTGCCTCTAAGAAGGGCAATGCAACTTGGTCTTTGGCCAATTTCTGTTTATTGGACGTTCCCAGATTAAAAGTGGTCAATCCCTGCAACATTTCAGGAGTTTCCAGCCCACTACCACCATCCTCCTCACCTTGTTTACTATTCAACAGCAACTCGTATTCATGACTTTTTGAATTTATCATGAAGTCGTATTCCAGCGATCTTCCAGATTTCCGTTTATTCGTGAATCGTAATTGAAAGATATCGTTATTCAACCCACGGGGAATCCTAAATTCGTTTAATAGTTCACTAACCTCCTCGGTATCTAAACTGCCCACTAACATCGCATCAACATCTAAGATTGTAGTAGCCATGAACTGTAAAAGAGTCAATTTATCGGGATAATTGCTATTCCCACCAGGTATTGCCACATGATCGTCGTCAGTAATATCTTTATGGTAAGTAGCAAGCATCGTGCAGTGAACGGATGCAATCTCGGACAAAAACCTTGTAATGTGATCTGTGAATATGTAGTTTAGTGAGTCAATCACAACCATGTGTTTCTTGGCTTGTGTAGCAGTAGCACTCGGTAAATACGAGGTAATTTGCCTCACGAGATGCACGAAATCCATCTGGGTGGCATCGATGAAGTGCGTACAGTAAGACGGCTTATTAACCGTTTCAAACGAAATGTATATTACGGGACATTCATTGCCCTTGCTCTTGCTCTGGTGGATAAACTCATGGATTAGTCTGTATGACGTCTGGGCCATGGAGTCCAAACACAGAATCAAAGGAGAACTCTCCGTAAGCGATAAGATTCTTTTCAAAAGAATCGCAGGATTATGCGATGAACTTGCCATTATATCTAGTGTTCCCACAGCTTTCTAACCGGTTGAATACCTAAACGGGGGCCATCGAAACCGGTTTAACAGTTCATCTTCTAAAGTTTATCAAGGCATCGCTTATTGAGTTGTAATTTTTCATAGTGACCCGCCCTGGAGGTCCCAATTCAGGTAACAATAATAACATCTAGAGTCCTGTAATGAATCATCGGTTGGGTAAGGATATGCGAATTGGAAAAGGTATTAAGAGCCAGTTATAGTATTGGGTGAGTACGTTTGATCTGTAGACTCTTTTGTAACTATATTAGCGAGATCGATTGCATGCACTAGAGAGCAAAACACGTATTATGCCAGAGATTTATGGGCCTCAGCCGTTGAAACCACTGAATACGGTGATGAGACATGGATTTGAAGAGCAATACCAGAGCGAGCAGCTGTTGCAGTCACTCGCAAACGATTTTATATTCTATTTTGATGATAAACGACACAGAACCAACGGCAACCCGATTCCTGATGAGGATAAACAAAAGGATGTAAATCGTTATTACCAGCCGATTACTGATTGGAAGATTATGAAAGACAGGCAAAAAACGGTAAGCGCTGCCCTCTTATTATGTTTAAATTTAGGCGTCGATCCTCCAGATGTTATGAAAACACACCCGTGTGCCAGGGTTGAAGCATGGGTAGATCCTTTAAATTTCCAGGACTCAAAGAAAGCGATAGAACAAATTGGTAAGAATTTACAAGCGCAGTACGAAACTCTGTCCTTAAGAACACGTTACAAGCAAAGTTTGGATCCCTGTGTTGAGGACGTCAAACGGTTTTGCAACTCATTAAGAAGGACTTCTAAAGAGGATAGGATCCTTTTCCACTATAACGGGCATGGAGTACCCAAGCCCACGAAGTCGGGTGAAATCTGGGTTTTCAATAGAGGATATACTCAATATATTCCCGTTTCATTGTATGATTTGCAAACTTGGTTAGGTGCCCCATGTATATTCGTTTATGACTGTAATAGTGCCGAGAATATACTGATTAACTTCCAAAAATTTGTACAAAAGAGAATCAAAGACGATGAAGACGGAAACCACGATGTGGCTGCACCATCGCCAACGCCAGCCTATGAAGATTGCTTCCAACTAGCTTCTTGCAGATCAGATGAACTTTTACTTATGAGCCCTGAATTACCAGCAGATTTGTTTAGTTGTTGTTTAACGTGTCCGATAGAAATCAGCATTCGTATCTTTCTCATGCAATCGCCCCTGAAGGATTCCAAGTATAAGGTTTTCTTCGAAAATGCAACTTCAAATCAATCGTTTGCCGATAGTAGAAACTCATTCAAGTCCAAAATACCCAACGTAAATATTCCTGGTATGCTATCAGACAGGAGAACACCACTGGGTGAACTAAACTGGATCTTCACGGCTATAACAGATACTATTGCATGGACTTCTCTCCCTAGACCACTTTTTAAAAAATTATTCAGACATGACTTAATGATTGCTGCGCTTTTTAGGAATTTTCTTTTGGCCAAAAGAATAATGCCGTGGTATAATTGTCACCCTGTGTCCGATCCAGAACTACCAGATAGTATAACCACACATCCGATGTGGAAATCTTGGGATTTGGCCATGGATGAGGTGCTAACTAAAATAGTCATTGACCTAAAAAATGCACCCCCAGCTACTACCTTAGAAAGCCAGATGATTTTACAACAACAGGAAACGTTGCAAAATGGTGGCAGTTCAAAATCGAATCCACAAGACACAAAGGCCGGAAGTATGCAAACTCAATCGAGATTTGCGGTGGCGAATTTAAGCACAATGTCTTTGGTGAATAACCCTGCTGCTCAATCGAGAAAGTCGATATCTCTGCAAAGCTCACAACAAGCACAGCAGCAGCAGCAGCAGCAGCAGCAATTCACAGGGTTTTTTGAACAAAATCTGACTGCTTTTGAATTGTGGTTGAAATATGCTTCAAATGTAAGGCATCCGCCTGAGCAGCTTCCGATTGTTTTACAGGTTCTGCTTTCACAAGTACACCGTATACGTGCGTTAGTACTTTTATCGAGATTTTTAGACTTGGGGCCATGGGCAGTTTATTTGTCACTTTCTATTGGTATCTTCCCCTACGTTTTAAAATTACTACAGAGTCCAGCACCAGAATTGAAGCCCATTCTAGTATTTATTTGGGCCCGCATCATGTCAATAGATTATAAGAATACACAAAGTGAATTAATCAAAGAAAAAGGATACATGTACTTTATAACAGTATTGGTACCCGATTGGGGAGTGAGTGGACCTTCACCTACAAATGGATCAGCTATGATGAATGGCGGGAATCCACTAACAATGACTGCATCGCAAAATATAAATGCTCCAAGATCGAGATATTATGACCAGCAACAAGCCAATAGAACACCCAATATGGGCCATAGTAGTCTTCCATTTTATCATTCTAACGACACCACTGATGAACAAAAGGCTATGGCTGTGTTCGTGTTGGCATCTTTCGTTAGAGATTTTCCTTTGGGGCAAAAGAATTGTTTTAGTTTGGAGTTAGTAAGCAAGTTGTGTTTTTATATTGAAAACTCAGAGATTCCTTTATTGAGACAGTGGTGCATTATTTTACTTGGCCTATTGTTTGCTGATAACCCGCTGAACAGGTTTGTTTGTATGAATACAGGTGCCGTAGAAATATTATTGAAATCTTTGAAAGACCCGGTATCGGAAGTTAGAACAGCTTCCATATTCGCATTGAAACATTTAATATCCGGATTTCAAGATTCAGAGGTCATTTTGAGGTTGCAGCAAGAATTCGAGCAACAATATCAACAATTGCATACACAATTACAACATCTACAAAACCAATCTCATGTTCAACAACAACAACAGTCTCAACAGCAACAGCAGCATTTTGAACAACAGCAAATGAAAATTGAAAAACAAATTCGTCACTGCCAAGTTATGCAAAATCAGTTGGAAAATATTGATTTGAGAAAATTGAAAAGACAAGAAATTGCTGATCTAATTTCGATTCTGCCTCTAATTAATGATGGATCACCGTTAGTCCGTAAGGAACTTATTATATATTTTTCTCACATCGTGAATCGCTACTCAAATTTTTTTATCGTCGTTGTATTCAATGATTTGTTGGAAGAAATAAAACAACTAGAGAAAAGAGACATCAATACGCGAAATGCTTCTGATAAGTATTCAGTGAGTCACGGTTCAATTTTCTATACTGTTTGGAAATCTCTTTTGATTTTAGCAGAAGACCCCTTTTTAGAGAATAAAGAATTATCTAAGCAGGTAATAGATCATATTTTGCTTGAATTGAGTGTCCATAAAGAGTTAGGCGGCACATTTGAAGTCATGGAAAAATTCTTATTGAAAAGGAGTTCTAAAGCCAACCAAAATGGTAAATTTGGATTCAATTCTTCCCAAGTTCAATTTGTGAAAAGTTCATTGAGATCATTTTCTCCAAATGGCAGGATAGACAATAATACGTCAAAAAAGGAACAACACCAACGCGACCCAAAGGTATCCCATCCGATACAGATGTCTATATCTAAGCTTTTTCAAAGTCTTGGTTTCAGCGAAGCAAATAGTGATAATGATACTCTATCATCAAGCGCATCCATGAAATCCAATGGTACAAAAAAGGGCCCTCCAGGCCTATACTTGTCGAATGGCAGTAACAATCTCTATCCAACTGCCAGCACTCCAAGGTTTCGTAGGTATACTGAACCCTTGAATATGCCATTACAGAGCACCTTTTTAGATTATTCACGTGAGTATTTCCAAGAGCCACAAATGAGAAAGCAAGAAGCAGATGAACCTGGTAGTGTTGAATACAATGCCAGGTTATGGAGGCGTAATAGAAATGAAACGATTATCCAAGAAACACAGAGCGAAAAAAAGTTATCGATATATGGAAATTGGTCTAAGAGATTTATCAGTTTGAATAACAAAAGCCAGCCAAAATTAATGAAGTTTACTCAATTTGAAGACCAGCTTGTTACGGCAGATGATAGGAGTACGATTACGGTATTTGATTGGGAGAAGGGGAAAACCTTGTCTAAGTTTTCTAATGGTACTCCGTTTGGTACGAAAGTTACGGATTTGAAATTTATCAACGAAGATGATTCGGCTCTTCTGTTAGCGGGCTCTTCGGATGGTGTTATCAAAATATATAGAAACTACCATGATATTGATAATTTTGAAATCGTATCCGCTTGGAGAGGTTTAACTGATATGCTATTAACTCCTAGATCCACAGGTTTATTGACAGAGTGGCTACAAATAAGGGGTTCATTATTAACGACTGGTGATGTGAAAGTCATTCGTGTTTGGGATGCGCATACGGAAACGGTTGAAGTGGATATTCCAGCGAAAACGTCCTCTTTGATTACTTCACTGACCGCTGATCAGTTGGCTGGGAATATCTTTGTAGCAGGATTTGCGGATGGCTCTCTCAGAGTATACGATCGCCGTTTGGATCCAAGAGATTCCATGATACGTCGCTGGAGGGCAGGAAATGAGAAACAAGGTGTTTGGATCAACAACGTTCATTTACAAAGAGGTGGGTACAGAGAATTGGTTAGTGGGGCTACCAATGGTGTTGTCGAGTTATGGGATATAAGATCTGAGGATCCTGTGGAGTCGTTTGTTGACCAGAATGTGGTTTCCCAATACGGATCACAACAAAAACCAACTACAATGACCTGTATGCAGGTTCATGAGCATGCTCCTATCATTGCGACAGGTACGAAACAGATCAAGATATGGACAACATCTGGCGATCTCCTAAACTCTTTCAAAAATTCGCATACTAATGGTGTAACTAGTACGTTAGCTGCTACAGGTATTCCAACATCTTTATCGTACTCTTCAACATCAGACGCGTTTTTGTCCTCGATGGCTTTCCATCCCCATAGAATGATGATTGCTGCCACCAATTCTCACGATTCTGTTGTAAACATCTACAAATGTGAAGATGAAAGAATCGATTATTTTTAGTATGTCTCTTTTTTCTTTGCAATTTTAACTCAACTACCAAATAGACATACAAAATCAATCATATATTGAAGGTTGGCCGAAAGTGCCCAAATTGTAATCTTAAAGGTTGTATTATTATTCCTTCTATAATATGCAGTTCAGAAAATTGTTCTTTTAGTAGTACATTACTATTAATAGTTGGAGTGATAAGATAAACTCTTATGAATATTTTGCATCTCAAAGTGAGATAACCCAATTGTAGCCGGGGTACAAATCTACCAACGCACAATTGAAACGTGCTTGAAATGAATCAATGTGAAGTATACAAGATATTTGTTGGAACAATATTCAACTATCGTCTATCTATTACTATTATATACTGTGTTAAAAGATGACATAAATTACAAGACCAGTAAATTAAGATTCAAACTGTCATCGAAATTATTAGAAGCTGAAGCGTAAGGATTGATATTGTAATAGGGTCAATGAATAATAACATATAAAAAGAGGAACAGAATCATTTATAATATTATGCAAAATTGCAGATTCCTTTTTGTGGATTCCTAAATCCATGACGAGAATCTCTAGTATAATCTATATACGTAATATTATAACATTAAGAAACAATGGAATCCCAAAGATCATCATACAACTTTAATACTCATTAATATTAGTACCACATTAACAATTCCATTCCAGAACGTGAACCTTGCTTAAATGAAGCACTCGAAATACACGAACAACTAGTTTAGGTCCAAGATTCCGCATCCAGCCTTTTGTTATATTCCGATCTTATATAGAATATACTATATAACTAACGTCCCGTCAATCAAGTTGCTTGATAGTTTTAGCAACAAGTTACTTCCCTGAGATCGTCAGGATTGCTAAACTATCCCCTTATAACCCACCCGTAATTAAACACATTAATAAAAGTCCGTTCCAATAGTGTAGCGGCCATCACGTTGCCTTCACACGGCAAAGGTCCCGAGTTCGATCCTCGGTTGGAACATGATTATTTTTTTTGAAGACTTTCAATCAAGGATATATACCTTACATAGTATATTGAAAGACTGTTAAGTATGCGCGTACCCATAAAAATAAAACCTTCCTTTTTTGATTGTGCGTTTTCCTATTTACCGAAACCTTTCCTCTCCAGTGTCGCTTTATTGATTGTCTAATTATGCGACAGCACTCTCTCGGACACAGTCGTTTTCAAAAAAAATACCACAAACTATATAGTGTAAGCGAAAAACAGATATATTTTCTTTTCTTATTGATAGATTGGGTAGAGATCTTGTAGAAGTCTTTGCCACTAATCACTCAGTGAAGGTTTATCCACTAGTGTCAGCATTTCAACTTCTTTATAAAAACACAGCTTCTATTGAGATGAATCAAGACTACGCACAGCTTTCCATCCCCGAGCTGAAGGAAACTAGAACTTCTAAATTAAACAAAATGAACAATTTTCGAAGCTCCCCAATTGCTGAAATAATTAATAAGATACCACCGGATTGCGGTAAGACACAAAATACCACATTCCCTGAATTTAATCCGGTATTAAGAAGACGACAATACGAGCAACGGCCTATATATGATAAGCCAATGCGAGTCACAGACAGTATGTCTCCACAAATTTCCTCGATGAACTGTTTGCCAAATTTGTATTCCAACGGTTCACTGCCATTACCAAATCCTTATTTATCATATTTAAATCATCTTGAAAAGGTCAATTATCAAGACGCCAAATTTAGTAGCTGGGGTATTCTACAAAACTCTAATAGTGGTTTGGCTATTCCAACCTATTTCAGTCCACGAACAACACAAAATATGCCTTGTTCTGAGAAAGTAGAGACATGGCTTGAAAGATTACCAATATTTGTGGGATTTGACGGCTATTTATTTACAAATTGCTTTGACTATGAATATATGTTGGATTGGGAAGAAACTGAATTTACCTTTGAAAAAACAGCATGCATGGAAACAGATTATTCCAGAGCTTTGACTGATACTGATATCATACATATTCAAGAGAAAAAAATAGAAACCTTGATAAGAAACCAGTACTTAAAGGAATATGAGTTTTCTCAAAGAGATTTTGAGTTTTGAGAGGAAAGTTCAAATTTATATAATTTTGTGTAAAATCAAAACAAATGGTTAAATAATTTTTGGTTGTTTCTTTTTTAGATATATCAAGGTAAAATAGACCTTTTATTTCAAAAGAATAAAAAATTTATATAAAAATACTAAATGTACAACAATGAAAATAGAAGCTTGAGAAAAAAAACTTTAACCAATTTTACTATTATCTAGATTGGGCTCTTCCAAACGTTTTCGTCTAAATTTTGTCTTGCATCATTCAATGCCGCAGCGAAGATCATACTCTCTTCATTCGCAGATGCCGGTTTAACTTGAGATTTTTTAATGACAAGGTTCCTTAAACTAGCAGCATTGATATTTACATTTCTTTTTGCGCTTCTCAATATCAAAGGGTCATTGTTTTCTAGATTTTCCTTTTTTTCTTCAGGTGGTGATACCTGTTGACCACCTGTAATTGGTGGAATATTATCCTTTGCTTCGTCTTTTGGGCTAAATGTTTTTACCAACTGATCTGACTCAACTTCCTTAGCAGATAAGAATTTGTTTGAAGTAATGGGATTACCATCTACTGAGTTATACTCAGAGAGTGTTTCGTTCCAAACATTTTCTTGCATGCCAATGAGCTCAGGTTGCGAATTTTGCAGTTCTTCCTCAAGTGGCGCGACTCCGAAGCGTAGTTTTCCATATAAGTGATTCATTAACGAATCATTGAATCCGGCTACACCTGTTCTCATATTAACAAATTTCTGAATATTATTTGTTGGGTCGGGATTTGCTTTCGCCCAAAACTTATCGAACCTTCTTTTCCTAATTCTTTCTAATTCTTCTGAAAATCCTAGAGTGTCGATTGTTTGTAAAGTGGATAAGGATTCTTGTAAGTATTTTCTTGAAACATCCTTCATATCGGAGCAATTTTCATAGTATTCAAAAGCAAGGTTCATAAATAGCTGTCTTGTTGTGATTGATATTGCGTGCTTGTAGTGTCGCTTCACAACGTCAAAAGATTTTTGAGATGATATTACTTTCTCCCTAAATACCTCTGTATCTTCATGTTTTTCACCTTTATGCTCCCTTGATTTTGCATATTTTTTCAGGTCATTTTTTAAAATATTTCCTTCATTGATTAATTGAGTTTCTCTCACACAAATATATTCGAAATTATTTGAAATGTCTCTTAAGCAATCTGAAATATTCTGTTCAAAAAGTATATCTTGTTCAAAAACTTTCTCAATTTCATGGATCAATGATATTGTATCTGGATCTTCAAAATTCGAGCTTTGTAACCACATCAATATGTCTTTTAAAAACTTCTCTTCTGTTTTCCAAACCTCTTTTTTTTTTGCAGAAATATAATCAATTCTTCTTTTTATAGTTTGTAAGGTAACGGTCCTTAAAGATAGACTACTGGGAAAAGTTGAAGTTATGTTACCAAATTTTGTCGAAGAGTTTAAATAAGGATCATCATATTTGTTAGTGATGAAAAGGTCCTTCAACAATGGTATTTCTTGTGGGCTTCTTTGCTGGTAAGGTACTCTTGGGGGTTCAGTACTCTGTTTCTGGTTTTGATTTGGATGATCTTGAGGCTGGAATTCTGTATTATCGTCATTATTTCCAGTTAGAAAGGTTTTAACACTACTTTGCAATGGGCCAGACTCATCTTCTTCTGGTAAAAAAAAGTTGTTTGTTATATCCTGACTTTGCCCATTTTCATTATTGTTAAATGCAGTCATGTCTGCTTGTTGATAAAGAATTCTGTCAAATATTTTAGGAACATCTTTTTTGTCCTGGTGACCATTATTTTTTCCACTTTGTAACCACTTCCGCATTCTTTCTCTAAATTTAGTTGGCCTTTTCTGCTGCGGTTGCTTAGGAGGAGACGAAGTTGTTTCCTGAGATGGCTCATCCTCATATGTACCTGAACTCCTCATTGTTGCTAATTTAGGATTCTACCTCTCTTTGTGTGCATTTGATTACAAAATAGAATTAGACCATTTCTATTTTTTATTTTTTATCATTTATTTTGTGTCGCGAGATCTTTGCCCTTTTTCGGATATTAGAAAAAGAAAAAAGGATTTGTAAATAGTTTTCAGAGACTTATTTATTGAATTCTAACTCTTTGAAATAATACATAACTTCATACACTATATAATTGCATTTGGATTTATTTATATTCATTAATTTTTTTTTGATTTATCTTCAGTTGGTTTGTTCTCCTTAAGCTTGGTATGTTGAGGAAGAAACGTTACCACCATGACCGGTCCAGTTAATATGAATATCGGTGTTTTCTGGCAAGTTTTCGGATACACATTCTGGCAAGACTCTGAAAGTGTGAGCGCCGAAGTAATCACGTTGAGCTTGTAGTAAGTTGGCTGGTAATCTTTCAGATCTGTACCCGTCGTAGAAGGTCAAAGCCGTGGAGAAGGCTGGTGTTGGGATACCGTATGTGGTAGCCAATGCAATGGATTTTCTCCAACCAGATTGAGCCTTGGTAACAGCATCGGCGAAGAACTTGTTGAACAACAAGTTTTCTAGGTCTGGTTCTTGTCTGTAAGCCTTGGTGATTTCAGCCAAGAAAACAGATCTGATGATACAACCACCTCTCCACATCAAAGCAATGGCAGGGTTGTTTAGTTTCCAGCCGTATGTGGCAGCGGCTTCACGGATCAACATGAAACCTTGAGCGTAGGAGATGATCTTAGAAGCGTACAAAGCTTGTTCCAAATCATCGACAAATTGCTTTCTGTCCTTGACGGCATCCTTTGGAACTTGTGGGCCTGGCAAGACCTTGGAAGCTCTGACTCTTTCATTCTTCAAAGCAGATAGACAACGAGCAAAGACAGCCTCACCGATCAAAGTGACTGGCATACCCAAGTCCAAGGCGTTGATGGCAGTCCACTTACCAGTACCCTTTTGGCCGGCAGTATCCATGATTTTTTCCACCAATGGCTTACCGTCAACATCATCGAACTTCAAGATATCTCTGGTGATTTCGATCAAGAAAGAGTCGAGGACACCCTTGTTCCATGTGGTGAAAACGTCACTGATTTCTTTGTCAGTGAATCCACCCAATCTCTTCATAATATCGTAAGCTTCACAAATCAATTGCATGTCACCGTATTCGATACCGTTGTGGACCATTTTGACGTAGTGACCGGCACCGGCTGGGCCGACCCATTCACAACATGGTTCACCATCAGACTTGGCGGAGATAGATTGGAAGATGTTCTTGATGTGTGGCCAAGCTTCTTCAGAACCACCTGGCATCAAAGATGGACCGTAACGGGCACCATCTTCACCACCAGAGACACCGGAACCGACGAAAAGAATACCGTGCTTCTTCAATTCTTCGTAACGTCTGTTAGAGTCTGGGAAATGGGAGTTACCACCATCGATGATGATGTCGCCCTTTTCCAAAAGTGGAACAATTTCCTTGATCAAGGCGTCGACTGGAGCACCAGCTTTAACCAAAAGCATGACCTTTCTAGGTCTCTTCAACTTGGAAATGAAATCTTGAATGGAAGTAGCACCAATGATAGACTTACCTTTGGCTTCGTTAGCCAAGAAATGCTCGACCTTGGATTGAGTTCTGTTGTAAGCACAAACAGTGAAGCCGTGATCAGCAGCGTTTAAGATCAAGTTTTGACCCATGACGGCCAAACCAATCAAACCGAAATCAGCAGACATGTTTTTTATAATGTTTGTATGGAAAGTGTTTTTGTTTGTAGTGGCAACAATACGAGCTAGTATAGTTTTCAGGCTACTTGTTCTCTTATGTAATAAAAAGGGCCCCTCTAGAAAAAGAAACAAGCTTAGAAACAATACAACTACATAACAAATCTCAGGCCCATTTATATAAAACACCTCGAGGCCACCAAGGGCAAAGCGCAAGACCGCCAGCACCGCCAGGACAAAGCACCGCGTAACACCGAGGCACCGTAGCGTAACACCGACGGCGCACGATGTTAGGAAGCAACAGCCTCGAGGCAGGAGGAAAGAACAAAGTGGCAGCAGGTGATTTACGTAGCGTATATGTAGTATGCATGGGATTATGTAGGAGGCCGGTCGTTGACGTTGACGGGAAGGAACAGGCCGCTCTTGCGCTTTGTCCTCTCTGGGGTTGTCGGTGTGGAACTAGTCTTGAAAGGCCGTGGAATGAACGGGCCACTCTGGTCTCTTAGCGGTGGGTTGGGCGTGGAGGATGCGGTCGAGGCGGTGTTCTTTATGACAATCTTCGGTGGTTCCTGAAGGACAGTGCTGGTGCTGGTGTTGGTGGAGCTTGCGATCAGCTGTTGCAAGATTTCTATTGTATCTTGGCTGGTAAATAATGTGTACAACGCTGGCGACAAGATATTTATGTCTGTGGGGTCTTGTAGCCCCGTTCTTCTTGAAAAGTGGTGCGCTAATGGGATGTCTATGTCACTGTTGTCAATGAACAAATCGCACACGGTTCGTGGTGGGAGTGACGACTCGCAGTTGAGCACTTGAAAATGTCTTGTAAACTCTTGCAAGAATCTTACTGTGTTCGTGGGGAATCTTCCGCATAACGAAATCAACGGCTCTTTTGTTTTGACCAAGGTATCGTAACTGTTTGAAGGGACTATGCTATCGGGCAGTTCTAGTAGCCACAACTTGATGAGCCCAACAAAATCGTTAGTCACATATGTGTGCAAGTTTTCCAAAAATTGAGCTGTTATGGTGGAATTGGTATTCTCAATGGCTTTCGACTCTTTGAATTTCCCCATTAGGTCTCTCTTCAGGTTCGAGACCCTTACAAAATCTATATCGTCGTGCCAACTTCGTACGATTTTCTTCGCATTTGGTTCTTTTTCAATCTGCTGCAATATAATCTTTATTGTTTCCAACGTGTCTAGGAAAGTCAGATCATTGTTTATCTCGCTACCACAGAAAAACTTCTCGCATTTTATTGAAATTTCCTTGCAGGCCTTGACTGGGTCATTCTCCTCTATGTTATTCCACTTGCGGAACGGTATACCATTGTCCCTTAGGAAAAATCCTCTTATTTCTATGTCCTCACCTTTGCGTGGCGGCACCTCTTCTTGTGGAGGAGGAATTGGTGATTTAGTAAACGATTCGCAAATTTGTTGAAATATCTTGTCCGATGACTTTAGACTTCGTTCAATTTCATTCTCCACTCTAGAGTAGTTTTTACAGTATTCATAAATAGTTTTCTCTAGCTGTACTTTGGAATATTCCAATTGGCAACACCTGGAAAAAAATTTATCTTGTAACGATTGTAACTGTTGTTTCAAGGCCTCCCAATCATTTTCATTTATATCCTTGTTTCCGGATGCATTACGCTCATCATTGTCATTGAGACTGACTTTGCGGATCCAATCGGATATGGATGTTTTGATGGAAGACACGTTTGGCTTTTCATCACATACATTTTCAGATTCTGACAAATCACCGTACGACTTCTTAGCCTTCGTAACCGCATCACCATTTCGCTCTTGTTGGTTGTCGAAGATTTCACCATTCCAATAGTAGTATTTTTCTTGATCAAACAGAGGATTCTTATTAGAATAAAAGCTCAAGGAATACTCCTTTATTATACCTAGTTGAGTAAATTCATTGCCTATTCTATCAATATTAAATAAGGATAGGTCTAATTTAGGCTCCAGTTTCTTCAGTTCCTTGACCAATGACTGGCCTTGAAAGCTCCCATTTGGTAACCCCGGAACAGGGAACATACTCTTCTGCAAACGAACATTCTTCTTTAGATTTTGCAGAAATGACATAAATTGAACGCTATTATCAAACTTTAACCTTTCATCCAATGCATAAGGGAATTCGCATATGAATTTTATTCTGGTCGAAGAAGTTTCGTCTTTATCGCTATTAGAGGTACGAGAATGTTCATCCGATGGAGTGTCGACTTGCCTCAACTTACATATTTGAATTTTTTTTTCACATTCAATCAAGGCTTCTTTGACCCTTACTAAATCTTTGACATAAACTGAATAACGAGATGATAAATCATTTTCGGCTTCACGAAGAAAACTATCGTTATGATTTTTTAAGTTCTGCAGCGGTTTTTTACAATCACTCTCGATTTTCTCTGGGGATATTCTATTAAAACTTTCCTTCATGAATTCAAGTAGTTGTTTGTTCATCGAATTAGTTGGCTCCAGCTTTTGTAGATCATTTAACGCTGGTTTCCAAAACATGTCAGTGAAATCACTATAAAATTTAATATACCTAATCACCGTATCGTTTTGTGCCCTCATATGCCTTACAAATAATTTGATACCTGTTGTATAATCCCTAGTCCAATACCTATTTCTTGATAAAAATTTGACTGTTCCAGTATCAATTGAGACCTGAATTGGTTCTTCAAGACGATTGCCGTGATCATCTCCATCACTGTGTTCTTTGGTAGACATCACTAGACGCCACGGAAATTTCTCGACTTTGTTTTGTTGTTACTTTCCTTCCGTGAAACAATAGTATCGATCTATTAGAAGAGACCGGTTTTTGTTTACTTGACTGTCATAAAAAATGCAAACGTCAACAAAAAAGAAAAACATAGAAAAGTTGTTAAATATTCTTTCTGTATGAAGTCAAGCAGAGCATTAGTTGCTTTGGTTTCTCTTTCCTGTATAAAAAAAGTTTGTAGAGCATTATACATATTTTATATTGAATATTCTGATAACATACTAAAAATACACGTTAAAAAGACATTTTTAAACAGCCAATCTGTCAAAATCAGGATCTATCTCGTAGCCAAATACACGAGCTACAGAATAAATGTACTTTCTTACCGAGTTGATAACTACACGAGCCAAACCAACGGCTCTTTTACGCAATCTTGGCTGGTTACTTGTAATAAGGTCATCATTTTTCTTAGCCATATGCTGTTCACTGGTTGTTGGCAAGACATAATCGCCAGCTGATAGGGAAACAAATAGGGCAAATGGTATGAACCAAACGCATATACCGAAAAATGAGGCCACCTCAGCAAAACTGGCACGTCTGCGAGGTATGTAGTTCGGATCATATCTGAACTGCGGTGGAATTTCCGTGTCATTGAAATATTTGAACCAAAAGTAATGGTTTAAAACAACGCATACGCAACTTAGTAGGAAAGTTGGGCTGGTTAATGAGATGAAGGGGAAACTTTTTAAGTTTTGATAATATACTATATAACATGCAATGGAAAAAAGTGTGAGTTTAAATGGGAATCCATCTAGTAGCAAAAGTAGTACTAGTAATAAAATTATGCCATAAATTGCCCTTGTTAGAAATCGTCTTGTGGGTTCTGTATGTTCTTCGACGAGTTCACTAATATAGTATAAACCTGATGCAATTGAAAGTGTTAAAAACAGAAACCCTAAAATGGTCCCTGCATAAGAAACTAATTCTAATAGCATGACTTTCTCTTCTGGTACTCTTCCTCGTCCACTGCCCCTTGTCCCGTTTGTCAACCATCTATTTGTATTTATCTTTCACCATTCAATTCAACCTTTGGAAAAATCAATGAAGTTACGGATGATGGGGAACACCGTAACAAAAAAAAACTTAAAAATTGCCACCTGCCAGAATTGAACTAGCGACCTTTGCATTACAAGTGCAACGCTCTACCACTAAGCTAAGGAGGCTAAAAATACAACAGATATGTACTCCAAATACCTTTGTTGTTAAAGGCATATTGATCGCAGCAATTATTTTGATATCTACACGGAGATGCTTGAGAAAGTGCTGTACGTGAGCAGATAATGAAACAGTTCGAGAATATGCTGGCTTTGGAAGAATAGAACGATTGGTAAGTTAGTCGACCTCAGTTTCAACTACATATGTTTTCACTGGATCAGGAACACCAAAAGTACGCTCTCTTAAGTGATAGTTATATATGATTTTCAAGTCTGATGTTATAAAAATTATGCAGCGTAAAAACGTGTTCCTGTCCTACCGTGTACATATTCAGCACTCGTCAAGCAGAAATCTGTTGATTTTTTTTCATTAAAATTGTTTATCCTAAATATATCTATTCGTTAATTATATAAGGTAAGCGGGGTTGTGGAGGAGGTTAGAACATCGAACTATAGATAATTCGATTATTTTTTGTCCCAGCCTAATTTAAGAGCTTCTTCATAGGTGGGGTAATCAGTGTAACCATGAGCAGACATTTGGTAGAAGGTGTTTCTGTCATATTTGTTTAGTGGTAAACCTTTTTCCAAACGGTCAACCAAATCTGGGTTAGAAATGAAGAATCTACCGTAACCGATCAAAGTTCTCTTGTCCTTAACTTCTTCTCTGACGACTTCTGGGTGGAGAGCAAAGTTACCGGCTCTAATGATTGGGCCCTTCCAGATGGAGTAAACAAAATCGTTGCTACCTTCATTGTATTCACCTTCCCCTTCAGCCAAGAATGGGTTAGTGACACGAGGTTCAACCAAATGAACGAAAGCTAGACGTTTTCCGGCTTTAGCTCTCTTTTCTAGTTCACCCACAACGTAAGCGTATTGAGCAACAATACTGGTCTCGGCACCACCAGACATACTGTTGAAAACACCGTATGGGGACAATCTCACACCAACTTTTTCTTGACCAATGGCTTCGATAAGAGCATCAACGACTTCTAAGGTGAAACGGGCTCTGTTTTCAATGGATCCACCGTATTCATCGGTTCTGGTATTGGAATGAGGGTCCAAGAACTGGTTCAACAAGTAACCGTTAGCACTGTGAATTTCAACACCATCGGCACCAGCAGCAATAGAGTTCTTCGCAGCCTGGACGTATTCCTTGATGTATTGCTTGATTTCGTCCTTGGTTAGACTGTGTTGTGGGTTGTTAGCCTTCTTGGCCTTGGCTTCTTGTTCGGCATCCATGTAGACGTTGTCGGAAGCTGAATCGTAACGCAAACCATCTCTGGCAAGGGTGTCCGGGAAAGCGGCCCAACCCAAGACCCATAACTGGACCCAAACGAAGGATTTCTTTTCATGAATAGCGTTGAAGATTTTGGTCCATTCCGCCATTTGTTCTTCGGACCAAACACCTGGAGCGTTATCGTAACCGCCGGCTTGTGGAGATATAAATGCACCTTCAGTGATGATCATGGTACCTGGTCTTTCGGCACGTTGAGTGTAGTATTCGACTGCCCAGTCCTTGTTTGGGACATTGCCAGGGTGGAGAGCTCTCATTCTGGTCAATGGAGGAATTACGGCACGGTGCAAAAGTTCATTGTTACCGATCTTTATTGGTTTGAACAAGTTGGTGTCGCTTAAAGCTTGTGGCTTAAAATCTTTAACAAATGACATTTCAGTATTATATATCGCTTGGCTTCGATGTGTTCTTTCTTTAGTATGTTTTGAAATGGATCACGCAACCAAATAAACGAAAATGAGAAAACCCCGAACTGGAGATCGGCTCTTCCTTTTATATTTTGCGAAGCCACCAGGAAGAAAGATACCAAGATGCCTCGAGAAAAGCACGTTTGGAGGATTTTGCTGTCTCATCAGGTACCAAAAAGAAACGCGCTGCTCAAACAATACGGAAAAAGAAAGGTGATCGGACAATAGCAGCGACCTGTTACCGAAATTGGAAACTCTCACCGACTACAAACTTCGTTTCTCCTTAGTAAGCGCACGGGGACGGAAGCAAAATTCCGCTTCCGTTCCGTGTCAGATATTACTTTGTAATAATCATTCCAAATGATACTGGGCAAGAATCTACTGAAAAGGCGAGGTAAGATCAGTGGCTGAACGGGAGAAATGCTGGGCTGACCAACTGCGTTACGTAAGAAACTTCGTTACGTAAGGAACCGGTCGCAAGTTTCGCATTCCTCAAATTATGTTATACCTATCCAATTTCTTCTTACGACACCCAATGATCTTGTACAGTTGTAGAGAGGACCTGCTCACAGGCACAGCTCGTGTGTTCTTCCTCACCTTAGCTCTGTGCAACTGTTCTCTTATAGCATAATGTCTCTGAACCATCCAGGCAATAAGCGCATCAAAGCGCTTTAGGCCTTTGGTTTGAGCCGAAACATCTCCATGGCTAAAAGATACACGATTTAAGCGGTCGAATCAAGTCAATCGAAAGAGTTTTATATTTGCGTATATCGCTTTATCAGTTAAAAATCGTCAACTTTACGTTAGCACAGATGTTATAAAAATTTCTAAACGTTAATCGTACATACGTGGCAGTGAGACTTCCACAACGCCGCTCTACCTCTTGGGAGAGTTTCTAGCGTGGTTCGTAGTCAAAAGAGAAAGCACGGGGTGAATAGTGCCAGCAACTTGCTCTCAAAATTTTTACCGTGAATGACTTCACCAGGTAAAGGCACGTCATACGAGCTTGTCGACCCAGGAGACGTCAACGTTGTTCTCATCTAAGATATCTTGGTACGAATCGCTTGCGCCAAATAACTCTCTCGTCAATTGGTCCATGTTTGGAACTTTACCATGGCTTAAACTAATGTCTAGGATTGTGTTGCTAATGTTTTGAAACACGTCGGCGCATTTCATGGCAAAGATCCATCTCTCGCCAAAATGTCTTAGTATCTCGACACATTGTTGGATTTCAATTTTGCTTTCAATTAGGTCGATGCTCCATTGACAAAGACAGTACAAAATGGTGTTACAGATGGTCAGTGTTCTGAAAAGGGTGATCCAATTCAATGGCAATAGTCGCTTCTTGTACAGGGTGTAGGTGTGTTTCCAGGCTTGCAGGCAAAACTCACCCAATGTGGATAGTGAGTCGATGGGCGGCTTCGGTATTAGTGCAGATGGTCTATACAGTAATATTTGCAATTGAGAGTACCTCATTGCTAGCCAAATCTCTGAGCTATGGAAAGATATCACGTTAGCAGTAGAATGGTTGTCCCTTTCTACCTGGTCCATTTGTGAGCTTTTCAGTTTTCTTCTCTCGGATTCCCGAGAATAAATTTCATCTAGCTCCTTCCTTAATCCCTTTATTATTTCTTGCTTTTGCTCAATGGTTAATTTTTGTCGTCCTGCACTCACAGAATGAACTTGTTTATAAATACGACCGCCCATTTTCCTTAATGATATCATCAGCTTAGTCATTTCCAGATCATCTCTTTCATCCCCATACAGCGCTCTTGGTAAAGGTACGGCAATATCCCCGTCATCGATTCCAGAAATACGCCCAAGTGAAGTGCATACTAGCCTTTCGAAACAATAGGCGCTCCAAAATACTCTATATCTTGCCTCTGTCTCCATGGCAGACATGCTTTTTAGTTTTTTGGCGGTCAGTTCTCTATTTAGTCCTAAGCCTATGGTTAGTCTCATGATGATACCACTGATTGTCCACGATGAAGAACCTTTTGGCTCGAAGAATGAATAAATACCCAATAATAGCAGGCATCGTACTGTTTCAATATCTTGCAAAATTATGATGCTACGAAATTTCTTCATGGCCAAAAATGCTAAATGCTCACTTAAACACTCTTCGTCCTGAGAGACCATACCAGCACGTTGTAAAGTCGTACAGCCAATCGCCATTATCATATAAACTTTGAAAACAAAACTATCAGGGTAGTCCTTATTGTTACATAACGTTTCAAAATCTGTAATCGTAGAAGCGTCATTTAGAAATGCTATTTTATCGATCATGGGAAATAAACGATGATTGTGCTTGAAGTATGCAGCGATGAACCTGTCCAGTAAAGATCTTTCTATTGACCTAAATGACCCGTCTTCTTCAACCCATGATGTTGTTCTACCACCTTTAAAGCAACAAGATAAAGTTTCAAATTCAATCGATGACGCATCGACGGGTACAGAATCATATCTTCCATTCGAAACAGAGTTGTTTGCATACGTGCTCAGGTTCAGCTGTGGCGCACTATTGTTGTTGTTGTTGTTGTTGTTGTTGTTGTTGTTGTTGTTATTATTACTGTTACTAATATTATTACTATTGTTGTTGTTGTTGTTGTGTTGCAATGGCACTGTTTGGGAATTCACGGGCGCTGGACCACATATTAGCGGAGAAGGCGTATTATATGACTCAAAGGATGAAGCTGTCGAATTTTGTTGTACTGAAGCAGGTAATGACCGAGCAGGAATCATGGAGTTTTCATTGGAAGAAAGGTTGGAGGGCGCGTTGGAGTTATCATTCAATGATGTAAGCACCGAAATTAGCGATGAGACACCTTCACTGGAATTTGGACTGGCCCCTATGACAAGGTTTATCGGATCCGTCGGTTTCAATTGTTTCATCCTGTGGGAGTCATCGTTTTCGTAAGGTGAAAATCCGGGCGTTATAGCGCCGTTTGTTGATGTTGAACTAGACGAGCTCGTCATACTGTTGTTGCTCAGAGGACTTTTTCCAAACTTCTTGTTTCTTTTCACTGGGACATATTCCCCTCGGAGCATTGCGTCCGCTAACTCCTTTTTGGTACGCCTTGGAGCTCTACCTGGGTACGAACAATGTGCTCCGTTCTTGTCGCAATTCCCACAAGTCGGTACTTGTTTACCACATTTCTTCTTTAATTTTCTGCAACGTGCGCACGAGTAGAGTTCAGTTGTTCGCTGTGACCTTCCAGATTGCTGCGCAAAAGTAGCACCATTCATGTCTTTTACTCCTTTGCTTTTATTTTTTTTGCCCTTTATACCCGAATAAAACAGCTGTTTTAGTTGCGTAGACGGATTAAGAGAACGTTGCCAAGATCTTCATTGTCGGTGTTTTACATAAGAAGCTTATTTTTCCTTGATTTTTCCGTTTTTTTTCCCGCGATGTCTCGCGCCTGCCGTCACACTCCTGGCGGGTGATGGCCTGGTAAAGTGAATATGACACAATATACCACCAAGTCAACAGAAGCTATATACACAGTGCAAAATTAGGCTAATGGCGTATCGGGAACCATCCCGGTTCATAAATTCTGTGTAGTATTTTCGTGGTTTTTGTTTTTGTGAAAAGTAGGACTTTTTCTTAACGTTCTATTTTCTAACTCTGTGGAAGGGTTTCATAAGAATTACACGAAATGGTCAGTCAAGGAAGTCTTCTTGTAGCGACTGGCTTGAGGGACCTTTTTTTGCAGATATATGTAATTTTACATGTGGATTTGAATATATAGTCCTATGGCACAAAAAAAGCGCTGTCCATCTCGATAACTGTAGTTTGGATCTCTTTGGCGCATCTGTCATTAAATGATTGGTATTAGCATGCACATGAGTATGAATATCACGATAGCCAGGCTATCGTGATTTATGTCGGTGTAGGCGAGAGCTATTGAATCTGGTTCACATGATTCACGCTTTCTTGTATCAGACATCTACACGCGGAAAACACGCGGCGAAACAGGTACTGGCACATAAACGCATCTTTGGGCCCTCGTCATGTTTCGATGTACTTCTTTCTACCGCACTTGCGCCTTATCACATTTACCATTTTAGCCTGTAGTGGCAAACGGTTATCATGTGGAAGAACTCTGGTGCGGTTTATATGTAACGTTAGTCTTGCGCTATGCAAAGTGGAACCTTGAATAGCGATAACACCGGTAATGACAAAAAGTGCAGATTTTCACATGCGTGGCTACCTGTCTTGGGTTTGTTTGCCATTTCATACAAATTCCTGAGAAAGCTTAATTTGGAAGGAAAAAGCAAAGTTTATTTTTTATATATCTGTTCTTTTCTTCCCCTTTAGAGTCTTTTGAAGTTACAACCTTGAATATACGGACGATGGTATGAGATACTGAAAGACGGCTAACAAATCTAATGACTGTTTTCAAAGTTCATTTAGGTGCAAGGATTATGAAACAAGAAGCAAAGCAGTGCAAATGCCTTTGCCCTTTATAACATCCTCTCAAAATTAAGTATCTGCTACTCCTATGCAATGGTACTTTTCATGCTAATAACAGTCGTATACATAGTATTTGATTTTATTTTGAGTATCGGAGGTATTTATTATCAAATGAATTGTTGTCCTTATGAGTTTTTTTTGGTGTAAGAACATCTGGATACTGTACTGGAGGTGGAACACTCATACGAAGTGCTGGTAAAACGCATATTTCCTCCACTTTTTTGGTTCCTGTAGTGGGGGCTGTATTTGGATTGGGATGTTGGAGAACATTGGAACTCATGACTAGTTGCTGTTGTTGTTGCTGTTGTTGTGGATAATTATGTGGTAGCATGGAATATATAGGAGGCATCATATTTGAAGGAATAGGAGCAGACGAACTCATATGTTCAGGGCCTTGTCTTGGATAATACGGATCGCCATTTTGGTACGGTATTGCGTTAAATTTACTAGAAGAATATATCAATGGAGGTGCTACCCCAGGTGCTGGAACCGGTTGTGGCAGACATGGACTATAAGTATTATAGAAGATCATGGATTGTGAGAGCGTGCGCCTCAACCCAGATTGAGAGCCAGCATTATATATGCCTATTGAGTGTGGTGTGTATGGGAAGGGTAGTTGGTTTTGTTGCTCTATGGACTTATAAATTGGCAGGGCGTATTGCTGTTGCTGTTGCTGTTGCTGTTGCTGTTGCCGTTGCCGTTGTTGTTGCTGCTGGTACTGATCTACAATAATATTGCTTGAATTTGGAGCTGTCTGAATTTGACTCCTGCCATCAATAAAGGACACATTGGCAGGAATATTTCGTGAGGGGTTAGTATTATTTCTCGTGAAATCATTATAGGACGAAGAAGACGACAATGACCGATGAATCACCGATCTTTGTACTCTGCTTCGGCCCCTTTCATTACTCTTAGATGGATTGGATCTGCCATTGCCAACGGCTACTTTTTGCAGAGCATCTGATAGTTTTTGTGAAGGTTGAAATTTGTCGAAAAAGGGATTCTCTGAAGGTCTTTTCAAACTTCCTTGGAGAATATCCTTCTCTGTGTAATAGGCAACAATATGAAAAGTTTCCATGCTATTACTGTTGGTATGATCTGTGCAGAACTTCAAGGAGAACGTTTTCTTCAGTAACCCAGTATAAAAGTATTGGCGATTGGATCTCTCGAAAATGTTATAATCACAGATATCATGCAGTATGGAATTTTGTGCGGGGCCAAGTCTATTATATTCCCTGTACACTAGAAACTTTCCTGAAATTCTAGAGGGAGACCAAGAAAACCCATCAGTCCATCTTTTGATGCCAGATTTCTCCTCACTGAAAACAAAAATGTTCCCTGAGCCAGCTAATTTAGCCTTCTCTGCTTCATATGGCCTTCGTTCGACACATCTCAATTGTTCATCAAAAATGCCCTGGAAAATCAGGGCCAGATCTTCCTCGTTATCGATGTACCCATAACAAGTGGCGCTGATATCCATCATTTTTTATACTTATTTATTGATTGTTTTGCTATCTGTCGTTCTGATCGTCGTCTCAATTGTTGAATCCTTTTTTTTTCAACTTCTTATTTATTTGTTGAAGAAGGGCTTACAAGAATGCACGTATAGACATCAACCTATATAAATAAAGAATGTTACGTTTTTGATCTCGAACAATAAGAGCAGTCAAATTACCCGCCTACTCTATAATACCGTACAAAAAAGGCAAGCGTTAAAGATGAAGATTTACCCTCAGTATATTATTTGCTTTTGTCATTTCCCTCTGTCCCTTTGATTGTGTGCCTGTCTTTTTTTCTTTGGCCTCTCCCATTTCGTCTGAACTGAAAAATATACGACCGAGAAAAAGATAGAATACCTTAAGACAGGAAAAACTATTAAGGTTAAGGAACAAGACTAAGAAAAAAGAAAATATTCTTCTCAAAAAAATAAAGTTGGTAGCCATCTCTTAACACAGTTCGCTCCAAACGTACAGAGATATTAGTCACGTTCCAAGAAATGGCGAGAAGGCTGGAAAAGCCAAAAAAATATGAACGTCTATCGGCCACTCTCCCTTTCGGTCCCAGATTCGCGTGTTATTGGGATCTTTAAAAGGACGGTAGTCCTTGCATCATGAGCGCGCCTGTGCGAATTTTCCAGATTTGGTATCCCCTCGGAAATTGCGTGGCCGCTGGTAACTGCGGGGTTTTCAGAGCTACTACGTGGCGCTGCTCGAAAGTTACTTTAAGGTTTGCTTGTTCCGAGACGGAAGCGGACGGAAACACTAGTGGTGGCTAAAAACGGGTGGGGTGGATACGCTACGGTTTTGAAGAAGTCGTACGATGAATGCTGCGCACGGTCGGCTCCGTTGGCAAAGCCGCTAATAAAGGCTGAGGCTGGACTTCGCGTTTTCAAGAGCAGTGTAGTATATACATGAGGGGAACGTAGTTATAGTATGTATTTTTTTATACAGGTATAGGCACTTTTTGAGCTAAATGTGTGGCACTGGGAGGAAGTACGGTTGATTTTGCTTGTTTAGGATTTGCGCGTGTTCCTTTAGAAGCACGTTTCTCTCTTCCTTGTCTGTGTAACTTGAGTTTCTTAGCTCGGTGAGTCTTCCGTCCCACTTGACCGGTTTAAAGTGACCGGTTCTATGTGGGATACTGTCCAGAAGTCCTTGCAGCTCTGCATAGTGTTCTAGATCTTTGCCCTTGGGGAAATTATGGGCGCCGCAGACGCTGGAGTCAAATGCCGCGGGTATGGCTAAGGTCTTGCAAAACACTTCGACGGTGATGGCCGCTTGGAGTTCTGCCAATGGGAAGGGAATGACCAACTGAGGGGTCAGGGCAAACGCTAATGTGGGGTCCTTGACGTAGATCATGTGCTCCCATAAGCTACGCAGGTTGACGGACGAGCATCCGTCGTCAGTGACGCCTTCTCCCAGCACATCCGACCTGATAGAGGGGTCTATGAAGGGGAAACTGTAATAGTAGCCTGTAGCGAAGACTATGTAGTCTACATTTTTGATTATTTGGCCATCAGACAGAGTCACCGAATGACTCTTCCAATCAGCACGATTTATTGTCGAGATGGTCTCGATTAGTTTAGCCTGCGGCTGGTTGTCTGCAGGTTTCCTTATACTGTTGTAGACTTTCTTCGCGACAGTGGTTAATTGGTTCGCAATATCCTGGCCAGAACTTCCGTTACCCACAACAATGACTACTTTATCGCGGGCAAATTCGCAGTTTTTGAAATCCTTAGAATGGCGGGCACTCTTGTTGTCAAACCATTGGTCTATGCCGGTAATGTTCGACGGTAACCTCGGGACACTGTAATGACCCGAGCCAACGATAACGAAATCGAAGTCTGATGTGGTCATTCCCAGCTCATTTTTGGAGGATATTTCCCACTTGGAGTCTTTCTTTTCCAGATAAGTCACCTCGGTACTGAGGTGAACAGTAATAGAGTCTTGGTTGGCAATGAAAGTCTCATAATACCTCTTCAAATATTTCCAGATGTGTATTCTCGAGGGATACAGAGGTACGCTAGCGTCGAAGGGAAACCTACTAAACTGCATCAGCTCTTTAGAAATGTTGGTCTCCAAATGATCGTACATAATCCTTGTATCTCTCCCTTGTTCTGGGTAATGCCAAACACCACCAATATCGTGATCCTTTACGAAGATCTCGATTTCAAAATTACTGAGGCTTTGTGAGAAGACTCTTGCAGCAGCTAGCCCGCCTGGTCCGCCACCTATAATGGCCAATCTTTGTTTGCCATTCACTGTCATATTTGCTCGTTTGTCGTTGTTCCTGTTTACGCTTTTGTTCGTTTTCCTTTGTACAAACTCACATTCAATTTATGCAAAAAATCTAGCATGCTTAAATACAGTGATGTATATCGAAGGGTGTTCTTTGCAGTCACTTTTATCCTTGATATGAGACCAGACAGATTAGCTCAAATAGTCGCTTTTTCGGGAAATGGGTGTCTAGTGCGGCGCTTTCAGGCAAATATGAGAGTAATATCATGTGATTGAAACAAATGTGACAAATGAATGAGAAATCAACACCGGATATACACAGTGAGCCCATTCATCTAGAGCAGCTGAAGTCAGAACTGACCGTAAAGTAAAGTAGTAAATAATTCAAAGAAAGTGAAATAATATTTGTCTTAGGAATCGATTTACATTTTCAGAAAGGATGCTTGGCATTCTACTGAACCTCTTATTGGTTCTACTGTAGTATGCCCGAAAATGGCGGTAAGCTACGGAAAGAGTAGTGAGGTCTTGTTACAAGCTGGCCAGAGTCAATCAGCAGTAGCCGACGGTTGATATGTTGGTGTCATCTTTCTTCGTAGAAAGTCCGATGCATTGCATCATCAAAGCCGCAGTAACGCCCCCGCTTAATCTCAGACCTATCTGGTTATCTAAATATGAAGTGAAGGTGCAGTCAAAAATAGATCTTACAGAAAGAGAAGATTCTGAACTTGGGTTGAAGACAGGCACAGTTGGGAGTGTTACATATTGTACATGCAATGTTTACGTAGTTTATAATTATAGCAAGCGTGGGCAATAATGGTCATGAGCACGGGTAAATGAAAAAACAACATTAGAGAAAAGTTCAATGTAAATTATGTGTGTACAAACCAAGTTTAATCACTCCACTTGATATCATTTTCAATGGCAAGCAAGGGAACTTTCATCAATGTCAGGATTATAAGAAGCGCTCCAACTATAGTTCCCCCATATTGCCCCACATACAACAGCTAGCATCAACCAGCCGTTATACGTCATGAATACAAGCATCAACATAAATGAGAATCCTACTTGTAGACCGTATAGAATACTATTGGAAATTTTGTCGGCTTGGTTTATCTTGGCCTGGGATCTATTAGGCAATAAAACCCTTTGTGATTGCTGTCTCTTATGGATGCAGTATTTCAGATACTCGTAAAGGTACGCCAACCCAAAAATTGCTAGACAACTTAAAATTAGCCCAGGCAAGGTCTTAATATGCCACCATTTAAATACAATACAGGTGTTTTTGTAGGACCATGAAAATAACATGTTCATAGAACACGTATCGTCCCCGTCTCCCATGTGCATGCCATCATGCTCGTGGTCTGTGCTTCCTCCCATATTCTTAAACATAGTATGCGTTAGGTTCCCCGTACTCTTCGTGGCCGCCAATAAACGAGAATCTTGTCGTTTTGATTAGACGTTCTCAAGCATCAATAACAAAAGTTCTCTTATCTTCTCTCCTCTACGTAAGAGATTTATTTAGCGGAACTTCAAATTCTTAAAAGTCGCGCCGTTTGCACCTTTTTTTTTCTTTTCAACACGACGTAAGGCTTGGGAAAGTTAAAGAGAACAATTAACTTATAAAACTGTATCAATTTTGAAACCTATATAGATTCATAAACTATTCGTTAATATAAAGTGTTCTAAACTATGATGAAAAAGTAGAAGAGACTAATGATTCTTGGTTAAAAGCACTTTACAACTTGTCACCGTGGTGGAAGTTGGCACCGGCGAAGACAGCGTTGCTACCTAATTCTTCTTCGATTCTCAACAATTGGTTCAACTTAGCCAATCTTTCGGATCTAGCTGGAGCACCAGTCTTGATTTGACCAGTTCTCAAACCGACAACCAAGTCAGCAATGAAAGTGTCTTCAGTTTCACCAGATCTGTGGGAAACCATGACACCCCAGCCGGCGGCGAAAGAGTCTTGAGCAGCCTTGATAGATTCAGACAAGGTACCGATTTGGTTAACCTTCAACAACAAAGCGTCAGCGGCCTTCTTTTCAATGGCGGTGGCAATTCTAGCTGGGTTGGTGACAGTCAAGTCATCAGCAACAATTTGAATACCAGCGGTCTTGAAGAAGTGGGACCAAGCTTCCCAGTCATCTTCGGCAAATGGATCTTCAATAGAGACAATTGGGTACTTCTTCATCAAGGAGTGGTACATGTCAGCTAATTCAACACCAGTCAACCACTTAGATTTGTCGGATTCTGGGTTCTTGAAGTCCAAGTCGTACTTACCGTCCTTGTAGAATTCAGAGGAGGCACAGTCCAAACCGATTTGAACCTTACCGTCGTGGCCAGCAGCCTTGATAGCGTCAACAATCAAGTCCAAAGCTTCTTCAGCAGTTTGGATGTTTGGAGCAACACCACCTTCGTCACCGACGTTACCGGCAGAAGAACCGTATCTTTGCTTAGCCAACTTCTTCAAGTTGTGGTAGACTTCAGAACCGATTCTCATAGCTTCGGCGAAGGTCTTGGCACCAGTTGGAGCAATCATGAATTCTTGCAAAGCCAAAGCACCACCAGCGTGGGAACCACCGTTCAAAACGTTCAAGAATGGAACTGGCAAAACGTATGGAGAAGTCTTAGACTTGGATAAGTCAGCCAAATGTTGGTACAATGGGACGTTCTTTTCAGCGGCAGCGGCTCTAGCAGCGGCCATGGAAACACCCAAGATAGCGTTAGCACCCAACTTGGCCTTGTTAGCGGTACCGTCCAAAGACAACAAGAAGTCATCGACAGCGGATTGGTTCTTGACATCTAGGTTAGCCTTGACGAAAGCTGGAGCGACAACATCGTTGACGTTCTTAACAGCGTTCAAGACACCTTGACCTAACCATTTAGATTTGTCACCATCTCTCATTTCCAAGGCTTCGTGGACACCGGTGGAGGCACCAGATGGGACCATGGATCTGAAAACACCGTTTTCGGTGGTAAGTTCGACTTCGACGGTTGGGTTACCACGGGAGTCGTAGACGGATCTAGCGTAAACTTTAGAGACAGCCATTATTATTTGTATGATATAGTATTGATTGCTTGGGGATATGAAAGGAAAAGAAGAAGAGAAAATAAATAATATAATATAAGGAAACAAAAGAAGAGAAGATACAAATGAAAATTAACTACAATTGCATTAGCTATAAATACGTTTCTAACAATCAGCCTAAAAAAAAAGATAATGCATTTCGTTATATATGTTCGTGCCAATTTCTCACAATACAGTTCCACGACCTTCGACAGAGATCCAAATGATTATAAGTTCAAAGCCAGAATGCAATGGAAAAAAAAAATGCTGGACCACGTTGAACCAAATGATCAATACAGCCAAAGAAACTACCCTAGTAGTGTGTATGCTGACCTGGTACCAACTCGAAATTTCGTGAGCTTTGCTCTTGAGAAGGTCGACAAAAGTGGTCTTCAAAACCAAAGGTGCGTGGTGTTCAGATGTACCAATTAGTGGATGCCAATTTTGAAACGGGATTCCACTTTCTGCAATCCAACGTACGTCATTAGTGATAGAACGCCACGTTTGCATGTTTTGCCGTTCCCCGCCATAGTGGGTTCTGTTGGAATTTACTTTTGGGATGAAGCTGGTGCTGAGTGAGATGGCGTTATGGAGAAAAGAATTCGTTCTATACCCGCAGCATCGGCACTCGAACTGTCGTAAAAGTCGAATTTTTGGGTATTCAGCTCTCGAGCAAACCCCGCAAGACACTGATCGAAATTTCTGGAAGCGTTGTTGATATAGTCCATCAGTCTCTGAATGAGCTCCAAGGCAGTATCTTCCTGGTAGCCGGCATCTTCTTGGTCGTCATTGTATGTACGATATTCTTCGTTTGGTGATTTTATCGATGCGTTTCTATGCTTCTCATAAAGTACGGGATCTAATTGACATAATTTTGTTCTAATGGATTTGATGAACTTACAGAACTTGTACACAATGTCGAATATTTGTAATTGTAGTGGGATCAAGTCAGATAAGCAACGATTTGTCATTATGTTTGTCAGTCCCCCCTCTAGATCGTTCTGGATATCAACAGCAAGGATAGGATTATTATAGGACTTTCCCAGTGTCTGCACTTCTTTCTCAATTACGTTCTGGTTGAAGTACTCCATGATGGCTTTGATGAAATGGTTCATCTTGCTATGTAGTACTCTTGTGGTTCTTATTATCCCTTTTTTTACAGTACCTGAATAGCCCCTGTACTTCCAAATATAGTTTTTATTCAGATCCATCCAAGTGTCGTCTAACAATCTTGAATGATATTGCAAGACAAGTTGGTAACGGGAAATGATTTGGTATTTTATCATGCATGTCCTGCTGATTATGATATTTAGTGGATACGGTATGTTGACGTCAAACTTCAAATGATAGATTACACTTCTGGACATATCTAGTTCTGGGTTGGGCTCATGACTGGCACCGGTTCCTCTTTTACTTAGTTCGTCGAATAGAATAGCATTCATATTTTTGAAATTATTCGCCTGCATCAATGGATCACTGTCATCGGTCATGGAGTAATTTTCTGGTAACTCCGGATAAATCTGAAGATAATGTGATAAAACTTGCGGAAGTGCTTCTCTATCAAGCTGTATGGTCAAGAGTTGCCTCATCAGATTGTTTGGATGTTCCGATTGTCTATCTAACTCGAAATTCTGTACTAGTTTATCGTGATTTGCACTATTGATATTTCTATAGTGCTTAGTCAATTCTCCCATATTTTTATTCAAAAATTTTAATACATTATGGCCATACTGATAACCAAAAAAGATCTTTTGTAACTGTTTTGAGATATTGACCAGATCATAACCCTGAAAGAACAGCTTCAAGAAAATTTTGTTAGCTCTATTGTAGCATTTCTCAACATAAAGTTCGAAATTGGTACCTTCCATTAACTCAGCAAAATCTTGGATTTCTTGAATGGATGCATCACCGTTGTTGGAAGGTATATTAGATATTTGTAAGCTGGCTCGTACCACTTTGAGTAAAATACCGGTTCTTAAGATCTTGAATAGTAGGTTCTTATCTTCTTGTGAGTTACAATCCCGCAATAAGACGTCTTTCCTGATGAAGTATTGTGTATCCCAAGCTCTGTCTCTTGCGTCAAATATATTATCTGTCTTGCCTTCTAAATCATCATAAATCATAAATTCTTGATAAGGGTCGTTCAATGAGCCCTGTGTTAACCACTCATATAACATCGTACAATAGTCCTGGCTTATGTTATTTAATAGCTTCTTCAGAAATATTACGTTTGATCTATCACCCATGTTTTCTAGTATCTTCTGCTGGAAAATTTTTATAATAACACCACCTTTAGGCACTGGATAGATTGTTGTATCGAACGCCACCATCAACCTCAAATGTAAACTACTTTCATTTTTCATATTGTCCATAAAATTATTGAAGTCATCTTGTGAAGAGTGATTTGTTCTTCTTTCCTCTATTTCCTTACAAACTTCCTCGTAAATATTGTAAAGTAATTCCATCTGTTTGGTTACTTCGGTTTCATTAATAATCTGCTCCAGTTCTCTAATGGAAAAATTAGGTACTTTGTTGAAATCTCTTTCGAGCCTTTCGACCAAAATTTTCAGGTAAACGTCCTCTAAGAATTTTCTAATTTCATAACCGAATCTTTGCAAAACCATACCAAAAGTTGCGTCGGACCATGTTTCATACGCCTTCGTTAATATCATGTATTGCTTACCGTACCTAACAATCCTTCTACTGAATGTTTTGAAAGAAGGGTCCATTTTCCTAGCAATCTTGAATTCGATCAGCGTTTCTGCATCGCTGGGTTCATACTCATTGAAGTATCTGATGTACGTTCCCTCAAGTCCAATTAATACATTCAGAAGGTCTTTCACAACTAGTGCCTCTTGTATACGTCTTTGGTCAGGAGCTGAAAGTTTTTCCAAAGAAAAGGACTTCAGCTTAGGATTGGTACTCCATAATGGCTGGTGGTTAACTAGTTTACCGAGTAAGGGAATATTGTTGGTGTATTTCAGTAGTTCAGCCCTGTCATCTACTTCTTTAATTTCCATTTTTCACGTAATATGTGTACAGAAGGATCTATGAACGGTTCTAATTCTGTGCAATAAAGGGAATCTTGGTGATTTTGTCGCTAAGCCGTTTATTTTATCAACAAATGTCGTGATGAGTATCCATTTCCGATGACCTTTCAACCTAGTTCTTTTTGTTTACATTTTCATCTTCACTTTTGGCGTTTTTTGTTGTTCCGCGGATTATTTGATAGCGAAGGGTAATATTACTCCCTTTAGATGTCAACATGCAGTATAAGAGAGGAGAAAAGCTAAGCAAAGTGCAATTAATGTTGGAGTTTTGGAGTGTTGGAGTGTGTTGATATATATCTTACATGTTGACCCAACGCAATTTGCTCAAAAGGAAAATTTGAATGATGAGTAACGGAGATGAATATTTTATGTGTCCCTTGTCCCTTTGTGTTTCATCAAAGTATAAAGGAATTGCCTGGCGCATTCAAGAAAGATATGTAGCATTTTATTCAGGATCAGACAGTACTTATGGTGATCATTCATTGGAAGCTTTGACTAATAATATTTTTCTTGCTGAAAAAGCTTTTATTTACATTTTGTTGCCGAAATGCTATAAATAGTTTATATATGAATTAATTAAAAACTTATCTCCATTGAAGTTAAACAAAAAAGACTGAATACTTCGTTGATTGTACTTTGGGATGTATACATATTTCATTCCAAGGATACTGTAGCAAACTATACAAAAACAGCCTTTTCTAATACTTCAAAAATTCGTATATATGCTACTATGTGCAAAGTTTAAACAATTTCATCGGATTCATCACCCTCCCACTCAAAAACATCATTACCCAACTGTTCAACTTCTTGCTTTATAAGTGTCAGACCACTAATTTCTTCGAGGTACAGCGGATCCTCCAACGCTTTCCTTACGAATTCCCACCCCAACTCTGTAAATGCTTCTATAACTTTAGGACTGCATGCTGGGCAATGCTCATACGCCGGAGTTTTTAATTTTAAAGTAGAAAAATTGTTCAGAAATCCACGTATTTGATGAGGTATTTCCCCCAAAACAGTCGTTTCTGAACCTGAGTTTGTGATCTGTAGCAAAGAAGTCATCAATTCAACAGCCAAAGAAGATGCCATCATTGCAACACCCGGCCTAGTTACTGTACACATTTGATCCAACGTCCTATCAGTTAAGCTGTCAGTCGGTGCTACTACATCATGACAGAAGTAGCAACCTAATTGCTTCAAAGGCTCTTCATTTCTACTCCCGTGCCTCATAACCAGATAACTATCGAACCCTAAAGCAGCATTAATGACGATTTTATCTTCTATATTGCCCAATAACGAAGGCAACCATCTACTTTCTCGGGAATCCACCAATAGGAATATAACGTCGTGCTTCCTTATTAAATATCTTAACTTATTAAATTCCTCATGTTGGCCTTCCTCATTTACCAATTTGTGACCAATCATCGGAATGCTTAATGTGACACCTGAAGCATCCATTAACGGAAATATTTTTTTCAAAGAAGCAGCTGCAGCCTCTGATTTTGATTTTCCACAGTCATCAAAATTATATAACGCTTGTCTCACAGGATTTGAATAAGAAACTGTACCACTATCAACAAACGTTATCTTTCTAACGCCCCACGCCATTAATGCACGTGATACATAGCAACCTAACGTACCAGCACCCAGTAATAGAACTTTTGTATCTTTGATTATATCTAAGTTTAAATCAGGAACAATTCTCCATTTCATTAGCTTTAGATTCAGATCTACGGATTGATCAGCAATCTTTAAAGGATCTAGTAAAGAACCCAAATCAACAACGCGTGGAGTCAGCTTTCCTTGAATATTCTTTTCCCATCCGGCAACTTTCATATCTGGGGTAGCCAGTGATGACTGTACGTCACGGGAGGCGAATGTAACGTTCAAAGCAAAACTTCCTCTATGCTGTCTAATAATTAGCAATTTAAAATCTTTTAAAAGGGGAATGTCATGCTGTAACACACTTAGAAAATTTTTTATCAAAGCAGATGGAGTGTTTTCCATCGTACCTGTATCTCTCACCGCTAGGACTTTAGTCTTTCCGAGAATATCTTTATTATAATTTACGATGTCATTGCCTTCATTTATTATGCACACCCATTTTGAATAATTGGTATCAAACCACTCTTGATATCTTTTCCAAACATGACCTGAGTCTGGTTCTCCCTGTACATAAACAGCGGTCGAAGAAGGCCTTTGGAAACAGGGAACACCTAGCCAATAATAAAACCTGTACCTTTTCAGGTCAGCAAAACTAATAATCACAAAGGAAACACACTTATTTATATCCTCTAGTCCATCTTCCCAGCACTCCAATGCTCTTTGGTGCAGAAATTGTTGTTTGTCCAGATTTTTAAACTCGTCTAATACATTAAAATTGTATATCTTTCCTCTTACGGGCACTTCATCATCTGACCTGTTATTATGCTCTTCAAAACTTCGATTAGTCAAGAATAATGGAACCTGATCCGCAGATTTAGGAATATTATGAAGGTCCAGATTCACAACAAGTGGCTGGCACGTTGAATCCAATTTCAGAACATCGAGCTTCAATCTAGATAGTTCCTGGAAAAAAGAAGTATCTAAAAATGACTTGAATGGCGCCGAATAATTTAAAACCCTTTCTGATGACATTTACTTCCTTGATTGTTCTATCTTATTGCTCGTTATGCATTTTCGTTATCTTATTGTCACCGTAAAATGATGGCTCCCTTAATTCTTTTGTTTTGCAAATGAAAGAAACGAAAAAAAAAGGTTTGCGAAATTACTTAAATATAGATAAAGAAAGAGCCAACAATAAAATATAATCTAAGATTAGTGTTTTGGGTTCTGCGAATGAGACGGGCGTAAGCATTTATTTCCACCCCATACGTTTTTGCTTATTATTCCATAAAGTACATTTTCCATCCATATATATATATATATAGATAGATAAATTGAAATGCTAGTATTTATTAAATATATATAGTACTCATACTCTCTTTTTCATATTTCTTATTGCTGAGTTTCTACAGGGGCATCCTCGGCTCCATCGTCCAAAGTCATTTCGTCCAATTCGTCCAGTAGTTCATCGATATTAATTTGTGGAGCATCTTCGTCTTCATCTTCATCCATATCATGCTCTTCAGTAGGCGCAGCTGGAGCTTGGTTTTTATATAGGTTAACACTTTGTCTTAACTCAGCATCTTCTTCCAATTCTTGTAAGAATAATTCGTAATCTTTTTCGGCACGTTCCATTTCTTGCTTTTGAGCTTTCGAGTTGTAATCCAGAGAGGCGTCGATATCCTTGTGTTCCTTAGCCATTCTCTTCAACTTCCAGTGTCTACTCTTCTTGCTCTTTCTTTGGTACAATTTCTTCACAAGAACCACATCAGGCACATAGTCGATATTCAATCCATCGAACAGATCTGAATTGTAGTTGGAATTAGCAATGAAATAACCCATGACACTATCACCTGCATGACAAATAGCACCAAGATGAGATCTGGTATAGTAAACTTGGTCGTTAACACCCAAATCTGAAGTTCTAGCAAGGGTTATATCTGCCAAAACACGATTACCCCTACTTATACCTGTAGAATCCACGTCCAGGACTATGAATTCAACTAATTGGGTGACGTCTGCCAAGGAGCTAAATGGTGTTCTCCAGTACACAGATGGCGACAGATCCGCGATTTGTAAAGTTGTTGGATCCATAAACTGGACAGTGTTGGAAATCTTAGAACATAAGACGAGTTGAGAGATATTACCCATAGATTTAGCCAGTTTCTTAGGTAGAACCACCAAATCATCTTTACAGATTGGGACAATCTCAACAGAATATGAAAATTTATAAGTAGACGCACCAGTATGGGTATCTTGAGAGATAAGTTCTTCAGATTTCTTATTCTTAATTGGAACAACAGCGTTTAGGAAATCTATCATTTTAACAGCATGATTTTTTTGAGCGTAGAAGAAATCCAACCCGTCTCTAGCTTCACTGATAGAAATAGTATCCACATGAGCGTTGTGTTTCAAAATCAATTGTTCCAAAAACAAAAATGTCCTCTTGTGAGCCACTTTTTGTCTAATTTGAACGGTAGCTCTCCACGTATTCGTAGTGTAAGATCTAGCACAGTCTGGACATTGCATGGCAATAACAATATACTCCACTTCAAAAGTCTGCTGAATAATCGTATTTGTCATAGCTTCCCCCTGCACGGTAAGCTTGATTCTGATACGTCTGGAATGAGGTTCTGTCCAAATAAACGAAGCATCCACTAATCTAACTTTGGTCAGACCCTTCAAACGACGCAAACAAATAGCCAACAGTTCTCTAGATTCTAATTCAGCTCTGATCCATTGTCCAGGTGGTTGCAAAAATCTTTCACAGTTTCTACAAAACGAAATGTTAGCCTCTCTGGGAATACCTTGAGTGATGTCCACAGTCAACTTAATACAGTCGAAACACATAACCAACCCTGTGGACCCATCGATTGGGGTACCACAGTTACAACATAGAAGCGTAGCAGCATTTTGGTGCTGGTGCTGGTGCTGATCAACAGGCGCAAAATCCATTCTTTCCTTAGCTATCTCCTTACTTTTTACTTGAACACAAAAAAGCCAAGCTATATACCAGATACCAGTAGAAAAAACACACCAATGATAACACTACCAGTTTTTAATATAGTTTAAAAGCACCACCACTCTTTACAATTTTTCATTTCCATCGCGATGAGCTTCAAAAAATTTTCCAACTAAATGAGAAAAAGAAAAAAGAGAAAAATCCATGATTACCCGAAGCACACTGTTACGTAATTGCCTTGAACACTACTATAACAAACTAGTATTGTTATTGAAGTATTATTCCACGTGCGTTGGGATTGTATCTATAATTTGTTTTGTTGGGCAATATCCAGGTATGTGTATATATGTATCTTTATGTAGAGTCTATGTAGTGTCTTAGGAACGCATACTCTTGCTGTCCATCTGCTTCTGCTTTTGTAGTCTCCTTTTGTCACCGAAATTCTCCTTTTGCATTGCCATCAGCGATTCCCTCTTAGCCTTGGTTACTTTGGTCAATGCCTTTCTTATGACGGCAGTGTCATGGACCTTGTTTGCCTCTGTCATCTTCTTGTTGATACGGTCTTCGATGGCCTCTATTCTGGACACGTCTCTTTGCGTGACAAAGGATATGGCGTCACCATCTCTACCAGCACGCGCAGTACGACCAGATCTGTGAATGAATACATCTGGGTCTGAAGGAATATCGTAATTCACTACTAGCTCGACTGTTGGGATATCCAAACCTCTGGATGCGACATCTGTAGCGATTAAGACTCTGGCCGCATTAGCACGGAATCTGTGCAACGAGTTCGTTCTTTCCTGCTGGGGCATTTGAGAGTGCAACGATGCCACCCTGACTTCCAACTGTTTCAAAGTTCTCCTCAGGATTTCCGCACTCATCGTTCTATTTACAAATACTATGGCAGTTTTGTTTTCGTATTCTTCACACGTTAACAATTGATACAAATACGCCTCTTTCACATGTTCTGGAACCAAGATATACTCTGTTTTCAATGTTGATGGGATGGCAACGTCATCCACGCTTTCTACTTGGTAAGCGAATAATGGAGGTTTATTTCCTTGTGCTGGGGCATCTTGCAACGACCTTACTTGGTCTGTTATGGTAGCAGTAAATAGTAAAGTTTGTCTCTTATCCTTGGGAGGTAGGGCACCTATACATGTGGCCAAATGATTGGCAAAAGTACTGGTCAAAAGAATATCGGCTTCATCCAGGACCAAGTACTTAGCTCTCATGAGTCCCCCAACAGTATCATCCCCGCTGCTCATTATATGGTGTGCCAGACGACCAGGCGTAGCGATGATGAAGTGTGGTTTTCTTTGTAAATCCAACGCTTGTTGAACAATGCTTTCACCACCGACTACCACAGATACTCTGATGTTCATGTTACTACCAAGTGCTGTAAATTGTTCAGCTATTTGCATGGCCAACTCTCTAGTGGGAGTCAAAACCACCCCGAACATCCCACATGGGTCTTCGGACCATTTGGTTAACATAGGCCCGGCAAACGCAATAGTCTTACCAGAACCTGTCTTGGCACCACCAATACAGTCTCTTCCTTCCAGAATTTTAGGAATACAAGCCTTTTGAATGGCGGTTGGCTGAGTAATTTTCATAGCCTTTAACGATTCGGTAAGCCATTTCGATAGGCCTAGAGACTTGAAGTCTGTGTTTTTAGAAAGTTCTGACATGCTATGAAAGTCTATATTTGCTATGGTATGGCTGATGGGGTTTCTTTTGCGAAACTATTTACATAAAACGATGAGTTATTATTCATTTTTATTTACTATTTACAGTCCGCGATGAGGTGAAAAATTTTCCCTCTTCTTACGGCTTTTATGATTTGAAAAATTCAGTACTGTGATTATGCTGGATGGGGTAGAGCAGAGGTAGAAAGGGAAAAAGCCAAGTGACGTAGAGCTACTTATCATCATGGGTCTGGCGCGCACATTGCAGCAACTTTTGCTTTAAAACTTCTATGTTTTCTTCTTTGAGGGCGCTTATCGGAAGGCAATCCCACTCTTGACCTTTAGAAAATTGTTCCACTTGTAGGTATTTGGCCAATGATTTTGAGTTTTCGAAGTCGATATCGGCTTTGTTACACACGATCAATACGTTTTTCGTCTTGACCTTCTCTAGACCGCCGACTTCATCTATTAGCAAAAGCAATTCATTCAGCGGATCTTCGTTAGCTAAGTTCAGAACAAAGACCCAACCCTTGGAACGTTCTATATGCCTCAAAAACTCAAGACCCATTCCTTTATCTAGTGATGCGCCCTCGATTATTCCAGGAATATCAGCCACAGTGAAGACATCTTGCCCAAAGCCCGACGAAACTGTACCAATAGTGGGGTTTAATGTGGTGAACTGCCAATGTCCAATTTTCGGTTTCGCATTAGAAATTTTATTCAGTATCGTAGACTTGCCTGCATTAGGTAAGCCAATCAACCCAAGGTCGGCGATGCTCTTTAATTCAAACAGAAAGTATTGTTCCAAACCATTTCTACCAGGCTTGGAGAATCTTGGGTTTCTGATCACGTTTGTTAAAAAGTGCATATTACCGAGCCCACCTTTACCACCTTTCAGCAGACACACCGGTTTGGACATGGGCTGTTCTAGATCGAGTCCGCTTAGGGGAAACCGATCGTGGAATATTTCAGATTGTTTCAACGAGTGGTCATACGCTTCCATTTTCTTATGCAAAATCTTGAACCAATCCTTAGTGTCATGATATTCCTTAGACTTGTCCTTAAAAAGCCAGCTTTCCGCCATTTCCTGGCGGTATAGTTGTATCGTTTTCCCATTTGAGCCGCTAGGACTGTTCAAAGTAACTGTTTTAGAGGCCAATATAGATCTTAATGTAGCACCTTGATCTTTCCATAATTCTTTTTCTACGAGTTCACGAACTTTTTGAGGTGGTAAGCACCACTTTACAACGGTACCTACAGGAACTTGTATCAAAATATCTTTGCCGTTCACACCATCTAACTGCCTGGCAGCACCAGCCTCTCCATCGTCACCAATATATGTCGTCTTCATCTTCGCCAAAGATCCCAATCCAGCTACCGCTTGAACATAAATACTACCACCGGCGCCACCATCTCCGCCATCTGGAGGGCCAATCGACCTTCCTGCATCTCTAAAAAATGAGACAGCTCCGCTTCCACCAACACCGCTTCTACATTTCACTATTCGAACATCAACGAAATTGCCCTGGCTATGCTTGTGTTTGTTATACCGTTGTAGATAGTTGATAGATGTTACATTGCCCAATGGAACTTCAAACAAGTCTGTTTGACCGTTACCATGACCAGGCCTCTGCCTTCCCTGTTTTGCCGGTGTTGTATGTCTCAGGGTTTCCAACCATTGTTCGTTGTCAGCCGCTCTCGGTGCATTATCTGGAACCTTTGTCGAGTATAGTCTTGGAAAGCGTCCTCTACACCATGGCTGCCTTCTAAAGAAGCTAGACCGGACTATTGTCATATTTCACTATTAGGTTGAAGCCTAAATACCTAATGGTCTTTTTACTTTTTTTATTTTTATGTATCTATTTATACTACTTGCTGAATAAAACATCACATTTTTCTCATTATTATACTTCGCGAAAAATGTACATGAATAAAAAAGCATATTAACAAGGCCTGAAAAATAATACATCCTTCCATTTAACAAGAACGTATAAGTCAATCTAAATAGTGCAGTATGGTATAATGGAATGTGCTTACTCTAACAAAATGTCGCCTTCTGCGTCTTTGGGGTTGCTTTCAGACGGTGATTCTATTTTGGATTTCAATGAGTCTATCTTCTGAATCATTTTTTTCATGGAATGTGCATCATCGCCAAACATAAGCATTTCTATGTCGTCCCACTCTTTTCTCCAATGGTTTAGTTCCTTAGTCAAGCTGGAGAGGTTTTCCTTCAAAGAGTATTTATTTTCTAAGCCAAACTTTGCACGTGCCATCTTAATTTGGTCTAGATAGTTTTTAATTTGAGCATCGACGCCACGTATATCGGTTTCCGGTGCGCAGTACTGCTCAAGGATACCCTGCAGTTTCTCAGACGGGCCCCAGTTATCCACTTCATATTCTGTCACTAACGGATCAGACATCTCTACCTGTTTGGCCAAATCAACGGACAGTCTTTTCAGTAAATTTATATATCTTAAAGTGTCCCTATTCAATTGTTCAAAAGTGGTATAGTACTCACTAATTGTCTTTCGATTCTGTACCCCCGCTGAGATATCCCTTCCGGATTCCGCATCCTCCAAGAGCTGTGCTTCTCTCGTCTGATATTTATCGTATCGCAGACGAATGGAACTCTTGAGTAACTCTTCGTGTAAAGCAGGTAGGGTTTTTAGGGACTCGGTGAGTGAATCATCCGAGGATTCAGGGTTTGTCAGTGCTTCTAGTGTATCGAGAATATTCAATAGGTTCGTTTGGCTTTCCTGCAGACTCTGCTCTTCTTCGCAAAGAGACTCGAAATACGTACGTCCTTCTTCTCCTGTCATGACCACCATTTGATGATTACAATACTGCTAAAACTGAAATACTAGTACGCCGGGCCTTTATTTTGCATGGTATTCTTCAAAAGTTGGCAGCTCTCCATTAACTTTTTCAGTATTCTTCAGTATTTTTCAATAAGCCGAGAATTATAATTCGGGTAAATAAACATCTCTAAATGTTAGTAGCGTTCACATCAAATTCTACTATATTTTTTGACTAGACAAAAAGAGTTTAGAGCATTAACGCCTTAGGACTTGGATTTAAAACACTCAGTGGTTGAAAGTAGGCCGAACAGATTTTCAAAACCATGAATGACGAGGGTCAGGACAAAATAGTACAAGACATACGTATACAACTACGAAAGGCTGTCACAGAATTGTCACGATGGAAGCTGTACGGCTCCTCGAAGTGGGCAGCAGAGGCACTAGTGGGGCTTGCCGAACCTATCGATGTCGATCGGTCACAATCCTTGATGGATGAATCCCCGCTGAGGAATAAGCTAAGTGTACCGAAGCAAAGCTTTCAAGTACCACAAAACGGGTTTGGGCTATCAGAGTCCGAGTACGACCTCTACCTCCTCGGTTCTGCATTATTTGATGCTAAAGAGTTTGATCGATGTGTTTTTTTCCTAAAAGATGTTTCCAATCCATATCTGAAGTTCTTGAAATTATACAGTAAATTTCTGTCATGGGATAAGAAAAGTCAAGAAAATATGGAAAATGTCTTAACTACCGGGAAGTTTGCTGACGGAACGTACAGGGCGGATAAAGATGGTGATGGTAATGGTAATGACGACATGAACCAAGGTGGACATCAACGTAGCAATCCAGGGATGATTACTAGTGAGCATGAGACACAATCAAATATATCATCTATTTTAAAGGAGATAAATGCTTTTCTGGAGGTTTATGAAGTGAAAATAGACGATGACGAGGCTGACTTGGGACTGGCGCTATTATATTACTTACGGGGAGTTACCTTAAAACAGGAAAAAAACACTTCTAAAGCCATGTCATCTTTCCTGAAATCTCTGAGTTGTTATTCATTTAACTGGTCCTGCTGGTTAGAATTGATGGACTGTTTACAGAAAGTCGACGATGCATTGCTTCTAAATAATTATCTATATCAGAATTTCCAATTCAAATTATCAGAAAATCTTGGTAGCCAGAGAACAATAGAATTTAATATAATGATCAAGTTTTTCAAACTGAAAGTATTTGAAGAACTCAATGGGCAATTGGAAGATTACTTTGAGGATCTAGAATTTTTGCTACAGGTATTCCCCAATTTCACTTTTTTGAAAGCATATAACGCCACCATTAGCTATAACAATCTGGATTATGTTACCGCAGAAGGCCGATTCGATGAAATTGTTAAGCAAGATCCATACCGGCTTAATGATTTAGAAACATATTCGAATATTCTGTATGTCATGCAGAAGAATTCAAAGTTAGCATACTTGGCCCAGTTTGTCTCTCAAATAGATAGGTTTAGACCAGAAACATGCTGTATCATAGCCAATTATTACAGTGCTCGACAAGAACATGAAAAATCCATTATGTATTTCCGTCGAGCTCTTACATTAGACAAGAAAACCACTAACGCATGGACCTTGATGGGCCACGAATTTGTCGAACTAAGCAATTCTCATGCTGCGATCGAGTGCTACCGTCGGGCAGTCGATATCTGTCCTCGAGACTTTAAAGCATGGTTCGGATTGGGGCAAGCCTATGCGCTCCTGGACATGCACCTATATTCTCTTTACTATTTTCAGAAAGCATGTACTTTAAAACCATGGGATCGTCGGATTTGGCAAGTGTTGGGAGAGTGTTATAATAAAACAGGAAACAAACTCGAAGCTATAAAATGTTACAAGAGATCCATAAAGGCTTCACAAACGGTTGATCAAAATACTTCGATATATTACCGATTAGCACAATTATACGAAGAACTTGAAGATCTACAAGAGTGTAAGAAGTTTATGACAAAGTGTGTGGATGTGGAAGAATTTCTGGAAGGTGTAGTGACAGATGAAACCGTCAAGGCAAGGCTCTGGCTAGCTGTGTTTGAGATAAAAGTAGGCAACTATCAACTAGCATACGATTACGCCATGGGAGTGTCTAGTGGAACGTCTCAGGAAATTGAAGAGGCTCGCATGCTAGCTCGAGAGTGTAGAAGGCATATGTAAGAGAACAGATATATTACTATACGCTCCATTTTGTAGCCATACAATTATTGCATTTACGTACCGAATGATACGAAATTTTTATAGATGCGCGGATAAATAGTTACTTATATGACCTATGTATGAGAAGTCATTTTGAGCTAGCGTAAAAGAAGAAACAGACCAGTTGTAATAAATTTCTCTGTGAGAAGTGCAATTTAGATACCATAGAGGTGATTATTTTACTGCATTTTATATTGCGTCAAAGAGATTGAAAAAAGATGAGTGGAATACCGCCGCCTCCACCTGGTTTTGAAGAACATGAAGACTTACCACCACCACCACCTCCGCCACCTGGATATGAGCTTGGAGAACCAGACAATTCTTTAATACAGCCACCAAATAGTGATGATGCATTTTTTCCACCTCCCCCACCCCCGCCACCACCTCCAGGTGACTTTGAAGTAAATATAGAGCCACCTTTAGAGACCGCTTTACCGCCACCACCTCCACCTCCTTCAGACATCGATGGACTCGAGAACACCACAAAAATAATTAACCAACTACACGGAAAAAGGAAATTGAACACATTGAAGGGGTCGTCTATTACTAGTAAAGAAAGAAAACGCCAGAAAAAAACGGTCAAAAAGGCTGCCAAAAGCAGTTTATATACTCCCAAAGCCGAAATGCCTCCTGAGCATTTGAGAAAGATTATTAACAATCATAGTGACATGGCTTCAAAGATGTACAATACGGATAAGAAAGCCTTTTTAGGCGCTCTAAAATATTTACCACACGCCATTCTAAAATTACTAGAGAACATGCCTCAGCCATGGGAGCAAGCTAAAGAAGTAAAGGTTTTGTACCATACCTCAGGAGCAATAACCTTTGTGAATGAAACACCAAGAGTCATAGAGCCTGTGTACACAGCTCAATGGTCTGCCATGTGGATAGCTATGAGAAGAGAAAAGCGAGATAGAACTCACTTCAAAAGAATGAGATTCCCACCTTTTGATGATGACGAACCGCCTTTATCATATGAACAGCATATAGAAAACATTGAACCCTTGGACCCTATAAATCTTCCATTAGACTCTCAGGATGACGAATTCGTCAAAGATTGGCTCTATGATTCCCGGCCTTTGGAGGAAGATAGTAACAAAGTCAATGGTACATCCTATAAAAAGTGGAATTTTGAACTACCTGAAATGACAAACTTATATAGGCTATCAACGCCATTAAGAGATGAAATTACAGATAAAAACTACTATTATCTTTTCGATAAGAAATCTTTTTTAAATGGGAAAGCTCTTAATAATGCAATTCCCGGTGGTCCTAAATTCGAACCGTTATATCCAAGAGAGGAAGATGAAGACTACAATGAATTTAATTTGATAGATAGAGTGATATTTAGAGTTCCGATAAGAAGCGAATACAGGGTAGCATTTCCTCATTTATATAATTCAAGGCCCCGTTCAGTGCAGATACCCTGGTACAACAATCCAGTGTCATGTATTATTCAGAACTATGAGGACCATGATACACCCGCATTCTTTTTTGATCCGTCCTTGAATCCAATACCCCTTTATGGTGATAAGACGTCAAAATTCAGCAGCGAGTTAAACGCAGAAGAGATTGAAAGTTTTTCTCTACCGGAAAATTTCGTACCTATCATGGCTGAGGAAGAAGAGTTTGTTTTACCTACTACAAAAGATGCCATTGCATTATACAATTCCCCTTTCCCTTTTAACAGAACTCAAGGGAAGATGGTAAGGGCACAAGATGTTGCCTTGGCTAAAAAATGGTTCTTACAGCATCCTGATGAAGAATATCCTGTTAAGGTTAGGGTATCCTATCAAAAACTATTAAAAAATTACGTTCTTAATGAATTACACACTACTCCGCCTACAAACCACAACAAAGTTAAATTATTGAAGAACCTAAAAAACACCAAATATTTTCAACAAACAACGATTGACTGGGTAGAAGCAGGGCTCCAGTTATGTCGCCAAGGACACAATATGCTAAATCTGTTAATTCATAGAAAAGGCCTGACTTATTTACATCTCGATTATAATTTCAATTTAAAACCAACGAAAACTTTGACAACAAAAGAGCGTAAGAAGTCAAGACTTGGAAACTCATTCCATTTAATGCGAGAGTTATTGAAAATGATGAAGTTGATTGTGGATACACACGTGCAGTTTAGATTAGGAAATGTTGATGCTTTCCAATTAGCTGATGGTATACATTATATTTTCAACCACTTAGGACAATTAACTGGTATCTACCGTTATAAATATAAAGTAATGCACCAAATTCGTGCATGCAAAGATTTGAAACACGTCATATACTACAAATTCAATAAAAATCTGGGTAAAGGGCCTGGCTGTGGATTTTGGCAACCCGCGTGGAGGGTGTGGCTAAGCTTCCTAAGAGGTACCATACCCTTGCTCGAAAGATATATTGGTAACCTAATCACCCGTCAATTTGAGGGGCGTTCCAATGAAGTAGTTAAAACTACAACTAAACAAAGACTCGATGCATACTACGATCTTGAGTTGAGAAACTCGGTCATGGATGACATTCTAGAAATGATGCCCGAGAGCATTCGACAAAAGAAGGCGAGAACTATTTTACAACATTTAAGTGAAGCTTGGAGGTGTTGGAAAGCTAATATTCCTTGGGATGTTCCTGGTATGCCGGCTCCCATCAAAAAGATAATTGAGCGGTATATAAAGGCTAAGGCTGACGCATGGGTATCTGCGGCTCATTATAACCGGGAACGCATAAAGCGCGGCGCTCATGTAGAAAAGACTATTGTCAAGAAAAACCTAGGGCGCTTAACGAGGCTTTGGATCAAACATGAGCAGGAACGTCAAAAGCAGATACAGAAAAGTGGTCCTGAAATTACACCCAAAGAAGCGACAGCTATCTTTTCTGTTATGGTGGACTGGCTGGAATCGAGGAGTTTTTCACCAATCCCATTTCCACCTCTAACTTACAAAAACGATACCAAAATTTTGGTGCTTGCATTAGAAAATCTAAAGGACGTTTATGCATCAAAAGTACGTTTGAATGCATCTGAAAGGGAAGAATTAGCATTAATAGAGGAAGCTTATGATAATCCTCACGATACCTTGAATAGAATTAAAAAATACTTGTTGACGCAACGTGTCTTTAAGCCTGTTGATTTGACTATGATGGAAAATTATCAAAATATCTCTCCTGTTTATACAGTCGATCCCTTGGAAAAAATTACCGATGCATATCTTGACCAGTATTTATGGTACGAAGCCGATCAAAGAAAGCTTTTCCCCAACTGGATAAAACCAAGTGATTCAGAGATCCCGCCTCTTCTGGTATACAAGTGGTCTCAAGGCATAAACAATCTATCTGACATTTGGGATGTATCTAAAGGTCAATCCACAGTTTTGCTTGAAACCACGTTAGGGGAAATGGCTGAAAAAATTGATTTTACTTTGTTAAATAGATTACTTCGTCTGATTGTGGACCCAAATATTGCTGACTACATCACTGCAAAAAATAATGTTATCATTAACTTTAAGGATATGAGTCACGTTAACAAATATGGTTTAGTACGTGGATTACAGTTTGCCTCCTTTATATTCCAATATTATGGACTAGTTATTGATCTCTTATTATTGGGCCAAGAAAGGGCTGCCGATTTGGCTGGCCCTGCCAACAATCCAAATGATTTTATGCAATTCAAAAGCAGAGAAACAGAAAAGACACATCCGATCAGGCTCTATACTAGATATTTGGATCGCATTTATATGGTCTTTCACTTTGAAGAAGGCGAGGCAAATGAACTGGCTGATGAATATCTAGCGGAAAACCCAGATCCAAACTTTGAAAACAGCATCGGATACAATAACAGAAAATGCTGGCCTAAGGACTCACGCATGAGGTTAATCCGCCAAGATGTAAATCTAGGACGTGCAGTGTTTTGGGAAGTGCAAGGCAGAGTGCCTACTTCACTGACATCCATAAAATGGGAAAATGCATTTGTTTCAGTGTATAGTAAAAACAATCCAAATTTACTTTTCTCTATGTGTGGCTTTGAGGTTAGAATTTTACCGAGACAAAGGATGGAAGAAGTAATTTCCAATGACGAGGGTGTTTGGGATTTAGTCGACGAACAAACAAAGCAAAGAACAGCAAAAGCGTACTTAAAGGTATCTCAAGAAGAAATTGATAAATTTGACAGCAGAATAAGAGGCATATTAATGGCGTCCGGTTCCACTACTTTCACGAAAGTCGCGGCAAAATGGAACACTTCTTTAATATCCCTTTTCACTTACTTCAGAGAAGCTATTGTAGCAACAGAACCTTTGCTAGATATTCTTGTAAAAGGAGAGACACGAATTCAAAATCGAGTCAAACTGGGCCTAAATTCAAAAATGCCAACAAGATTTCCACCCGCCGTTTTCTATACACCAAAGGAACTTGGTGGTTTAGGTATGATTAGTGCTTCCCATATTCTAATTCCTGCATCAGACTTAAGCTGGTCAAAACAAACTGATACTGGAATCACACATTTTCGTGCTGGTATGACACATGAGGACGAAAAATTGATTCCCACGATTTTCCGTTATATAACTACTTGGGAAAATGAATTTTTGGACTCTCAGAGGGTATGGGCCGAATATGCAACTAAAAGACAAGAAGCTATTCAGCAAAATAGAAGACTGGCCTTTGAAGAACTGGAAGGATCATGGGATCGTGGTATACCGCGTATTAGTACGCTATTTCAAAAAGATAGACACACCCTGGCTTATGACAGAGGTCACAGAATCCGTAGAGAGTTCAAGCAGTACTCATTAGAGAGAAACAGTCCATTTTGGTGGACAAACTCACACCACGATGGTAAGTTGTGGAATTTGAATGCGTATAGAACCGATGTTATCCAAGCGCTCGGCGGTATTGAAACGATTTTGGAACATACTCTATTCAAGGGAACTGGGTTTAATTCATGGGAAGGTCTGTTTTGGGAAAAAGCTTCCGGTTTTGAGGATTCTATGCAATTTAAAAAGTTAACTCATGCTCAAAGAACAGGTTTAAGCCAAATTCCGAATCGTAGGTTTACTCTATGGTGGTCGCCAACTATCAATAGAGCAAATGTTTATGTTGGTTTCCTAGTACAACTAGATTTGACTGGTATTTTTCTCCACGGTAAAATTCCTACACTAAAGATATCTCTAATTCAAATATTTCGTGCTCACTTGTGGCAAAAAATACACGAAAGTATAGTCTTCGATATTTGTCAGATACTTGACGGGGAATTAGATGTTCTGCAAATTGAATATGTATCGAAGGAAACCGTCCATCCCCGTAAATCATACAAAATGAACTCATCCGCCGCTGATGTCACCATGGATAGTGTCTATGAATGGGAAGTTTCGAAACCTTCCTTATTACATGAAACTAACGATAACTTTAAGGGTGTGGTTACCAATAAGATGTGGTTTGATGTGCAATTGAGATATGGTGATTACGATTCCCACGATATATCTCGTTATGTGAGAGCAAAATTCCTTGACTATACGACGGATAACGTTAGCATGTATCCCTCACCAACTGGTGTCATGATTGGTATCGATTTGGCTTATAATATGTACGATGCTTATGGTAACTGGTTTAACGGATTAAAGCCGTTGGTACAAAATAGCATGAGAACGATTATGAAAGCTAATCCAGCATTGTATGTTCTTCGTGAGCGTATTAGAAAAGGTCTTCAAATATATCAATCTAGTGTACAGGAACCATTTTTGAACTCTTCAAACTATGCAGAACTGTTCAATAACGATATAAAACTTTTTGTGGATGACACTAATGTTTATAGAGTTACTGTCCACAAGACTTTTGAAGGAAACGTTGCTACAAAGGCAATCAATGGTTGTATATTCACTTTAAACCCTAAGACTGGCCATTTGTTTCTGAAAATCATCCATACTTCTGTATGGGCTGGTCAAAAGCGTCTGAGTCAGTTAGCAAAATGGAAAACCGCCGAAGAAGTTAGTGCTCTTGTAAGGTCTTTACCCAAAGAAGAACAACCAAAACAAATTATAGTCACGAGAAAGGCAATGCTAGATCCCTTAGAAGTTCACATGCTTGACTTTCCTAACATAGCAATCAGGCCTACAGAACTTAGGTTGCCATTTTCGGCTGCGATGTCAATAGATAAACTTTCTGATGTTGTCATGAAAGCTACTGAACCTCAAATGGTTCTTTTCAATATCTACGATGATTGGTTGGAACGTATTTCGTCGTATACAGCGTTTTCTAGACTTACATTACTGTTGAGAGCTTTGAAGACAAATGAAGAAAGTGCAAAGATGATTTTACTCAGTGACCCAACGATCACTATCAAATCGTACCATTTATGGCCATCATTCTCTGACGAACAATGGATTAATATTGAGTCTCAAATGAGAGATTTAATATTAACAGAATACGGTAAAAAGTACAATGTCAATATATCTGCCTTAACTCAAACTGAAATTAAGGATATCATATTGGGGCAAAATATCAAGGCGCCATCTGTGAAGAGACAAAAAATGGCTGAATTGGAGGCAGCTAGGGCTGAAAAGCAAAATGACGAAGAAACTGTAGGTGCATCAACTGTTATGAAGACCAAGACTATCAACGCGCAAGGTGAGGAAATCGTCGTGGTAGCTTCTGCTGATTACGAAAACCAAACATTTAGCTCGAAGAACGAGTGGAGAAAATCTGCCATCGCCAATACATTATTACATTTGAGGTTGAAAAACACTTATATCTCTGCTGATGATTTTGTAGAGGAGCAGAATGTCTATGTGCTTCCAAGAAATTTATTAAAGAAATTTATTGAGATATCTGATGTGAAAATCCAGGTGGCTGCCTTTATTTACGGTAAAGCGGCTAAAGATCATCCGAAGGTAAAGGAAATCAAGACTGTTGTTTTAGTGCCTCAATTGGGTCGCGTAGGGTCCGTCCAAATAAGCAACATCCCTGAACTTACAACCCTGCCGGATACCGAGGGCCTAGAATTGCTAGGTTGGGTTCATACTCAAACTGAAGACCTCAAATTTATGACAGCGTCTGAAGTAACAACGCATTCTAAACTTTTTGCAGACAAAAAAAGAGATTGCATTGATATTTCCATCTTTTCAGCCCCAGGATCCGTATCGTTAAGTGCATACAATCTAACTGATGACGGTTATCAATGGGGAGAAGAGAACAAGGACGTAACAAACGTACTATCCGAAGGGTTTGAACCCACTTTCAGCACGCATGCTCAATTACTACTTTCTGACCGTATCATGGGTAACTTCATAATTCCATCAAGAAACGTTTGGAATTACACATTTATGGGCACAGCCTTTGATCCAGAAGGTGACTACAATTTGAAGTATGGTATTCCTCTGGAATTTTATAATGAAATGCATCGTCCCGTGCACTTTTTACAGTTCAACGAGCTGGCAGGCGATGAAGAATTAGAAGCCGAACAAGCAGACGTATTCAGTTAAACGTAACACTACTCAGCTTCCTGGACCTATTGGGTTTTAGACATGTACGTAAGTATAAATTTGTAAGTATAGTTAATAATGCATTTTTTATTGCAGCTATTATGAAACCATTTGCGGCTGGGTAACGTAGGAGCTAATCGAAACTCCACCTTTTGCGGAATCAATATAAAGACAATAGAGGAAGAATGAACGATGATATTATGGGCTGAAGAAGTGCAGTGTAAATGCTCCGCCTGCTTCAACTATCATGGCAAGGAGAGGACGAAGAAATCTAAGAAGTAAAGCATTCAAGGGCGGATTTCATGCCTCGGCGGCAATACCTGAAAGAGACTTAACTATACAGACAAACCATCCTGATGGCGGGTCTACTAGAAGTTTAGCTGCTTCCTCTGATTATGGCTATAATAGAAATTGTGATATTTGTGTTGATGTTGGCAAAAGTTTCCCTGTATCAGAAATAAGAGCGCACGTTCACGACGCAATCTATTCTCTATTGAGGATGGATCTATCTTTTGATGATATAAAACGTCTTTCTCATGTCAACGAATCGTTTTTGGAAACCACTTTCAAAGAGTTAGGGCTCAACATACCAAGAAAACCATCTCGATTAACAACATCGCAGAAATTGCCGCAAAATGCTCTGCCTGACTCATTAAGTAAACCGTGTCAGTCAAGAGACGGCCAAGCCTCAGCATTCGAAGAATCTATTGAAATTGCAGAACCCAAGCGGAGTCTGCAGGGTACCAGGACAGAGGCAATACAGGAGGGTTTTATTTCAATCAGAGATAACCAAGAAGATATGCAGAAGCAGTGTCGACAGACAGATACTCAAAAAAAGAGACAAAAAATAGATCTAGGCGCACAACAAAAGTGTGTCGTATCTGAAAAGTTACCAGTACACAGAAAAACGATCAACCTGCTAAAAGCTAGGCACGAACCTGCAGTGGTAGAGGGGAAAAACAGCGACTATTCTAAAATACGCAATGAGCCAGAAGTAGCATATTCTATCAAACCTGAAGCACATATTAAAAACGGTAATATAGGGAAAATCAAAGAGATTACCGAGCAGACGGAATCAAATACTCATATACAACAACCGCATGTTCAAGAAAGCTTGAAAACAACGAGCCTAGCAGTGGGTGTCGAGAGCCCTCAGGTCGTGGATGTAAAAAAATACTTTCTGAACACAAACTCTCACTCTGGTGCTACAGGGGTAATTAAATTGGACAAGACTCAAGGGCTTCAAGAAACGGTTGCATCAGAAACAGAGGAGAAGTGCTCAGAGCCGGTAAAAATAGGTAGGAAACTGTCGCAAAAAAGGTCAGACCTACAAGAAGAATATAATGTATCTATTGCAGCGAAAAACACTATTCCAAGCACCGATGAAGATGAATGCGGTAAGAATTTGATCAAATCTGATAGCTCATTCTATCATGATCCTGAATTTCGTTTCTTTCACGCCGGTTCAATTGTCACGATTGAGAAGAAACCAACTATTACAACTATTGTCGATCAGCGAAGTACCACATTACAAAACGTGAATGAGGAGCCCGATTCTACTATTTATGAGCATAGAACGAAAAAAAAAGAAGAACGGGGAAAAACAGCAAGAGAGGGAATGTCAAATATCAGCGATACCAGTAAACGCTCTCTCAAGCAAACTTCCGTCGTAAAAAAATCCGCTATATATGATTCTAGTTCGTTTGACAGACCTGTCTCATTGCTACCAGAAAATGATCTTTTGAGTATTGAATTAGAGGTAAGGACGTTGATGCTCAAGACGAAAACAGAGATTTTCAAATTATCTGGCCTTATGAATGATAAAAGTGTTAAAAAACAATTAAGTGACCCCAGAGTAAGACGAAGTTTATTGAGGACAAGGGACGAAATATTTGATGATGTTAATAGACTTTTCAGTGACTTATTAACAGAACAAAATGACTGCTGCTCGTAAAATCAGTTCTAGACCGGCTTCCCTTTTAAGGAACTAATTACTTTTCCTAAGAAATGTCCCACTGTGCATAAAATAATTTTAAATAAGCCCAGGGATCCAAGAGGCACTTGATAACGTAAAATTATCTCATTATAGAAGAAAAAAGGTCTTACAAGACAAAAGTTGCGCGGGCGGTCGTGAATGCCTAAGCCTTTAATGCTGATATTTACTACAGGAACAAGCGAGAAGGCGCTGTTGCAGCCCATATTAAAAAACTAGTAACCTTTATTCCACTCCCATGTGTTTATGTATCTGTTAATAAGAAGGGTACGAAGCACCACAAGCTACCCGAAGAACTTACGACGTTTATATTGAACCGGTGAAAGCCGAGATTACCAAGATATGTGACGCGATAATTTAAATCGCGTGCTCAGTTTTCGTTGTACTATATAAGTACTGTATATTATGTTAAAGATAGTTTTTGAGTCGTCATTATATTCTTTCAAGCTAATCAGGAGATCGCCCAACATTAAAGGCTAGAAAGCTTAGCCACAGATCCTTTCGCTCTAACTTTTCTTATAAATTGTTATTATGCCTTTGTTTTCATTTCGCGCAATTAAGCACTTCCGTGTGGCAGAAAGAATTGTATATACTTGAGCTGATCCATTATTTACAAAATAACCGAAACAATATCTTCGAAGGCAAGATACACAGCTTCACACACCGTCGTCGCAATAAAGTAACGAGAAAACTATTTGAGCAAGCACAGATTTTGTGCAAGCCAGCATAAGACTCAGTGAAAAATGCCAGCAACGCCACAGAAGAATAAGAGATCAGCGAGTATATCTATTTCGCCTGTGAAGACTACAGAGGAGAAAGAGCCACCTCACAATGATTTAAAAACGACAAAGTTAAACCAAACAAAAAGAAAAAAAAAGTACGCATTTGCTCCCATAAATAATCTAAGTGGGAAGAGTAGTCAGATACCCAATGCTGGTGTGTTAAAATCAATATCTGTTTCACAAGTACGAAATACAGCAAGGACCAAAGATACAGGCAAAACGATTAGCAAAAGCACAAAGTCACTACCGAGTTCGCAAGCTAAACTCAAACGTGAAGTCTCAAACATAACCAAGTATCATGATTTCACTCATGATGAAGACGGCCCTATGGAAGAAGTGATATGGAAGTATTCGCCTATACAGCGAGATATGTCCGACAAAACAACCAGTGCGGCCGAATTTTCTGATGACTATGAAGACGTCCAAAATCCCTCTTCAACTCCTATAGTTCCCAATCGTTTAAAAACCGTCCTCAATTTCACAAATATTCACGTACCCAATGCAGACGAAGATCCAATCACGCAAGAAAATGCAGACGAACAAACACGACCTAGACCAACTAACATCTCACCAAGGGGATCTTTTCGTAACATAGATGACATTCTCGATGATATAGACGGTGATTTAACTTTAAAACCGAACATGAAGAAGTTCAACGATTTGCCCTCTTCTCCTACCAAGGCACCCGATGTTGCACAACCAGAGATGGTTATTGAAAAAGCAGATAATGTAAATACCACCGGTGACAGTAACGACGGTGATGATTCTTTGATTGATATTTTAACCCAAAAATACGTTGAGAAACACAAGGATGTTACTGAAAGCCAAATTGCAGATCAAAGCAACGAAGATGATCGACAAAATGAAGAAAGTGCAGAAAGTGAAGAAAGTGAAAAATGTGAAGAAAGTGAAGAAAATAATGAAGCAAAAGTAGCCGATAAAGTCAACGAAGTCAATATGAATCAAGTAGATCAAAGATGTCTAAAAATTCAAGAAAATGAAAAAAGTGAGAAGGATTTATCAGACGAATTTTCAGACGATTCGTTGATAGAGCTGTTAAATGTAACTCAAACGCAAACAGCATCAAATGCCATTGAGCAAGAGATTGAAAAGGTTGAGGCAATGGTATCTCACGATTTGAAAGTCGATTCTGATACCAATTTGTCAACGTATATTCTCAAAGCTAAATCGGGTGCACCAAGAGAGGGGGTAGTACGATTGGTAATAACCGGTATACGTACTGTAGAGCTGCCAAAAATCGGAACACAAAAAATATTGGAATGCATTGATGGTAAAGGCGAACTAAGCTCTGTTGTCGTTCGGCATCCTTGGGTGTATTTAGAATTTGAAGCTGGCGATGTAATACATATAATAGAGGGAAAGAATATTGATAACAAACGACTTCTTTCTGACGATAAGAATCCTAAAACTCAATTGGCGAACGACAACCTACTGGTTCTAAATCCTGATATATTATTTTCAGCAACATCAGTCGGAAGTTCAGTAGGATGTTTAAGACGTGCAATTCTACAAATGCAGTTCCGAGACCCTCGTGGAGAACCAAGTCTAGTCATGACTCTCGGTAACATCGTACATGAGTTGCTGCAAGATTCAATTAAATACAAACTCTCTCACAGCAAGATTTCCATGGAATACCTTGTTCAAAAGTTAGATTCATTATTGGAAACTTACTCGTTTGCAATATTAATTTGTAACGAAGAAATCCAGTCTGTCAAAGAGCTAGTTATAAAAGAGCACGCTGAGAATATTTTGCATTTCGTCAATAAATATGTTTCAAAGAACAATTATGGCTGCTATACATCTGTCTCAGGGACCAGAAGAACCCAGCCAATATCAATATCAAATGTAATTGACATCGAAGAAAACATCTGGTCTCCAATATACGGTCTTAAAGGATTCTTAGATGCAACTGTAGAAGCTAACGTTGAAAACAATCAAAAATGTATCGTTCCTTTAGAAGTGAAAACTGGTAAATCTAGAAGTGTTGCATACGAGGTCCAAGGCCTTATATATACACTACTTTTGAACGACCGTTATGAGATACCAATAGATTTTTTTCTACTTTATTTTACAAGAGACCACAATATGACAAAATATCCATCTATTTTGCACTCTATCAAGCATATTCTGATGTCCCGAAATAGAATGAGCATGAGCTTCAAGCATCAACTTCAGGAAGTTTCCGGTCAAGCTCCATCAAAGTTCGAATTACCACCTTTATTACGAGATTCATCTTGTGATTCATGCTTTATGAAAGAATCGTGTATGGTACTGAATAAATTACTGGAAAATGGAACCTCAGAAGAAAGCGGCCTGATTGAAGGAGAGTTCGATACTTTAACGAACCACTTGTTGCCAAATCTCACCTCCTATAAGGGGTTCTTTACAAAATATAACGATCTTATAACGAAGGAAGAATCAAGCATAACATGCATCAATAAAGAGCTTTTCTTATTGGACGGGTTTACGAGAGAATCTAGAAGTGGGAGGTGTCTTTCTAACTTAGTTGTTTCAGAGATGATTGATCATGAGGAAAAGGAAGGGACGTATTTATATTGTTTTCAAAGACACGGTAAAGATAACAACACACAATCTATGTTATCTTCTCAAATCACAGTGAATGACTTCGTAATTATCAGTGATGAGGAAGGCCATTTTTGCCTATGCCAAGGCCGTGTACAGTTTATAAATCCAGACGACATTGGAATATCCGTTAAGCGAAAATTATTGAACAACCGACTCTTGGATAAAGAGAGAGGAGTTACTACCATTAAAAGTGTAGTTGACTCTGATTCAGATCTTTCTGATCTTGTCGCTACTCAAAATTTAGTTACTTATAGGATCGATAAAAACGACATCCAACAAAGTTTGTCTCTAGCACGCTTCAATCTTTTGAGTTTATTTCTCCCAACTGTTTCCCCTGGTTTGGACATCATTGATGAACGTAGTAAATTAACCCGTAAAACAAAGAGATCTGATGGAGGTAACGAGATTCTACGAACTCTTCTAGTTGATAATCGGGCACCAATATTTAGAGGTGTGAATGATGACCCTATAATCCCATATGAATTACCAGCGGATATAGCTTTGAACGTGGATCAAAAACTAGCCATAGATAAAATAATGAGAGCAGACGATTATGCATTGATACTGGGAATGCCAGGAACCGGCAAGACCACCGTCATTGCAGAAATTATAAAGATTCTAGTCTCCAAAGGGAAAAGTGTACTTTTGACATCATATACTCATTCTGCAGTGGATAATATCTTAATGAAACTGAATAACACTAGCATTGACATTACGAGATTGGGATCGAAACAAAGAGTTCATCCTGATACCCAGAAGTATGTGCCAAACTATGAGTCAGCGAAGAGTTACAGTGATTATCTAACTAAAATAAACTCAACTTCCGTCGTCGCCACCACGTGTTTGGGCATAAACGATGTTCTATTTACATTGCATGAAAAGGACTTTGACTATGTGATATTGGATGAAGCAAGTCAAATTTCGATGCCGGTGGCTTTGGGACCTTTACGATATGGATGTAAGTTTATTATGGTTGGAGACCATTACCAATTACCGCCATTAGTTAAGAATGATGCGGCCAGGTTAGGAGGGTTGGAAGAGTCATTATTCAAGACGTTCTGTGAAAAGCATCCAGAGAGTGTTGTGGAGCTCACTTATCAGTACCGTATGTGTGGCGATATTGTTACCTTATCTAACTTTTTAATTTATGAGAATAAATTAAAGTGTGGGAATAACGAAGTATTCGTACAGTCTCTAGAATTACCGATTCAAGGTGCATTGTCAAAATATAGAAGGGAATCAGTAGACTCTAAGGATTGGCTTGAAGATATATTAGAGCCCAACAGAAAGGTCATATTTTTAAATTATGACAAATGCCCCGACATTATGGAACAAAGCGAAAAGGATAATATTACGAATGTCGGGGAAGCAGAATTGACCCTGCAATGTGTAGAGGGGATGATTTTGAGTGGTGTGCCATGTGAAGATATTGGCGTCATGACGTTATACAGAGCGCAGTTGAGGTTACTGAAAAAGAAGTTCAATAAGGATGCCTACAAAGGGCTAGAGATCCTGACCGCTGATCAGTTTCAAGGTCGTGATAAGAAGTGTATTATTATTTCCATGGTCAGGAGAAACTCTCAATTGAATGGGGGGTCATTACTAAGAGAACTAAGAAGAGTCAATGTTGCCATGACGAGGGCCAAGTCCAAACTGATCATCATAGGCTCAAAAAGTACAATTGGTTCCGTTCCTGAAATAAAATCGTTTGTGAACTTGTTAGAAGAACGCAATTGGATTTATACAATGTGCAAGGATGGACTGTATAAGTACAAGTTCCCCGAGAGACTGGCGAACAGTAGGAGGGCACATAAAGGCCTCAAGAAAAGAACGGGCGCCAAGACTATCACGTCTCAATCCAAACTCGTTAGCGATAAACCTATCATAAAAGAAATCTTACAGGAGTATGAGAGTTAATAAGGCGCGTAAAGCTGTTATCTCGACATAAGCCATAAATTTAAATATCAGTTTATAAAAATTGGTATATAGCACTTAAAATTAGCATTTAGTTTTTTACATTTGTTGCCGTGCGTGAGGGATGAGTGTCTAAAAAGTTTTCGTTTGGACTTTTACAAAAGCTTCGTCATTGACAAACCAAGACGTTTTTTCGCCATATAGCTTATTGATTAATACGGTTGGTAATTGATCGTTTTTCACATCAAAAATGTCGTGCAATATATCTTGTTTGGAGCTGCCTTCCGCAACAAAACATAAGGCCCCGGCCTCCTTAAGTACGAGCAAAGTGAAGGTGATTCTGTCACTCGGAGGTTTGGGGGAGTCGTGACACCAGGCGACTCTCTTGGTTGTTTCACTTAGCAAATACTTGTGTTTTTCGCCGGGGAACAAAGAGCAGGTGTGTCCATCAGGACCACAACCCAATAGAACCAAATCAAGGGACTCGGGCAAGATCTGTTCGTACTCTGCAGCAATTTTGTTGTTAGATTGAGCGTCGCCATTCGAGACCAACGAACCGTCCATATGGTGGACGTTTACTTGAACAGCTGAGGGCAATTTGTCCAGAACGTCTTTCTTGAAGGTACCATAATTACTATCATCATGCGTTAAGGGCACGATTCTCTCATCGGAGAAGTAAATCTGCCATTTGGACCATTCTACCTTAGGAGCTAGCGTTTTGTCGGCCACCAGGCAGTCGTGCAGAGCATTGATCAAAGAGCCACCGCTAATGGAGACTTTAAAGTATGGATTCTTCAGCAGCGCCTCGTCTTGTTTCCTGACGATGAACTCCCCCAATTGATGGGTTAAAGTAGCCCTTTCTGAGAACACACGCACCGCAACCATTGAAAACCGGATTGGCCGAGTCAATTGGCCAATTTCTGCCTCTAGCCATCCTCGAGACCTTTCTTCTTTATATATATTGTCATTGTCGGGAATAAAAGTTGAAAAAAACCGAGTAGTACGAGTACTACTTACTGACTGATTAAAACACCGCGCGCAAAGAAAATATACTTTACTGTTCTAAGAATATTATACAATCCGGATATATATGCATACGTACATATCTTTGCCTGGGCAAAGATTCGAGTTGTAGTGTGTGGCGTTTATCTGCCTGTAGTAATTTCCTTTGTGCTTTCGTCGGCGCCCCTGAGGATGTAGCTGAAAAGTTGCGATAGGGAATCACCGTTCCGTATCCTGTAGTTGGCGATTCTACTCAATTGGTAGCCTGCAGTTAGACAAAGAAACGAGTTGACGGAGGCCAGCAAGATGTTTCTAGGCTTGATGACGAATGACCAACGGGTCCAGATCATCGCAGTGGATAGTAGTGACAAGTTTTGAGCACCGGAAATCTTTTCCACGGGTCTCTTCATATCGCTGAACCCAGCGAAAACCAACCCCCATTTCAAAGTGGGAGCCCAGAAATGGACAGTTTTAGGGCCTGTCTCACTCTGCCAGAACCGCCTGAATGCAAAACGTACCGAGGATGTAGACATTTTTCTTTGCTTGTTTGTGTGACTAAATTTTCTGTTTTTGTGTGTTCAACTCTCTGAATAGTGATAACTCTTGACAATACGTTCTTTCGAATGAACTAGTGATTTGTCGTCTATTTTAGTTTCCTATTGCAGTCAGTGATGCCAGCTGTGTGCGTGTCTAGACTTGTTGTTTTCCTCGAGAACTGACTTTTTCATTCTTAAATACCCAACGCTTTTCTTTTTTTTTTTTTTTTTTTTTCATCCCAGTCACGCATGCAACAGGAAAGCGTACGAAACAAATGAGTAATTCGTGAGAAACAGCGCAGCCCCCGTCGCCACCAGCTGGCGTGACACAGCCTGGTCCTGCAAAACAGACTACGCCCTGGCGGAAAGGGGCGGAAACCCTGAGGCCTCAGTTCCCGTCTTTAATATGGGCAGGTGGTGACATTCCTCTCCATGGCGAGCGGCTTTGGCCCTGTCACTTCCCACGGAGTGGGTAACATAGGGGCCTGAATTCGATACTTGGTATTCAGGCTTTTAGTATAGTGGCTGCGTTGGTCTGCATCAGGGATAGTGGCTAGTAGTAGTCTTTGGTGGGCAGGATCAAGCACGCAGAGATTGCACATTTCAGTATACCCCAGTTTTTTTCTTTGGTGGGGGAGGAAGGAGAAAACTTGGCTCGTACTTACAAAGGACTGCTCGTTTCGCAAGTAATAAAATAGTATAATTTCAATTGAGCTCGAGATGACGACGTATTTCAAGCTGGTGAAGGGTAGTACCAAGATCAAGGCGGCCGCGCCCAAACAGAAGTACTTGGACCCGATCTTGTTGGGGACTGGGAGTGAAGAAGACTTTCGCGAGATCGTGAAGGCTTTGGATTCCCGAATTGATGACACCGCATGGACCATTGTCTACAAGACTTTGATAGTAGTGCACCTGATGATGAGGGAGGGTGATAAAGACGTTACGTTGCGGTACTACTCCAGGAAGCTGGAATTCTTCGACATTCATAATATCCGTGGCTTTAATGGCAGTGCGTCCGCCGATATTAGGGCGCTTGACCGTTACGATAGCTATCTGAGGGTCAGATGCAGAGAGTTTGGTAAAATCAAAAAGGACTATGTGAGAGACGGCTACCGGACGCTGAAGTTGAACGGTAGCAACGGCAACTCCAGAAACAAGCAACAATGTATTGACATTGCGCTAGACCATGTGGAGTCGTTGGAAGTGCAAATCCAGGCCTTAATCAAAAACAAGTACGCGCAGTTCGATTTGAATAGCGAACTGATCATATGTGGGTTCAAGCTGCTGATCCAGGACCTGTTGGCTCTCTACAATGCCCTCAACGAAGGTATAATAACGCTGTTGGAGTCCTTTTTCGAACTGTCTCATCATAACGCAGACAGGACTCTAGATCTATACAAGACGTTTGTCGACTTGACCGAACATGTGGTGAGGTACTTGAAGAGCGGTAAGAGTGCAGGCTTGAAAATTCCCGTTATCAAACACATCACTACGAAACTGGTTAGATCCTTAGAGGAGCATCTAATCGAGGATGATAAGACCCACAACACCTTTGTGCCGATCGACAATTCTGAAGGCAGCACTGGCTCAACGGCGCCCAAGTCAATTGCGCAGGCAAGGCTCGAACAAATTCGCGAACAAAAGAGGATATTGGAGGCACAATTGAAGAACGAACAGGTAGCGATATCTCCCGCTGTCACCACAGCTACGACGGCCCAGCCATACAACCCATTCGGAACAGACCCCTCCATGCATGCTCAGATGCAAATGGCGGGGGCTAATCAAGTACAACAAACCGCAAACAATCCGTTTTTAGCTCAAACGCAACCACAGCCAATGAATCCACAAGCTGCTCGTACAGAACCCATAACTCTCAACGCTGCACAGTATGTAATGACTCAGCCCATTATGAACGCAAACGCAACTCCAGCACAAGAATCCGGTGTAAGCACACAACAAACAGGCTATTATTCTATCAATAACCATCTGACCCCCACGTTCACAGGTGCAGGATTTGGAGGGTACTCTGTTTCGCAAAGCACAAACCCCGGTCCCAATCAACAAGTCATGCAATCACAAACTGGTTCGAACAACCCATTCGCACTACATAACACTGCGACTGTCGCAGTGGGGAATTCCACGCAGGAACCTACTTTGGCAAATCAGTTTTCGCAAAATACTGGTCTACCGCTACAACAACAAGTAATAAGTAATCCCTTCCAAAACCAGGCGCACATTCAGCAGCAGCAACAGCAGCAACAACAGAAAATGCCACCGAACACAATAAATAATGTTATGACGACTCCTACTAGCATGCAGGGGTCTATGAACGTACCACAACGTTTTGATAATATGGAATTTAAGCCTCAGTACACCCAGCAACCACAACAGCAGCAGCAGGGCTATTTTGCACCCGCAACGGCCGCTGCCAATCCTATTATAAATAATGCGGGCATGATCCAACCGCAAACTGTTCCTTTCTATCCCTCACAGCAACAGCTGCTGCAGCAACCGCAACAAGGGTTGCGAAACCAGTATACGAGCAGCAACTTTAATCTAATTGATATGTGATATCCACTATATATATGTATGTAAGTACATCTACAGATGGCATGAAGTATTCGCAAGAAGAGCTATGTAATTCTAATTTTTTAAAGCCGTTTTGTCATTGTTCTGTAGCTATAACCATCACCTTCAATCGAGTTTTCCCCAGAAGATACGGCGTGGCTGGTAGCGCCGCGCAAATTGGGGTTAATATTTTTATTCCCGAGAAGACATGCATATAAAGGAACAGAACGTAAAATTAGGACCTCTTTATACAACATGACTCTCTAAGGAAGCAAAGTCACTAAAAACAATGAACACTGGTCAATGTCAAACTAACGCAGTGCATAATTTAGTTAATAGAGCGGAAAAGGGCGCGTCTTTAGGCTTTGAGAATACGTCTTCGTCCAACAGAATTAAGAGTATACAGGGTCCATCACCGACTTGTACTAATAAAGTTGAGCAGACGTTTTTCCAGTATTCGAACAGATTTGACCATTCGCCTTCTCACGTGGATGTATTTTCTAGAATTACAGGGGATCCAAACCAGGAATTCTCAGCGCCAAAATTAGACACTAATGGAACTTCCTGGACTAGAGATTTCAAACGTAGTTACACTAACCAAACGGAAATTCCTCTGCGAAACAAATTTAATAATCTCAACTTGAGTACAGAAATACGCACGCCACAGGCAGGGCCATCTTTAGGATTTTATTCACCTCAAACTTTGGACGCGGCACCGTTTCCCATGACAGATCATCAATTACCGAAGCCAAGAAACCTGGAACTTCCTATAAGTAGTCATTTTGATTCTTTGATCAACGCAGAGTTCTTGAAAGTAGAAGGCAACAATCCACACAAAGAACCCAATACACAAGAAACAAGTCCAAACGCAGGGTTGGAAAAGGAAGAAGCTGCCATGAAAGGCTTAGCTTCCGAGATAGTGGAATTTTGTGATAATAACAGCACAGATGCTGACCTAAAGGAAAGACTAGCAAGCTCAAAATTTGTTGGACTAATGGGTAATATTAGTGATGGCTCTGTAATTTTGAAAAAAGATAAAGGTACAGAAAAAGACCGTCGAAAACATGTAGGTTTCTGCTTTGAGGGTACTGCAAGTTGGGCTGGATTTGAATTCCATGACGTTGAAGACAGAATCGCGTAGGGGTTCATAGGAACAGCTCCATTTTGCGCCATCTAACTTCTATGTTTTATGTATTTTCGTTAAAGTTAAGAAACATGCGCTATAGTACATACATATCATTTTTACAAATACGTAAAAAAATGTAACCACAAGAAAATAGCATCAAACAAACAAAAATTAAAAATTTGCCATTTCAACTGGATTATGTGTAGAAGGACTATCTTCCCTGGTGTCATTAGTGTAATTTTCCCCGACAAATTTTAGTTTGTTAGTGCCCGTTTTCCTTTTCCTTGCTTGTGCTCGATGTTCACGGTCATCTAGGAGAGTTGTATCGTCAGTCGTCTTGAATTTATCAGTCGTCTTAAATTTTTTCATGTCTAAACTAGAGTCATCGCCGCTTTCTTCTGGTTGTGACAAGTCTGATCTTTTAGGTATAAGTTTCTTTTGCTCATACTGTCTATCGCTTTTATTTACAAAGTCATTTCTGTTATCGTTAGTAACATCATTATCATTTTCTTCCTCTATACCCAACAATCCTGCCTTGACGTCGCTAACAAAGCTCCAAAGTGATCTGGAGACAGAGCTTTGTGAAGGAGGTCCTTGATCAGTTTCTGAAGATTCATTAATGGGATGTCGTACTGAGGAATCGCGGTTGCTGGTCGGTGGCGTTTGCTGTGGCTCTGGTGGACCTGGACTTGTTTCGTCCCAGTTAAGGGTTCTCTCAATTTCATGCTGAATGATCTGATCAAACTGGTTAAATAAAGCCAATGGCTTACTCCAGAGAGACTGTTTAGAAGGATCTGCTGAGCTACTTCCTGGATGCGTGTTCTGAATGTCTTGTGGGGACACGGATCTCGACTGCTTCGCATTCGGAGATTCTCTGTCTTGTCGATACCTTGCAGAATTTGAAATGCTTCCGTTACCACCATTCTCCAACCGAGATTCCATAGGTATATTTTGGAGCACTGGTGAAAAGGTGCGGTCTTTCACTGGAGTGTTTTGGGATGGATCCAAATGTTTAGATACTTGCTGTTTCAGTTCCTGTAGTTCACGTGCACGACGGGCATAGTTTTGTTCTTCATGCTGGGTTTGCTTTTTCAGATCTTCAACCTTTTGTTTACATTCTAGAAGCTCTAGCTCTTTTGTAGCGAGGGCTTGTAAAAGCCCACTCACATCGACCCCAATTGTGGGCATGCTGGTAGTTGCCACGCTATTAATAGATTGTGAGCTGCCATTTCTAGAATGTCGAAGACTGCCTCCCATTGCTTGTTCACTAGAAAGTACAGTGGTGGACTCTACCGGAATTCCATGGGAGCCATCAGAAAAATTCAATGGATTTCCAAAAGGTATGTTATTTTGAGATTCTGGCGTAGTCGGTACAACCATGGGTTGAATGAGAGATCTCCTCTTACCGATGGAGTTTGGCATAGATACGGAGGAATGACGGGTTACGACCCTTCTGGCACCCGGCTTGGCTTGTAGGGGATGATCTTGTTCATTTAATCTAGTAGGCGTCATTAGCCTTTGCGAGTGCATACTTCCAGCACTGGATGTACGGTGGTGTTCCGACTTATATCCACTGTGGCCTGCAGAATGAAATTTCGACCCAGATTTCATCACGGGAGACATGGAAGCTATGCTGTTTCGTGTACTGGTATCCGTCTCTAAATCCTTCTCGTTGGACTCAATAAACTCGTCAAACTTATTCATATTAGTGTCCTAAAAGATGTTTTCACTTACGGGAAGCTCCGCGCGGTAGTAATTGAAGCAAATCCAACTGCAATCTGCTTTTGAATTCGATTTTATGATGTTGAGCTTTGCAACTTAACCCTTCATCACCTTTTTGAATCACGCGGCACGTCTTCTGGGTCTTGGCGACGCGGTTGTTGATAATAAACTAAAAGCAAGCATTCCTTTATAATATGAAACAATAGAGGCATAGGAAAGTACTAGGCTCGTTCTACAAAGTACCAGTTTTGTTTACTTGGTGATATTTACACTTATTGACAAATACTCAATAATTTTACAGTAAAAAGAAGAGCCCTTTTGCTACAATTTGCACTTCAGAAATCATTCAAACATGGCCGGATTCAGCTTCGCCAAGAAGTTTGCTCACAAGAAACATGGAAAGACACCTTCTGATGCTTCCAACTCCGATCAATCTAGGGAAGCATCGTTGTCAACTCCTCCGAGTGAAAAGTTTTTCACAAAGCAGGAGACGCCTCAAAAAGGACGTCAATTCTCACAAGGTAATCACCCTAACGCTAATAAGACTAGTTCGCCCCCTATGTTTGCCAGAAAGCAGCTAGGAGAATCAAGGATCCAAGCGACTGCAGCTCCACCGCAACAACGTAACATATCAGGACCATCTACTACTCTTCATAAGCAACCTTCAATGCAGAAAGAATATACCGTGTGGAACAGAATCAAACTACAAAACTCTCCATTTCCACGTTATAGGCATGTTGCCTCTGCATACGCTACAGAAAAAAACCAAATTTATGTTATTGGGGGACTTCACGATCAATCTGTGTATGGCGATACATGGATATTATCGGCCTTTGACGATGCCACCAAGTTTTCAACTACTACGATAGACATAAGCGATGCCACACCACCACCAAGAGTAGGCCATGCCGCCGTCTTGTGTGGTAACGCTTTTGTTGTATTTGGTGGTGACACGCATAAAGTCAACAGGGAAGGTCTAATGGATGACGATATATACCTTTTAAATGTCAATTCCTATAAATGGACAGTACCGGCCCCCGTCGGACCACGTCCTTTGGGAAGGTATGGTCATAAGATTTCTATTATTGCGACAACTCAAATGAAGACAAAATTGTACGTATTTGGTGGCCAGTTTGACGATACTTATTTCAATGATTTGGCAGTTTATGATTTGTCTTCTTTTAGAAGGCCCGATTCGCATTGGGATTTTCTGAAACCGAAGACCTTTACCCCACCACCTATGACGAATTTCACAATGATATCATATGATTCGAAACTATGGGTTTTTGGTGGTGACACATTGCAAGGTTTAATAAACGATGTATTTATGTACGACCCAGCAAAGAATGACTGGTTTACGATTGAGACGAGCGGTGAAAAACCTCCTCCTGTTCAAGAACATGCTACTGTAGTTTACAATGACCTGATGTGTGTGGTAGGTGGGAAAGACGAGCATGATGCTTACTTAAACACCGTTTATTTCTTAAATTTGAAAACCCGCAAATGGTTTAAATTACCTATATTTACTGCTGGAATTCCACAAGGTCGTTCAGGTCATTCATTGACGTTGTTAAAAAATGGTAAGGTTTTGATTATGGGAGGCGATAAATTTGATTATGCTAGAGCCGAAGAATCCGATCTGCATACTTCCGATTTTGATATGCAAAGAGGCACGATTATTTACACACTTGATCTGACACGCATAAAAGACCTTTGCCCGGGCATAATGGATCTTTCAAACGAAGCCACCGTCAATAGAAATAATAGTCTCGAATTAACAACACCAGTGACTCCAACCTCTCATCAAAACAGAAGTATAAACATGCCAAGTTCAACTGTACAGCCATCCTCCGCCCCATCGCCTGCAACCAAAACTCATCCAGGCACCGATGACGCTAATAGAGAAATACATAATCGAGGTACTTCTGCGGAGTCTCAGAGTCAAAGGCCCCAGGTAAACTCTGAATATCACCCAATTGGGGAACCAAACATTTTGACTCCGTACATCCCTCCAGAGAATTCGCAAACACCTGTTATGAAGACAACGTCGAGTAAGCCCTTTGAGACACCTATTATCGAGAAAACACCCGAGATAACAGACCCTATCGAACCACCAAACGGACACCAGCGAACTATATCTTCAAACTATGGAAATAGCATCACCCCTTCGCCACAAATTAAAACCAACTCTTCCCCAGTTGTAGAGACACTATCAAGCAGCAATACTAACCCGCTTCAGAACAGTAATACAGAAGAGACAGAAATTCATGCCGACGATGCTAGACTAATAGGTTCTATGCTACCTTCCGAGCAACAGATGAATGGAAACAAGCTGCGGGAGTTAGTGACAGGAAACACCGAAGATGCAGGTAACGTTGTTGCAGATGACGACGATGAAATCGGTGTAGCCCAAATGGCCAGTTCGCCATCAAAAGATCAGTTCAAAATAAAGCATTACAACGAATCTTTAGAACTATCGAAAAATGATACTAAGATCGATAAATTATCTGAGCCCGTAGATATCATGATAAAGAAAAGCGATGCTGTCGAATACGATAACGAAGCTATCAACCGTGATAACGAAGCTGTCCATCATGATATCGAGACAAGTGAAAAAAAAGACGTAGTGGCCCCAATTATTGAGACTTCTTCTAATGTAATAATTGAAGAATCAAAGAATCCTATAGAGACAATAAAAATTCCTGAGAGTAAAGACGTTGCGCCTGAAGTTGTTGATAGAGCACTATTTGAAAAATTAAGATCTGAATTACAAACTTTGAACAATATAACACATGAAAAGGCACTGGAAGCCGGGACTCACATAAAGGAATTGGAAACGGAGCTATGGCGATTAAAATCTGAAAGCAGCACTGGGATTACTAAAGAAATGGATGAACTGGATTCTGTTAGACTACAGTCAAAGTGTGAACTATTGGAAGCGGATAACCATTCTTTGGAAGACAAAGTTAATGAGTTAGAAGCTTTGATAAATAGCAAATTTTTAGACATGGAAAATCTAAATGAAATTGTTCAATTTCAAAACGAAAGAATCAAATTGCTGGAACTAGAACCGAATCATAAAGAGAAGCTTGAAGAATTACAGATAGAATATGAAAATTTGAGTAGAGAAAACGAACGTCTAAAAAATGAGAGTAAGCAACATAATGAAGATATTATTAAACAGGTTACAAGTTATTCTTCGCAACTAGCTTTGTTAATTAATCATTGGAAAGAGAACAAGGTTAACTCTTCGTTCCTTTCATCATCTTCTTCATTGTTATCTGTATCGTCCAACCAAGAGGAAAACGGTGAAAAATCTATAAAGAATGAGGGCGAACCCTACGGTGACCAAAATCGTCATCATCGTGTAGTAATTAATAAACTAACAAATAGGTTAGATGATTTGTTAGAAAAAAGTCAAGAGCTGACCGTATCGAAAGAAAAGCTATCGTCTGAATACCATGCTTTAAAGATGGAGCACAGCTCACTGAGCCAAGATGTATTGGTGAAGGAAAATGAAATCAAGAAGATACAAAACGATTATAAAGAAAGCATTAGCTCGGTGAATAGTGCAAGTAAAGCTTTAGTGGTCTCACAAAGAGAATTAGAGAAGTATAAGAGTTTGAACAAGAAATTAATTGACGAATTGGATGAATTGAAGTTCAAGCATGGCCATGGTAATCATAATTCTGAGAAAGGTTTCGAAAGCATCAACGAGAGTTCTAATGATGCAAGTAATAACAATAATATTAGAGAAAACCAATTCAATATCAAGATAAATGATTTGAAGGCCGAGCTTTTCATCACTAATCAAGAAAGAGATAGTTTGAAAAGTGAAGTACTAGAGCTGAAGAAGAGGTTACTGAATTTGGAAAACGGCACTAGTGACGTTAACGAGAACGATGACAGTAATTTTCTTTAAGGAAAAGAAACAATATAACTAATGGATTTTATTCTCCTGTGTAATAATAACAATAAACATTAATAATATTAATAATAATAATAATAATAATAATAATAATAATAATAATAATAATAATAATAATAATAATAATAATAATAATAATAATAATAATAATAATAATAATAATAATAATAATAATAATAATAATAATAATAATAAAATGTAACGAATATATATATAAATGTAGGAAGGAATATAACACGACTTCTTTTTTCAACAAAGCCCGGAAATACATCAAGGACTGCTAAACTGAAATATGCTTCCATTTGACGTCTGTCCCTCTTGCATTACAACAGAATAATCTGACTGTAGTATTTGTGGGGTACTAGATGAAGACACTGGCCTCATTTCATTGGCTTCACTTTGTAACAATGTAAAGCTAAATTCTTCTTCTTGTGTATCTATCTTACACACCACCTGGTCACCCCTTTGTGTCAATGAGTCGTCGCCGTATAATGTGTCGCTGTACAATAGGCTATTATCGTTGTTATCCTCAACGCCCTCTGAGAGGCTTAAAGTGTCACCCAAGACAAAAGGAAGGGATAGCGTCGCTGGCTTCTTGTGATAACTGTTTAAAAGGCAGGTTGAAGCTGTCCGTTTTAAAGTTGATTCAGAATAGTTTGTACGTGTCATGATACACATTGCTGCATTATTAAATTCTTCTTCACTTATCTTTCGAATGGTCTTGTTGTTTAAACCAAATTGAATGCGTACACTCTCGGATACGAAATATTGTCGAAGGAAATCCTGCGTGCAAACAATCTTGTCTTCTTCTTCCTTGTTCGTAGACATGTCTCTCTGATTGGCACCTATATATCTTTAATTTAGTTTATTTGCATTCTTATGCCATTTATAGACTATGTCTAGTAAAGCGAGGATTAGCCGCCGAATATAGTGCGCTGAGGCTGAAGGAAGACACGACTGAACAACATAAATTTACCAAGAAAAAACGATATATAAGTGAGTGTTGATAAGATCTTCATAAGAATCTGACCTGCATTACACGGCTGGAGGACTTTTTGTATATAGTTGGTCAATCCTCATTGACTACATGAGAGCAAAAATTTTCTCCTCTAATCAATCAGTAAACAGGATGTCGAGTACCAAAGACCACTTCAAGACTGTGCTATTTTTCTTCCCTGGGTTCGATGATAATCAAGTTTGGGAAATTTTATAAGAAAGTCGATGGCAAGACATTGAAAGAAAATAAGCGCACTTAGCTTTCCCGAACAAACAGGAATGGCCATACTTCATGCAAGATGATGAGAGAGAAAGTAGACAAGTAAAAGAATTTGTTTTCATTGTGCAAGGTGTGCTCGATGCCAAATACCATGGAATATATGCAAAGCTCGAACTTTCTGAAAGTAAAAAGGAATAATAATCAAGTTATGGGTGATGAAGAACTCGACGATGAGCTTCATAATAAAAGTAAGAGACATAGAGTCAGCAACATAAAAACGGCAGAGTATGATTCTGATTCTAGTGTCGAGGACTCTTCGGATGAGGAAAATGGTGGGAAAGAATTGGATATGAAGGCCAATGAGAAGAATGAGAAGGAAGGTGAAGACATGTTTCTGTCAGATGTTGACGATGTTGATGTCCAAGGCCATAAAAAGCACGAAAATTCAAAGATCCAACTTTTGGATATTGCAGAGTTTAGAAAGGAAAATCTGGCTGACTTGGACACTACGGTTGGCAACAGCGAAGTGCAAGAAGAAGTAGAAGAAGAAGAAGAAAATGTGGATATAGAGCCATTCAATATAGATGATGAGGTGCAACACGGTGTATTTGACAAAGATGGCAATTACATACAAGCAGAGAACGATGCAGATGATGAACCGCAAGACAACGAAGAATGGATGAACGACGTCATAGATACAGGACACGCAAACAGACTAGAAAGGAAACAGAATACACGGGCTCAGAATTCAAGACACTATATGGTACACGAAGCATTAGTTATTTTCAAGTTTTTTCTTGTTGATGACAAAGAAACAGCACTAGAATCCCTAGCAAGGTTAAACAAACTGCGAAAAATAGCCATCTCTAAAAAGAGTGATTCAGTAAAATATATCATCCATGGGATCGAACTGTTGTCCGACTTGGCCAATATACTGGAAAATAAGGGATTCAACGGGATTTACGAATATAATCGTAAGAAAGTTCAGGGTGCCATTGAAGAAGAGTTGTTCGATGATGCCTCCGCGATAAATAACCAGAAGACAAAACTATGGAGTTTTAGATGGTTGAATAAACCTAGCCAAACTCTTGGACAATTCACGAATTATGAAATGTCGTACTGGCAAAAATCCTACTTCCAAAACAACGTTATTGTTAAATTTGGTGACGAATTGGATCAAGATGAAAACTGGATACATGTATCGTGTCTGAAATTTATGTAAAACATGTAATATTTAAGATCAAGAGCGCAAACTGCGTAGTATGGTCTCGTGTTTATTGTTTTGGTCAGATACATTTGATGAATGTTTTTAGGAAATTTTATCAATCATTTCATAAGATCTGAGTGAGCTGAGAAAATTTTCATCATATAACAATTAAACAGGACCATATCTCTGGCAGAGGGTAAAATATTGCGCATTGCAAGCATACAAGGAAACCAGAACAGTACACCTACTGTTACCAACTTCCTATGTTTACTTGCCGTGCAAATCTTGTAGTTGTACATGCTTTGAATGCAATGCCGTTGTTTGTTGTGCTTCTTCTAATATACATAAGTAAATATTGTGAAGTAACAAGTTTAATTGTTGATTCTATCTGGCCTCTTATATACTTCGCAAATTTTCAGGAAAAAAAAGCGAAAAAAAAGACACCCGGAGAAAGAAAAAAATCAGTTAATGCACTTAGGGCTACCGTCAAAGTGATATTATACTTATATTAAAATATGATCTTGGGCTTGCTTTCTTAAAACATAGAGTGTATGTAAAGGGTTCGTATGCCACTTAAGATTGGCTTTGTCCATCTTCCTGATAAAGGACAAGATTGACACGTATTTAAACTGGGATGACAGATAATCTGTCGTATTCTGCAAAACATTCATTGCAATAGCTCTGTAGTTTTGGGTCGTTTATCCATAGATCAGGCATTTCATTTTTTGTGGTGAGACACTTGTCCCTCTCTGTTATTAAAAACTTACGGTAGCTTCCTTGCACCAATTCGTTCTCCGTACTCTGCAGAATTCTTAAATCCACTAGCACTTGATTTCGTTTAATTGCAATTTCTTGCCTAGTTTCCTTGTACTGGTATGCGTTCTTCTCTTCTCCGAACCGTTTGAACACTACACTCGCTTGATCATCATCATCGATCATATTTTTGGTAAGCACGTTCAAATCAGGCACTGATAAAGACCTATGCATGATTTGAAGCTCTGGTTGTCTACCATTGGCATAATTTCGAAATAGAATTTCTGCTCTCTTTACTGAGAGATATGAATGTATGGACTTACCAGCGAAGATCAGATTAATTAGTGCAGACATTAAAAGACCATAATACAAGGATTTGTTGAACTTTGCAAAACATCTACAGATTATCATTATTATCGCTATCAGGATCCTCGTCGTTCTAATAATAAAACCACTCAGATAAAACACAGCTAGCTTGGTAATAACTTTCAAAACCAACAGAAAATCATAATTGATCTGTACGGGTTGCATGTAATAGTTTGCTTTTTTCTTACTCTGCAAACCCTTTTCGGGTAAAACGCCAAGAAACCCGCACAGTTTGATGACATCACTCATCTTTTCTCTATCGTTAAATTTTTTTAGGTATTCTCTAACTTTTTTATTGATTGCAAAATGTTCAATTTTAGAAACTCTTAATACCCAACCAAGATGTATATTTTCTAGAAGCCGCAATTTTTTAACCTTCGTATCCATCTGGTCAACAGATTCAATAAATTTGAAATTGTACAAAATTGCTAGATCACACCTTTTTAGTGATTCACCTTGAGAAGTGATACATTCTGCTATGATAAATTTCACACGAATAAGTAAAGGACGGCATAGCGGAAATTTCACAATAATTGGACCTTCATTTACTTCGTAATAATAATTTTGTTTTATCTCCACTATTCGCTGTGCAAGAGATATTTTATAGTTGTCATTATCATTCTTTAAGCAGAACTGTTCCTTGATGAAATTAGAAGTCCTGTTTAGTTGAAACTGTAACTTGCGAACAAGTTCAAATTGGCAATTATCGTCCTGTTCTGTATGCTTGACGCGCTCCCAATAAGTTGTACTATTCATTTTATTGCCCTTTTTACAAAAAAATAATGAACTGGGGAAAACTTGAGACTTATCCCCAAAAAGCACGTGAAATAAGGTCTTGCTTCCAACTCCGAAATTATCTTGAAAATAGAATTGAGCCTCCCTTTCCAAACGCTTTTTCCGGCTCATTAATTCCACTAGTGTTTCTTTATTGTTTTCAAATAGTAGATCATAGGTATGCTTCAATAAATGACCATGTTCTTTCGAGTAAAGTTCTACTTCGGATAAATTCTTTTTAATAATTTTCCTTTCGTTTTCAATCTCTTCGTCTAATTTTTGAAATACTTCCAAAACCTCCTTTTCACCCTTTGGAATTTGCATTGCTTTATTTTCTACCAGAAATTGTAACTTGGAAGCGACTGCTCTTCGATCAGTAAAGAAGACGGCCATATTAAATTTCACCCCATCACTCTTTTGAATATGTAGCATCCTTGAAGAAGCGTGTTTGGGGCCCTTTTCATATTCAATTGAGTCGATTTCTAGTAAGTCTATCTTCCTCAAATACGAAAAACCTGCAATATTCAAGTAGACATAGATCTTGTTGAGAGTGACGAATGTCATAGAAGCAAATTTTTGTTTATTATTTGGATACCAAACGGATGAATATCTTAAAAGAAGTAATTCTTTTGGGACTTCTAAAAATTCATAATTCACCGAAAAAAAAATGGACCTAAATTGTATATCATCAATTTTCAGATTATATGGATAATAGTCGGGATAAGTAACAGAAAATCTAGAGGCACTTGATACTTTGAGTGGTTCGTGTACAGACTTATCCCCAATTGGATTAAATAAGTAAGAAAAGTCATTCCAATTCGCTGAACCCCATAGATTTGCTTGGGTGGCACCTGGGTAGTAACTTGACACAGACAAAAATGTGGAGAATAAAGCCAGATGAGTTAGTTGCGTGGCCATAGGTGTGGATATCACCTTTAAATGAAAAGCCTTATTATCAATAATAGAGAAAATATCGTTTTCCGACAGGTAGTTTTTTTTCAATTCTTCTACTAGTGTCAAAGTATTACTAGAAAAAGAAGTTAATAATTTGTCAGTTGAAGTCGAAGTGCTAGATGCAAACTCGAAAAATTGAGGCTCAATCTTTTTTATGGCTAGTTGGTATCGAGGATTGTTTGTGTCCTTTATCGACAACGCGTACTGTTTATAAAAGTTGAACGCGTCAATCCAAGCTTTTAGCTCGCTAATACTTTCAGCCTGTAGAATAATATCAATATGTGTACTTTCTTCGCCTGTTTTGTTGTTGGGGTTCTGAATTTTCAATTTAAAACAAAAACTCCTAGATTCTTTTGGCAAATATTCTACATTAATCCACAAAATGCCAAATTTATCTGTTTCTTCAACGTAAGTCTTGTTAGGCGAAAGTGAGAAAACTCCAAAAACGTTATTATGCAAAAAACACCATCTTCTTACCCATATAACTCTTTTAGGATTATGGCCGACAGTGGTTCTCACGTAAAGCCACCCTGATATTCCTTTTTGTTCATGGATTGCTTTATTGCTGGCTGATTTAGGGGAGTTGAATTTCAGATTTTGTATGACGTTCAGGTCATAATCTTGTAACGAACGAGATGGCTTCAACCTTGCGAGGGTGAGTTTAAGAATGGCACGCTTGGCTTCAGATGATTTAGATGACAAATCTTCGAATGTCTGAAGGTTATTCTCTATCCAGTCGGACCATTCCTTTAAAGTTTCCGTGAGTTCAGGTGTAATATCAGTGACATCCTTGGTATCTTTAGTTGTGATCATATTATTTTTGCGTATGATATCTATTGTTTCAACCAGAAACTTATCCAAATTAACCTTCATTAACGAAATAGCTTCGATTAAATCCAATGAAGCTTCTACATATTTATGCCTGATATCGAACAATTTCAACGTTTCATTTTGTAAATTTTGTGCGGTCAGAGAATTGCCATCATTATTAGATGCCAGAAAATCGTTCATAAATGAATCATATTTTCTCTGGTAGTATTCGAAGTTTTTTCTTGAGCTGATATAAGGATCGATGGCATCTGAACTTAAAGCTGTCAAGGCTGTAGTATATTGAGAGTTTTCGTCGCCCAGAATTACCTTCATAATTGTATTCGAAAAATCATTGACGTCTCTAGTAAATTCTCTTACAAGCAGTGGAGTATATGCTTGGTTGCTTACAAACCCATTGGAAAGTAATATGGGGGAAGGCAGCAGTTGTGAGAATAGCGTTTCCTTTATCCTTTGGAAATCTTCAAATGAAGGCCTGTACGTATTTTCCACGTAATCCACAGTATTCTGCAACCAAACGTTCAAAGACTCCATTTTTGTATGGAAGTAGTTGACCGAAGCTCTGAAAGAGGGCGAATCGGTAGACGCTTCATTAAAAGCAACAGTTATCAGCCGTAGCTCCGCTTTATGCTCATGCATCCTCAAAGTGTTCTATTAAAACAGCAGCAGAATATGGTTGATATAAAACCCAAACTGACAGTAATGAAGCGGTGAGCAGGCTCATCGACGTTTAACGCTTCCGGCTTAAACTAAAATCAATGAATACGCATGTTATGCATAGTCTTCCCCCATTGTTTGAATTTTCAGAGGCACTATTTTTCAAACTCCGGGTAGTAGGCAACCCCTCCCTAGTGTATATAAACAATGAGTTGGAGAGCGATGAACCCACACTACAAGCTACAGCAACGGTCCAAGGGATGGTAAGTTTCGCCACAAGTATACCAACGCTCAGGTTTACTGATTGAAGGGGGACGTTCCAAGTCTTTCATTGTCCCTTGTGCTGCTCTGTATATGTAGTCTACTAAGCCGCTCTTCGAACGTGGACATTGCTTAAAAGATGCACATCTTGAAAGGTGTTGGACCCTTTAGCATGCTTCTTGCCACCGTTGCACAGCCACCCGTCTTGTTGGGAAACTTTGCATCACCAAGGAAATTGTTGGAATAGTTGTATTCAGACACACATTAATTCATATGGGATAAAAATCAGAAACAAGAATAATAGTAATAACATATTACTACTATTTTTATACATTGTTTCATCATGATACAAATAACCATATCTGGTAATTAGTGAAGATAAGATTAAAGATCTATTAATTGATCAGGAATTAGCATATAAGAAGATGAGTTATACCTGATAAACCATTAATAATGCCCAAACCATATCTGAACATTAGGTTTCATATAACCAATTAACGTGTGTTTTATATACCTCTCTTATATAATAAGAAAGAACTGCTTATTCTTAATTATTACTACTTACTAAACTAACTAATTATCAACAGAAATTGACAGTGGTCATGCCTGCCCCCTGGCGCCGCATCTACACACCCTTACGGACATTTTTTGTAAATCTCTACGAGTAGTCAGTAAGCTCTTTACGGATGTATAATGAGACCGAATAGCGTATCTCCATAATTATTTATGTTTATTTTTTTCTACTCTCATATTTCAGATGATGTAATATATATAATGTCCATATTATTTTGTTTTTTTTTGGTATAAAACATTTGACTTCGACTCAAAATCAATATCAAGATGGAAAATTGATTCAACGCACCAATTCCATTCTACAATCAACACCGTACCAGTTTTGTCATGATCGTTTATCAATTTGGTAAATTTTTTCACTTGCGAAGCCTTAGTGACAATAAGGACGTATTTAAAGATGTCTTCATTTTCCTGTTTAGAAACATCATTATCCATTATGTCCTCAAAAATGCATTTTTTATTGCGTAAAACATTGACCTTTTCGATTCCATGGGCTTGCAGAACTGAACCAATAGTGTCCACTCCACCAGGTATATCACTGACTAGGTTGATACATCTTATGTTAGCCCTTTCAAACACCTTAGTAGGTAGCTTAGTCTTCGATAATATAACCTCATCGATCCCGTGGATCTCATAATCAAACAGGTTCAAATTCACCTGCGCAACTTTTTCCTTCTTGGTATGAACTTGCTTTAATAAATCGATGATAAATTCAGGTCTCAGTGCGAATCTTAAGGGTTCGAAACTTAAGCTTTTCAAAAACTTCTCGGTTCTCAAAATCTTGGGAGCAAAAATACAATTTAATCCCTCGGTTTCTTTGATGTTGTCAAAAATCTTTATACCTAATTGGCTTAATACTTCCATGTCGATTTCATTAAACCCATCTTGGAAACATCCCGTGCAAACCGCCTTTATGTTGTAATCGGGCAATTCATCAAATTTGCTCAAAACTTTTTCTGCCTTAGCAATTAATAGCTTGTCTTTATTTGAATTTTCAGTCTTCTCAGGCAATAAAACCTCCTCGGTATCAATTTTTTTCCTTTTCAGGTTTTTCTGAAATTCATTCAATGACTCGATATCTGTATGTAATCGCTTGGCAGCTTGTGTTTTTGCTAACCTCGAATTGCTACTAGGTGTGTGGATTTGCGTTTGAGTAACAATTGGAGTGCCAACATTGGCCTTGATATTTTGTGATGTCTTCGGTGTGGTGTATCTGGAATTGACAGTAGCTTTCGTGTCATCAACATGATTATCGCTATCAGATAATCCTTCAAACAAATGTGAGTACTTGTCAATTGAGTTCTTTGGATTAGTGCTCTTCGCTGTTTCAATTGTTTTTGCATGCGCGATTGAGTTTTCTGCATTTTCTTCATTTCTCTTCACTTCTTTAGGCTCCCCTAGTTCCGTACCTTGTTTCTTGGTCATTCTCTCTTTTTCACTTTCTTTCCAAAATTTGTCTTCCTCTTTAACTTGTGGACCTAATTGTATTTGCGAACCCTCCTCTTTTGCCACATACTCAACTTCATTTTCTTTTTGGGATTGCTCTCTCGGTTCTTGTTCACTGTTTATGCGTTCAACCTTTTCGGTGATGTTGGTATCATACTTAGCAGTCTGATTCCCATTATTCTTTGGCTCCCCTGTTCCATTATCTTCAAGAATGGTCTCCTTTTTCATTACAATGTTAGAGTTTGAACTCTGTTCGTGTAAATAAACGTTGGAAGTAGGAGGCAGACCAATTGTTGAGGTACTGGAATCAGAACCTTGTGCCAATTCGGTAGGATGCATTTTGCTTACTTCTATTGAGATTTTTTGTAATTTATTAATCTCTTTATCAATTGAATTGGTAAAAGTACTGGTGGGGGTATTATCTTGTCTTGTATGTATACTAGTGTCACCTGCATTTTTTTCATCTAGAGGAGACAGTTCTTTTGTTGTGGTTTGAGTGGTTTTGATATTCGCCGATAGAATGTCTGGAGTTAGAGGAGATGACTGTTCCACCTTAGGTTGGCCAATGTTCCATTTTATGTCATCGTCTAGTTTAAAATTTTGAAATCTACTCTCTTTGGGGTTTAGTTTGGAGTTGGTTACATAGCATAGTTCCAACCACATATGGTTTGTCACAATAATGGCATTTTGGAGGTCTAATGACCACTTTTTTGCAACTTTGAATTTCTTACCAATTGTATTCTTGGTTATCAAATGTGTATTTTTCCTTGTCAGTTCAGGAGTACTGAACCCCCCTAATATTTCTACTAATCTCTGAATATAAAACCGTTGGGAACCAAAGTAATTGGTGTACGCGACTGTTAATTCCTTGGAAGTAAATAATTTGGCATGGAAAGGTTGATGGATAAGTTTGCACTGCGATACAGGTATGAATTTCTGTAACGCAAACATATAGAATAACCAACTTATATTTCCGACATAAATCTCTGGTTTAATGCTATTGATTTGGCCTAGTATTGGTGAATTGGCAGAGTAACCAATATAACAGTCGATATCAGGCGAATCTTGGTAAATGGCCTTTAGATCATCAGAAGAACTTAAAGGAGTAACCTTACCGTTCAAATTTTCGATAAATTCCTTTAAAAACCAGTATAAAGGTGTGAAGAAATTCAAATCTGGTGAAATAGCAAAATTATGATTTTTAAACAAATCCGTATTTGGATGGAGAGTAAGCTGTGACGATGATGTCTGTTTATCACCAGTAACTTCTTCCCATTTAGCGAAAAGTTGTTCTTCAGTAGTGTCATTCATATCCAGTTCACACAAACTAGCTAATTCACCACTTAAAGGCTCTGCCATTTTAAAGTGATATAACAACCACGTCGGATAGACGAATTTCCATTCCCTCGAAGGTTTCTCCACGTGCTTTTTGGAAGATGGAGAAGAAAAAGAGCCAAAAGTCAATTTGTTAACTGTCTCTATGATAGGATCCTTGGGACTTTGTACAATGACGTGGGTCGTCCTGTTTGAGATGTAATTGACTGAAGTGCCACCCAACAGATGGAGTAAGTCGGAGTATAGGATGTATTCGCACTTATTGAACGAGCTTTTTGAGATGTATACTTGACAGTCTCGGAGCAAATGGAATGGGTTGGGGGAATACATATTTGTTCTCAGATGTCTCTTGGTCTTTACGGAATCCCTGACCCAAGTATGCGATATGACCGGGATCAGAAGATCGAAATAAACTGCCTTGTAAAATGAAAAGTCAATTGTATTACTGATGACAAAATGCACCGTTTGCGGGCCAAACTTGTCCATAAACCAACATTTGTCTCCCTGGGAGTTGTTTGCACCACCATTATAAAGCTCATAGATCTGACAATCATTGCATGAATGATCCATCAATAGCTCTCTAGTGGAGTTAGCGATGGGAATTTCAGCCTCCGACGCCACCAAAATTAGAAAATTAAGTTGCTCGAATAAGAGTAATGAGCCCATGGCGTGCGTGTATCCTGGTCAGCAGTTTCTTTCGTGAAAGCCTACTCCGATGTTTACTGGGCAGTTGATGAATATAAACAATAAAAGTATGTATGATGATATATTATTGCCCAAAATGTGACGCGAAAAACCATCTTCAAAAAGAAAAAAAGGTGCGCCATGGTTACCCCGCAAACGCGTAAAAAGTGGTTATACTGATAAAACCTGGGCGGCTAAAAACAAAAAAAGAGGGAATAATAAGGTGGAAAGGAATTGTAGAGAGCAATTATCAAATAAACCCTAGTCAAGATGGGCAAGTCGGAATTTCTTTGGAACGTACAGCGGATACAGGAGCTGCGGAATATCAACGAGCATTTCTTGGTCCATTGTATTACAGTAGATACGAGCAGGCTGGTTTCGCAACTGGACAGGCTGCTGAAAACTGGAGACAGCGGTGTCGACTTCGTTGTCCAGCAGTTGCGGCTACTAATAAATGAGGTGTATAGGCAATTACGAGGGAGCCCGGGAGTGGTGCCGGAACCTTCTCTGGTAGTTAATTTAAATTTTACCATTTTGAAATTCTCAGTCGCTTACTGGGACATTCTATTGCAGAGGTCATTGGATTTGATGGCTGAATCGTCCAGAACAGATGTTCGATATTTTATCACAGAGGCCACGCCCGTGGAGAGGATTCGGTATGTTGAAACCAACCAAACCTTCAAGACTTTCAAAACTCAACAGGGTTTGGTTCGGGATAGTGTAGAAATGGATGAGTTCATCGATTTTGAAACCTTAATCAAACAGACAATATTTGATCTCTTCCGGAGAAACGGTGTTCCAGAACAGGATTTCGAGGCCCTGCTATCGAGATTTCATGATTTAGAGAGCTTGATGATTGCCTTCAACGAATGAAAAAACTACCGAAAAAAGAGAAAAAGGAACACCCCAGGTATTTTTAATTAATTGTTTATTTATTTACTTGTTTATTTACTTCGTAGTAGTTGGCTGTTTTGTAAGACCAGGAACGCGCCCTTTCCTAGTAGAAGAACTCCTCATCTTCGTCAATTTCTACATCTTCTGAATCGGCCTCGAGATGACCTTTGAAATTGAGTTTCATCGGGTTGACCTTCTGTTTCTTGCCGAACATTTTCACTTTGTGCTCATTCAACTTGAGCGAGCATGGTGATACTAGCCTGTCGGTCGGTGATGCAAACCTCTGCTGCAGCTGTAGTTTTCTCTTCGGGTCCTGCCTCAAGAGGTCCCTTTTGAATATAGTCTTTTTTATGAAGTTACTACTAGTATGTGATGTCTTCGAGCTTGATGTGCTCTTTTTTTTGAAAATTCGGAAGGCTGCAATTTCCCCCTCTAAACCAGGTATGTTCTCCTTATTAGCGTCTTTTTCAGTCTTCGCGGATGCATTGTTGCTGTTATTTTTGTTGTTGTCATTGATATTGTTGCCGTTGTTGTTGTCGGTAGTGGTAGTGTTGTTTCTGGTAATATCAGTCTTAAGGAAGGAAACCGTGTATGCTGATTGGTCACTTGTCTTGCTTGACATAAATACGTTTTCTGTTGTCTCACTATATATGTTAGTTTGTTTTGCTACTAGATGTACACCAAGATAATATCTGCTCACTCAATAACCGCTTCGCCCTTCCAAGAGATATGCTCCTCAAATACCACTTGCAGTTTCGAATGGAGGAAATCCTATCTTGTGGTACTATTGTTTCAAAGCTTTTGCAGACAATTTTTCGGAAGGAAAAAGAAAAGAGAAAAGGCGGTATGTTTACCTTTTTCCTGATTAGGCAAAGAGATTGAATAAACAGGGTTCAATTCCAGCCCTGTTTTATTTCTCCCCTAACCCTCTGACAATGTAGGGTTTGTGGTTTTGCATTATTTCGTTTTTCTTCGCAATGAGAAGAGCAAGTACAATAGGAAATGGTGAAATTTCCAAAAGTGGCAGTGAATGATTCCCTGAATAATCGTACTTTAGAGTTGGCTGCACCGTGGATACACTGCGTTTACTCTATTTGGCTTATTTTCTAATTGCACTTTTTGGGTTTCCCAGGCATTATTTACAGAAAGGCTTCTCCTTTGCTCTTCCCTTTCTTTTTTTTGTTCATTTGCATTTGTATTGTTGAATAACACTGCATGTGGATACTCCTATACCTTTTTGCCATATGGTCCTCACTGCGAACGTACGTCACTGCTTCAGGCTCTACAGCGACGATCGAAAATGTTACCGCGACGACTGAGACGGTTTCAACGTCGCTCTGGTCTACGATGTCCCCCCAAATGACTGTGGCTTTTAGATCTCAGAGAGACATTATGGGGAACCTTACTGTTGATCAGTTACCATATGTGGGCGTGAACTTGCGACGGGTCTTGCTGAATAACGAAACTAACATGGTAAACGACGGTAACAATACGAAGATACTTACTTTGATCAAGTCTATGTTAGCTTCGGAGGCAAACGTTTTTGTTCTGGACTTGAAACGGCATAATAATGATTTGATGGTCGTGGATTCCACACTGCTATTCACTGATGTTCTGACCGCTTTACAATCTTTTATTGTTAGCACGCAGAACAACCTTTACGCAGACATGATTGTACTATTGTTGAACATATCTACCACTGGACAAGATTATACCGCAGAAGATTACCAGATCCAAACACTAAACACTACCTTCTTACTAGAAAAGAATTTGGGGAGCATGTACATTTACAGGCCTACGGATTTACAAAACGACAGAGCAAAGAGTAATACTTGGGATGTCTACGGCAAATCCCCCACTACTGGCTGGCCCACTCTAGGCTCTGTACTGTACGAGCAAAAGAAGAGACTAATCGTCGGAGAGCTGACCCGTGTCTTCAATGAAAGTACTGCACCGTATATTTTCTCCCATAATGTGTTCCATTATGAACGGGGGAATTCCACGTTGAGTTGCCCATCTAGCGTGGACGGCCTTACAAATTTATCATCAGTCCAATGGAGATTCCTGGATTCACAATTCAGCGCTGGCGACATCAAAGAGTATATTTCATGCGGGTTATCGCCCATAATAAGCAATCCATCTTACATAAATAATGTGACCCAGTTGTCGGAAATAATTCAGAAAGGCAGTATTTGGTCATGGGATAACAGCCAACCATCGATCACCCAGTCGACTTCTAAATCTGTGGGTTCGGGCAGCACGCTAGAGGCTTACAATTGCGTCCTCTTGCACTACTTCGCCAATAATGGGACAGCGACATGGCGAGTTGATAACTGTTATAATTCCGAGGTTGGACTTTGTAGATATGAGAATTCCGCATTCAAATGGTTGGTGAGAACAAACAAGGCCTCGTATTTTGATTTTGATAGTTACAAGGGGTCTAAATGCCCAGATCAGTATAGCTTTAATATCCCAAGAACACCATTGGAACAAAGATCGTTGATCTCTTATTTGCAAAACGAGTCCTTCCCTGATACAGAAATGTGGATAGATTTAAATTCAATATCAGTGAGTAACTGTTGGGTCAGTGGCGGTCCGTATGCGAGTTGCCCGTACCAAAAAGTAATTTCCACAAGGAATTTCGTGACAATGATGGTTCCTGCATCGGTCTGTTCCTTTGCGCTATTATTTATTGTCGTATATTTGAGTGTGTTGAGAGTCCCTATCTATGATAACAGGAAAAATTGGAGAAGAGTTATCAATAAAATTTCTAAGTCGGAATTAGAAGGTGTACCTTCCTGATATTCCTCTTGCCCGCATTCTTAAACTCAACCAATTTCAGGACATTAACACTTTATTTTATTGGTGTTGTTTTTTAGTTTTATTTTCTTATTAAAGAAAATATATACATCGTTTGTAAAACAAAATTGTATTATTTCTATTTTAAATTGAATTTTATTATTGTTAGCCTTCTCACATGTAATTTTTATTGTTTTTTTATTGAATACAGAAAGATATTTATACCTATATTTGTGGGCGTGATATGGTGGTCATAATGAATGTTATTTGTAGAGCTGAGCAAAAGAGAATCAACATGTTGTCATGTTACTTGTTTTGAGCTCTTGATGACACGATGAATCAGCCGTCTCCTTTTAAACATTGGATCGAGTAAGAAATCGTCGGTGGTCGGCAAATTTAAGCCTCGTTCCGTAACCCACCTCTCTACGTCAGCGTCGATTTTCCATTCAAAATTTGGATCGAATATCCATCCAGGAGGTGGAATAACATCCTGCAATGAATCTACTCCTGGTGGAAACTGTTGTGCTCTTCTATACGAATCCAGAGGATCAAAAATGCTACTAGATAATTTAAAAAACTTCCAATCGTTTGGCAGCAAGCCCTTTTTATATATTTCAAAAATTTCAATGTATTTTATTTCTGGTTTTTCGTCAAATATCATGTTGTATGTTTGATTTTCTTTCCTTTTCAGGTTCTTGTATTCTTTTTCCACTTTTCCTTTTTGGAAGAATTTGATTATCTTAGGGTGAGCTTTTGGATGCATATATATCAGTAGACACCAGGCAGATATGCTAAACGTGTAACTCCAATTCACGAAGGGTGACAGGATTTTTAAGACGGCGATTAAGAGGAAACCTGCGAAAAACCTCTTGGTAGAATGCCCTTCGTTCTGGAAACTAGAAGCCTTTCGGAGGAAATTATTTATGGTGTCAATGACGTGTAGGGTACCGGAAGTCATATCTTGCATATCGCGAAGATTAATCAGTACTTTCATTCCATGTTTCAATTCCTGTGTGTTCTCAGGTCTTTTGTCCAATTCGGAAATCTCATCCTTTTCTTGATTTCTCGATTCCAAGGTGTCCATAAAAGATTTGGAGAAAAATTGTTGACCATAAGTGTATTCGTTCTTGCCTTCATAACAGACATCATACAATAATGATGAACCGTGATTACGTTTAAGCGGATATATGCTTCTTTGTAGGGGATGCCTACGTATATAACCGGGAACTACAATACCATAGATGAAACGGAAAATTGGCAAAATCACCAAATACATTGGGTTAAAGCAAATCAAAGTGAATATTATCAGTGATGTTACCGTTCCGGTGGGGTTTCTCCAAGTCAACAGCCGAACTATGGAGTCTTGTAGTTCAAAAATTGAGCCCATTTTCTTAGACAGTTTCTTGAAATTGCTGCCTAGTACAGTTGCTGAAAACACAGGAACTCTTCCTGTGTCTAAATCGTGCTCAATGGTAGCGTTGCTACTAAAATGTTCTCTTTCAGGCAGTTTTTCAGGTACCAGCCTCGATATCAGCTTGTCTAGAAAGACATCGATAAACGGATCCCTTTCAGTATTAGAAGTTGTAGCTTCTAGAGCAGGCTCTGCGTCGATGTCGTCATCATAATACGCAGCCGCCTGTCCAAGGTGGACAGGGCACTTGAAGGGACCATCACAGTCACCGCACTCTTGTTCCTCGTACGGAGCGTCTTCCGAATACTCCAGCATAGATGACGCATCAGGAGACTGTGTGGTCTTCAGCCGCTCAATAGATGTACTTAATAACGAACCAGCGATCTGTTGAAGTAATTCCTTTTTACTAATTCCTTGGTTTGTTGCTGAAGAAGCAGCTAGCGACGCCTGGCTCATCTCGGAATTACCGCTTGCTGAGCTCTCTAACAAATCCTCAGCAACATTTGGTGATCTAGATATTGCCGCTTCTGCTTCTAGTATAGAGTCCAACACTTTATTGTATTTCCCTGCAAAGTACGATTTAACTGCGTCCCTGCTCGTATTTCTGCGACTCGTACTGGACTCACTCATTTCTATATATGGTTACCTTCACCAGCTTGAATGGTTGGTCTTGTTTTTATGAACCTTATGATCATAAATCCCGATGACTCCAACTCATCAAAATACTCCATATTACCTTAATATGTCACAATAGAAAGGAAACATCATTGCGACGGAAATAAAAAACGTCATCCACTATTTAGCCCTACTTTTTTATATTTTATATTACTAATTAACCCTGGTCTTTTAAACACTGCCCTCGACAAAAACGTCCAAAGCCCTGACACGTCTTTCGATTGTGGGAAGATTTTTGGCGAAGCGATAAACTTTTTTTTCAGGCAGCTCGAAGAGGATAGTATTCACCCAAATAGGAAACTTCATAAAATAGTCAAGCTCTCTTGTAATTTTTTTTAATTTTTTTTCTTTTTATAGTAAGATCTTTTGATATCAAGTAAGTAAGTCCATCGTCAAGCTTTTGTGGGGAATATACCTAGCTTTCAATTATATCGAGCTTTTTATTTGCTTATTTTTTTTCGCCTCAGATTGCATCATTCGTTAAGTTCATCGAGGATCTTTTAATTTTGACAAGGTCTAGTTCGCTATGTACCATACCCATATGCGTGGAACTCCAACTTTCGTGACTTCAGTGGTAAGTGTTTCCGACAGGGTCTCTGCCTATGAGAGGATTGCTAGAAGAGATGATAACGATTCGTCATCTTCCTCTGTGTCCAGCACGAAAAATAGCAAGTCAACCAAATGTACAGGTTCCAAACAAGAGTGTGAAGTGCCTACAAATTCGAGCCACAGCACTAACGTGACTGTTGGTGTGGCCGTTGCGGTGCCCGTATTTGTCATTATCGTTGTGCTGGCCGTGGTGCTGTACGTTGTGTATAAGAGAAGTAAAAGGGAAGCTGAGGAGGATAACGATCCAGATTTCGAAGGTGACTCGGAATATTTACCCGCAATGCACCATTATCCGTCTGAACTGAACCATCCATACTCCAGTGACTCGCAAGACTATGTGGAAAAAGCTTTCCAACAGCCTCCTTCGGACCCATTTGCTAACAGTATGGATGGAAGTAAATATAATGTGAGAAGCGCTACACCACCCGGAAATGCCGGACGTTGGTACGTAGATCCGTTCCAACTTCCACAGGAAACGAGCGATTCTAACAGTTTGAGGGATTTTGCCATGAGAGTGCAAAGCGATGGATTTGGCGGGTACAAAGTGGCCGCTAATTCCAGAAATGCTAGTTCATTGTCTTTACATCCTGATAACTTTTCGAATCACACGGTAATAAGAGCGTCTTCGAGGTTCCAAGAAAGTGAAAGCTCGGAATCCTACACCAGTCCCATCGATAACAACCACGTTTCAAACGGCTATGCTACTGTAGATGCATACAGGCAGCCAACCCTTCCTGTTAAAGAGATTAGTTTAGCTACAATAAGCAAAGAGACTGGAATTTCGAACAAGTCAGATGAATCACCCAGCAACGACGCATTTGAGTTTGAATTTGCTAATGAATCAGGGAAACCTCAAAGAAGAAGCGTGCAGGTTAGTTTGAATGATAATTATGAACTCCAGAATATCAAAGATCCTGAACATGCGGATGGTGGTAGCCCCAACAAAGGTGAGAACGATGACTATTATGTGTCACGCTTATCGGCTAATGAGGAAGAGGATATACAAAGAATGAGAAGTATTTATCAAGTTTATTTAGATAGAAACAAAACGATGAAAGAAGAACAAGAGAAACAGCAACAGCAGAATTTGAATGGCTTACCAAGAGCTGAAACTCATATGGACAGTGCGAACCAACATCCACTACCTTCTATCCAGATTGGCAGCGAAGATCCTACTGATGTGCCAGAGGCTGACCAATACCAAGAACAATACGCGGTACAAAATGCACTTGCTGTAAATGATAGAAATCCAAACGAACTCGGTCTAGGAACAGCTCAATCCCAAGATCAATACCCAACGCATGACTCACTTGCCGTAAATGGTACAGAAGCAGCAGCTACTAATAGAATTGCCTCTTCCATTTATTCCGTGGCAATTCAGCCACCAAATTATCAACAGCAGCAACAATCGCCAATATACGGTGATTCCTCGCAAAATTCTACCTCTGAATACAATAAAGACTTCCAGCAGCAACCGCAGCAAGGGTACCCCGTGCAAGCAGTACAGAACCAACAATGGTACGGTGCTCCGGTTCCCCAGCAACAGCAATATAATCATCCACAAACGCTAGAAACTATTGGGGAATTACCCACACCTGCATATCTAGCTCAATCTGCTTCCTCTCATTCATTAACATCTTTCAAGGGACCAAACAAACAACAACTTCTTCAATTGCAAACCGCTCGATTGAACGGTACTGCGTTAAATCCCGTAGATCATCCAGAAATGTTTTACTCACCAACAAATGATGCTTATTACGCTCCACAACAGCAGGGTCAATTCATAAAAACCAATGAAAACGGAGCTGTTCCCTCACCATATCAATTAAGACAAAGTGTGGTGATGACTAATCCTTCAGATTTAACGGCAAAACCATCATATAAACCAGCTGGTTCTTTCAGGAGTGTAAGCGCCACAAATTCAAGAAATAACAGTTTAACCACACAAAACAACGCGTATCAGTATCTCCAGCAGCAGCAGCAGCAGCATTACAATTCTCGTGTTAGTGGGTTATTAGAAGAAAACGATGTTGTACAACCACCAAGTGTTGGTGGTATTTTACCACATAGTGGTTCACAGGACGATTTAAGAAGACAGTTAGGTTCTTCTCATAATTACGCAATCAACTGAAATTGAGTAATGATAGGACGGGTCACTGGATAGTTACACTAATGTTCTTTATTGTAGGAATATTTGCAAGTTATGTATTTATACTAAATAAAATATGTATATAGGATTTTTTTTCTACGTGTATTTTAAGTTGGAAGGGTCAAAAAGTGTTAAGTGAAAATTGGTATTACGATTGTTATTTTTAATTCAAGGGAATTGTCTCTTTTTTAGATATTTGTTGATTGTTCATGCTTCCTGCTTTATTTAACATGTTTTGAGCCCCACAGCATTTGTTGTTGTTGTTATTTCCTAAATGTAAATTTGCAGTGTACATAGATACTATATCTAATATTGAGAGAAACAATCTATTTATATAATTCAATTATGAAAAATCAAAATCATCGATTTGGTTTCTGTATCTTAACACAGTCTTCTTGATCTTAGAGTTATCAACCCAAGTAACGTAGTCTTCCATATTTCTTGTCACGAGGTAAGCGGGATCATTTATTAGATTAGGACCTACACGAACATGGCCTTGTTCAATGAATTTGACCGCGTCTTGTATGGTTTCTGCCATTTTCATTCTGTGCATAATTACAGGTAATCGTCTTCTACACACAGCACTGACGGTAATTTTATTCTCAAGATCAGATATCTTGGATTTTGTAGTCAAAACACCCATAGAATATAGCTTGTCTAATAGTAATTGTTCGTGTTTCCTACGAAATGGATCAGTAGGAGACAGCAATGATAACTTATTGGCGAGGCGACGAATATCACCGCAAATTCTGTTGTATTTATGATAATCTTCACGATTTTGAATATGATATGTTCTCATGACCTGAGTGTCGCGATGACCTTGGTCCTGTTTCCACTCAAGGAAATCAACTTTTTTCAGCAGTTTCTGTTCATGATGCTTTAGTTTTCTAACCATGGTTACTTTCTATTCTATTCTATCGACCTTCCTTCTCTGTATCTATTCCAGTACCTTTCACCAATTAATTTTGAGTTACTCCATGATTTTTTTGGCGATGAGCTTATAATTGTGGGAAAAAAATTTCACTGCAAATAGAGGGTAACAGAAAAATAGACGAAATAGCGAGGAGACAACATGGTTAACTAGGCAATATCGAAGATCGCGTGATATTAAGGTGATTAGAGCCCTTGTTAAAGGATTGAGGTAGGCTTATGTCGTTTATTCAGAAGAGATTACTGTCGCAGACTAAATTCCTGCGCTCCCATGTGGGATCCTTACCGCTTTACACATCGCCAGAAGTACAGGTTTCCATGAGTACATTGTCTATACCAAGGATTATTAGAAAGGGAAGAGCTTCATTGAATATATCACAGAACATTACTGTAGAGGGCCCCAAAGGGAAACTATCCATTGAAGTCCCTGATTTCTTGCAGTTGGATAAGGATGAAAAGCACGGTAAGATAAATGTTGTGATTCAAAATGCAGAGGATAAGTATCAGCGTTCCATGTGGGGTACAGTAAGGTCACTTATAAACAACCACATTATTGGCGTTACTGAAGGACATCTTGCCGTCCTCAGATTTGTAGGAACAGGGTACAGGGCCCAATTGGAAAACGATGGGAAGTTTGTTAATATAAAGGTGGGTGCGTCTATTAAACAGGGATTGGACGTTCCTGAAAATATTGTTGTCAAATCACCTGCTCCTACATCTCTGATCATTGAAGGGTGTGATAAACAGCAAGTTCTTCTCTTTGCTGCAAAATTGAGAAAATTCCATCCGCCAGAACCATATAAAGGCAAAGGAATTTATGTTAATGGCGAAACAATAAAACTAAAAGATAAGAAAATTAAATGATAAAGGAATTCAATTCTTTTTAAATTCATCATTGAAATATTTGTACGACATGTATATTTATATTTTTTTATATACTTTATAGGAAGTACCTTGTAAATACCCTATCTATTCAAGAAAATAAACTATGAATATTCTTTGAGAAGTGATCATCCAGAATATGTTGAAGTATGATTGAAGAAACTTCTGTGTATAACGTTCTAATTTTCTTTTTGTCGTTGTGGAATCTGCTTGGCCCAAGCTTTATTATTTATTTTATGTTTTGTTGTTTTCAGACGTGCTCATAAAAAAAAGTGTAAATTAAAAGAACAAAATAATACTGGTGTAGTTAAAATTTAAATTAATTATTAGACAATTATATTAATATGTAGCATATCAGATAAAAAAAAAACTGCACTAAAGCTTCACTTCCTTTTACAAAAAAGCGACCAAATCATTTATAATACAAGGATACCTAAAAAAAAAACCTGCATATTCAAAACCACAACTTGTTCCAAATTGAAAAATAGCTAATCATATTAATGCAAACTACGACCGCTTCTTTATTAATAAAGACTGAGAAGATTCAAACCACTGGAAAAACATGAAAGAAACAAAAGTAAAAATAAAAGTAAAATACCACAACCTGAAAATCAAATCGTACATTATCATTATTACTATTATTACTACTATTGGTATTATCATTATTATTATTAGTATTATTATTATTTGTATTGTTATTATTATTATTATTATTATCATCATTATTATTATTATTATTATTATTATTATTACTGGTATTATTACTAGTACCATTGTTGGCATTATTAATTGGTCTTTCTTATTACTTTTTTTTTAGTGGTTTTTTCATTTTGGCAACTTTGAAAATAATTACTCAATTGGAGCATTTAAATAGCTTCTTTAATTTGCCAAAGAATCCAATCTTCTTCTTCTTCTGGTCTTCGGATGTAGATGACAGAGGAGAAGCTGTTTGCTTCTTTGGAACTTTTGTAGAAAGTTGTCTTTTAGGCTCTTTGGTAGAAGGTTGTTTTTTAGGCTCTCTGGTAGAAGATTGTTTTTTGGGCTCTTTGTTAGAATGCTTCTTTTCTTTGGTGGATTCAGATCTTTTGACCTCTTTAGAGATCTTCTCTTCATGTCTCTTTTTCTTCTTATCTTTTTCTTCAGAAGCTGCTGGTGATTTCTTAGCTTTAACTTCAGCTTTTTCTGCCAAGGCCGACTTCGAGTCTCTCTTAACAGTTGGATCTAGAGTATGAGTTTCTTCTTGTTTAACCTTACTTTCTGCTTCTTTAGACGTGCCTAACGCAGCGCCGATAGGTTCATGCTTTTCCACCAATTCGGGTTGGACGGTCTTCCCCACTGGTTCAACTTTTGGTGGTTCAGTGATAGATTCCTGTGTTTTTGGAACAGGTAGGGCTTCAGGTTCGTTTACGACTGGGGCGATTGCTTCCAATTCAGAAGCAGGTTCGTCCACCTTGGGAGCAATTTCCTTAGATTCTACAATTGGTTCGTCAGCTAAAGGAAGTTCAGAAATATTTTTCACGACCGGCTCTTCAATGACAGGTTCAACAGCGGGCTCAACAACAGGCTCCGTTTTGTTTAGCCTTTCGTTCAATTCCTTGGCATCAACGTTTCTAATTTCGCTGAACTCTTTGACTTCATTTGGATTGGAGACAATTACAGGACCTGGACCACCGATAAAATTGTTCGATTGAGTGGTGTTTGCATTTTGGTCAATTGGTAGGATATGGAAATCACCAGGATTTTCACTGGCGGCATCTAGTGGTTCCGCCACCGGTGTTTCTTCCCTCGATGTACCTGTGACATCTTCTGTAGTAGTTCCGGCGAAACCGTCTTCATCCTCCTTTTCTTCTTCATCACCGTCCAGACTCTCATTAGATATCTTGTTATTCTTGTTGCTCTTCTTCTTTAACTTAGACTTTCTCTTTTTGCTGTTTTTTTTACCCTTTTTTCTATTACTAGTCGAAGGGGGCCCCGCAACACGAGTAGGCTTACTGCATAGCAGACCGCCAGCCTCTGGAATTCTACTAGCGCCAACGACTTCTTGCGTTTCGACCAAGTCAGTAATTTGAATGAAATTGTTTTCAATTCCCTCACTGACATGCTCCTTTTCAAACGAATTACTAACGCACCAAACTCCGTCCACAATAAACTTAAACTGAAACTTATCATTTTTACTAGCCAATCTGACTGGCATAGTAATTTCGAAATTGCCTTTGGCAGTTTTCACCAGGGGCAAAGTTCCCCTCCAGTCATCAAACGTCCCTGTTAAAATAACGTCCTTGGGGCCAGCAGGCCAGCTAAAAGTATAGTCAAACACGAGTTCGTTGCTCATATCTATTATCAAGTTTAAATTTGTCACGAGTTTGATGTCTTATTGTTCAGAAGAAATCGCAAAGTCAATAACAAAATGGTACGGACCTTCTTATCCTTGTCGGTAATGTTTATTGGCGATGAGATTGAGTTTCAACAATTTGGACAACGCCACTTTCTGCCAGTCGGGTAATACGTTGTCTTAAAATAGTTCTGTACCAAGTCTAGAGAACCTAGTAGAACATGCATCAACACTGACAACTCTGGCAACTCTGGCAGTGCTGCTCTACAGAGGCTGACCGATTTAACTATGAATGAAGCATAGGCCATATCTATATTCCCCACGTGCTCTGGCTACAATAAGCGAAAGCGTTACTGATTCGCTAAGACGTACCCTGTCACCTTTTTTACATGAAGTAATGGAAACTATCCATGTTGTATACCTGTAAAGGTGATGATAAATTTCGGTACTAAGTTTCTGTTGAATGTGATGATATTAGGTATGAAAACTATTCTAAAAGTCCTCTTCATGGGTTCAGGAATTCACGAATGATAATTGGCAATAATGCATACTATTATAAATACGTTTGCCCTCTTTCATATTATTGATCCAGTCAAATGATCAATCCTTGCGCTCCAGCTTCCGTTAGATCCAGTGACTGCTTGAATTTTGTAATTTACGCCATCTCTTAACACCGTATATAATAATATCCTAGTAACATAAATAATATTCTCAATCTGTTATACTAGGAATTGGTGGATTAATGACCATTAAAGTTGTATGATGATCTTTGGAATTCCATTGTTTCTTAATGTTATAATATTACGTATATAGATTATACTAGAGATTCTCCTCATGGATTTAGGAATCCACAAAAAGGAATCTGCAATTTTGCATAATATTATAAATGATTCTGTTCCTCTTTTTATATGTTATCATGCATTAACCCTATTACAATATCAATCCTTGCGCTTCAGGTTCCATTAATTTCGATGACAGTTTGAATCTTAATTTACTGGTCTTGTAATATATGTCATCTTTTAACACCGTATATAATAGTAATAGATGGACGATAGTTGAATCTTGTTCCAACATATCAACACATGTGCAATATCTTCAAATTGTGGGGCACCACCAGAAAGGTCTGTCATCGAAAAAGGTCTGGCAGGGAAATGTGATCCTTCTTCTGAAAGAACGCTTCAACGTAATATTATGGGCGTGTGGTCTAGTGGTATGATTCTCGCTTTGGGCAACTTTCTGCCTCAAAACAGAAGGGCAAAGCATGCGAGAGGCCCTGGGTTCAATTCCCAGCTCGCCCCATTTTTTTTTGTATTGAAAAATACAAACTGAACGCGTTAATAAGGAAATGCCTTAGGCAAATCTCGATACTAGGACGCCTGTAATGATTCATATCTGCATCGTTTTTTTTTTCTAAAGGTAATTAGAGCCCATATAAATTCTTGCATAGAGATATGCTTGTCGGTGTGAGCGGTACAAAGTTTTGTGGGTGCGAAGACGTGATTCAAATTTTAGCCAATAATTTCCATTTTGAATTACTCAATCATCTCGACAATCCCGATGAAATTTTAGATTATGCAACCAAAAATTACACAAAAAACTTGGTCTTACCTCTAGAAACATTATCATTATTGGAGAAATTGGAGAAGCGTCCTTTTTTTGTTCACCTTTCCATCGATGCTTCAATCACTACAAGAGTTACATTATACAGGACACTGAATCAAGTGGAAACTTTGTCATTGGAGCAAATAGTTCAAGCCATTGACGAACATGATTTTCAAGCTGATGGTATCAAGCTAAGGGAGAAATCGCATTTGAAATTCAAAATAGTCAATAAAGACTATGGCCAAATTAAGCAAAACTTGATTGATAATATCACCATCCAATTAAAGATTCTTAACAACGGCAAGCAAGCAAATACAGAAATGGTCCCACCATTGAGGCCTAGTTGGGATAGCTATTTCATGAAGTTGGCCACATTAGCGGCATCGCGTTCCAATTGCATGAAGCGTAGAGTTGGTTGTGTAATTGTGAGGGAGTGCAGGGTTATTGCCACTGGTTACAATGGGACGCCCCGTCATTTGACGAATTGTTTCAATGGAGGTTGTCCACGTTGCAATGATGGCGACTCTAAAAACTTACACACTTGTCTCTGTTTACATGCAGAAGAAAATGCGTTACTAGAAGCCGGTAGGGACCGCGTAGGTCAAAATGCGACGTTATATTGCGATACTTGTCCCTGCCTAACATGCTCTGTAAAGATCGTTCAAACAGGAATCAGTGAAGTGGTTTATAGCCAAACTTACAGAATGGACGAAGAAAGCTTCAAAGTTTTGAGGAAGGCAGGGATTACTGTTCGACAATTCAGTTTCATGGAAGAACCAAGAATCGTGATGGTTTGATAATTAACGACTGCTCTTCTATTGAAAAGAACATAACATTTATAGACAAACGTACATTACAACATTTTGTAGTATATCACAAAAACCGAAAACATCATTAGCTATTGAATGCCCCTCTTCTATACCATTATATTTGAGTATATTTATATATATATATTTATGTAATTTGGTATTTAGTATTTGTTTTCCCCTTAAAAACTACAGTACATTTGGAAAAAATAATACCACGGAAACATGTGAATTAAGTACCCGTTTGTATATTCGAAAAGACAGGTTCTGATAAACAAACTTCATTTCGTATTATTTGCCCCGCCAACTTATGCATGGTTTCATAGTATTACTTGCTTTATCTTGCTTCAAATTGGACCAGTCTCTTAGTTCTGGCTTTCAACAAGATTCTGTGACCACAATCCTTACAACGGACTGGATCAGTTCTAGACAAGGATAATTTACTAGAACATTCAGCGCAAATATATTTTAATGTGGCGGTTCTGGATTGGGAAGTACCTGCGGCAGCAGCATCTAAATTTGTTGGAATTTGGAACCCTTCACGAGACATAGCTTCTTAGTATACTTTGGTTATTGGGGATTTACACAATAGATGCAAATGAAACCAGTCGATGACTTGGCTTATTATGCCTTTCTTCAATTTTTCAGTTTTAAAATTTTATCCTAGATGACAAAGAGAAGAAAAAACAAAAAATCAATGTAGAATCATGTTTTACGGGATATCAGTTAATTTACCGTAGAAACGTACTTTTGCCATCTAGTAATTGTTCCGAACGACACTTATTCACAGAGCCCTTATTAGTAACATTGAAAAGGTTCAGTTGTCTGTATGATAGTGTTGCAGGATTCCCATAGGGAAGGGAAATCACAAGCGAGGCTTGGCCTTTATAAAAAAACGACGTCGTGCTGCTTTGGTTCTTGGTTTGCTCATGTAGCATTTTGACATAACAAAAACAATCGTTAATTTCTTGCATCTTGATCCGCAAAGCTTTAGTCCTCAAGTTCTTTAACTTTAAATGAGAGTTTGAACGTGAACAGATCAGGTAGAGTTCATGGGAGAGATTAATGTTCAAGGTTGAAAAGAAAGAAGGAAAAACCCAAAATGATGGCGGCTAAGTTTCTTATTTATAAATACTAGAAGCAAAGGGAAGCTTCTGCTTTGAAAAGAAAATCTTAAAGAAAGGCTGGACCCCTTCTTGTTCATTCTTCGTATCTGTTATAAAAGTTGGAACAAATAGCTGCTTGCAAATACAATTGAAAGCAGGTCAACGTAGACTTCAATTCTCATCGGCAACATGGTGAACAATTTCAAATGCATTATATGTAACATTTGTTGATGATACTCTATCCCTTCCCCTGTGTCGAGAAGTGTATCTAAGCGTGTATATGTCGACCAGCATATGCGAAGGGAAGCAAGGGTTTTATAGTGCCCAATACATCGACGAAATTTTGTATCAATCTTCTGAAAAAATCATGTATCAAAGCAGTCTAACCAGTTAACAATAAACACTTGGGTCGTTCTAGGTTGGACTTGAAAATATCGAGTTATATTATATAATGTATATAATAGTTAAAATTACAAAATGAAAAGATCATGAAAAAAAATAAGAAAGGCTAGAAAACTCCGCTGCAACAGCCCATAAGACCTTTGGTAGTAACAACGTTCTGAAAACAAAGGAATAAATAATACTGTCTTTTACTTTCTATAGTAGAAAGTGGTGAAAAAAATACGCTTGTAGAAAAACAAAATAAAAGGCAACGCACCATCAACATGCTTACGCACTAAATGGTAACAGTGGCATATATTGTATTCGTACTCGTTATTGTAGTGGCCGCATCAACAGATTGAGTTGGATTGGTCAGGTAGGCAGTACTATAGTAATCATCGTCATCATAATATACATAACAAGTGCCTTCTGAGCTCGAAACGGATATCGATTGCGCAGAAGAAGATTGTGCTGACATAGATGTTGTTGTTCTAGAAATTGCACCTATCTTGGAGGATGGCGTCAATGTGGAAGTAGTTCTCGACGAGGAAGACCCTGTTTGAGACGATTCGACGACGGATGTGGAAGGCGATATGGCTGAAGAAGATGATGCCATCCCTGAGCTAGAAGTGGATTGAGTGTTTCCGTACTCTGAGCTTGATGACGCCAAAGTAATAATAGTGGAATCGGATGATACAGAAGAAGAGGATGGCACTGAGGAAGAGTCCGGTGATGAAGAGGAGAAGGATGATGACGCAGAAAACGATGAAGGAGAAGAGGAAGATACCGCGGAAGATGGTGATGAAGAGACGCTGGAAAAGGAAGGCGACGTGGTGGCATCTGCACTTGATGATTGAATATTTTGGGATGATTCGACAGAAGATGTAGAAGTAGAGGAAGCCAAAGAATCAGAAGAAGTTGATGGTACACTAGAGGAAGTAACAGCTGGATTTGTTTGAGTGGCACTGGATTGTTCCGAAGTTGATATTGTTGAAACTTCTGTTATCTTTTCAGTGGTAGAAGAGACAACTGAATTTGCCAAAGTGACTGGATATACTCTGGTAGTAGTATAGGAAATTGTTTTGACCACAACTCTTGCGGGCGCAAGAGTTTTGGTGTAGACAGCATAACTATAGACAACGCCATTGGAAGTAAAAAGTTTAACTGCTTCCCCGTTGTCGTTGGCTTCGGTTAAGGAGAATAGAAAGAATACGATATTAACGAGTGTGACAAAGTTAAAATTCATTGCGTTTTGTTTTGTTTGTAAGATAGTTAATTTAAAGGAGTGGCTTGTTTTAACTCTTTGAAGTGATTTATATCAATAAAAGGTAGTAAGGAATGACTGGAATTAGCGCTATCAAAGAGGGCTTATAATAAAATATAGTAAGGAATGACTAGAGTTAGCTTAAAATTGTGATGAAAAAATCAAAAAATAATAACGCTTAAAGGAATGATTTTAGTTGGAGTATTGAAAGTGCTAAATCAATAAATTTTCTTTTGTTTCAGTATTGCTGTCTACTTATGAGGAAAAACGATAGTTGGTTATTTTAGATTCATCCGATAACATGATAAGCTTAAGAGAAAGAATGGGTGAAACAAGTTGAATGACTTTCTTCCTTATATATTAAGTAGGTGAGAACGAGTATTTTGTCATCTTATGGAAGGATGTTTGGCTTTAAGGAGTAGCCAAGAAGTTGCTGGTTCTTTAGTGTTTATGTTTTCATCAACACGAAAAAAACCAATTACTGCTCTTCATTTATCTGGTACGATTCTCACAGCTACTCGACTCCCTTTTTCTCTTTAGTCTTACAGCTATTAACATCGACCATAGCTGCTCTATTTTTTTTCAAATAGTTTATTTACTTTTCGCAGTTTCTTTGTTTACATTCGGTCAAAAGTGTAAACAGAAAAGAAACCAGCGAGAATATTTGAACCCGCACTTTCTTGATAAATGAAGAACGAATCTCCTATTAGGATAATTTAGTAAGAGGTGGCTAAAAACAATGGAAGGCAAGCTACGGAAGCACTGGAGCCGAGCCATGATGTTTGATTACGCAACGCGATTAGGGTTATTAAGCCATGATACGACAATTACACCTTTAAGGTGACTCTGTAAACGTGGTTGTTTTAGCTAATAAGATCAAATACGTTAATTTTTCATTCGAGTATGAAGACGCTCCACTCATGACCATCAAAGTTTGCAACAGTAATCTTTTCCGGTTTGAAGGCTTGTTGCTATACGTTTCTTTGTAAAAATCAGAGCATCCATAAATGCTCAGTAACGGTTTTAAGTTGGTTATAGTCCTGCCGTATTTGAATTGAAGTAAAAATATACATGTTTTTTATATATGGTAACAGAAAAGAGGATCGCTTTACGTGAACCCATTATCATACACAACGTTACCGTCCTTGCTTACGCTCACACCAAATTCGAGGTCATCATCGGTAGTCATGTCCCAAGTCTTATAAACCATCATAAATGTAAAAACGTTGCAGATGCTTCCAAAAAATAAGCCGTCCAAGTAGTGTTTAAACCCTTCACATATCTGTGAGGAAAACGCGTAAACTAAAACTTGCCCTGCTACAAAGAAGAAAAGTCCCAATACGATTGCTCCTGTGGCCCATGGGTTTTGGACCACTATTAATGAAACCAGTAATTGACAAATAACGAAAACCGCTAAGAAAATGGCATTGATTATATAGACGACGACAATCATCCCAGAAGCATTCATCGACGCTACTTTATGATCAGTTATCCATGCTTTGAAAGTTAGGATAGAAGCTAGGAAGTTAGCTACGAATCCCAATAGGGAGGCTCCGCGAACCAATAGCATAGACTTTGTAGTCCCATCTTCCCATATGTTGAAGCCCAAAAACCCATTTATTAATAAAGCCCAGCAACATGCGCCAGCAAATCCTATTTGTATGGCCACGAAATATGGATATGACGGAGAACCAGGAGGCGACACTCCGCAATCCACTACCAGAGTAAATATGATCAATAGTAAAGTCAGTTGGAAGAAGTAGAGATATTCAGACCTGCCAATAGCTGTGTACTTTTGTCTTATATTATAAAGTATGATCAGGATGACACCTAAGGCACCAATATTAATGAATGCGTTTCCGACATCAAAGATGACTGTATTGGCGACGTCAATTGATCTGGCATAACAACGTGGCAGTACACCAACATTTAAATTTGACGGATTAAAATCGTGTATGATAGTCGAGTTCGATAGTATCAAATGCGTTTTCGATTTAATGACGGAGCATAACGGTAGAGGAGTCTTCGAGCATATGGCAGCAAAATCACTAAATGCCATATTATATTTCAGCTTTGGTGTTTTCCAAAAGTCTCTTCTTTTTGATAAAAAATTATTTAGCAATATACTTCCCAAGCCAGGTCAACTTAACAAAATTGCTCTTGATCTCCAGGTGCGGCCTCCTCGGTTATTTGTTATGCTTTTCTAAATCAGCTAATGCTGTATGCTATTTTTATACTAAAAATGGATCGATCATTTTGATTTCGTGTCTTGTGAAACTTTTTCAATATTTAACCGTTTTAGGAAAGCGGAGCGGGCAACACTACAAGAATGTATATAAACTATTTGTGATAATAAAAACATAACATTCTCAATGCCATTACTATACCTTAACATAATAGCAAGGAATCAGCCTTTCTTGAGTACACTACAGGATCAAACCGTATGCTAAAAATTGAATATTAAAATTTTTTAAAAATAGGACTGTAACATCCGGACATCCGTAAAACACCCACACCTTATTGGACTTGTTGTAAAATACACATCCGATATTTTACACCAACGGCGTTGGTAGAAAAAAATGAAACAGTCCACGACCGCACTGTGAGAGAGCGCCTATCGCTAGGCGGAGAGGCCTCCTCCTGCTGAGAGTCCTTTTAGTTAGTCGATGCCCTCGGTGTGACTGTTCCGGTGGGGCCACGCTCCCTCCTGGTAGGAGGTCCTTTGTGCCGCGAGATATGGGAGAGTTCGTCAAGGCGCATTCGGAGATACATCGATAGTTATTAATGTAAATTTCAATTAGTATACTAAATTTCAATGTATTAACCCATATTGAAGGAGATTAAGCAAAAAACAATCAGTAATAATGGGTATGTGGACCACAAGAATAGATGAGCCGTGTTATTTTCAATGTTAAGGGTATGAGAGACTACTGCACAAATTCACATAATGTTGGAGAAAATTTCAAAATAATCAGAATGCCAAACCACGTTGAGCGAAATGATACTGCAGTGCACCAATAATGTTACATGTTATCTTCGGCTTTGTTTTGTGACTTTATCATTGCATATAAAGGACATCAGGAACCATTCGGATTCATCGTTACGGTAGTGCTGTAAACATTACTAGAGTAACGCGAATAGGGCGTACTAGCTCTCATAAAATTAACGTTAATAATAACTGTTGGGAAGTTCTGAAGCAAGGAGTTACCACGTGATTTTAGATGTGATGATTACATTGCGGATCTCAATTTTTTAAGGATGATTAGTTACTAACAAGTCCCCTCCATTGATATTTTTATCATTGTATTTTTTTTATTCAGTTAACGTTCCAAAGACCAGAAAAACCTACTGTAAGGGTAAGGCCTGTCGTAAGCACACTCAACACAAGGTTACTCAATACAAAGCTGGTAAGGCTTCCTTGTTCGCTCAAGGTAAGAGACGTTATGACCGTAAACAATCCGGTTTCGGTGGTCAAACCAAGCCTGTTTTCCACAAGAAAGCCAAGACTACCAAAAAGGTTGTTTTGAGATTGGAATGTGTCAAATGTAAGACCAGAGCTCAATTGACCTTGAAGAGATGTAAGCACTTCGAATTGGGTGGTGAAAAGAAGCAAAAGGGTCAAGCTTTGCAATTCTGAGAGTTATGTTTATTGTTTTATTATATCTATATAGTTATACTCTGACCATTAGAAACTTTTTGTAAATTTTGCATACTTAACTCTTTAATATTTGAAAAAACCTGCCTTTTGGCGTAAATTTTTTAAACTTGAGTAATTTGAAAGATAAAACCCCTGGAACTCGGTGGTTTAACCAACCATCCCACTTGTTGGTAGCATTTGGATATGCATAACATGAAGCTTGTAAAGGCGTTTTACCTGAGCACGCCCTGTTCCGTGCAATACCCGTAACCAAGATAAGCAAGAAGTAAATAGTATGTAAATAGAAAAAAATGTAGATACAGCTGATTCCCAATATTTCATTTCGAAGTGATCAACATCAGGCGCCCAGCAACGTTCAATTTATCTACGCTTGAGCACTACTAAAAATGGGAAAAGCATAGAATATTTAGCCATTCCCTACAACTTTAAGAAAAAGCTGCATGTGTTAGTGGTACATTCGCGATATTATTATGATGTTGGTCTCTTTAAAAAACAATAAAGAAAACGTATATAATAATGACTAGAGAGGAACTATGTATGCGTAAATTTGCGACTTTTTATACTGCGATTGTGAGAATTTTTTTTCTTCTAGCCTTCCCGGCTTACCCTAGCGATGGATTTTGAAAGGGCCAGGGTAGGGCTAGCAACTAAGCAAATAGCAGCAAAAAATAAACATCCAGCGCATTTTATACTGAGTGCTAACATTAGTGGCACCACAAAAGAATGGCTCAATTTTTATAAACCTTGCCCATTGATTTCTTGGTATTGTTGGGCGGATATTTTTGGTAAAGCACGTAATAACCCCACGTGACGGTGGAAACGGCGATAAAAATAACAGATTTATATGGTTCTTTCACGTTTAGGAATGGATATGGATAGGCTTGACCTTTCTTTGGATCTATTAGGAATGCCAGATACTGGAAGTACGAAAATGCTACGCTGGTTACAATAAACCACGCAGTATATTCCGATAGCTTGAACTTTGAGCCAGATCCGGATAAGTAGTGATCGGCCAGTAAATATAAGATGGGGTATAGGTGGATTGCCATATCGACTGTCACGGGCAATGGTGTTTTTGCATTAGAATCAACACCATGGAGAATTAAGCTGACGAAAAACAATCTTAATGGCCAATAAACGGTGGCCACAATAGATTCCATCACCAAAGAAACCGGTAAAGTAATGTGTCTGCTGAAAAAGTCGGACTTTTCTTTTAAACCCGGGTCGGCTCTGCTATTATTCTGAATAAAATAGTTAATGATGTTAGTTGCATTATTAAAAATTGTTGCAATAATAGATAAAACAGTTAAAAACTGCTTGTGACCAGCCTTACTCAAAGAAGGAGGTAAAATGACAGATGTAGCTCTGAGAGCCCCCCATGTGCTTGTCAAAAGACATAGGGTGTTTATGGCCAGACTGACGCGTGTTGGTTTGACTGATATGGTCGACAACATTAATAAAAATTATTCTTTCTTAGTGCAATCGTAGAAGGCAAAAAGCGTTACAGGTGTCCTAGAGTCTTATACAAACAATTGATGGTTATTCGAGTAAAAGGGAATTATATATTTATCGGAGATCTTCTCCTTAAATGCGGAGCGCTGACCTTCCGGATCGGAAAATTATGTCAAATTAAATAAGCGAGCGCGAAAAGGCAAAAAGAAGCGATATCCATGGTAGTATTCCTTATTGGAACAAAGTATTATTGCCGTCACCGCAACCTATGGTCTGCAACCGCTTTTGGAAACTACACAGTCCAATTACAGCCTTCTGTTAACGTGCATAACGGGTAAGGGCAGTATCTACATAAAAGCAGGGATTTTGAGAAAATAATATAAACTCCAAATCGACTCGTAAGAAATAAGTATCAGCGATGGCGAGCTGGCCCCTAGGGATGGTTACTAGTGTAAAAAAGAGATTCATACGGAATCGGTTAAAAATCCATATCGGTTACTTATAAACAAAGACGACAAATGGGCGTAGCTGGATGCAGGTTCTCCGGCCTTCCTTTTGTGAATAAGTTTGCAGAAACGTTTCTTGGTGCAACTGCGAACCGGGCCATATTTCCTTTTTCTTTTTTCTTGGGTAAGAGGTCTTTTAATTCTCGCCAAAGCTATGATGTGGTTCCATTACTAAGCACATACCTCAAAGCCACAGGAGGCTGAAGGACAATGAAAAAGGGGCGAGGGCATCACGGGTAGTAATACTGCATCCTGTACACCATCTTAATAGCATCATCCTTTAGAACGTGGCGCATCTCAACTTGAGGGATCTGCAAGATCATGTTCACCCTAAGGGTGCATATGCGTCACTTGACTGTGCATCGTGCAGATCCCTTAAAAAAGCGCCGAAGAAAATTAAGCGAAAAATAGGAAGCCTTTTCATGCCTTAGAAGAAGGCGATGATCTACCGGAAAAGATCGCTCAACAATAAAGGGCTGCAGTAGCTCTTACCAAAAAGTTGTTGGTGCATAGAAGTAGTTTCCTGTTGGGGACTTAATGTACCCTTTAAAATAACCACGACAGCGGTCTTGGCTTAGCGATGAGCTTCCTCATGCGTCTTGATGTAGATGTCAGCGTGCTTGTACGAGTATGAAGATCATCTGGAGAAATAGGGAAAGCAAATGTATCCACGCCTATTCCCAAAGGATTTTAATGTCCAATGGGTATCCCCTTTTAGAAATGTCGTTCTTAAATTCCCTTAATTGCCATCCGTCAAAAATATTATAAAACTGGACAAAAGTTGAATCATCTCAGAAATTTCCGTATCTTTTCTTTATAAATGATACTCCGTTCATTCTCTGATTTTTGGTTTTATTCTCTTCCCTCCCCAAAGAAATCAATCAAAACATGAAACTCACATCAGTCTTCACCTTTTTTCTCGCTGCTTTAACAGCTTCTGCAACACCACTAGGACTTTACAAGAGACAAACTACAAATGGATCTAGTAACAGTTCGAGTTCTAGTAGCGGTACAGTTCCAGTGATCATCACGGGAGGTTCTGCTGTATCTAGTAGCCAATCCAACGTTACCACCACTACTCTATTCAATTCTACTTCTACATTAAATGTCACTCAACTTTACCAAATCGCCACTCAAGTGAACCAGACTTTACAAAGTGAGTCATCTTCTGGTATCATTATTGTTACTAACTGGCAATCCATTGAAACTTTGAGTTTCTTCTGCTCAATCGTTTTTAATACATCCAAGACCATTGTCATCACTGAAAACCACTTGTGGGGTTTACCAATTTTAAGCAGCTCGCAGGCTCAAGGTAGAGGTACTTTGGTTGCTGGCAGCGATAGTGTTATATATTCTGGTGTTTTCCCACCATACACTGTCCCCGTGGGTGTTTCAAGCCAAAAGCAAGTTCAATGGTTCTACGAAGCATGCCAACCAACCTTGATTGCCAGTAACTCCACAATCAGGCTTCAGTATTCTAACTTCTCCAACACTCAAATATCTAGCTCTAGTAGTAGCAGTAGTACTTCTGGCGGTGCTGGTGGCGGTGCTTCAAACAGCTCTACCAACTCTACTTCTACCCCATCTAACTCATCTACTGCAGCTGGGGGAGCCGGAACGTCATCGTCATCGTCATCTTCTGGTCCATTGGTTCCAATTATCTACGAAGAAGGCTACTCTCAAACGTTGATTCAATCGTTAGGCTCCAGTATCCAGGGTCTAGTTGTGATCAGTTCTGGTACGAGCAGTAACAGTACTGCAACGTCGTGGACGTCGGTCCCCTTCCCAGTGGTTTACGCTATTGATGCGTCTTCCAGTCATGATGGTTCGACTATTGGGTTCTTGAGTAACACTAGTGTCCCACAAGGCGCAGTGTCTGCCGGGTACTTATCACCAATTCAAGCTCAAACTCTGTTGTCTATCGCCATCAATAACCAGGTTACAAGTACTAGTGACTTACAGATGATTTTCCCAGCAAGCCAACAATAATTTGACAGTGGTTAATAGTAGTAAGGAACAAACGCAAAAAAAGCTTTATAATAATCAAATGAAAAAAGACGATTATCTTTTTTTATGACTTTTACTGGTGCTATTATTTAGGGTACTAGTTTTTTTTTTTTAACGTATGGTGCAGGTACATCAATTCCCTTCAATTTTTTTATGTTCGTTACAAAATTTCATAGTTTTTTTAAATAATAACTTGTTAATTTAATATCTTTTTTCTTTATTCAATTGATTTCTCTAGTGTGGGCGCTACCAAATCAAGAGAAAAAAGGAAAGTAGATCAGGGGGGTGGGGGCAAAAAGTATATAAGAAAATAGTCGACGATGAGATAGGGATAAGCGATCTTTGCAATACATACTGCAGAACTAGCTATATTGTAAGATTAAACAAAACATATATGAAGCTCAGTTATTTCATTCTTATATTAGTTAGTATATTCTCCATGGCACAAGCATCTTCTTTATCCTCATACATCGTTACGTTCCCCAAATCTGACACAGATTTAGCGGAAGAGAACAACGTTATAGAAGATGTTAAGAAGTTTGTGGTGGGCATTGGCGGTAAGATCACACATGAGTACAGTTTGATCAAGGGCTTTACCGTGGACTTGCCTGATAACGGTCAAGTTCTGGACAGCCTAAAAGAGCGTTTGAGCTATGTTGAAAATAAGTTTGGCACCAAATGTAACCTAGAGAAGGATTCAGAAGTTCATGCGTTGAATCGTGATCATCCGGTTGCCTAGAGAGTTAGACTATATGCAATTATACTTTTTTCTCCAATATATATATATATATATATGTAGTTTATATATGTTATGCAAGTAAATACATGGATTCATTTTGTCTTAATTATAATCTGCAAAAAAATCTTTGATACCGTTGCCGATTCTCTTGGAGGCTTCAATCAACTGGTTATCATCCTTTGCATAGGCGATGGTTAGCCTCAAGAAATCTGAATGTTGCATTGAATAATCCAAAGAAACTGCCATTTTATAACCAAGAACAAGTTTAACACCGTTTTTCACCAAAAATTCGTCTAGTCTATCCATTTGTTGTGGTAGATCGTCGGGTTTTCCGAAATTCGCCCAGTTGATCTTGATGATGATAAACATGCCGGCGGTGGGTTCCATGACGCTGAATTGGCCGGCCTGGTAAGATTCAGTTTCGTATAGAGCTTTCAAAGTGATATTTTTCCTATGGTTGTATTTGGAAGCGATCTCCATGATCCATTGGATCCAACTCTCGAACATAAGCTCTTTGAATGGAAGAGAGGAGGGCATGTTGGACTCGGCCATTGCCTTTATGGTGGAATAGACAATAGCCTGAGAAGTACCACTGGGGGCTCTTGTGGTGATGTCAGCCAAGTCCAAGACTTTCTCCAGGATGAATTTGTTGGCAACGATAAAGGATAGTCGCAAACCGGGAGCAAAAATCTTGGAGAAAGTTTCCAAGCGGATGACACGAGCCTCGGTATCCATAGTCAAAAACGACTTCATCAAAAACTCATTCAAATAGCGTTCGGTGGTCACGCTGCTGGATTGGTAAGGGTTGTCCAATGGATTTTCCGGGTCAAATGGTGGGAAATACAAGTAACCGTAGGGGTCGTCCTCGACAATGAGAAAGTCATGCCTCTGAGCCAGCTCGTAAATCTTTTCTCTTTTCCACTGGGGAACAGACATCCCCGTGGGGTTCTGGCCCGTGGCGATGGTGTAGAGGACTCTAGGCTTGTTCAAGTGCCCATAGGGCCCCGTAGACCAGTTTTCCAGCAGCTGGGACAAGTAGTCGACGTCGATGCCTTGAGACTCCCTGTCGGCGCTTAAGTTTATCTTGATGGGGACGACTGTCGCACCCGTGGCCTCCACGTTGGAGATTGCCGGGGTGAAAGTGAATTCTTCGATCATCACGGTGGTGGACTCGTCGCAGAAGGTCTCGAAGACCTTATACATCGAGTCGTTAGACCCGCCGGAAAGGATCACGTCCCAGTTGGAGTCCGCCTCATCGGAGAAGGCTGGGCGGTTAATCCTGGATACCATGTCTTTGGTAAACTGCAGCAGCGGTGGCAACCCTCTGGTTTCCGCGTACTGGAAAGAACGCGCAATGGGCAATTCGCTGGGGGACTCGAGGTCCAGGTGCGCCGTGGTGAACGAATCATGCCATTTGGGGTTCTCGTTGAAGGGCATCTTCGATATTTTCAAGTCAATGGCCTCGACCGGGAAAAACTTCTCATGGGGCATCCCACCTGCCAGCTCGATGACGCCATCGGGCAGCTCGGTGGGATTCCAGAAACTCTTCAAGTGCCTGTTTTCCACTCGCTTGGAAAGAAATGGCTGAAACTTCTTCTTCAAGGAGTCATAGTCGAGAGGGGCAGTGGAACCGGCGGTCATTATGTGCTGTGTTGTGAGCTTGGGTGTGTGTTTGAAACAAGAGATACAAGAACCCAGAGCAGAATCCATTTCCACACAATAGATAAGAACATAGATGGATACACCTATTATATACATACATTGTATATACAATGTGCCAAACATCCTTATCTACTCGTTTACCCCAAAGAAACAACACGGTTATCGGCGGCAACTCGCGGGTATACCCGCGAGTTGCCGCCGATTGTCGCCGTGGTGCGTGATCTAGGTATGCGGCTATAGTGTTTTCCCGCGCACGTGACCGGAAAGGGTCCATTTGGGCAAGCACGGCAAGATCCTTTTTTTAATCACAATGCAAACAAACACCAAACCATGTATATTCCGTGAAACACCTGCAATCAGGGACCCGTGCGGTTATGGACGCAGCAGCTCCCATACAACAAACATTCTTCATACACGTGCGCCGCCCCGTTACATGCACCGCAACACCCTAGCACGCCATATCTCTCTATTCCCACGTGGTCCGCCCTTATCTGCCTGCGCTATACAGCCTCGCGCGGAGTCACTGTAGCCACGTGCCTAAGCCTATTACTATGAGATCTTTCGCACACACGTATATAATAAATACATAATACAGATATATATTTACAGGGGGGCGACAGTCGCAGCCCATCGATATATAGCACCGTACACAAAAAAAATGGCAACAGCAGCCCCACAGCAAGAACAGCAGCAGCAGCAGCAGCCCCACAGAGGCAGGAGGATCTCCGAAGAGATCACCTCTCTTCTCAGGCTGAAGGAGTCCAGGAGACTCAATCCAGCCCCCTACTACACTCCGCGCAAGGCCTCGCAGTCGCAGTCGCTGGGCGACTGCACCTTCAAGCAATACAACGAGTACGCCAACGAGAAGGACTCGAGTATGCCGCAGCGCAACCGCGCGCTGGCCGCCAAGCTGAACAAGCTTACGCACGACTTCTGGGAGAACGACTGTGTCATCGACGAGGACATTTTCGAGGACTCCTCCGACGAAGAAGAACACTGACTGCATCGCCTCTATATACATTCTTCCTATACAGTACATATTGTAGAGCATTTCGATCTGATTGATATAAACCACCCACATTTTCCGACGTTACCCAGCTGGCACGCTCATGCCTCTTTTCCTTTTTTTCTTTTACGATCCGCAAACTGAGAGGAAAAAACTTAGAACAAAACAGTACACTGATCGTATATTGTATTGGGCTTTGGGATCCTCCCTCCTTCTTGTTAGCTCCAAGCGCAAACCGTTCATTGAGTGTTCTGTGACTGGTTTTCATGCGGATGCCATAATAGAGAACACAAACACAAGACTTTCGCACACCCCTTCACCTTTCTCCCTTTGCCTCGTTCCCCTCCCCTCCGCTCTTCTCCATGTCCAGGCCCATGGTAAGCACTACTCTAGCAGTCAATAACCTCACCAACACAAACGCAAACGTGACCGCTGCCAAGCACCTCTACCACCAGACCGTCGACTCACCTGCAAGATCCTCAATGACCGCCACAACCGCTATCAACTCCAACGGCAACTCCGCCAGAGACGACTCCACCATCGTCGGGCTGCACTACAAGATCGGTAAAAAAATAGGCGAAGGCTCGTTCGGTGTCCTCTTCGAAGGTACCAACATGATCAACGGCGTGCCCGTCGCGATCAAGTTCGAGCCCAGGAAGACTGAGGCTCCTCAATTGCGAGACGAATACAAAACTTACAAAATCCTAAACGGGACGCCCAATATCCCATACGCGTACTACTTCGGTCAAGAGGGCCTGCACAACATCTTGGTTATCGACCTGTTGGGCCCCTCCTTGGAGGACTTGTTCGACTGGTGCAGCAGGAAATTCTCCGTGAAAACTGTTGTGCAAGTCGCTGTGCAAATGATTACTTTGATCGAGGACCTGCACGCGCATGACCTGATCTACCGTGATATCAAGCCGGACAACTTCCTGATCGGTAGGCCCGGCCAACCGGATGCAAACAACATCCATTTGATCGACTTCGGCATGGCAAAGCAGTACCGTGACCCAAAGACCAAGCAGCATATCCCGTACAGAGAGAAAAAATCGCTAAGCGGCACTGCCAGGTACATGTCTATCAACACTCACTTAGGAAGGGAACAATCAAGAAGAGACGACATGGAAGCCTTGGGCCACGTTTTCTTTTATTTCTTAAGAGGCCATTTGCCTTGGCAGGGCCTAAAGGCGCCGAACAATAAACAAAAATACGAAAAAATCGGTGAGAAAAAAAGGTCCACCAACGTGTACGATCTGGCTCAAGGTTTGCCCGTACAATTCGGAAGGTATTTGGAAATCGTCAGAAGTCTTTCGTTCGAAGAATGTCCCGATTATGAAGGCTACAGAAAACTACTACTCTCTGTATTGAATGATTTAGGCGAAACAGCAGATGGAGAATACGATTGGATGAAATTAAATGACGGCCGTGGCTGGGATTTAAACATAAACAAGAAACCGAATCTACATGGATACGGTCATCCAAATCCACCAAATGACAAATCAAGAAGACATAGAAATAAACAGCTTCAACTTCAACAGCAACAACAACAGCAACAACAGCAGCAACAGCAGCAGCAACAGCAACAACAGCAGCAACAACAGCAACAACTAGAACAGCAGCAACAACAGCAACTAGAGCAACAGCAACAGCAGCAATATGCTCAGAAAAATGATGCTGATTTGCGCAATTCTCAATATAAACCAAAACTAGACCCTACTTCCTATGAAGCATACCAGCATCAGACCCAGCAAAAGTATCTACAAGAACAACAGAAGAGACAGCAGCAGCAACAACAACAACAACAACAACAGCCTCGTGTTCCAGGTATATCTCAACCTCAACCCCAATCCCAACCTCAATCCCAACAATTTGGTGTCACTCGCTACCAACCGCAACAACAACCCTCCGCTGCTCTAAGGACCCCTCATCAGCAACTAAATGATGACAGTTCAAGCTTAGCAGCTTCTCGTAAAGGCTTCTTCCAAAAGTTAGGTTGTTGCTAAAAAAAAAAGATTTTCTTTACGTAATTGATGTCTCACATCTTTATAAATGAGTATATTTGTATATCTTACACCGAACGACATTTATCATATTTATTTAATTCTATTTTTTTCTACAAGCATTATGTAAGGTCAATGACTTCGGATTGTATGGGCCCTGGACACTCGTTCTCATCATCAAGTACCACAATTTCCAATAAGTCGTCGTTATAATCATTTATCTGATCTTTACTACTCTTATTCTCTCCACACCAACGATCATCCTTATACCTTCTTTCAGCTGCCAAGGCTGCCATCTCTCTTGGAGTTTTGCCCCTGTTCGGGGACGGCTGTCCCCCCAGACACAGAGTCCCCAACTTAACACCTTTGCCTCTTCTTCTTACTACCCCCGTATTAGTACTTACCCCTGTCATGGGATACCTATTCGAAAGTACATTCGAACTCCCACCAAGACGTTGGCCGCTACCCAAAAACGCGTCATGCAGCCCCATCTGTTCAATAACCCATTGCCTCCCAATCAGCCCGTCTAACTTATCGTAAAACTTTTTGTCATGAGGTCCAAATAAGTTGTGAGTTAATTCGTGCAACATGGTGCCCATTATGGATTCCATCGGTAAAAACTGAGACTCGTCCGTGGGACATCGTAGTCGTAACATTATCTTTAGTCCACGATTAATGTTCATCCCCAATAGCCGTTGGTCGTGAGGATAAAATTCCACGAGACTAACCACTTTAAAGCGGTTTTCCCTCATCAAGTAGGACACTTTGTGTGCAACTTCCTTCATTATATTTAGTGCATATTCCTGATCGGGCTTACGTTGCAAAACGGCTACATTCTGAATATGAGGGTTCTTGTGAGCAGCTGTTCCCCGGGATCCGGTCATATCATTGTATCTACTTGGTCGATTTCCCTATTTTCTTTTTGCCCTCATCAACCTTTTTGATATTCTGAATTGTTTTCAAATTGTCTTAAAACAGAGCGCAAAAAGAAAAAGTGTCAAATTTTATTCACCAAACCACCAGATTATTGGCATAGTGAATTGAGAAAAAGAAAAAATATAGACATAGGAGCGTACCAATGGGGAAGAAAAAGAGCAAGAGCCAAGTACGTTCTAATGGTACTAATGGTGCTGCCGCTTCTTTTAAGAAGGCAACATCTTTGCCACCTTTGGGGAATAAGCTAGGTAGCACAAGCTTCACAGCTATAAATACACTAACAAAACCCGCACTGTTTTCGTTTTACGACGAAGATATCACTAAGAATGAAGGCGATGTTTATGATAAGACATTGCTGTCCAATGCTTCTCAGCTGGAAATGGTTCCACCCCCTGACGCAGTGAAACACGAGAAATCGCTGTATGTGAAAATACTTAATTTCATTGCAGCAGTATTTATCCTCTTCATAGCCGGGGTTCTCTTCCCCATGATATCAGAGTGTTTATTTGATAATGATCAGCTGGCAAAGGGAGATATCACGTCTTTTCTGCAACGTGGTATAGAATTAAAGAATAGGTTTGTTTCGGACCCAGACATGGTACCAGATTGGGCTGTCTTTGGTACTGAAGGTGTTATCTTGGGATCTATAGTACCATTCATCGATTGTTTTATCAAGTGCCGCCGCCTTCAAAGTACTAGGTCATCGATGTATAAGAACTCGTTGGGATCATTCATTAGGTGTGCTAATACTCTTTTAGGTATAATATTTGGTATTAGGAAAATTGAATGGTCTTCCTCCTTGCAGGCAGCTGGTGCATGGAGCTTGCTGAATATCGTCATGTGGTTATTCTTTGATGGCACCCTAACTGTCCTGGTTTCAGGCCTAGTTGTCGGTGCAATTAGTGCATTCACTTGCACTCAATATGTCTCGCAATTATCAAAGACAATATATTTTATAGATTTCTATTTTTTTGGTTTTTTGATGTTTAGCAAGTTGGGCAGATATTTATTCGATTAAATATTCTTCCTAGAGATATATAGACAGATTGATATCCATAAATAAAATATAACGAATTTTGAGTCTCATCCAACCCCCTTTTGACTAAGTGTACAAAAAGACAACAAAAAAATAAACCAAAACACAAGAGTGATAAAAAGTATACCGTACAAATATGTACATATACACAAGTAGCTGTTACTCGGCAAAATGAATATTGAAATGCAAGGCTCAGCCGAATCTGGTAATGATAAAGAGAGAGAGAAAAAAAGTAATATCACATAATATCATATCTTCATTATTTACTTATTTGGAGATCTTGGTGGAGGTCCACTTGAAATGCTTCCTTGTCTCGAAATAGAGTCGCCACCGCTACTACTACTCATACGTCTTCTAATAATAGACTCTCTGAGACCGCTGGGATTGGTGACTGGAAGATTGTTACTGGAATTATTCACGATAACATCGTCCGATTTAATAACACCAGCTTTCTTCAAGGCATAATCACCGCTGTCAAAATATTGACGATCTTGCATCTTGTGTCGCAACAGATCCTTCTTAGATGGCAGCTTTCCATACATTTTGTATAATTTTAACTCTTGTGGTGACAACTTCGATAAATCCAATCCCTCTTTAGTAAACCCTTGCGGATTACTCAAATCCACTCTACTGCTGGTAGGTGAAAGATCCTCTGACATGAATGGTAAACTTGATTGGCGCTCTCCTTACTGGTACTTGCACTGGTATTATGCGTGCTGGGTTCCTTAACTCCAATATTTCCCTCGTGCTCACATATTATCTAAAAAGATCTTTTTCTCGTTCGATGTATATTCAGCTAATTTACGCTCTTTACGAAAAAAAAAGAAGAGTGGCACTGGCATGCTTAAAGGATAGAATGTTTGCAAAGACAGAAAGTAAGCAAAGTTCGCACGGAACAAGTTAGGTTAGGGTGCTAAGTAAGTTTATGTTACAGATGAATCCGTTGTGGAGTTGTGTTATTTTGGTTCTGGCAGCCGTGATTGGGGCCACTGCCATTCAAGGACTCCAGGAGGATTATAGTAAATATGGTGTTTATAGGTTCACTTCTGAGGACAGTTCTACGTTGTTTAGGGATGTAATCGCACCCTTAACTGACGATTATGATGTATGGACGAGGAGCAATAAATTCATAGATATTAAGTTACCTAAAGACATAGGTGAGCAGGTAAAGGAGGGACGGTTGATCATAGATGATATGAACCAATTAATACAAGACACGATGCCTACTAGACAGGTGGTCGCACATGATCAGAGGGTTTTTGAGAATTTGCAAGAATTTTTTTTCAGCGAGTATAGAGATTTGGATACCGTCTATATGTGGTTGGATCTTTTGGAACGAAGCTTCCCTAATTTGGTTAAGCTGGAACATTTGGGGAAAACGTTTGAAGGAAGAGAATTGAAGGCTCTGCATATATCTGGCAACAAGCCTGAATCCAATCCAGAAAAAAAGACCATTATTGTTACAGGTGGAATCCACGCCAGAGAGTGGATCAGTGTAAGCACAGTCTGTTGGACGATTTATCAGTTGTTGACCAAATACGGTTCGTCCAAAAAGGAAACCAAGTATCTGGACGATTTGGACTTTTTGATCATACCTGTTTTCAACCCAGATGGATACGCATACACATGGTCTCATGATAGATTGTGGCGCAAGAACCGTCAAGAAACTCATGTTCCACAATGTTACGGGATCGACATCGACCATTCCTTTGATTTTCAATGGGAAAAGGCACATACACATGCGTGTAGCGAAGAATATAGTGGGGAAAAGCCTTTCGAAGCTTTGGAGGCATCCGCCTGGAACGAGTACATCAATGGAGCTAAAGGAAATTATAAGATTTATGGTTACATTGACATGCATTCGTATGCGCAGGAGATTCTGTACCCCTACGCATATTCATGCGACGCCTTACCCAGAGATTTGGAAAACCTGTTGGAATTGTCGTATGGTCTATCCAAGGCAATACGTTCAAAATCAGGTAGAATTTACGATGTAATCTCTGCATGCAAGGATCGTGGTTCCGACATATTCCCTGGCCTTGGTGCGGGCTCCGCCTTGGACTACATGTACCACCATAGAGCTCATTGGGCATTCCAACTGAAGTTAAGAGACACAGGAAACCATGGGTTCTTACTGCCCCCGGAAAACATCAAGCCTGTGGGTAAAGAAGCATATGCGGCCTTGAAGTACTTCTGTAATTTCTTACTAGATCCAGAAATATAACTGATACCATAATGTCCATATATCCAGTCAAAAATACACTATATAAAATTGAAAAAAAGAAAAGGAACGCCCTTATATATATATTTATTTACATTCTCCAAATCATTGTTACTAACCTAGGCTACCGGCACGCGGTGAATAGGATCAGATAATCAACAGTAAATCACCTAGTGCTGCTTCAGAGCGCTTGAACACGCCTCCTGATAGACCATATCGTCTTTGATAATCAACGTTGAAAGAGGGTTAAACTCTCAGATCATCGTTGACGGAGTTATTTTACGATCATGTATAGTTGATTAAAGATATATATCCTTATAGTTCGGTCACCTTGGCCTTTGGCATCTATCAAGCTATCGATTTTGCAAACGTTTAATCGAGTATCCGCGTTTTTTTGGTTTAGTTATATCCATTAAGCTCCAGTGGGGTGCGTCTAATTGCGTTATACTAAAAAAAAGAAAGCAAGCTTTTACAATAGGGCTGAAGGGAAACTTTACAATTTCGATAATCTAGTCTCAAGAAGTTGCTGTTTCTCGAAGCCACAACTTTTTTTTGATTCAGCATTTTGCATAAACGTGGTTTGTTCGTCAAGGATGGCTCTGCCGATAGAGAGCAAACTATTCATAACGACTAATAGGATCGAGAGGCTAAAGTCACCCTCATCTTCATCAACATGCTCAATGGACGAAGTTCTCATTACATCAAGCAACAACAGCAGTTCTATTTGTTTAGATGCTATACGTCAACTTCCTCGGGAAGGCATCTCCGGTCCAATAAATGTTTCTAAGGGAACTACTTCTACTGCTCTTCTTCTAAAGCATGATCTTTTCGAGCACATAGATCCCCTTCCAGCTTATCCACCAAGCTATGGTTCAGTCAATCCCAACAAAGAGGTGCGCTTTCCCACGTTTGGCGATACCGCACCATGCCTCAAGACTTCTTTACCTCCTTTGTATTCTCCGGCAGTTAATGAGTTGACCTTAATATCGTTAAAATTGGAGAGACTTTCTCCTTATGAACTGTCCAGTAACAGGAATTGGAAGAATTTTCTTTTAGAGATCAATTCAACCCAGTTAAATCTTTACCATATTGACAATTCCTTGACAAAACACATTAGGAACTATTCGAGTGGGGAAACAAAATCAGAAAAAGAGAATAGGAACAACAGCGAGCCGTCCTACCGCAGCGATCAGTCGCAGCATTTGCATCACCGTTTATTTACGTTGCCTACGAGATCTGCGTCGGATTTTAAGAGATCAGATCAAGAACGCATCTCTTTTAGAGTTAAACGCGACCAATCTCGTTACTTGACCAATGAGGCCCTTTATAAGTCATTCACCTTACAAAACGCAAGATTTGGTATACCAACAGATTATACCAAAAAAAGCTTTGTGCTGAGAATGTCATGTGAAAATGAACAGTTTTTATTGAAGTTTTCTCATATAGATGACCTGATAGACTGGTCAATGTACTTGTCTGTCGGTATATCAGTATCGTTAGATTTGGAGATCAGGGAATATCCAGACTACCGAGTAGTTCCTAGGAGGAGAAGAAGGAGACGAAGAAGAAGGAGAAGAAGAAGAAGGCATACTCAAAAAAGTGAAAGTTCGATGGGGTCATTCTCGCAACGATTTATTCGTTCCAATTCTAGACCAGATCTAGTTCAAAGATATAGTACTGGATCCAATACTAATAACAACGCTAACGTTAGAGAACGTTCAAACACTTTCGCAACTGGTCTACTAGATTATTACTGCTCGGGCTTATCAATCTCGTCTGACGCTTTATCAGCGTCTTCTGGTGCATCGAGAGAAGTTACTGACAGTAATACATTTGAATTATCAAGATCTTCATCTGGATGCTCAGTCTCTCGTTCGATTGCATCTAGAAGCTTAAAATTCAAAATTAAGAATTTTTTTAGACCCAAAAATTCTTCACAAACAGAAAAGCTTCACAGACTTAGATCAAACTCAAGTAACCTGAATAGTGTGATTGAAACGGAAGAAGAGGATAATCAATCTGAACTTGATGGAGGAAACAATTTAAAACATCGCGTTTCAGGAAATTCTGCAAGTACGGTGGAACTTCCATTGTGTAGAGATAGAGCCGTTCCTCCGCCTCAAAGACAACCATTAAGGAACGCAATCAGCGAGGAGGTGGTTCCTATTAGGTTTCCGAATAGTGCTACAGTTAATAAATTGGTTTCTCCGATTCCTGAGTTAGTCAATACTGCACCTACTGGTAAGCAATTACATGTCGATGGCTGTGAAATTATGTTACAGTCACAAAATTCAGTTATGAAAGAAGAGTTACGAAGTGTTGCTTCGACTTTGGCAGCCAATGAAAAGAACGGGGTCCCGATTAGAGCTGTTTCTCGAAGTCCTTCATCATATGTGTCTGAAATGGCCTTTGATGGCGGTTTTACTACAGATTTATCTCAAAGTAGTAGGTCAGTTTCTCTCACAGAGAGTAACTCTCAGGTGAATGGAAACGAGAGTGTTGGTGGGACTGATGATGACGAAAGTGAAGATGATAGTGAAGATGATGGTAATAATAGCCATGTTTATGGTAGTGAAAATGATTATCCAAGTTTAATAGAACAGAGAATGAGGAATAGAAGGCGGGCGTCTTCTACTTTAAGCTGTTTATCAAATGTCCCATATGGAACTGACGATGTAAAATGGAAACCACCCGTTAAGGAGGTTTCAAGAAGACGTTATTTGAGAGATTCTTTAAAGTGCATTAAACCATTTTTGGATAGTAACGACTGTTTGGGTAAAGTTGTTTATGTTTCTGTTCCTGGTCCTGCTTTCAAAACTAGTAATATAGTTCATGTTTGCAGTAGTCAGGCTTTGGTAAAGAATCACTTTTTGAAGGGTTATATCGTTGGACCTACAGAGTTAATAGAGCTTAACTGTAAAAACAAGAGCGCAATTGCTGGGATAGCAAAAGACATTAAAGATGAGGATGATGACGACGGCAATGAGGACGATGGTGATAATGGTGATGATGACGACGAGGACGAAGATGATGACGATGACGATGATGAAGATGATGGAGATGATGAAGATAATGAAGATGAAGAAGATGACGAGCAACAGAATACTGCATGAATAATATTGCTACAACACGCGTTTTGTAGAGACATTAGCACAAGTATGGCGTCTAAAAAGAAGAAAATGGTCTTGATGAAGATTCATTTTTCAACTTGTTATGGCGGGGGGGGGGGGAGTTTATTTATTTACTTATTTTTTTATTTTGTTTTATACATTTAAATTGCGTTTTCTTTTGGGTGAGCTTTCTTTTCGACACTAATTTTTGCATGTATTTTATTGGTTTCGACGCATTACATGAAAATAGTAAGTATCATTTGTTTTCACTTATATAAGCAAGGAAAATGGAACTTTAAAAGATGTTTTAAGAGTTTTGAGAATATCGCAAACTGTTATTGGTTAGCATATACATTTCTTTTATAATTTTGTATCTGGTTTTCAATATGGTGGTCAAACAGAGTATGTCGATGATAAAAGCATGAAATAAGCTACAGACGGATCCTTATTAATCGACAACAGTGCCGGAAATTTTCAAAAAGTTTCGTATTTAACAAAAATATTCGGTTGAGAGATAGTACGAGCTGGAAACACACTGGAAGATATGGCGTCATTTCTCGAAAAGAGTCAAATTGTAAAACGGAACGCATGGGATTTTACTACTTTTTTAGCTTTGTTGATAGTAATCAAGAATTTTGAGAGTAATATTCAGTAGTAAATGTAAGGTTGATTGTCATTATTAATAAGTGTGCGACCGATTTGTGTTTCAGAAGAGAACACACTTGAGTTTTTTGAGATGCGTGAAGCATATCGTTCTATTTTGGTAATATTCTTACGATGAAACGCATGATTTAAAGGCAGGTAGTCATCTATGTAAAGCTCACTAGCAAAGATTTTTAGCACTTCAAACGTTTAAATGATCCCACCATAATAAAATAAAAAAACACTTTACCTAACATTTCACTTTCATCTTACATATACTACCGATTTAGCAAAGCTGGTCTGTCTAACTGGAAGAAAAGGGTAGTATTATGGTTGGCAGTGTGTATAGTTAACATTGCTTCGAGATGAAAATTCGAACCAAGTGCCATTTGATGATCGCAGTAATCGAAAAAGGTATTACTTTCCGTCACAGTTAAACGGCGTTTGCCTTATAAAGCAGAAACAGATATCTTTGAATCTCATTAAATTATGACTGAAGTGTGAGGGGAAGCATTGAGAAGAAAATTCAATAACAACGTAAACGAATCGGAGTCGGTGCTCGATTAAAAGGGTTTGGTGCGCTTAGATTTAAGTAGGTTTCCCTACTGGTAACATTTTCTTTTTCGTTCTATATTGATTTTCTTAGGAAAAGTGTTTTCACCTTTTTTTTCATTTTCGCGATCTACATCAATAAGTAATAGTGATATTGATAATAAAATTAATGATAATAACAAGAACGCTCTTAATAAAACATCGACATAAAATAAGAGGCGAATGCTGATGCTACGCATACAATTGAGGAATTGAAAAAGAACGGCTAATGAACCAGTTGAGTGATAGTGATGCTTTGTACAATCAGCCGATAGTAATCGACAATGGTTCGGGCATTATTAAGGCAGGGTTCAGCGGTGAGGAAAAACCTAAAGCTTTGGAATACTCTCTCGTGGGACATGCGAAATATGATAAAGTTATGCTTGAGGGTCTCCAAGGAGATACATTTGTTGGAAATAAGGCGCAAAGACTACGCGGTTTGCTCAGACTACAATATCCCATTGAACATGGTGTGGTGGAAGATTGGGATTCTATGGAACTTATATGGTCACATATTTTAAATGAAGTATTGCAATTGCAAAATATAGAAGAACATCCTTTGTTGATTACGGAAGCTCCCATGAACCCTTTGAAAAATAGAGAAGTTATGGCTCAAGTGTTGTTCGAAACGTTTAATCTTCCTGCTTTATACGTTTCGAACCCTGCTGTTTTATCGTTATATGCCAGCGGAAGAACTACAGGCTGCGTGGTTGATTGTGGTGAAGGATATTGTAGTACGGTTCCGATTTATGACGGTTTCGCATTACCTGCATCTATGATGAGGATGGATATCGGAGGGAGAGATATCACTAAACATTTGCAATTCCAATTACGAAAATCAGCCGGCGTTTCTTTATTTTCTAGCAGTGAACGTGAGATTGTTCGTACGATCAAAGAAAAAGTTTGTTATCTGGCAACAGACATTAAGAAGGAAGAAAACACATATTTGCAAGAATCTCAGGATTTTACGTCTGTATTCAAGCTACCTGACGGTAAATGTATAAAAATCGGGAATGATCGATATCGTGCCCCAGAAATATTGTTCTCTCCTCAAATCATCGGCTCAGGATATGACGGATTATCGGACATGTGTATGCAATCGATTTGGAAAGTCGACTTGGACTTAAGGTCAACTTTTCTTTCATCGATAATCCTTAGCGGCGGAACTACAACTCTCCGAGGGTTCGGAGATCGAATGTTACATGATTTAGAAGCATCTACTAAAGGAACCTCTAAGATAAAAATAATAGCACCTCCAGAAAGAAAATACACTACGTGGGTCGGAGGTTCTATTTTAACGGGGTTATCTACCTTTCAAAGGCTTTGGACCAAGAAATCTGACTGGCTGGAGGATAATACCCGTGTGTATTCCAATCTAATGTAGGAATTGATGTTACTAGATCCTTCAAAATTTTTAATTATATGGACATTTGATATATTTATATTTTTAAGAAGTTAATTAAACATGCTTAGTAAAATTGATAACTAAAAGGGGACAATAAAGCGCAAGAACGAGCAAAGATGATCCGAAATGAAAAACTTAACATTTGGTTGGCACTTTCTGTTGTCCTTGGGCCTTTAAAATGGAAATATTGAGATGAGAATTTTTTTTAAACACAGTAGTATCTGTCACCAAAGTCACCTAAACCTGGAACCAAATACTTGTGTTCATCTAAACCTCTGTCTAGAGCACCGGTAACAATCTTGACATCTGGGAAAGCAGCGTGATATTTGTCAATACCTTCTTTACTACAGATTAAGTTTAAAAAGTAAATTCTTTCTGGCTTGACGCCTCTCTTGATCAAGACTTCAGTAGCCATAATTGCACTACCACCAGTAGCCAACATTGGGTCTAATAAGAAGACGTATCTATGAGAGATATCTTCTGGTAGTTTTTCATAAAACAACTTTGGTAAAGCGGTTTCTTCATCTCTTTGAATCAAAATCTTACCAATACGTACGGATCTACAACAGTCCCTCAAACCCTGTTCCATAGATTCACCAGCTCTAACAATGGAAACACCACAGATCTTACCCATGAATGAAACACCATCGAAGTTTTCGCTGGTGTCGGTTTCTACAATTTGCTTTTGCACAGGGAGATGGTTCAAACCTTCTTCAACCAATAACCTGATGATTCTGTCGGAGTAGAAAATGAAATCGGGTCTAGCGGTTTTCTTATTTCTGATAATAGTGTACAAACCTAACAGTTGATTAGTTTGAGGTAGCAAGTAAACGTTCTTATATGGTTCTGAAGACATTTTTTATTGATCCTGAGTGTTGATTTGAGGCCCTTCCTAGAATATGTAAGATATACAAGACACAAGAATGGTGAAGCTGAAGAGAGTAACGGTTTATTGCTCTAGAAGAAATGTAATTAGGTCTGAAAGAGGAATTTTAACAATGTATATATACCTTTTTTATGAAGCATCTTCGAAAGAAAAAAAAAAAAATTGAAAAAACCTTGAAAAATAGAAAATGTCCGTCGGGAAATGGTTTGAGCCGTCGGTTTTATTTGCGATGAGACAAATTGTATAGAAAAATTTATTTTGCTATTGCGATCCTCTTTCTTTACAGTTTATAAAATAATTCTACGTGCCCAATATCAGGGGAAAAGAAAGTGACTCCTACCAAAAATTTAATACACAGGAAGAACCGCCCATATAACTAGCTAACGCTTGGTGTGGGGGGAAAGGAACTCCGCGCTCTGATAGTACTATATATGTGGGTATGTCCTGCAAACTCTAATACGATAAGTGTGTCGATTCGTCGGATGCAATAACTACTTGGATACGTCTTCCATCCACTAGAGCACCATGAAACAATTTCCTTACTTTTTCTAGGGATTGGGTCGTAGGATATGCTAGTCGAACTTTTGCAGTGGCGGATCCAGAAGGCAGATCCCTCACCTTGACGTGAGCTATCTGCACTTGTGAAAGGTTTTGTAGGACGTTTTTCAGGTTTTCGTGGTTTACGCCCAATGTCAGATTGAACAGCATCAATAATTTATCCGATGCGTCTGAATTGGTTGAGATAACGAGCTGACTGCCACTTTCCATTTCTCCGTCAAACTGTTGTCGCTGCTTCTTGCCATTAAGAGTATTGGAACCCCATGAGATGTTCATTTTATTTATACTGTTGGCCTTCCGGGCTCTTCTTTTGCTAGAAGGGCCACGTTCTGATGCTTCGTGGACATCACCCCAGCCAGGACCAGTACTAACATTGATTTGATGCCTGTTATCACTCTTATTATTAGTCCTTATTCCATTTTTCTTAATTCCTTGCGGAACATTATTTCTTTTGTCTATGGCTCCTTGAGCCTCTCTCAACAGTACTCCGATGTCATTACTGCTAACTAGTTTACCGTTTACTACGCTAAATCCCTCTTTCGTATGCTTTACAGGTGTTTTCTTAGGTGTAGTAGCTTTTCTAATCCTGTCCATGGGAACTACTCTGTCTATTAAACGTTTACCCCCGGCGTTCTTCTTGCTGTTTGCCTTGTTCCTAGCCATTCTTGAATTGCAGTAAATCTAACCACCAGTATTGGTCTAGCGCTTCATAAACTAACTAACTATTATGAGCTTAGATTAAATTCACACTGGCGTGTTTTCTAGTAGAGCCAGGAACCTTTTTTTTTCACCTCAGAAGGGCTCTCCGTTACCCGGTCCGTCTGTCAGACTCTACTATGCTTTACAGCGACAGTAATTAGAAATAGTAGTGGAAAATGTTGAAAACAACATCAACATCGATGTGTATTTGACAAATTGTAAGGCGTTCATAAATGTTACGGCCGTCATCGTCACCATAAATCATGGTTTGCTCAAGTCCATTTCCTTTTCGCGTTTCTTCTTCTGATGGAGCCTCGAACGCTTCTTTCTTTTTCTTTTTCTTTCTTTTGTAGCTATGCCACTTTGCACTTTCTTTTTATGGCATTTCGCTCGTTTACTCCTGAAAAGCTCAAAAAAGAAAATAACACAGATCACCTGTAACATTGGTACCTGGTGGAGATGACAAATCTAGATCTTCAATATTGCTTTTTATGTCAAAGGTTTCTTTTGAGTCATTTCTTTTTAGCTCCACTTCTTGGCAAAAAAGAAGCTACGTTACATTCGAACTTGAAAGACCGAGTAATACTATATAAACGCAACCTTGAAGTCCAGAAATACTATATCTTGGATTTTATCTTTTGTACAATTCTTCTTTTACTTATATTACTTATATTACTCTTTAGTATATATATACCTATAATTGACAGAAAAACAAAAGACACCATTAATATATTCAACTATGAAGTACACATTCGTTTCCGCCTTGTTTGCCGCTACCAATATTTTCGTTGCTCAGGCTCAAATAAATAACTCTTCAGATTCATTTTACTTACAGTTTTCGAACAACACACTTTCAGACCTAAAGGGGAAGTTTAATGTCTCAGATAAAATATTCGCCGCCAGCTGGCCTTTGCCCCTGGAAATCCAACCAGATGGATCACTAGTTGCTGATGTAACTAACACAGACAACAAACCAACAACTTTCTCTATAACCTCCGAAAAAAGTTTAGTCAGCAACGATAACAGCACTCTGGATTCAGCCACATATCAAAGCAACGCATCCTCTCTAACCGGATTCGATGTCGCAAACAGTGTTTTGACTTTTAAAGGTCTAGAAAAGTGGACTATCAATGTAGACGGCACATTGGTTACCATCAATTTACCTACAAGTGAAAGTTCAGGTGTACCTGTTACATTAGACGCTGTCACTATTGGTGAACCTACCCTAACGCAACTTATCCCGCAACAAAAGAACATAGTCAGGGCGGCTGTCTATGATGTTGGTGGATGGAACGGCTCATTGTATCGCTCCAATAGCACTGCAGTTTCTGACCATCATCCTGTTAGAAAGCAAGATGCTGCCGTTTCTCAGATTAGTGATGGCCAGGTCCAAGCCACTTCCATTTCAACTGCTACTGCTACTATTCCAAACAATACTACTTACATTTCTTCTTATGAAGGTGCTGGTATGAAGATGGAATCTAAGAATATGGGTTGTGTAATTGGATTGGCAGCTTTATTATTTTTATGATTTTTTTCTGAAACCCAACAAAAAAGATATTTAAATTTAAATATATAAAATCCAAAAAAAATAAATAGTTTTAAGAATTTTAAAATCAAAAAGTCTTTGTCAAGCTCATAAACTTTCCATTAATTTCTTCTTTTCCCATCGTACTATTGCTAAAATTAGATTCGACCATCGTCCATCTTTTACTAGTGTAGATAACTAGCGGTGTAGTGAGTAATAATTATTAAAAAGAAGCATTTCATTTTAATAATATATAAAAAACACACACGGGCTGGTTATACGAAACCCAATGGTACAACATTGTTCGGAATTGAATTATAAGGTATAAGGTATTACTCACTTCCTTATATGTTAATTCATAGTTGAGATAAGTGTGGATTTTGATGTAATTGTTGGAATTCCATTTTTTAATAAGGCAATAATATTAGGTATGTAGATATACTAGAAGTTCTCCTCGGTGATTTAGGAATCCATAAAAGGGAATCTGCAATTCTACACAATTCTATAGATATTATTATCATCGTTTTATATGTTATCATTCATTGATCCTACTACATTATTAATCCTTGCGTTTCAGCTTCCACTAATTTCGATGACTATTTCTCATCATTTGCGTCATCTTCTAACACCGTATATGATAATATACTAGTAACGTAAATACTAGTTAGTAGATGATAGTTGATTTATATTACAACAATTTTGAATCATACACGACTGTACGTCGAAATCACTTGTTCCAACAAATGAAACTTAACGTGCTCTGGTACGGTCCTGATCAATAAAACTGAATTTGAAAAAAACTACTTATTTGCTGAGTTTAACAGGTCGTAGTCAAATAATTTGAAAAGACTTAGCAATTAATACTCTGACAGACTTTTATAAAATATTAGCGGATTTAGCTCAGTTGGGAGAGCGCCAGACTGAAGAATAAACTTCGGTCAAGTAATCTGGAGGTCCTGTGTTCGATCCACAGAATTCGCAATTATTTTTTATATTATTTAAAAAAATAAAAAATTTCCTTCTGAAAAATTGGTAGTGAGATTTACATTATGACAAGATTCGAATCATTTTTTTTACTTAATGCTTATAAAAACTATCTTCTTCGAACGATTCTTCGCTAGTGAATATACGCGATGGTAGAGTACCACTTGCTACTAATTTGACACCTTTAGAACATAGTCGATCCACGTTTTCTGCTTCCATTCTTTGATAATAATTTTGAAACGAACCTGTTTCAAGTATTCTTGAAAATGTTCTTGGTACATCCTCTTCCATTGCTGGAAGAAGTGCAGTTTCTAAGTGGAAATTTTCTGCTGAGTTAGGTAGTATTGAAAACGAGATATTTGGAAGAGAAAGTTCGTTCCCAGAGCTAGTTTTGCATTCAGATCGTGAATAGACCTCAATTCTTGAATAATTCTGCTCGATACATTTTTTCTCTTTTGTGATATCGTATTTTTCATGCGGTAGTTGACTGATCTTTTTGAATGCTAGCGAACCGACTTTAAAAACGTTTTCATGTTCAAAGGTGTATGCTGGTTTTAGTTCAATTTGCTTCATATTAACAGAAATACTGCTCGAATATGCCAAATCTTCATTTTCTAGAACTTCTTCTATATCCCTTGAGGAGGAGCTCGGATATTTCAAAGAGGAATCTGGATATTGAGTTTTCAAGCCACCCAATTTATTCTCGATATGCTCAAGAGTTTCTACCCTTCTTCTTGGCCTAATAAACGGATCCTCGTTTTCCTTTGAACCTTCTTCTGGAGTTGATTGCCTCGATTTAATTGGCGAGCTAGGTATACCAGAGTTCAATACATCTACAGTTACTTTGGATCGCCTCTTTGCAGGTCTTGCATTTAAGCAGCTTTCTTTCAATGGCTGTGGTGTTGTTGAGGCCATTCTTTTTTTAGTGTTGTTTTGAGAAGAATTAACACTCGAGGGGGTTCTTACGGTTATTCGTTGAGATGACGCATAATTAGACGGAGATCTTCCTCTAATAATAAGAGGGGGCGTTTTCATTTCTTGCAGATATACAAATACTCCTTTTGATCCATTTTTCAAGGCCAATTCATCGTAAGGAATTCCAGGTTTAACATTATGCAAGCTGTCTGGATCTACAACTGCACCTAATATTACATGCAAGCTAAAATGCTTATTTTGTTGCGATGGTTTCTTCACACTAATTGAAGAAGCAAATTGAACTCTTTCATAACGGGCAACCTTTTGAATAGAATTTTCTGGGTAGGAGAACAATAAAGAATCCACTCCGTATTCTTCATAATTAACCTGATCTCTATGCAAATAAAAAGTGGAATCGTATTTCTTCATTTTAGCAATATTTCGAACATTCGATGCTTCTCTAATAATTTGATGTTTTGGTAAAGGGGAAGGAATTAAGGGACATACAGAGGGACAAAATTGAGGCCCTTTATCACGTTTAGCTGTGTGTTGAACAAGATTAATTTCTGTTTCGTCATCGTCATTCTTAGCTCTTATCTTGATAGCAAAATACTGCACTCTTAATTTGTCGTCTAACGAAGAATCTTCAAACTGCAGGTCAAAAACACCCTTTAAAAATGAATCTGAGTCACAATTAATTGTTTCAAATGTGGATACTAAGGTAAAGTAATTTCGTTTATAACCTACCCATTCTTCATCAATATGATCGAACCCTCTGTCAATTCTTGGAATAATCCGCAACTGCAATTCCTTTCCAGTCTGAGAGTCCACCACTGAACAATAGTCCCTGACCAATTCAAATGGAGGACCCACTTTGAACTGTAACGTTGATCTGGGGGCAATCTTAAGTTTCCTTTTATCAAAATAATTTGAAGTGGTACCGTCTTCATTCAACTGCGTGAGGATCATAGGCCCGTCTTCCTCTTGTTCTGTACTCAATTCTTTTTCATATTTAGACACGAGCTCATCCTCCAAGATTGGGTCTGCATTTTCTATTTCATTCATTTTAAGTGCTTTTTTATATTACCGTTTTCCCTCTTTATTGAATGTTTATTAAACTTTTAATTTCTACTTTAGTAGATGACACAAAATGGGGGACAACTGTAATGGAGGTTACCTCTTCAACACAAAAGATGATTGTCCAATAGAGTTTACAGAGAGCTCGGCGGTTCAGCAAAAGACTTTCTTCGAGAGGGCTTTTGAGATCTCTTTTTGCCCTTTTGTGTCGTACAGCCTGGGCGAATTTCTGACACTTTGCCGTCCAAGCCGCGCTTGAACAAAAAACGTCAAATAGCCGCGGAGGTGATAAGGTGAGGCCAGGTTTATCTCGACAGCGATAAAAGCACTATGTATATCGAAAGTTTCTATCATTCTATAATATAATATTATCTATTACACAGACTAGAGACCGGTTGTCCCGCAGAGCAATAGAGAATTTGGTTTTGTTTAAATAAAGGGAAGACAAACGAACAGAAAATATGTGAACAAAGTCCGGTTTTATGTTAGCTTGGAGTGCTTGATGGACAAAGCGTAAACATCCAGGTATTTAGAAAATTCATGAATGACTTCATTCATAAACATGATATGGACACCCAATGAAAGACCAAACCCAAGCCAAGATAAGGCATAGACAATTCTGTCAAGTTCAATTCCCCAAGCAACCTGGCATATCTTGTACAGAATTAACTGGCACAAGGGAATTAGCATTGGTGAATTGAACATAGGGAAATCCTGCTTAGTTAAATGACAGACAATGATTCTTCCTACAGTGAATGCTCCTGTGAAGCCGATGGATAGGATAAAAGCAAGTGTAATAAAACGTGGCTGCATCCACACTAGTAAAGCAATGCTTGCAAAATAGGCAAAAAATGGGAAAAGTCCTTTTATAGCACTTCCTTGCTCGATTTGTGTAACATTGTTAGTCGAAGAAGTACTATTTCTATAGTATTTATCCACGTTTCTTTTTGCAGATAAAGCATTCAATACCAAACCGAAGACAGATAAGGAGAACACAACATCCAAAGTGTCCACATCAATGACCTTATCGCCAATCGTAATCGTGAACAAATAAGTATGCCAAATCGCCTGCTTTCCGTATATGCCAGTCAATACAAACACAATACAAACGATCAGAATGCCCTCCACGGGCCCAGAAAACTCACTCAAGTATAATGTGTGTGTGTGGTATTCTTCCCAAGTGCTCAGGTAGAAATTTGTCAGCATCGCAAACTGGGACAACATCAGCCTATAGGAAAACCCCATTCCAGTTACCGAAGCAAAGATAAAAATTGACAGAGTAGAGTTTATAGCATCAATACTATGATCAAACAATTCTCCCAATGGTCCTGATTGATTTATACGACGAGCGTGGACACCATCACAACCGTCAAATGTTTGATATAGGAAAACTCCCAGGGCATACGAAAAACATGTCCAGCGAGGCGAGTCAGCGTTCAGATTTGGATCATAATAGAATACGGTCAGCACATTAATAAGAATAAAAGCGAACCCAGTTAATGTAACGACATTAGGTGCCATCCACGTGGGGAAGATGGTACAGAATTTTTGCCAAAATGGTTTTAAGAAGTATTTTGAGACCAGCGAACGATCTTCACTTTGGTACCTGTTATGAAAGAAAATAAAAAATTGTTGAAGGTTAGTATACTTAGAGATTTCGCTTCCCCCAATTTAGAGTAACCAACAGTATATTTACATACTTGTATGACTTTAGATTTTCAATAGATGAATCAGGAACAAAAAACCCCATTTTCTACACCGAGTTTGTGTTCTTTTCAGTACTTTCGTTTACGATTGCTCCCACCTTATGTTCTTAAATACGCAGCATTTTCTCGACAAATATGCGTATGCTTAATCCTTCTCGCGTAATGCAATGGCCTGTGAAATTCATGAAAAGTAAGCACACTTATAAGAAGGACAGCACTACAACATACTGTGATCAGAAGCAGCCGTAAAACGGAGAGCACTAATGTCTTATATGGAAGATTAGAGTTCCAAAGGTGAGTTCTCCGCTGAAAGAATGCAACAAAAGATATATATACAGCCAACATAAATAGATTAAGGAGATGGAAAAAAAGCCAACTTTCGTAAAAAAAAATGTTTCTTATGTATTTGATTAGAGAAAATAATATATAACATATACAAACATATACAAACCTAAAAAGGGTCCAAGGTGAAAACGCACCCAAGCTGAAACCACATATAAGCCACAAATCCTTGAATAAGGGAAGGGGACATAAAAAAAGCCTTCGTTTATTTGCAAGTTACTAGCATCTTAGAGACCACACCCAATAACTGGTCATTCTCACATGCAGCTGCTACACGCTCTTTATCATTTAACTGCTTATTTACTTGATTCTCACTGTCATGAGTACCTTTCTTCAACAAAATCGTGATTCTGAATCTAGGAGGAAGAGATCTTTCCAACCTGACCCGTATCCCTAAACCAATCAAAGTCGCTAGAGAACAGTGTGTAATAGTTGGAGTTATTCTAATCAGGACTTCTGCCATCTCGTTCTGCTTGCCTGAATCATGAACTTCGATGTCTTCTATATTTACAATAGAGAGCTGCCCGAGGCTCAGTGGGTGTTCAGGATCAGAAATATGCGCAATCAAATCATATATTTCTTGAGCATCAATGAGATCTAGCTCTTCTTCTTCGTTGTTTTGACTTGCTATGGATTCTTCCTCGCTTTCTTGCAAACTATCTTCATCGGAAGTCAATTCGGGTGGAGTTCGAATCGAAAGTAGTTTGTCTAATAGCTCTATATCTTGCAACACTTGCGACCTGGGAGAATGGTCTATCTTCAACAGGAGCCTCCTCCTTTCTAAAGTAGTCTCATTGCTGAAACCGCCTAGCAAAAGGTCCTTGGCTCTATCTTCTTTTCTGGTAGGAAGTTGGTTCTCCTCTAGTATGTCAGGATTTTCGTTCAAAAATTCAGACATGGTTCTTTAGCTGTTGTGAGAAAATGTGCGGAATTGCTAACCCAATAACAGCGTATCGTGTATTCCTAGTTCTTGAAATACAAACTTTTATTCGTTAGTCATCTCCAGAGCTTTTTAATTACTTTACATCATATTACGCTTCATCGAAAGCTACGCACCCAAACATCAAAAACTGAAATAGAGAGCTTGGGGCAATATATAACATTAATAGACTATAAACATGAGACCTATTCTCTTTGCTGGGTGTTTTCATACAAGTGATAGTCCACTGTACAAAACCATTTTATCAAATACATAACGTTCATACTTTTTCGTTTTTCTTAACTGCGTACTCTATCCACCTTTTCTACCATCGTCTTGTTCCAATTGCTCCCAACTTCTTTCTACAATTCTCTGAATCAATGTAATGGATTGGTTACTGCCCTCGTGTAATACTTTGATGTCTTCGACTGTATATGGTGGTTGCACCTTAACGTCATCAAGGATAACGATATCCTTGCCGACCCACTTAGTGTCACCTATAGTCTTAAAAACTTGATCAAAAATAAATTGACCTTCCACACTCACGCCTTTACCTCTCAAAAGCTCACTCTTTTTGGATGCTATTATTTTATCCTTTAGAAGTCTCTCAACTCTTTCTACATTCACGTATGAGGGTTTTATTTGTTGCTTCTTGAATGAATTAAATGAAGGCTTGTCACCAATGACTTCCAAATGTTTAATGAATGTACACTTGATCACTTTGAAACTTTGGGGAGATTGGTTCTTTTTCGTTGTTTGTATAGTGAGGGTGTTGTTTGATGAATTGAACGAATACAATCTTCCCTCAGTAACCACGTCCAACACGTTTGTTACTTTTACTCTAAATCCGAGCGTATGCTCAAGACTGACACTCATGGAAAAAAGAAGCAAAAGCTAGATTCTTAGAGTCGCAAGCTTAGAAACTGGCACTATGTGAAAGCCTGAATCAACGTGTGTCCTTGCTTTTTATCAGAAATCTACTCTTTTATGTATGGTAGCTTTCTAATTGTTCTCTTGTTTCGCTAATATCATTCGGGCGGGAAAATTATTGAAATATGCAAAGTTACCATTTTCGCTGTACCCTCGATCCTATTCATGATCCTCGTAAAGAAAATGGGTGAAAGTGACTTGACGCCTTCTTATGATACATTTTATATTATATAAAGTACATATGTGGAAGATTAACCTAATATTTCTCGAGCTTCTTGTAATGCTTCGGTCGGAAACCCGGCCAGTTCTGCAACTCTAATGGCATCTGATTTCATGCAAATGCCTGGCTTTAACTTGTGATCGTAACAGAAATTGTTGCCTCCTAAATCTGTAATGCCACTTTGATAAAATTTAATTTTTTCACGTAAACCTTTTGTGCATTTACTGTCGATGATATGCTTCAGTTCCTGACCAAAATGTGTAGCAAAGAGAGTTCTGCATTGATTGTTTTCTAAAAGGTATTTTAATGTTGCATATGCGATGCTGATGCCTTCTTTGCCACTGGTTCCACGCCCGATCTCATCAAGAATAGCCAACGATCGCGTGGTAGCGCCTTGAAGAATAAATGATGTCTCTATCATTTCAACCATGAATGTACTCATCTCATTGTATAGATCATCCGCGGAACCAACTCTGCTAAAAAGCTTATCTACAATACCAACATGTGCCTTACTGCATGGAACAAAACATCCAATTTGTGCCAAAATTACTATGATTGCATTTTGCCTCAAGAATGTAGATTTACCACCCATGTTCGGTCCGGTAATTACCCATAAGTTATCCTTTGCCAACTCACAATCATTGGCCGTGAAAGTCTCTAAAGAACGCGTAGAAAGCCCTTCTTCAACCATTAAATGTCTTCCATTCACTACTTCTAGTTTATCGCTCTCATCCACCTTAGGACAAACTAAATTTTTTTCGTTAGCTAAAATAGCAAATGATGATAACGTATCCAGGTAACCTAGTGTAGTTGCAACTTGTCTGACTTCGTTGCTTTTATCAATAAATCTTTTCTTAAATGAGTCAATAATATTGGCCTCTTCATTTCTAATCTTTAAAGCCAGTAGTTCTAAATCATGACCTAAGTCTGTCCATGGTTTGTGACTCAACCACCGAGTTTGGCTAGATTGCTGTAGAATATGAAAGTGGCTTCCATTAAAATCGCTTTTACTGGTTAATTCATTGATTTTTTTCAAATTGGAAGCTGTTCCTGTCACATGTAGCGCATATTCACCATTCTGCCTTTCCTTCAAGGCAAAAGTTTTAGCACCTAGTTTGCCAATAAACAGATCCTTTAGCGAAGTATTCAATTCTACTTTTTTTTGCCAAACTTTTTGATAAGCATCATGCAATTTCCCAAGTTTGGCATTGAACGAAGGGTTTACAATAAATTCTGTCAATTCAGGAACTTCATCTTTACTACCCACTTTCTTTCCCTTTACGTCCGTCTCAAGTATCACATTTAAATCCTCATTCTGCTTAATATCTTGCGATTTAACCAGCTCCTCTTCATTTAGATACTTTAATACATCATCAATCAATTTTTTTTGAAAGTCCAAAGTTTCAATCAGCTGTATTATTTGACTCTTTAAGGTGACTCTCATCAGAGGAGTATTTTCCAATATATAGTCTCGTATTTCTCTTGATACCTGTAGTGAGCGTGCCATTTGAATGAGCTCTAATGCCTCACCTCTTCCAAAACTAAATTTCTGCAATATACGAGACAGATCATGGACTTTCTTCAACATCACCCGTAATGCCTCAGTGATATCAACGTTGTTCTTGAAAAATCCTACAATTCTCTGACGGCTTTTGATTTCTTTTAAATCAAGGGAAGGTCCACTTAACCATTGGGTCAAGATTCTCGTTCCGGAAGGTGTCACAGTTCTCCTTATAGATGACAACAGGGAGCCCTTCCTGTTGTTGTCTCTTACAGTCGAATGTAGCTCGAGTGCAGTACTGGTTCTTGAGTCAATCTGCATTATAGCTGTTGCCAACTGTCTCTGGGGAATTTGAAAATTGATAGAGAAATTGGGTAGATGGTCACTTACGTAAATCAGTGTGTTCCTTAAAGCAGCCAATTCCTTCTGGGTAAAAGTTTGAAATTGGATTCGCAGTTGTCTATCTGTTGCTTCTTTTTCACCCAAATTGAACAGCCCATAAAACGATTCTATAGTGCGATGCTGGCTGGGCATTTTCTGATATTTGATAAAGAACTTCTTGAATTCAACAAGCTCTGGATACCAGGCCCCAGACTCAATATGGAACTCTAACAACTTTTCATCCAATAAAATCTCTTTCGGCTGAATTCTTGTTATGGCGGAAACTAAATCCTTCAGATATACCTGCTGAACGAATATTTCCCCAGTGCTCACGTCACACCAGCATATACCAACTTTTAGACTCGCATCTGCCACCGAGCTCATGCAATTCTCAGGAAAGTCAATATTTAATAAATACGTATTTTCTCGTAAATTCTCAAACGCTTCATCGATAAAAGTACCTGGTGTAACTATTCTAGTCACTCTCCTATAAAATTTGTTGGTTTCATTATCCGCCACATCATTCTTTTTAAACTGCTCAGCAATTGTTACGCTATACCCACAATTATTAACAAGCATTTTCAAATGCCGACTTAATTGATGAACAGGGAATCCTGCAAAGGGAACCTTGCCGTGAGTGTAGGCTCGGTTTGTCAGTGCTATATTTAATTCTGGTGCATATTTCACCGCTTGCTCAAAGTATAGTTCATAAAACGACCCCATCTGTGTTAGAACCACATGTCCTTTATACAAATCCATTAAGTCACGTACATACTGCAACGATGGAGGCAAAGAAGGTTTCGAGGGTTTAAAGGATGCTGCTTTACCATTTCGCTGTGCTATAGGGCAACTATCTGTATCAATTGCATATGTATCTGTTTTCTCGCTACACGATTCAGCAGCTTTGTTCAAGGTGATTTTTAGTTTTGCAATTTTTGGTTGAGCGGTTGCATTACTAGAATGTCGTATTAAAACTCTACAGATCGGTAGATATGCTTTCGGTACTCTGAACAAAAGATTCATTGGCAGGACTTCAGACTTCCTCCTTTATATATCTTGCGCCGTTTAAATCTCATTTCTATATTTTTAAACCATTTCTTCTAACTAAAAGTCATCGCGAAATCTTTATTCTCCAAAAGTGATACATCACTAAGTTTTCAGAGATGCAACATAAAATTAAAGTACTAAACTAGTTGAATTATGTTAGCATCATTTACCAAAGTTACATAGCGTGCAATATTTATTTTTATTCATTTTGTTGAAAAGCAACGAGGGCATATTATATACGTAGGATCTTTCAGAAGTACAAATATTGTTTTCAGTTTAGGAAACCTTTACAGTTAGGGGCGCCACATAAACAGGGCAATCTTTCCTCGTCATCTTGCTCCCTTTCAAACTTATAGTCATAAGTCAATTCTTCGTTAGCCCCGATATCGCGTAATGCGTAAATAACAATTCTCCTTCTTCCACCAACTTTTATAATCTTTGCCGTACAATTTGGATCACAACAATGATTGATAAATCTGGCAATACCACCTTTTTTAGTGGCATCAATAACCGTGTTCTCGTCAACCCTAAAGAGATAACTTGAACCAATTCCATTCTTCAAATACCTTTTCTCTCTCATTTCTGCTACAGGTTGTCTGATTCTTTCACCAACGTACTCAATAATCATTTCCTTCGCCGCAATTGAATCCAGAGCATATAACCCCCAATTATGAATTGCAGAACGTGCAAACATGACTGGTTTTTTCCTTTTATTTAATTGATTTAGTGACAGCAGTTCAGATTCTGTACCAATTGCAGCCTTTTGCGCCTCTATGTTCTGCTGGAATCTTCTATTCGATGCCCTATTATCTCTCGAAGATGAGACTTCTTGGGGAACTGAGTCCGAAGGATCTTTAGTCGAAGATTCTTCTCTTTGAGAAATTTCAGGAGTGTATTCATTCTTTTCATTATGAATATTCACAGTATTCAACGGTTGGTGGATCTTGCGACGATGAGGTAAGTAGTTAACTTTCAATTTATCTGCAATTTTTCTAAATCCTTCAGCTTTGAAGGAACTAACTGGTTGTAGCTCACTATCAAATAAAGTGCCGTTAAGTTTAATTTGCCAGTCAGATGCCTTTTCTTCTTCGACCTTTTGTGTACGAGATTTCCAAGTCTTGTACTCCAAAAGCGCACCAGTTTCTGGGGCAGAAGTAACAGTGTATGAGTTCAGCAATTCCTTTAATATAGACATATCTTCTTCATCTTTAACAGCATTTTGAAGGTCCAAGGGCGATAAAGTCTGGCTATATTTTAGATCATATTCCTCAGGTGGATATACAGGTTCTGGAATTTCGGTAGTTGTAGGCTTATACATCAAAGGTGTATCCAAAATGTCAAGCGATCCGTTTTCATCAGGCAGCAACGATTTAATGACATGGAGGTGATCAGATTCCGGAGTTGTTGGCTCAGATTCACTCTTTAATTTCTTATCTGTTCCTTCCTCCTCCTCTTCTTCGGATGATGAAGAAGTAGAAGATGTCATATTCTCGTCTTCTTCTTCATCGTCTTCTTTTGAGAAAGGAGTTCCGCTATCATTATATGGAGTGGCTTCTTTCGAATCTGTTTCCTCATTTAACAAGTGCGCCATTGGTTTTATGTCCTTAGATAGCTTCTTCCTTTTCAAAGATGTACGGTCCATTGTAAGTGAACTGCGTCTGTCTAAACTTCTCTTATGTGATTTTGCATAACCACCATACAAGCCAAATAAATCAAAGTCCCTTTTAGCTTCCCCCTTACGTTTCAACTCATTTTCAGCAATTTTGGATGCTATTTCTTGTTTTTTCTGTTTTTCCCTTAATTCACTTTTGGCTAATACCTCAGGAAAGTTTGCATGATCTAATGTATCGAACACTGTGGGTCCTATCAATCTTTTCTTGATATCCACATGCAAGGCTTTCTCTAAATCCTTTAGTATTTGTTTAGCAGTGGCATCAATAAACTCTTCCTTAGACTCATATTCCACGGGTACATCTGCAGATGTTGTTGACGCGCCGGGTCCATTAAACCTGGTTCTGTTTTGGAACCTAGGGAGAATCAAGTGAAATTTGATTGGAATGGGCATTCTTCTACTGCGAGACATTATTGTCAATTTGCCTGATTCTGCGTTCGAACAGGTTTGAGCATGCGCAATGTCGTTAAAGATTATATATATACCTGTTGGATGGTCAATAAATCGTGCACATCTGTAGCCTCTTAATTTATATTTAAAGTCCTCAACTCGAAACCCATGCTTAGTAATGAATATCTTTGAGACATGTAAGACAGGTCTATTATTGACTACGCCCAAAAGGTCGTAGGGTATTTTCTTTTCATATCCTGATGCATGCGATAATGTGTCCACCTTAGGCTCCTTTGGCAAATTAATTTCTTTACTTTGGGTCTCCTTCACCTTTTCTTTCTCCATTTCTTTTTCCTTAGCTTTTTTCAAGTCCTCTTGCAACTTTTGTAAGTTTTTAACATTTGTCTCGACAAATTTGGCAATGATGTTATTTAAAATAGAATTTTTATTCAGAACGATGTTGAAGCTAAAGCCCATGATAAAGCAACCTGAAGATTCATACTTCCTCACGGCATTAAAGGCTGATTTGGCTGCATCATTGAGTTTTCCATCAGGGCTGGTATACTTTATGAGATAAACGTTCAAAGGTAGAGCACTACTAGGATCATTAAATGCTTCAAAATGAGAGATCTCACCGTATTTTTTGAAGTAATTCTTTATCGATACATCTTGAATGTTAGTGGTTGACGAATCCTGCGTTGGATAAACTACAATTTCACAGGGAGGAGGTGGCCCTAAAGAGTATTTGTCATATGATATGCGAGGTAACAATATTAGCGATTTCCTGCATTTTCTATGGCTCGCAACTTTTCCATTAATTATAGTAGCATTTTCATTACGTGGGTCGGAAGCCTTAATCTCCGGATGCCTATGTTTTACCTTAAGTTTGAATTGTCCATCTTGTAGCTCTTTAACTACGTAATAGCCGGTTTCTGCGAATTCTTTGTCTTTAGCCTTCCATGAAATCATTTTGTCTTTATTAGAGAATTCGCCTTTTATGGGATCAAAATAATGAAACTTAGACTTCAAGACGTCTGTATTATATCTCAAAACTGAAGGTGGTCTTTGTTGTAGAAGTAAAGCAGAATCGGTACGCAGAGGCGTATTCGAGGACGTTGATGCAGTATTAGCACTGGTATTTGAGTAGCGCGACTGTGGCAAACCTCTTCCATTATTAACGTCGGATTTATTATTTACATATGCGCCACTTTGGTTGTCGTTAGTACTGTAATATGAATGTCGTGTATTGGTGCTATTTAAGCTATGTGGGCGATCGTCACTATAACGTCGCCTTGAGCTTTCATTGTGATTATAGTGTCGACGTTGATTGTATTGGTTAGGATACTGTTGGTATGAATGGTCATTTGGGTACCGGTATTGGCCAGGACGTGAATACTGAGACTGTTCTTGAGGGTGCTTATATTGACCAGATGATGGATGCGTTCTTCTGTAGTAACCAGACATTATGTAAACGTAGAGACACTAGTTCGAAAATCCAACAGCACTAATTAGACCTAGCTAAGAAGGGGTCTTTACTGGACGAGACTATTCTTATGAAAGTTAAAGCGTGTTAAATAAAAAAACGATGAGACGAAGCTTTGGATAATATAGCGTGAAAGCAGCACCAAGCAAAGTGTGGTAAGTGGATGCAAACGGCTATAAGAAGCTACTGGTCTAGAGTATTCAGGATACGAAGGCGTTTTAATAAGGTATTTCACGTTTGTCTGTAGCCCGAAAGTTAACTCTTTGTGATAAAAGTATGCATTATTTCATTCTTTACTGTTGTTTACGTTAACGAAGAACCGGAATTGAAAAAAAAAAATTGTGAAGATACTAAAATTTACAAAAAAGTGCACAATACTACTAGGTAAAAAGCCAAAATAGTAAGACCAAGAAGCAGATATGTCTATGCAACAGGTTCAACGCTGTGTTTCGGAGGTGCTTCGACTGGATCCGCAAGAAAAACCAGATTGGTCTAGGGGTTATTTAAAGAAATTGACTAATGCGACCTCGATCCTATACAATACTTCACTGAATAAAGTGATGCTGAAACAAGATGAAGAAGTAGCCAGATGCCACATATGTGCGTACATAGCATCGCAGAAAATGAACGAGAAACACATGCCTGACTTGGGCTATTACATGGACAATATTCCTTTAGAGCCAAAAAAGGCCAAACATCTAATGAATCTTTTCAGGCAAAGCTTGTCTAATTCTTCACCCATGAAGCAGTTTGCTTGGACACCGAGTCCCAAAAAGAATAAACGCAGTCCCGTAAAGAATGGTGATAGGTTTACTTCTTCCGATCCTAAAGAATTGAGGAAACAACTGTTTGGTACACCAACTAAAGTTGGCCAAAGTGAAAAGAGTGATTTACTAATAATACCAGAACTGCCGCCAGCACAACACTCCGAAACGCCGTCCACTGCAAGAAGAAAATTGGCATTTGAAGAAGAAGAAGATGATGATGAAGAAGCAAAAAACAATGATTTGTCGTTGCGAGGCCATAATAGAAAGGCCACTTCTGAAAAAGATGATGCGAATGCCGATGATTATGACAACAATGGAAGTGATTTTGGAAGTGAAGAAGAGACGTCAGACGTGCAAGAGAACAAAAGGAGGAACGCCAAACAGGTTAAAAAAATCAGGAAACCTCAATCCGAATTGAAAACAGCAAAGGCACTGAAGAAAAGAGGTAGAGTTCCAAATTCATTGTTAGCGAAGAAATATTGTAAGATGACCACAGAAGAGATAATACGATTATGCAATGATTTCGAACTACCAAGAGAAGTAGCGTATCAAATTGTGGATGAGTACAATATAAACGCGTCCAGGTTGGTTTGTCCATGGCAACTGGTATGTGGGCTAGTATTAAATTGCACGTTTATTGTATTCAATGAAAGAAGACGCAAAGACCCACGTATTGACCATTTCATCATTAGCAAGATGTGCAGACTGATGCTGATGCCTAAAGCGGACGATGTGATTGAATGTGTTAAGCTGGTGAAAGAATTAATCATTGGTGAAAAATGGTTTAGAGATCTACAAATCAAGTTTGATGATTTTGACGGTATCAAATACAATGAGATTATTTTTAGGAAACTAGGATCGATGCTACAAACTACTAATATTTTGGTTACCGACGATCAGTACAATATTTGGAAGAAAAGAATCGAATTGGATTTGGCACTAACGGAACCTTTATAAAGCACATACATTTTATATAGCGTAATTCTAAATCATTCCTTGAGCCCTATAATTGGCCAACGTTTGCTCCATCTTTGCGCTAATGATCGGATCTGCTCTCAAACGCTTTTGTACCTTGGCAGCTTCAGCAAATGTAGTTGCTTGAAGCTTTTCATCCATGGTTCTTGCTAAAGTTGCTGACTCCTGGAACAACTTGATGGCAACGTCAATTTTTTCCATTTGCAGTTCTAGTTGGGCTAGGCCAATTATGGCCTGTTCGGATCTTGGATCCAATTCACAGGCTTTGCTCAATAGCTCGATGGCCATGTTAAACTTTTTTTCATCTAGTTGAGTTGGGTCTTGAGAAGACTGTCTGGCTAGGATAGTGGCCTTACCAATCAAGGGCCCAATACCCACGTGTATTTTCTTTTGCACTTCCTCTAACCTTTTGGCAATATCGTATTGTTTGATCGCAGTATTGAAGTCGCCTTTATCGGTCAAGATCTCAGCGTAAAAAGTGGGTACTTCAGGTAAAATGGGGAATTTCAATTTTGCCTCATTGAAAAGAGACTCAGCTTCTGAGAATTTGTCTTGCTTGTACAACAAACAAGCCAATTGAATGTAGGGGTAAACATTCCCAGAGTTTAAACTATGAGCCTTTTGAAAATCTAACTTGGCGTTGGTGTAATCCTGTAGGATGAAATACATTTGGCCGCGATGGTAATAGGTGGGAGGGTACTCAGGGTCCAAGTCGATTGCATTTTGGAAGAACTTGAAAAATTCTTGAGAGTTCTCCTTATCGGCCACGGTCAAAGCCATGAATACATACGAATTTGGGGTTGGATGCAGGTTGATGGCTTCTTGTAAGAGAGCTTGAGCATCCAACAGATTATTTTTCAAGAATTGGAAAATGCCTGCGTAGCAAAAGGCCAATGCAGCATTTTCCTTTATGGCGCGGTCCTCCTTGTTAGCACAGAGCAGAAAATGGTATGCATCAGTAGCCTTCGTGAGAAGATCGTCTGCTATCAGATAGCCTTCGCTTGTGGCAGAATATAAGCTTTGCAAGGCCTCCGACAACGTGGCGCTGGCAGTGTCTAGAAGTGAGCTGGTGTTGACACGAGAAGTTTCCAAATCAGGATCGAAGATCCCAAAGAACGAAGCCAAGGACGTGTTCGAAGGCAGGATTTGCGAGTCCTTGTCGTCGCCGTTCTTGAGTAGGCTTTCGTTGAGTACTTTCATTGCCTGCTTGTTCAAGTTTCTTTCCAGCATGGGTTCAATGGAGGTCCCGTCAAAGTCTCCGTTGAGGGACAGAACAGACAGGTCGAACATGGCATCGGTGAAATTGCCCAGCGACTCGTTAGCGGATGCACGTCTCAACAGGGCCTTGGAATGGTCGGGCTTTATTTCGAGCGCCTTTGTAGTGTACTCTACGACTTTGTCCAGGTCGCCCGTGGAAATGTAGCAGGCAGATATGTTAGAGTAGAACACTGGGTCGTTCGGGTCCAGCTCGATGGCGTACTGGTAGTACTTGATGGCGTCGTCGAAGTTTTTGCCGGTGAAGAAGTGATTGCCTTTGTCCTTCAACTGCACGGCAAACGCCTGCCTCTGTGGGGCCGGCAGACCTCTCATTCGGTCCATGTCGGGCTCGCCGTGAGGCAGGAGAGGGTACTCGACGTCTTCCGCTGATTTGGGCTTATTCTTCCTCTTCCGCCTGTTCTTCTTCTTCTTCTTGTTATCGGCAGCGGCGCTGCCGTCCTCCTTCAATCCTAGCTCGTCTACGTCCTGGCCAGGCAATACCTCCCCCTGGCGTTGACGGTCCTTCGTGCCCTTCAATTGCTGCTGCTGCTGCTGCTGCTTGAGCTGCTGGTAGTACACGTAGGCACCCACGGCAGCGGCCCCCGCAGATACCGTGGCCACAATGGCCAGCTTGTTCCTTGTGATGAACTTCGAGAACGAGTTTTCGGCCATAAGTGCTTCTTATGCTCGGTATGTACAGGTATGTAGAGGTATATACAATAGTTGCTTATTTCCGCTTTGCACGTCTACATAGCTTACTTGCTGCGAGTTAGTTTTTCACGTTTCACTGAGTGAGCTGTGGCTGCTTCCCGCGAAGTGCCATGTTTATAGAAAAGAGAGATCTGGATAGGGCTCACTCCCATTGCTGCCTGTTGTTCCTCCTGGCTGTGAGCCACTGCTTCTTGCACTCGCGGTATGCATCAAAGTAGTCCTGGCACTTGGTCCGGTCGTAGCTGTTGCGCTCGAGGCATTGGAAGCTGAGCTTGGAAGACTCCTCGCAGGGATCGTAGTACTGGCTGTCGCCCTTCAGGGCAAACTTGTACTTATTGACTGGATTCTCCGGATCGTCCGGATAGTACTGGAACGACGACGGGTCGTTGCTCTGAGGCACGTAGTTGACCTTCGTCCTATCCGTGACGGGTCCTCTGCGTGCCGGCTGTGTTGGAGGTGCAGAGTTGTCACTGCTGTCGCTGCTATCCTTGCTGGTGGTGGTGGTAGAGTTGCTAGTGTTGGTGCCCATGGCGATGATGTTGAAGATTGTGGAGGTATTGGTGATTTGCCGCCAGTGGAGAGGGGTCTTGTTCTTTCTTTAAGCGGGTCGAGGTAGACGTCACGCTGTACGGCCCACAAAGAGAATGGGAAAATTGATAAAACATACCATTGGGATCAGCAGGAACCTTGGGTCTTCACGCGTGTGTGAAGACGCACACGTAGGTATATTGGTGTATCGTTTGACATATAGAGAGGCGCTCGGTATATGGCTCGACTGTAGACTGCACTGCTCCTTTTGCTCGCTGCTTCCGTCTGTACCCGTGTGCTGTGAACGCTTTTCCCTGTGTATACCTTCCGTGTAAGTGTTCCCTTATGTCCATCAATACTGCCCCCTCGTCGCCCCCCAACCAGACGTCTCCCACAGCAGCAGCCGCGGCTGCTGCTGCTGCTGCTCCGCACGACCACACTAAATCTAATAATCCCATCAGATTGCCGATATCCATCTCTCTCACCATTAACGATACGCTTAATCATGGCAGCAATAACAATGGCGGTTCCAATGGCTTGGGCATTTTGCCCTCGCGCACGGCTACTTCTTTGGCCATGATGAATGGCAGCAATGCCAATGCTGCTGCCGCCACTACAGAGACAAGTGCAGTCCCCGCTGTGGCCGGCACAAAGAGTATCCGCCATTTCGTATATCCTCCGAACCAAGTAAACCAGATCGACTTCTCGCTAGACATACACCCCCCTCCAAACACCTCGCTGCCCGAGCGGATAGACCAGCCCACTTTGAAACACAGAATGGACAAGCACGGGCTCTTCAGCATCAGGTTGACCCCTTTTATAGACACGACGTCCTCTTCTGCGGCCAACCAAGGTCTTTTCTTCGACCCCATCATAAGAACCGCGGGCGCAGGCTCCCAGATAATCATTGGAAGGTATACGGAGAGAGTAAGAGAGGCCATTTCCAAGATCCCAGATCAGTATCATCCGGTGGTGTTCAAATCCAAAGTAATATCTCGGACCCATGGCTGCTTCAAAGTCGACGACCAGGGCAATTGGTTCTTAAAAGACGTCAAGTCCTCCAGTGGAACGTTTCTGAACCATCAACGGTTGTCGTCGGCGTCTACCACTTCCAGCGACCACCTTCTACACGATGGCGACATCATACAGCTTGGTATGGACTTTCGCGGCGGCACAGAAGAGATATACAGATGTGTCAAGATGAAAATCGAACTGAACAAGTCCTGGAAGCTGAAGGCCAATGCATTTAACAAAGAGGCGTTAAACCGAATAAAAAGTCTGCAAAAACTAACCACGGGTCTAGAACAAGAAGACTGCTCCATTTGTCTAAACAAAATCAAACCTTGCCAAGCCATTTTCATATCTCCATGCGCTCACAGTTGGCATTTCCATTGTGTGAGGAGACTAGTCATTTTGAGCTATCCTCAATTCATGTGTCCCAACTGTAGATCGAACTGTGATTTAGAAGCCACTCTAGAATCCGAATCTGAATCCGAGTTCGAATCTGAATCCGAAAACGAGTCAGACATCGAAATGGATATCGAGGTGGATACAAATAACAATTTAGGCGTTCGCTTAATAGATTAATCACATAAAAACTCGTTCTTATATATAAATAAATACATATATATAATATAGAATTGTACCTTTTCTAAATGTGTGGACAAAAAAATATAAAACGTTCATTCATTCATTCGTCTATTTACAATAACTGGTTGGAAATAAACCCTTCAGACCATCACACTCACCATACGTCCACCCACTGCCATCATCGCCTCTAATGACGGTTATGACGTCCCCCACATCAATCGACATCTCATCGTCACCATTTGCCTCATACGCATACGCGGTCTCCAATGTCCTGACGGGCAGCGCGGTTCTTCTTGGTGGTGGCACTTCTGGAGCAGGGCCCCTGCCATTTGCCGCGTCTCCCCCATCCGCATTAGAAATGCGAACATATGTAGTGGGTACGAGCCCCATTTCACCAGTGCTGTCGTTATTTATCTTAGTCCATCCGGAACCTGAATCCCGTGCCACTAATGAAATTTTGTCACCAGGCGAAATACTGATTTCATCATCATCTTGCTTTGAATATGCATACAATACTTTGTTCCCACTGTCTTCATTGGAAGTGTGAGTGGTTTTTGTAGTTGTGCTGGTCTCGCTAGTGTAGATGGAAGCGTTTTCTCCATCTTCGCCAGCTTTACTGGACGTAGCACCTAGCCTTGTTCTTCTCGATGTATTGAAAAGATTAGTTATATGTAGAGGTCCTCCGTTGCCACTCGTAGAATTCCCGCCACTCGAAGGCCTCGAATCAACGTTCAGGATGTTATGCTTAAGCTTACTGAATATCCCGGATTTTTTCTTCATCTTTGATAGATCAATATTATCCGTGGATAAATCGTATTCCTCAGGAACATTGTTTTGAATACTTTCAATCTGCACTTCGGCTTGCAGTTTCAAAGTCTCGTGTGAAGTAAACGGAGAAATAACGGTTAAATAGTTCTTTAAAGTGTCGTAAAACTTAGTGGCATTGACGGCATCTTCGTTAGTTTTCATCTCATGTTTTATTTTGTTTAAGGTGGAAAGTCTAGACATCTCATTTTGAGTCTTGTCTTGCAATAGATTGTAGTCATTCTCTGCTTTTGCCAACTTTATTCTCAAATCTTCAACCTCCAATGTGGATGGGACTGCAAATTTATCATCGTCGTGCCAGACTGGTGATGGTTTATACGTAAAGTCTTGTGGCTCTTTCCAACTTCTCAAATTATGCTTGATGAAAATAGCTGTATTTAGAGAGGGTTTATTCTGCTTCACTACAGAATCTGCAGTCTGTAACCTTTTGTTAACTCTTGTGCCCAAATCCTTTTCGACAGAAGACGCCTTCAGCCACAGATCATTTAAGAAAAGGGTCTTTGCTTCATTCACGTCCTGTAGAAGATCTAGCACTTCAGGAACATCTTGAAAATAATACTTATCCTTGGTCCTATTTGTCTGATTGATCTTAATCAAGTATTCGTTTTTACACTTATTCATTTCCACTTCTTTTTCATTTAGCTTTTTTTTATTTCTATCATTAGAAGCTTTAGTACATCTGTTTCTTGCCATTTCCATAGTGGAACAAGACTCGTCATAGTCCTTCTTGGCCTTTTCCAATTCATGGTAAATGTTATCCTTTTTGTTCACCATATCATCGTTAAAACCAGCAATCTTGCTTAAAGTCATATCAAGCTTAGTGAACAACCCACTCAATTGATTTGCTAAATGGTTTTCAAAATCCGAAGATAACTGATCATGATCCTTAGAAATCATATCGGTTTGGGATAGAATTTCATTCCATGCAACCACACCGGCAGCTTCAACGGACCCTGGTGTGGTGGCAGGTGTATCACCCACAGAGATAGGGACCGAAGTTGAAGATTTCTTATTGAAGTAGTCGGCTGATAAGCGAGATAATCTTTCACTATACTCTTTTTCTAATTTAGCCCTTTCTCGATAGAACTGCTCAATATCCTTTAACCATTTCAAATTATTTTGAACCCATTTATGGGTTTCCTTAAACGCATCTTTAACTTCATTACCAATAGATAAAGCTGCGCTCATTTTTTATTTCGTCTAATTCAATTATTGATATTTAAAGGCAGCTTTTTACACATGCAAAATTGATTAGTAAACTGCTCTCTTTCTCAATTATATGTTCGGACCCTGAACTCGTTCCTTTCCCTTTCTTAAGCACTTGATTTCTGAAACTTTTCATTTTTTTCTTTTCAGGCCCCGCGAAATTTCATGTAGATCACAAGATTAAATTGCAATATATATATATATATATATACACAACAAAAGAAAGACATATATATCGGGTTACAACATCTAAAAGAGCAGCTTATACAACGATTTCAGATTCTATGGAAGAATAGCGTTCGAAGAACTCTTTAAATAATTTGATTTGGTATTCCAAATCGGCAGAACCAGCGGTTTCTCTGATGGAATGCATACTTAACAAGGGATTACCTAAATCCAAAGTCCTGATACCTGTCTTGGACGCTAAGATAGGACCGATAGTGGAACCACATGGGGAGTCGTTTGCAACGACAAACAACTGCAAAGGAACTTTAGCGGCGTCTGCTAGCCTTTTCACCAGGACTAGGCCAGGTGAATTGGTCATGTAACGCTGATTTGCATTTATCTTAATGACAGGACCACTGCCCAATAGTGGTTTGTGTTGGCCTTCGTATTTGCTTGCATAATTTGGATGAATTGCGTGAGCAACGTCAGAAGATAGGAAGAACGATTTTGAAGAGGTTTCCAAAATCGATGAGTTGGACAATGGCTTAGATGCATCAGAACCATCCCCTTTCAAAATGGTCAATCTTTCCAAAACGTTAGGCAAGAAATTGGAATCTGCCCCTTGAGCAGAGGACGAACCAATCTCCTCATGATCAAAGCACGCCATCAACCGAATACCTGGTTCTTGATCGATTTCTGTGTCGGCTGCCAACGTCAAACCATGCATTGATGTAAAGCAAGAAGTCAAATTATCCAGTCTCCCTGAGAAGACAAATTCGTCGTGGAAGCCACCGAGGGTGGACGCGTTATGATCGTAAAGAATCAATTCGAAGTCTTCGATATCTTCAATCGCATCAATGGCCAGTTCCTTGGCAACTAGCTCCAATAGTTCTTCATGGTGTCTTTCCACTATTGTTTTGATAGAGGAGAAACCAGTCTCATCAGTCTCTTTTGCAGGGGATGCTTCAGTCTTGTCCCTTTGTAGGCCACCTATTGGTAGTAATTGAGATTCCCTGTTAAATTCAAATTTCTGGTTTACATCTCTATCCAAATGGATAGCCAAAGTAGGGATTTTCAGCAATGGTTTGTTTAGATCTACCAACCTAGCAACGGACTTGCCAGTTTTGACGTCCTTTACGAATACTCTGCCAGCGACGCCCAGATCCTTATCAAACCACGAATGCCAGATGGCCCCACCATAACATTCCACTCCCACTTGCAGATACTTCTCACTGACCCTTTTTGAGATAGGTTTGATCCTTAATACGGGAGAATCAGTGTGAGCACCCGTGATGGCTATGGGGTTGCCGGGTTTCCATTTCCCACCAACAGCAAAAGCAATAATGGAAGAACTGTTTCTCGTTACAAAGTACTTGCCTTTGAGTGTGACTTCATCGGCCCACGATTCACGTTCGCTCAACTCTTTAAACCCCTTAGACACCAAATGCTCTTTGATATTATAGACGGCATGGTAGGGGGAGTGCGAGCTGTTCAAGAAATTAACAAACTCCTTTGGGTAGTCACTTTTAGCTGTTTTGCTTGACATAGTTCTCAATTGTATCCTGAACATAGAAAGGCAGATACCTTGCCCTGGCTTTGTTCATTTACTCGATACAATTGAGTTCTTTTCTTTCTAGCAATAAACGAAAAAAGGCCCTTTTTCCCACAAGAGCGCGTGTAATTTTTCAATGGCGATACGATTATCAGATAAGACTAGGCTGATAAGGAGAAATAGGAGTTTGTAAGCAGTGCACTGGTGTCTTGTGAGCCAGAAAGCATCTGGATTAGGTAGTTGGCTCATTGGGTAAAATTTTGGCTCAATAGGAACGCAAACCCGATGCCTTACACCCTGGTGAATGTGCCACGTGTTATTGTATGGTGCATGCCAGTGTCACCCACGTCTATATTGTAGATGAAAGCAAAATACATGTTGCTGTATTAGTAAAGCGTAGAACATGTACTTTCAGTGCCTCGAATATGCTCGATTGAAGGGTTTTATCATCCACAGACAACTTAGAGAGTATCGTCCAAACTTTTCTTGAAAGGGAAACTGTGGTTCTTTGTTTTTTCGAGGTGCTTAACTTCAAATGCGATCACTTGATGGATTCATGCAACACCCGGTATATAAGCATATATACACGTCCAGAACCTCTTAAAGCTTGCAGATATCTCGGGGAATTGGAACACAGGATCTTAAGAGCAAGACTTATACGTTAGAAGGAAAATGGTTGATTTGTCAACAGCTTTGATTCATGCCGATGATAAAGACAATAGAGTTACTGACGTTGCGCCCCCAATTAATGTCTCTACAACATTCCGTTACGATGACGACGATTTGATTCCATGGACAGAGCGTGAAAACCTAGACTTTATGGAAAAGAGACCCGTTTATTCTCGTCTGGCACATCCAAACAGCACCAGATTAGAAAGTGTCTTTTCAGACATCCTCGATGGGTATGCTGTTGTTTATTCCTCTGGATTAGCTTCGTTTTTCGCGGCGATGGTTCATTACAATCCCAAAAAGATCTTCATAGGCCAAAGCTACCATGGTGTTCGAGCAATTGCCAACATCTTGACCCGTAATTATGACATCAAGCAATATCCACTAGAAGATATTGAAGAATACGCTGCTGAAGGTGACATTGTTCATCTGGAGTCGCCTGTAAACCCATACGGTACGTCTTGCGATATTGAAAGTTTTGCTCGTAGAGCTCATGCAAAGGGTGCCCTACTAATAGTGGACTCCACGTTTGCATCTCCACCATTGCAGTACGCATGGAATTTTGGGGCGGATATCATCCTGTATTCCGCTACTAAGTACTTTGGTGGTCACTCTGATTTATTGAGTGGTGTTCTCGTAGTCAAAGATGAAGCCGTTTCTCGGCGCCTAAAAGACGATAGGATTTATTTGGGTACCAATGTTGCAAATTTAGAGAGTTTCATGCTATTGCGGTCACTCAGGACTTACGAATTGAGAATAAACAAGCAATCCGAAAATGCCACCAAAATAGTTAAATTCTTGTCTGATCATCAGTCTGAATTTGATAAAGTACTGAAAACAATTTATCACTCATCTTTACAGACCGAGGAATTTGTTAAAAAGCAACTAGTGGGTGGATATGGTCCTGTTTTCGCCATTACTCTACATACCAAGGAGCAGTGTAAAATATTCCCCCTCAAGTTGAAATACTTCCACCATGCGACCTCGTTAGGTGGCATTGAGTCCCTTGTTGAATGGAGAGCAATGACAGACCCATATATCGATCAGACTTTAATAAGAGTGTCTGTAGGATGTGAGTCAGCTGATGATTTAATCAGGGATTTGGCTTCGACATTGAAGGAGTTGCAAGATGCTGCTTGAACACTGTATACGTTTGTAAGTTTTTCACTTTTATGAATTTTTAGACCAGAAAAAATAAAAAGCTATATACACACTTGTAAATATGTGAACGCAGACTAATATTTAGGAATGTTTTGATCTATATCGTCAATGTATTTGAAGTAACCACCTCTCACGTCTCTTACGTTGGAGAGTTCAAATTCGTCCTTCAACAATCTTGTCGCTATTTGAGAGTCATTCCCATGACGGCAGAGAACCACTATATTGCTGTCTTTTCCTACAGTGGGAAGCACTTCCTGTAGTTTCTTGATATCACCGTTCATGTCTCTCAACTTTTTGACTGGAAGATTGATTGCCTCAGGAAAATGAGATATTTCATAGTGATGGGATGGTCTAACATCCATTAGGATATGGCTCGTTTTACGGTCATTGTCCTTGTATAAATCTTGAAAAGCTTCTACACTTAGTCTTTCATCAGGCTGACAAACGTTATAGTTCCGCGAGCCACAAAATATTTCATAATTAATCTCGCCCTTTTCAATGGTCTCTTTTGTTATGGTTCGGTTCTTGCCACAGCACAAGCAACTGTCTTGTCTGCCTCTCATTTTAAAATTACGCAGACTTTGTTGTGGGAAGCCCGAATATAGCATCAAGAAAGGCTTGAAATTCTCCTTGGTATAGACGCCTAGGATGAGTTTTAGAGTCTCGACGGCCATCATCGTGCCGACTAATCCGATGCATGGACCTATCACACCACCTTCTTGACATGAAGTCACTGCATTTGGTGGTGGAGGAGTTGGATAGAAACATCTATAGCATGGCCCCATATTGTTAAAGTTCAAGATGGTCAGCTGACCTTCTGTTCCTAAACCAGATGCAGACACTACAGTTATTCCCAGGTTAACAGCTACATCAGAGACCAAGTACCTGGTCAGGGGAGAATCAGTACAGTCTAATACATAGTCATAACCTTCAAATATCTCAAATGCATTAGTTGAGTTCAGTCTAACGGGATAAGTAACAACGTTGACGTGTGGATTCAGTTTCGTAATCGATTGCCTGGCCGACTCGCATTTCAACATGCCTACTCTGCTAGAATCGTGAAGAACTTGTCTGTGCAAATTGGAAGTTTCCACTACGTCGTTATCCACTATACCGATCTGACCCACACCAGCGCCTGCCAAATACGGCAAGGCGGGACATCCCAGACCACCGGCGCCAACAACCAAGACCTTGGTGTTCTTTATTTTGACTTGGCCCGCGACACCGCCTGTTTCCTCGACAATCATTTGCCTCCCATAGCGTTGGTATTCCTCCAAAGATAGTGGGTAATCCTTCTTATTGTCTTGCATCCTAGCCAGTTGATCCCTTAATTTGGCATTTTCCAACCTTAGCGTTTCCAGCTCAGATGCTGTACTTCCCTGCTGGTGTTCATTCATCGTTATGGATCCTATGTGGTTGTCTATCTATGGCAGATACTTTTATCGTTAGCAGTTCGCAGTTCATTAGGCACTAATAAAATATTTTATCATCGGAAAGCTCATCGCACCGCCCCGTAACGAGCGATTTTATTTAAGCTATATATGTCATATCAGTATATAATTACTGTGCTATACAACCTTTTGTTTGACAAAAAAGTTCTTGAGGTAGCGTAGCTGGAAGACGCAGGCTGCCACTAGCATGAAGAACTGAAGTACAGACCACGTCATTATCTTGCTGTTGGCAGACTCGCTCTGGTTCCTGAACTCTGCCTCTTTTTCCCTGATATTGTCTTGTTCCTTGCGAATCGAAGATAGCCTTTGGGTCAACTGGAACACCCTCCCTTTGAGTGAGTTCATGTCGTCTTTTCTTCTGCTATCAAGCGCCTCGACGTTACCGATTTCTAGTTCAATGAACACTCTTAGTGGAGCGGACTTCTTGTTGTACGACGGGGTGAAGCAAATCCTATGCTCTCCTGTGTCTAAAGCTGTGAAAGTGAAATCACCCGTGTGTGAATTTTTCTGGTTCAGGACACGGTGATCGTTATCGAATGTTTCATCTACGGTTATGGCCAAACTTGCTTCCGGGTCCTCCATAAATACACCATTCTTTTCTACATATATATCCAAATCACCAATCAATAAATTCCCCTTCGATAAATGTTCATAAAAACATTTAGTTTCTCCGGATTTGGCGTAAAAATGAACACCTTCCACTCTTTGGACAAGCGCAAAGAGCAGACAGATTCCGAACGCTAGAATATGTTTCATTATAACCCGTTACGCAGTCGACGATTACACTCTTCTTTCCACTACCTGATATTATCGATACTATGGGGTCCATTCTTCTCTACTTGTAACGAAACTAAGCTTAAACGCGTAAAAATAGAGTGGAAAAAAGCAAAACGAGACTGGATTTTTTATATAGCCCTTTCAAATAAGAGGAAGGACGACTCAAATGTTTATGTACAAGATTGTGATAGCGTTGTGCAGAGATGATCTAGCTTGCATATCTAACCGTCTCGAAAGAACACAGCGTATTGGTTTATTTCGTCTTGAAAGGAGTCGGTAAAGCTATCGGGACTATAAGAAGCAGGGTTCTCGAAATATGACACCAGTTTATCTTTATTCTTGTTGGTCTCCGTGTGATCATTATGAAACCTCAAAGGGGGAAACTTGTTAGGTTCCGTGTTTAGCGCTGTGTTTAGATCGCTGAAAAAGATGGTAGAGTTGCTATCAATAGCTGTTGTTAGATCATTAATTACCTCCTGCTCCTGCTCGAATAATAACCGGGAAATACTTGAATTACTGGTAGGCTTGGTGATTCTCGCTTTCCTATACTTTAAAAAGTCCCGGAAGAAGCTAACAAACCGAAACTTGGTTTTGGTTTTGTCTTGTTCTTGTTCTTGTTGAAGGATACTAGTTGCCTCATCACAATTCATATGTCTTTGTCTTAGGCAACCACTTTCTGCATCTTTATAGCGCAACGACCATGCCAACGGCGGTAAATGAATAAAATCGTCACCGTTCAGTTCTCTTTCTTCGATGAGAGAATGGTAGTTTTCTGCAACCAACGCTGCATGTTCATTCGTCTCAGGATTAACCAAGCAATGCATCTTGGTGAACGTCAAATGGCAGGTGTGATCATACGTCCAGCGTGCAATCTTTGCATTATCCAAAGGCGGGATGAATGGGAGCAAAAGCGAACCGAACTCTTGTGTGGTATCATTAATGAACCACCGAATTTGGTCATTATGCTTGTATTTTACTAATGAGATGACTGGATTTATACGGAGCCATTTATAAAATAGCCTCAGATTTGCATTCAGGTCTAACTCAGTGTAGTCTCTTAAAAATTCTCTGTCGAACGATATGGTCCAAAATTGTGGAGTTTCTTTGAAATCAGGGATGAATCCATATGTGATTAGCATTGGCAATAAATCTTCTGTGGGCATGTAGCTAATGAAAACCTCTATAGGCTTCGAACTCTTTCCCCGAATCGCATCCGTATTAAGTAGAAGTAAAACATCGTTACTGGAAGGGTCGACATCAAAATAAGCATTATTTTGTGTATTATCGTGATTGGAGAAATCTAGAATGGGAACTAAAGTAGAATGAACACTGAATTCGTAATCTCCAGTATCTGTTTTTTCAGGTATCTCGAGGCAACGTGAAATTATCGCTGAATAAAGGTGTTTAATATCACTTGCGTCTAAATATTCTTGGAACAGATCTTTGAATAAACCTAATGTTTCTTGGAGCCCAAAAATTTGTGGGTAATGGCCATAATCCTTAGCTAGGCTTTCAATCGGATCGACGGCACTTTCTACTTCAATGCTCATCAAAACATTATTCAAATAATACTCGATACTACCAGGAATCTCGTAATTGTCATGAATAGTTTGGAAAATCATAAAGTAAAGAATGAGCAGATTTGTTTCTGTCAGAAACTTACTAAACCCGGGATACGCCATTATTTCACGAAGAATAGTCTTGATTTTGCCGCTAGTTCTTTGGAATTGTTCTAGTGAAGAAAATTCGTCCTCATCTTCTAGAACAGCCAGTAGTGTGTTGATATTAAATGTGCAATGTTTAGGGATTCGTAGCAATTGCACAGTTTCATTGTTTAGTTCTTCGTTACTGAACTTCGAAGGGTCAAAGAAAAGACCGTATCCACTTTTGGGGTCACCTACAGTGGATTGTTTCAATGAAAGGCCTTTATGAAAGAGAATGGTTTTGCAATGCAAATAAAAGTTAAAAACCTCCTCCATTGTTAAGTTCTTGTACTTGTACGCGTCAATTTTCAGGTAATAGTGGATCTTTTGAAGTAAATGATTGCTCGCTTTTTTCCTGAACGATTCGATACTGGAAAATGCAATTGCATCTCCAGTATAACGCAATGCAGAATCTTAGGTAATGAAACGTTGTTTTGAAAATGTTTATAAATTTGTATACATGTAAGATATAATTTTCACAAAACGTACATAAAAGGAGAAAAAGCCTCTTAAAAAATCGTCAAGAGATTATACATTAGGTAATGTAAAAACAGCTGTTTCGTCAGCTGGAGTGGAATTGACAGAATATGTAGCCTTCCATTTGACTTTCAAAGATTTTGAAGAGTTAATTAGAGCATTTTCAATAATCCCCTCTTGTGTAATACCATCTTTAGCGCCTGCAGCCATGAAACTACCAGATTGTGGTTGTAATTTCAATGCCATTGACTTTGGTACTGCTAATAAGAAGACTAAGTTTGAGATTGGCGACGATGTTAAGTTTGTAAAAAAGGTCTTTATCCTTAAAACTGAATCGGACTCTCTGATTATTTCAAACTCAATCCTCAAATTGGATGACTCATTAACTAAGGTTCTTGCAAAGTTTGAGGGCGTGGCAACTGTACTTGGTGTTGTGCTAAACCCAGCCAAAATATCAAACTCCTTGCTGTTTAGTGATTGGTTATTAGTTGTTGGTTGAGGGCTTGAGAGCCCCAAAAGGTCCAAATTGTTATTCGAATTTATGGTAGTAGTAACTGGAGGTGCAGGTTGAGAAGACCCCAATACGATATCACCCCCGAGACCAAAAGCTGTTTGGTTACCGCTTGGAGTGTTTGAGATGGATAAGTCGGTCAGGTCACCTAATAAATCATTTGCAAATGTTTCTACTTCTGCTGAAGTACCTGCAGCATTTGTGTTGTTTCCTTGGGAGGGTACATCATCTAAATCGTTGAAATCGATTAGGTTAATTTCATTGGTTAAAGCTCCGGAAGATTGCTGTAATGGAGCAGAAACATGACTTGGATGGATCTGTGAAGCAGCATTGGACTCGCCACTCTTCAATAAGTTGAATTTCTCCAATAATTGATTAACTGTATCGTTAAACTTCAGTATATCTTGCACCAATGTATCGTCTTCCTGTTCTTCTTCAATGATTTTTTGAAATTTTGGTTGGGCTGATCTCAATGAACCTTGAAGCTCCTGCGTGGTCTCATTATCCCAATTTTGTAAGTCATTTGATTCCAGCATTTCATTCAACAAATCTGCCTTACGCTTTAATTTGTTCAATTCATTAGAGATGGCCTGTTTAGCTTGAACAGCATTGTCTTCTTTAAACCCAGCCATAATTTTCATCAATTTGTTAGCTTCTCTTAAATCTTCAGGCTTACCACGTCTGATCAATTCTTCCAGTTTGGCAGCTTGAGCAACTTCTTGTTCTTTTTGAATTTCACTGGCGGTCTTCAATTGGTTGCTAGGTTTCAAAACTGCCAAATCAGAATCGCTAATCTTAGGGAATGCATACCCCTTGTACTTCAATAAACGATGCATATCTCTGATATAGGCCATATCATTTTTATAGCTTGAGTGCTTACAAATGGTTTGATACCACTCTTCGATGGCTGTCAAAATTAATCTCTGAATCTTAGAGTAACGCAATGGTGGATGACCTGGGAATCTCTTGACCAATTCATTTAAGAACTCTTTTCTAGAAATCTGTAAGTGAAACGGATATCCACAATTTTTGACAAGCACGTCCAATAAAGATAAGGCGAATATGGCCACGTGTGATTCCCTATTGTTAATCAACTTAGCAAGTGTAATGGCAGCATCTCTGGGAGCAGCACCTTGCTTCTCATTGATGTAATCAGCAATGTCTAGATTCAACCCCAAGTCTGGTTCAGCCAATGACATTCTGCAGGCTCTTTGAATCTTCCTTAGAAGCGAATTGCCCATGGCCTGCGGTCTCCTGACAGGAGCCTCGGACAGGTATATACTATGAGAATGTGGATGTGACATGAAGTAGTTCCAGAGTTAGCAATCACAACTACCTAGATTGAATTTTCCTGCTTTGTCAATAAAGATATAAAATAGCATTTCTCTCTCTTTTTTTAGCAATCGTAACTGAAAAAAAAAAACATCGCGTTGGAAAACTGAAGGAATCCGAAATTTTTCTCGAGATCACCTTTGTTTGTTTTGATTAGATCAAAGGCTTGAGAGTGTAGCAAGACATCCTTTTGAGACATCAGAAGTGTCGATACCAAATCGTAATACGTATATTGAATAATGAGTGCCGCTACTGCCACCGCTACTGCCGTTCCACCTCCCGTAGGGATCTCCAATCTCCCAAACCAACGCTACAAGATTGTCAACGAAGAAGGTGGCACGTTTACCGTGATGTTATGTGGTGAAAGTGGACTGGGTAAAACCACCTTCATGAATACGCTATTCCAGACTGTCTTGAAGAGAGCCGATGGACAGCAACACCGTCAAGAACCCATCAGAAAGACTGTAGGGATCGATATTACAAGGGCTTTGCTGGAAGAGAAACATTTCGAGTTACGTGTCAACGTCATCGACACTCCAGGTTTCGGGGATAATGTCAATAATAACAAAGCTTGGCAACCATTGGTGGATTTCATTGATGACCAACATGATTCCTATATGCGTCAAGAACAACAACCATATCGTGCTAAAAGATTTGACTTAAGAGTTCATGCTGTTCTTTATTTCATCAGGCCCACTGGGCACGGTTTAAAACCAATTGATATCGAGACCATGAAAAGATTATCTACAAGAGCCAATTTAGTTCCAGTCATTGCTAAGTCCGACACTTTGACTGCTCAAGAATTACAACAATTCAAATCTAAAATCAGACAAGTAATAGAAGCCCAAGAAATTCGTATTTTCACACCTCCATTGGATGCTGAATCTAAGGAAGACGCGAAAAATGGTGCCAATCCAGATTCTGCAGCCATCGAACATGCAAGGCAATTGATAGAAGCAATGCCATTTGCCATAGTAGGGTCTGAAAAAAAATTCGATAATGGGCAAGGTACTCAAGTGGTTGCTAGAAAGTATCCATGGGGTCTTGTAGAAATTGAAAACGACTCTCACTGTGACTTCCGCAAGCTCAGAGCGTTGTTACTAAGAACTTACTTACTAGATCTTATTTCTACTACCCAAGAAATGCATTACGAAACATACAGAAGATTAAGACTAGAAGGTCATGAAAATACAGGGGAGGGCAATGAAGACTTCACCCTTCCAGCTATTGCGCCAGCAAGAAAATTATCACATAATCCCAAATACAAAGAAGAAGAAAATGCATTAAAGAAATATTTCACTGACCAAGTTAAAGCTGAAGAACAAAGATTTAGGCAATGGGAGCAAAATATTGTTAATGAGAGAATCAGATTGAACGGTGACCTGGAAGAGATCCAAGGCAAAGTTAAAAAATTGGAAGAACAAGTTAAAGGCTTACAATTGAAAAAATCACATTTGAAATGATAACGTGTTGGTTGGTTTTGATTTTTTTGTTTTGCTTTTGTCAATTTCACCTCCCTATTCTTTTCCTTCTTCTTCTGTTTTATCAACACACACAAACACACACACACATATATATATATATATATACATATATGTACGTCTCTTTAAAATTCAATTATCATCAAAGAAATGAACTACGTAATCACAATTGAAAAAGAAAGAAAAAAGTATGTCTTACTAAAAAAAAGCACCTACATTTCTCGTACTTAAAAGATTATTCTTGGGTACTCAAGTACCGCTCTGCGTCCAAAGCAGCAATACATCCAGATCCAGCAGAGGTAACAGCTTGTCTATATCTAGAGTCTTGAACGTCCCCGGCGGCGAAAAACCCTGGTACAGAAGTTAGAGATGATCCAGGCACAGTTTTAATGTACCCTGTTTCCTGTTTGTCCACTTGTCCATTGACGATTTCTGTGGCAGGATTGTGGCCGATTGCATAGAACAGCCCGTTCACCTCTAAATCATTTTCCACACCAGTTTTAGTATTCTTGATCCTCAACACATCCAGCAGCTTGCCATTACCTTTGGCCTCCAACGCGACCGTGTTAAACAAAATGATTATCTTTGAATTTTTCTCAATTCTTCTTTGCATGATTACGGATGCACGGAAATGATCCTTTCTTACCAGGATGTATACTTTCGAGCCATACTTAGTTAGAAATTCAGCCTCTTCACATGCAGAATCGCCACCACCAATAACAGCCAATGGCTTGTTTCTGAAGATTGGAACCGCGCCATCACACACAGCACATGCAGATATACCCTTTTGCCAGTAAGTCTCTTCCCCTGGTAGACTCATCCTTTTGGCAGAAGCACCAGTGGCCAAAATGATAGCGTCCGTGGTCACGGGGTCTGCGTCTTCACTAAATTCAACCCACAGCTTAAATGGCTTAGAAGATAGATCGACTTTAGAGATGGTCTCTGTGACTATGTTTGTGCCGAACCTGGCAGATTGCTGCCTCATTCTTTCCATCAACTCGCTGCCGGTCAACGCCTCGGGAAATCCTGGGAAGTTCTCGATTTCCGTGGTAGTAGTCAGCTGGCCACCAGCCGCAACACCATTGGCCATCATCCCTTCGTATAACGTTGGCTTCATTTCTGCCCTTGCCAGATATATGGCCGCTGTGTGAGCAGCTGGACCAGAACCTATAATTGTAACCTTGTGATGAACCATCCTTGACTGCACTCGTGTGCCCACCCGACCTAGATATGTTCTCAGTGGTGCTATATGCCCTATCATTGTCTACTTATATTGGGAAATATGGGGCCCGCTTCCCTTACGTACTCGTCGATCCCTTAAAACTTTTCATTACGATAGGTCCCAGGCGTTCTTTGCTGACGAATTAATTAACAACGCGCCCGAATTTAACATGGCTATTTAACATATGGATGAGAATGGTACTGCGTTGGACGGCAAGCTGTGGGGCTATGCGTGCCTCTTCGAGGGCTCCAGGAACTGGATGAGTATATCCTTGGCAATCTCCACCAGCTGGCTGTCGAGGATGACGTGGTTGAGGAAGTACTCAAGCCCTCTTTGTCTTTTGGCTAGCCAGTCTCTGTTGAGGTTCACTTGCTGATACTTCCAGGTGCTGTACCACTGAACGGACGGGGGCAAATTGGGAATCTGCAAGTAGTGCGCTTTCTCTGGTTTGGCTGTCTTTATTCTTGTTAGTATGTGCTCCCGTAGTTTGACGAAGTCTGAGTACCGTCTATAGGTTTGGATTTTATAGCTTTCTCTCTGAGCAGAAACGACTTTTAAGTTGGGCTCAAGAAGAACAGTAATCCTCCAAACGGCAAACTTTGTTCCGTGGTCTCCGTTGATTATGGTGCAATCACTAACGAGCGCCTTTTGGAAACTAAAGTTTGCATTGATGGAGCTGCTCCTTCTAGGCCTTGTTCTAGTAATTGGGGTGCTTTGGCCGCTGCCATAGCTATTGCTGTCAGTTGTAGTGACGGGCTCTTCATTCTCCTGCTGTGAGTCAATTTCGAATTCAGGCTCTGTGGTGTCTTCGTCAAGCAGCTGAATGGGTTCAGGAGGCAAAACGGATATCTTGTCGTTCATGTCTCACTATCGTTCTAATCGGAGTAGCAATATATATAAACCGGTCAATAGCGGTTCAGTTTCTCAAATGCCTTTTGCGATAGAAGTATTCTTGGGTGCTTTTTCCAATATATATATATATATAACTTACTCATCGCTTCCTTCTTTTCTCTTTCAATTTCGACTGCGGTTGGGCTTTGTTAAAAAATGGCCAATTTGTCAACAATAAATACAAGAGGAAGTAATTGCATAGGGAACGCTACGGGTGGCAACAGCACATTCAACACTTTTCAAAACAGCCATGCTTATAAAATATGTAAAAATATGTAAAAATGTATCTACTCATAGGAAGTAAAGGGAGGTGTGTTCATATCGTCGTTGGGCTAATTAGGCAAAAATGGGGAATTTACCGTCTAACCAAGTCCACGGGTCATTAAATCTGATGTTGGCATTTAAAGAAGAAATCTCCTTGAGCTCTTGCTCGGTTAGAGTGAGTTTCTTTTCTATCTCCAAGTTCCCCAATAGTCTTTCCTTTTTGGAGGATTTTGGAATAACGGCGATACCTCTTTGAGTAGCCCATCTTAGGAGCACTTGGGAGGTTGTGCTACCTGGGTGGTTTTCAGAAACCTTCTTAACAACGTCATTTTCAAATAGCGTTGGTGTGCTCTTTGCCAAGCCAAGGTCCATTTCAATGAACGATTGAGGGCCAAAGGAGGAGTAGGCAACGACTTGGATATCTTGCAGCTTACAGAAGTCCACCAAGTGTTCTTGGGTCAAGTAAGGATGGTGCTCAATTTGCAAAGCCACAGGCTTGATTCTACATCCCCGTAGTAAATCTTGAACCAAGCTCCCTTGGAAATTGGAAATACCAATAGACCTGATCAAACCTTCGTCAGCACAGGCCTCCAAAGTACGGTATGTGTCTATGATAGGGACGTGAGCTTCGGTTATATGACCCTTCTTGTCGTCCTCCGCACCTGTGTAGAACCCCGGTGGGTACTTCTCTTCGAAAGGGACGTATTTAAAGGCAATAGGGAAGTGAATATAATACAAGTCTAAGTAATCCAATCCCATGTCGTTCAACGTCTTTTTCAAGGCTAGTTTTACATGGTCGGGATGATGGAAATTGTTCCATAATTTGGAGGTGACAAATATATCTTTTCTAGTGACAAGACCTTCAGAAATCGCTTTTCTGATGCCTTCACCGACTTCCTTTTCGTTACCGTAGTCGCAAGCACCATCGAATAAACGATAACCTAGCTTGATAGCTTCGTAAATTTGGTTTGCACAGACTTTATTGTCGATTTTCCAACATCCTAAACCGACCAGAGGCATCTTGCAGCCATTGTTCAAAGTGACTAGTGATGACATTCTTGATTCTCCCGTTTTTTTTTTGAATGTATGAGAGCTACAATATCTGCTGCTTGTGTGGTAATAATCACCTATCAATTCCTTGGTCTCTATCCTTTATGCACTCAGGAGTTATCTACCTAATGGCCCCCTGGAATCGAATCTCGAGATATTTTTTTTCCAAAGAATTCTTTCCCGTATGGCTTCTTCTACCTTATGACGTATACTTGCTGAGAGCAGCAGCAACTAAAAGAAAAGTACGGAATTGGGAGGAGCGTCAATGAAATATTACAAATAGTACATAAGGTAGATTGAAAGGAAATGAAAATAGAAAAGTATGCTGAGGTATTTTCTGTATTTCTAATTCGGTTTCCTTCTATATATGAGTTGATGTAAGTATGGTCTTCCTTCGTAAGGAATATCAAAACTTTTTGTAATAGTGTGCCCATTTCTTTATAAACACGTCGTTAACAGTACTTGTGTCTACTAATTCATCGTCGATGAAAACGGGGATGCAAAACCTTTGGTCGCCTACGTGACAAAGGCTCTTTAAGTCACTGAACCCGAAATGATAACTCAATAATACATTTAATGCAAATGAAACCAAGATCTTGTAATTTGTCACAACTTTCTTGGAACGATAATATTCCCAATCTCTGCCGGCAAATTCGTTTTCATTGATGGGACTGTTTTTATAGCTCTGAGAATTGTTCACCACTATAATATCCATGACCCACATGAAAAGTTTATGGTCAACGCGTTCCAAGATGTTCCACCACGTGTTAAAGTTGATGCATTCTGTATTGAATTCATTCTTGAATTCATCACTTTGCAATAAGTATCCGGCGGCCACGCCCTTACGTTCTAGGATCTTAATATCGAACTTCTCTTTGCAAAGGTCGTTGAAGCATGTCATTTGCACCAAATTAACGATGTTCCAAATCTCTTCAAGTCCTAAGCCCTGAAACGATTCACTCACCAGGAAATGGTGGAATAAGAGTTCATCACCAGTGACTATTCCCTGTGACGAGATGGATTTTAGTTTCAACATCAGCATTAACTGCGGTGATATGTCATTCAAACCATTCACTTTTCGCCTTAAACTTGTTTCGATAATTTTCGAGATTTCGACTTCTTTGTTTTTGGGGAATTCTCCCATTCTTGCTAACAGTTCTTGGAGCTCGCCAAATGGTTGGATATAATTCCTGGTGATATATTTGGCCTTACTTTGTAGAATTTCGCTGTATATTGATGATCTAGTGTCATCACTAAATGGGGTATCCCAAACCATTTTACATAGACTTTGCAAAGAAGAGTTTCTTGTTATATCTCTGTCCAACAATAGCACATATTTCTGTCTATTCGTTTCGTCTCTGATCAATTTTTCTTCTTTATTTTTATTCTTCACTAATTGATCAAGAGATGCAACACTCATACTTTTGTTAATTTGCCTTTCATGAAGTTTTTTCTCCTGACGGTCCTTAGGAGGTAGCCAACTTGGCCTAGAGTGACTTACTGCATCTAGTTTACCTTCTGATATGAGTATTAGATCTTCCATACCTTGATTTTGGGCTTCTTTTAGGTCTAGTGGTAAAAATTCAGATGATTTGGTTCTGTCGGACAGTTTGGTTCTTGAAAGCCTATTAGAAGAATGCAAATAAACAGAAGCTAGACTTTTTGTTGTGTCCTGGATGAATTGGAAATCAGATACTTTGTTTAAACCAGGAATTGGAGATGTAGGCATTTCATTGAAATCTAACAAAGAAGCATTCGACGTTGTGCTTGCAAACGATATGTTTGAATGTCTATGTGCTTGTTTCGTGTCAGCATTATCGTTCATTGAATCTTCAGAATATTCTGATGAAACATTCTTGGTTAGGTGATTCATATCTTCGGGATTTGCTGATGCCAAAAAAGAATTTGTCGAGTATGATGCCATAGGGACATTCCAAATCAATGAGTCGTCTACGCCTCCTTCTTGTAATTCAATAATCTGTTCTTGGCTATCATAAAATTTCTCTTTTCTTTTGATGGTATTTCTTAAATTCGTTTCTGATTGCTCTTTACGAAGTCTATACTTTTGAGATGGAGTTAATGTTTTGCCATTCAAGGGTTTTTGTGATGGAATATTAGATTCGAGTGAGGATGCCTCCAACCGACTAGTTGAATTAGAAAATTTGGAGGTTATGCCAAACGTTTTTAAAGGAGAATAGGGATTTTTATAGCCCACGGAAGAGAATGTCTGCGATTTAGCACGTGTTCTTTGTTCACTGTTAAGTATCGATGACTGATTTTTCTTTAAATAAAACTGTTCTTGGTAAGAACGTCTAGAGTTATTCAGGGATGTCTCCATTGCAGTTTCATCAAAAGATGTGCTTTTCTGTAGTGCAGTTTTAGCACTATCAGTGGTTGTTTCTATACTAGAGTGGCTACTTGCCCTTCTCGTTTCATTCTCAGTGGCACGTATACTTTTGGTGGCCTTGTCCATTAAAATATTGGACATACTACTCAACTTACATTTGTCGGCATCGGTGTTTTCTCCCTCATCACTAGTATCTTCCAAGGAGGAGGATCCAGAAGTGGAGGAAAACACCTCGGTAGTCTTGGTACCAATTGAGCTATTGGAAGTGGGGCGTTCACGTCTCGTTTGAACACAATTCACTTTCGGTGGTGGTAGAGCCGTATTAACAAATGAGTTCAAGAGTTTTCCCTCATTGTCGTCGTTATTACTGTGCATGTTCAATAGTAAATTTTCACTTGGCCTTCGAGCAATGTCTAAGCCTGAAACTTTATTCATCGTGTTACTGCCAGCCCTAGATCTTCCTAAAGCCGTCTGGGATAATGGGTGTTGGATGTGAGACCCTACTAAATTCCTTTGCTTGAGCAACGTCTCGTTGGGGTGGCCGGTAGCTTCACCCTCTTTAACAGAATGAAGATGAGCTTTAGTGCTCCGTTCTTGAATCGAAGTCATTTCTTGATTAACGAAGCAGATCGGATTTTATGGAGATAAAGGAAAATCAACCTCGAGTTGAGGAAAGTAACACAAATATCTTTACTTTTGAAAACGATCAAAGATCAACGAATGAATTATTTTTGGTTCAGTTGTAAAGTCCCTTTTTAATTTGCTTTCCACTATGTAGAGAAATACTAACGTGATGAGCACAGCAATCCCAGGCAAGCGTCAGTGAAGTTAAAATTCAAAGGCTAATCGGCTCTTGGCTCTTGGCTCTTGGCTCTAACTGCATTGAGAAAGAACTTGGAGAAGTAAGTATGATCGAAACCTCCTTAGTCAGTATTTTCTCTGGATTTGCGCTTGGCACGGTCTTTTTCTTGCAGACGCGTCTAAGAAGAAGAAAAAAATAACGGAAAAAAGAAATGGCGAGGTTCCATAGTTGATCCAGGTGAAGTAGAACAAGAATGGAGCCCATAAATGGCTAGGATACGGTAAGGAAGCTCAGTATGGGGTTCGAGAGACGTTGGAAAGAGAAATAAAAACATTTCTTTCTCCTTTTTTTTTGTTAGCTTATTTTTTTGAATATTTACGTTTAAATAAAAGAATAAACTAGAAGATGCTTCTAATGCTCATTGTCCTTGATGGGCGTTGACGTAAGTTGCTCCTTCAAAGCATGTTCGATGCAAGGGAGTCCCTCTTCAAACATCTGCAAAAGATTTTCCAGCTCCTTCAGAACCTGAGGTTTCCTGTCTATCCGTCTTTGTTTTCCTGACATACTCGGTTCTAAGTCCAAAAACATCTCCATTTGTAAACTCTGTGGTGGAGGATACATCGCTAGGCCTAGCAAATTTGTTGGATTCGCAGCAGCTGTAGCGGAGCTCAAAACATGATTAGATTGAGTTCCGGTTTGAATACTCTGTTGCGAAATTGGCGCAGATGTGGCAGCTGTGGCAGAATTTGGAATGGTAGTGATAGTGGCGTTGGTGTTAGTTCCAGAAATACCCGTATTAAGAGCAAGAGACATGTTGTTGTTAGCGCAAATGTTATTGTTATTGATGCAACAGGGATTGCCGGGAACAGTTGAGCTAAGGATATTCAATGGGTGTTCCGAAGCAGATGAGTTCTTCCTGTTGGAGATGCTCTGACTTCTCTTAATCTTGCTTCCAAAATCAATATGCTTTTCACTTATTGGAGTCATTGACACAGGAATATTGGACGCGCTGCTTGTGTTGAATCCAAACTGATTGATGTTTTCGTTCGTGCATATGCCAGCACTTCCTGGCATACCATTAGTATTTGATGGTGCCGCTGTATTCGGATCCAGTAATTTGTTTCTTACAACAGGTGTAGGTAATGGCATTTGTAGTTTTAAGTTTGGGTTATTACGTTTAAAGTCACCGTTAACTCTTGAATTTTCCTTTTCGTTAGAGAAATGATTTAAGCTCGTCGTGCTATTACCACCATTACTATTAGTGGTGTTGATGGTAGAAGAGCTGGTCATACTGTTCAAAGGTTGTAAAAGAATATCTTTGCTATCCTTACTATTGATCATTGGTTTCATCGTAGGTGGAGCCCCAAGATTTGTGTGAATACCGTTATGATTGATATTTTGTGTAGGTGAGTTGGCTGGTTTCCTATTGGGAGAAGTACCCGTTCCCAGTAGCGGTCTTGAAGGCGACGAAGCTTTATGAGCTGATAACTTTGTTGCATTACTTGGGTTAGTTATGCTCATCTGTATGCTGTTTGCAGTATTGCTACCGCTGCTTCCTCTTGATGTTTCATCATCGGCAATATTACTGTTGTTGTTGTTAGCAGCAAGTGTGTTGATTGCGGTGGTGGAAGCCGTTGCGGTTAATTTCTGACTTCCTACGACGCTTGCACTATGATCTGGCCTATTAGTACTTACTGTCAATCGCCTCGACACGCTTGGAGCTGGCTTATATTGTGCTGAGGCGGACGACGGTGATGTACCAGCTGTCATTGTAGAGGACCTTGCTTTTGTGCCTGTAATTAAAACCGGATCAGCGCTTGCGGGTGTCGGTAAGGCACTGTCCGGTAGTTCTTCTGGAATTTCGATTTCAATAGATGTTGGGGCTGTAGTTAGCCCACTCGTTGGGGGCCCCTTTGATGTCTTGTTAAACTTTGTTTGGAGTAGTGGCAAAGCAGGAGTACTTTGGCTATAATAATTATTCCCATTTGATAAAGGTGGAAGATGCGGCCGTATCTTATTGCTATTCATATTCCCGTTGACCTCATTGGAGGGTACGAAATCTTCTCTTGAATTGTTACTGGCATTCAAAGACGAAATAGATGTGTTTATTTTAGGAGCTTCCGCGTTGATATCGTTTTCACCAGTAATGATTTCGTTGTCTTCAAAAAGCTCGAGCAACTGCTTTGGGGCTTTATTCTCTAGTTTCTTGGAAGATGTCATTGGCCCATTAGTGTGAGTTCCAGAAGTGTTTGTAGTTCCAGCTACCATCTTGGAGGGGTATTTTGAATTTGTGTAATTAGTTGTTACGGGAGCGTTTAAAGTGGAATTCTGCGCTATCGTACCAGGATAGCCTTTGCCTATGGTGGTCCCTTGATAAACTAGTGGTCTGGTATTGTGATTTGTTGGGTCAAAGTAGTAAGAATCTTCGTCAGGGTACGCATAGTTAAACAGATCATGTTGTGCGGTCGCCCATTCGTTGTTCGTATCTTCCGCAAGAACATCGAGATTAATGTTATTTTCGATAATGTAGTCCGACGAACTCAAGGAATCAAAATCCCATTTGGTTTCGACGTCTCCTTCGTTCGCCATCTTCAGTTCATACTCGGATGGTTTTGCTGGTCTCTGCGCCTCATTACCCCCACTGGTTTGTGATGGATTTTGAGCCTCAGTTGGTTTCGATAGTTCGTTCTCTGGTATACCCCCCTCAATCCTATACATGCTTTTGTTTTTGTCTCTGAAAAGCAAATATCTCGATATCAGTTCTTTCAAAATAGAAGTCGGGGTAGTCTTATGGCTTTTGATAAACTTCGATTTCAAAAGATCATCTGCGGACAATCTTTCCTTAGGATCCTCATCGAGACAGAGTGCGATAAATTCCTTCAGTGAGGGGCTGTATGATCTGCCCTCTAATCTCGGTGGTTTAGATTTGATGATCAACTGCATGGCTCTCAAGGCCTCTACGTCACAGTACGGTGGGTTCCCTGTGGCTATCTCGTATGTAGTTATACCTAAAGACCATATGTCTACTTTGGTGTCGTAATAAACACCTTCCATGATCACTTCCGGTGCCATCCAATATGGGGTCCCGGCCATGGTTTGACGTCGCAAAGAAGTTTGGTTCACTTGTGCAGCAACACCGAAATCACACAGTTTAACATTACCTTCGTTAGTGATCAATACGTTAGCAGCTTTGATATCCCGATGAATGACGTTATCTTTATGTATGCATTTCAAAGCCACAAGCACTTCTCTCATGATAACCCCGATGTACTTTTCATCAATTTTACCTGGTCTTAACAACGAACGAAGAGAGCCTCCAGCGCAGTATTCCATTATGATCCAAAGACTAGTGTCTTTCAAATACGACCCATAGTATCGCGTGATGTTGTGAATTTGTTTCAGCGAGGCCAGAAACTGGATCTCCCGCTGCACGTCCTCTACCTCGTCCGAATCAGAGTCTAGATTTAACACTTTGATGGCGAACACTCGTCTCGTCTTCACGTTATAGCCCTTATAAACTACACCGAACTTCCCTCGTCCAACAACTTCCGTTCTCTTAAACAGCGAGCTCACGTCCATCTCCCCTTCAGGCAGGCCCTGTTTCACATTTTGCGACTTGGCCATCATTCTCGTCTCGTTTCTATATGTGTGTCTTGCTTACCAGCTGATGACGCCCAGAGCTGTATTATGCCTGTCTTTCAATCAGGAGAAGATCAGGATTCTCGAAAGGCGTCTCCGTGAAGTATCTCCCAGTTGTGGTATATGTCGATGCACGCAAGATCGGCTGCTTCTTGTTACTCTCCTCTTGCCACGCCAGCAACTTACTTCTCCTGTCGCATGTTAATGCCTTTAAGGATTGTCAGATCGGCTTGCGCTGGACGTATGGCATGATAAGGTTGCTCAATGGGTTAAAAGTGGTCAAGACAAGATGAAAAGAGCAGCGTAACGAGGCCAAAGAAGTGGCAAATACTTCGGAGAGGAGCTTGCCAGTGGCTGGGGGCCTAATGGGGTGTGCTATGTAGCAGGATTGCGAAGATATGTGCTTCCATGGATTGTGGGTCTGCCGTTGCGGCGACACATCATGCAGCACGGGTACATTTAGAGTACTATAAAGTTTCTTGATAACAGATGCGGCTATTAGTAGTTGTACTGGTATTGTAGGTGTAGAGTGTAGTTGTTTTAGGGGAGACACAGCTGTGTATTACGTGAGGGAGACAGGAAAGTATGCGGATAGTATTGCGATACTTGCTGTCTATGGTATATGCGAGCCTATGTGCTTCGGAGGAGTTTCTGAACCAGACTAATGTTCCAGCAATAATGTTCTCCTACAAACTGTATGTAGAGCAAGAAATGTTTGTTCGGTGATTTTCGTTCTCTTACTAACTGAGATGTACACTTGTATTTGTATTTTTGGATAGAACGCCTGGCATTTTAAAGTACCAAGAAGGCTATGATATGGCTCTGACGCTACCAGCGAGCGACTTTCTCCAAACGGCAGAGAAGTTTCTGAGCTTATGCAATGCCAACACCTATGTGTTCGTTAACCAGCCGGGACTGAGGAGGCTAGATTTTTTGGAGTTTCAGGATGAGTTTACCTCGCTACGAAGATATGTAAGACAGAGTTCAACAGCAATTAAGTTTGAAAAAGTGGAGTTACTGTCTGAAGATTTTTACGATGACCTTGCAGACTACTTGAAAGAGTACTGCGATGCAGGACAGGTGTTGAGGCTACGAGGCAATCATACGGAGGATTTCGAACCCTTTATTGACAGCGAGAGGAGGGTGGTCATCATCGAGTATCCGATGTTACCACAAGACACAGATCTACGTAGGGAAGCCATCGGTCATTATGATAAGTACTTGAGATTCGTACTCGCACAGATCCCGTCACCAGAACAAAATATTATATACACCTCATTGAATCCAGGAACTGCTCTGGCTCACGAGTCAATCATTCCCATTGACATCTTCCCAGACATTTTTGACATTAAATCCGGATCTGGGGAAGTGGAACAGAATAACAGGGTGTTGGATGTTCCTCCACTATCGTTCAATGATTACTCTCCACGGTTCTCCGAGCCTCCTTCTAAGTATATTTCGATTTTTGACTCGGAATTGATCCAGGACAATAAGGTCCTATTACAACTGATCTTGACATCTTTGATCGGATTCGTCCTCTTTCAACTCTTTGCCCCAAAGAAAAGGGATGTTGTGGGTACCAAGACTAACACTAAGAAGAAGGAAAATTCTTCACCGCCACCAAAGAGACAAGAGGCCAAAAAAGCAGTCTCTGAGTAATTGCTTTAAACAGAGTTGCCGAATGCATTGATTTCACTAACAAAATCGGCAACTAGAGATTTCGCGCTACCATTTTATAGCTAGTGCGCATAAATGAAGTTGATGCTAATATACATACATATACGTATAGATATACATATAGAAACGTACTGAAAAGTAGCAATTCCGGGCCAGTTATGAATATCAGTGGCACACTGAATACACTTCGGCTGCTTTACAGTCCATCGCTGTGTAAGCCTAGTCTAGTCGTCCCTACCTTTAATGAACTCCCAATACCAATTCACGATTCTATAAAAGCTGTGGTAGTGGACAAAGACAACTGCATCTCCTTTCCCCACGACAACAATATATGGCCAGATTACTCCCAACATTGGAAATCTCTTAAATTGAAATACCCGAATAAATCACTCTTAATTGTTAGCAATACTGCAGGTTCCAGTTCCGACGAAGACTATTTGCAGGCAAAACTTTTGGAAGACAAGACAGGTGTACCCGTGTTGAGGCATTCTATAAAGAAACCAGGATGCCACAACGAGATTTTGGATTATTTTTACAAGAACAAGATTATAACAAACCCGAAGGAGGTTGCCGTTATTGGAGATAGGCTTTTCACGGACATTCTGATGGCAAACATGATGGGCTCATATGGAGTATGGATTAAAGATGGTGTTAAAATATCTTCCAATCCTCTATCCAAATTCGAAAAAAAGTTGTATGATTTTCTGGGATTTTGAAAAGACAACATGATAATAATATAATACGATTCTTTAATTTTTATATAATACATATTTTCTGATATTTTCTTTAAGTTAAGTATACAAAGAAAAAGCAGAAGCTAAAACCATGGCATGAAGTTTACATCTGTTCTGGCTAGGTTTCTTGGACTAACAGCGCTGCCAATACAATCCAGAATAAATTGGGTTGTGACTGTAGGTGTCGAGTTCAAATGGCCCAATTGAGCTACTTTTCTTATAATTAGATCTACATTGGTTTGAACCATCTCACGTAACTGTGGATTTTCAATTATCGGACGATGGAGGTTACTAAACCACGATATGATTTCATCACGGATGAAAAGTGCCAAATATGTGTTTAACTCATTATCAGGTTCAATTAGGGCACGTGATATAGTAAATAAGTTAACAGCAAATATACCTTCTAAAGCGGAATCACCTATTAAAGTTTGAATATTAGGAGTTAATCTAAACGGCACCGGTTCATTGTTGTGGAAGATAGGGGAATCTGGTGGAAGATTTAAGTCATGGTTCTTTAGTAACGGTTTCACTCTTTCATACGGGAATCTCGAAGGTAACATCTCCAAGGTAAATACGTTACCAGATTTTTTGTCAACATGAATTTTATGAGGAGTACGGTTATTGATCATCATCATGTAGGACATGAAGACGAATGCACTATATTGTGAAGCAAACTGTTTGCGGAATAACCAAAAATCCTCAAATTGAGTAAACAATGAAGTGAAATGGTCTTTTAGAACATTCGATGGTACAAACATTGTTTGAATAGAATTGAAAATTTCAACCTTTAATATAGTCATATCTGGGGCAGGCAAAGCATCATCATGTGCTGCATTTAATTTTTCTGCCATGAAGTCCTGAATGTCGTCGGGATCAAATCCCTTTTTCTTACAAAATTCATTATGTATTTCATGAAGGGTGGTAAAAGATACATTATCATTCATAATGCGAACTTGGGGAGATAGCGGAATGGCTATTGGTAAATTGAATTGAATGTTACGACGTCTTGTTTCCACATTCTTGGATAGTGATTTGTTGAATAATCTGTACAATTGGAACATCCTTTCCTCTCTTCTTGAATGACGAACGGCTGGGTACTGGACAGCAAATGAGTGCACGCTACCGTCATGGCCACGAATCATTAAACGTCTATACGAAGAATGAGTTCCGCGAACAAAATCAACTGTAGGTAAGAATCTTGCAATTTTAATGAAGTGAACATTATTGTCCTTGTTCAAAAGGTATTGGCCAGGAATTTCTATGTCTTCAAATTTTTGGTGATGGAAATTACTTAAATGTGGACACAGTACTTCTAGATTTTCTTTCTTCGATGCTCGGTCCAGTTTATTTTCCAATCTCCTACGCCAATAACGCAATCTCTTGATATAAGTCTCATAATTTGGCTTGCTATCAATGAAATCAGCATTGAATTTTGGCCTTATGTAAGGTGCCAACAAAGTCGTAGAAAATTTAACCAAATTCTTCTCCGTATTTTCAGGAAGTTTTGGATTATTTCTAGGAAATGGTAAGCGATTGTAATTCAGTGTTCCGTCAATCAAAAGTACATTTATCAATCTGAAAAGATCTTCATCGGTAGTGGATTTAAAGCGATCGTTTATTTGGGCAACGAGCGACTCCAGAGATAGGGCCAATAGTGGATAAGCCGTCTTTAGGATGTTGTTCAATTCTTGTAGATACTCCCAAGGTTGGCGACGTCCATTACGGTCGTTCGCATCTGGTTTATCCCCCATAACTGCCATTGTTTGCCTCTGAATGACAGCAAAATCTTCTTTTGTTGTTCTCAATTGGAAGTGAAGTGCTTGAGGATAACTTTTAGCAATTCTAATCAAAATGTGGCGGACCATGTTAGCTTCCTTATGTGATAAAGAAGTCAATAGTTGTGGGATAAAAGTAATCCAGTACCAAACGGGAATTTCGCCTCTAAATGAATCAAATGCGTTTGTAAGCATACCTGAAGCATCGTCCATACTGATGAGCCACAGAATTCTGCATAATAGTTCCCTGATTTTTGAATTCTTGTATAAACCCGCAGCTTGTAAGTAGCAACTGATTGCGTTGCTGGCAAAACTAATATTATTTGGTTCTTCAGACAAACGACGGTCATTGAAGAAACCCCATTGTGCCCATGCTTTAGCTAAGTTCAGGTCGATCTGGACAGCTGTCGCAAAAGCTTGATTGGCCTCTTCGTATGCACGTAGCTTAGACAAAAACATACCTTTTAATGTGAAAAATTCAGCTTTTTGCACAGTACCAAAGTAAACTAGATTTGTATTACTAATGACATCCAAACCAGTCGTCAATTCATTCATATTCTGATAATGGCATTTAGCTTGTTCTCTCAGTTTTAAGAAAGCCTCCTGGATTTCAATATTTGGCAAGGTGTAGATACGTGCCAATTGACTAATACACACGTCAGGCATATTGTGTTTCCTTGCAACATGTGCAAATCTGTTAATGACCCAAGCAATTTCATGATATCCTCTATAAGCGTGAGTATTTATATTACTATTGCTATTTGATTGTTGAAGTGCTGGTATCAAAGGAAGATATGCATTGTTGATGACCTGAAATGCATGTTGTCTCCATGTAACTAGGTCATTCCACATGTTAACATCATCCCATGTGTTTGGAAGGCGATCTCTCCAAGCTTGTAAGATACGCTTGATTTCTTGAGCTTTGGAATCCAGGTTCTGTACTGTTGTTGTATGCAAATTGGCATATATTTGAGTTGCTTCTAAAAACTCCATATATTGTTGGAATCCGTGTAATAACCATTTGTGAGCTGGGGTGTATCTAACTGGTAAAGATACCCACTTAATCAAACTCAACTGTATCCCCTCATCACATAATTTTCTAACTTCCTGGTCACCTTTTCGAGTTTCTGCAAAATTTTGAAGAGCCAAAAAGGTCTTGAACATTTGTCTACGTGGGGTTGGAACGTCCATAACACTCTTCACAGATTGCTCAAGGGCATCGCGATCACTATTCCAATCAGCAACACGCCAACCGCATTCCAATAACAAGTCTGTAAAACCTTCGTGCTTGGCTAATTCAGTTAATACGTCCCAATGTTGTAATTTCTCAGCACATTGGATCCAGTTATCTTCCCATAACGCATACTCAGATTGCGAGTAAGGTAATGCTCCACTACGGGCTTTTACCTGCGCAACTTCGTATAGTTGCTGAGCTTTGTCCCACAGTCCAATTTGTTCATATGATAATCCAATATTTGTCTCGGTGTACTTCGCTCTACGTCTCCATAGGCCATAAAACATGTCTTCTTCTTGTAAGTTTACATACAACTCTAATAGTGCATCTTCGTTGGCCTCGATAATTTTTGCATTATCGATACTAGTGTTGGTTTGAATAGACTCTAAAATATTGATCGATTGGTACCAAGCATTATAAGATATCGCCAAGTATTTGACCAAGTGAGGGGGCAACTCTAACGATTCAATCTTACTGATGGAGTCCAAAAGCATATTTATGACATTAGTCCTAGAGGAGATTTGTCTGGTATGATAAGGTTTAGAAAGCAATGTAATAATGGAACGAACAAACCCGTATTTTTCATTTTTGGGGATACTCTTATATACTTGAGGAAACAAGCTAACCCACGCTTTGTGGATTGCTTTAGGATCTTGGTAAAAAATTTCAATTAAGGAATCGATAAAATCTGAAGAGTTTACCTGACACAAGTCTTGCATAGAATATATGTGGTTTTTGACAAAATCTAACAACTCTTGGTCATTTACTTCAGTTACTATTTCAATGTTTTCAGGGAGGTACTCTTGTAAAATTGATGGAGGAGACAAGCAGTAGATGTCCCTTAAAAACAGTTCTTTCTCCTTGTTAAAAGAACCATATAACAATTGCAAAGCTTGATTTAACCATGGATAGTCAGCGATAAATTCCCAATTTTGGTCACGTATAACATAATATAACCTCTCTTTGATATCTCTTTCTAAACTGTTGTCTAAAATTGTCATGAACCTTTTTCTGATGCCGATATCTTCGACACGCGTTCCTACTAAGAAAGGTTGTTCCATTCTTACAGTAATCTCTGTATTATTGAAATGTTCTTGATCAAATAGCTTCAAAACAATTTCGTAGAATAATTTTGATAAAGAAGGTTCTCCTCTAATCTCAAAAGCCAGCATTTTGGTTAAAATAGCTGCTTTCTCTTTAACAGTTGGAAATATTTCGGTGTTGAATATCCAACTTCTAGACATGTTAACGATTTTTCTCAAAAAATTTTGATCCATAGAGTGGTCGATCAAAAGTGCCACTGTGGAAAGAAATGGGCGACGTGAATCACCCAATAATGAAACTTTAAGAGATAATATGTACAAAACCTTTTCCAAAAGTTTAGTCGTGATTCTTGCCTCTTCCAAAGCCATCGCGTCCTTTGGTTGGGATATGCTTAGGTGATCTTTGCACAATTTACTGAAGGTCTTCATTAAAGGGGTAAGTAATGATATAACACTGTCTGGGAAGTTCATGAAAAGCACCCACGCAAGTGTTACACCGGCTGTAACAGATGAAGTTTCTTGAAGGTCTTGAGTAATGACGAAGATTAGCATCTGAGAGAACACTTTCCCAGGGGTTTCCTCTTCTGCTATTATCGAAGTACCTTGTGCTTTTATTGCCTTCATTATTACATGCAAAACTTTTTGCAGTGCTTCCTGTACATCATGATGATCGGATTTGATACATTTTTCCAGTAGATTTTGGATAGTAGGCAGGTTTTCCATTATCCAATCAGGTGTCTTATTTTTAAAGAATACGTAGAGGACATCCAGTGCATTCATACAATAATAAAGAATGTTCTCAGAATCAAGATCTTGGAATATCAAAAATTTCTCGAAGTAAACTAGCTTAACATTGACATTTGTCCAGTGCTTTTCTGAAATTAACTCTGACAGAATATTAATAGCTCTCAATCCCAGTTCTGTTTCTATGGCACGGTGGTTGCTTGCACACACATACCTTATTAAGAAAGCCGTACAAGCCTCGCGTAGATGTAGAGAGATAGGGGAGTTATTGTTTGTATCTACAATTATTGCTGTTGTGTCTGATTCAACTGGATTGATATCGATTTGGAGATCAGACATTACAACATCACCCTCAGCATCAGTCTTGGTATTATTTCTATTGGTGATATCCAAAGACTTGTTTTCCCAATAAAGAATCAACGAGGCTAAATCAATAGCTAAGGTATGGCTATCAGGATTTGCATTAGTCATAAACGTTATCTTGTTCATATGGTGAATAATATTTGATATGAATAAATCTCTGGAATTAAAAAACAGGTCAGGGTGATTTATCAAAAACTGGTACAAGATATTGTTCTGACTAGAAGAATTTTCTACCATCACCCTTTTCACCCAGTTAATCCATGTATCAGGAGTCCCAGCAGCATTCATACGTTCATGGAGAACAGGAGTAAGAATATCCAATGATTGTTTGACTAAGTACCTGGCTTCGACATGCGAAGAGCGCAGTAAAGCAACAAAAACTTGGGTGACAACCTTGATGGGAAAGTCGAATTTAGATATGAAGTATGATGTTACCAAATAGGCAGACTGTTTGATTAAAGTATCTTCAAACTTGATAAAGTTCCAGCAAAACTTTATTATGTCTTTCTTTATCTCGGCTATCATATCAGGATCCGCTTTGATAAAAATTGCTGATAATTGCAATAGTTCAAAACGGAACAGATCATGATGATCTATAACATCATATGCTAAAATTGCGTTTGAATTCTTCCAAATTTTATTGTGAAGTAGTTCTAACCATTTGGGTTTTTTATCGTCAATAAGGAAGTTTTTCAACGATCCAACCGTCGTAACTTCATAAATCAATGTTGAATTTATTACATTTTTAAGAACAAATATCTTAGCATCCAAACACTTATCCGATATAGCAAAAGCAATCATATCATTAATGAAATCATTCTGTTCCTTTTTATTTGAATTCGCAATTATATTATGGAAAATAAATTTCTTCAAGGAATACGATGCTTTAATACCATTCGAAAACGAAAAATCAATAAAATCTAAAAACAAAGAATTTTGGTCTCCATCCGCTAATTTGGTATACTTTAGATAAAGGTTTTGGAATTTTTCGATACTTTGGTTCAGCTGTAAGTGATCAATATAAAATGAGTTTTCTTTTATTGTTTTTAAGGTTAAGCTTAGCATATCTTTCAATTTCAAAACCATGTCACCTTTTTTCTTCAGCCATTCATCTCCATTTGTACTTACCATGGTATTGAATAGATCCACCATATTGGTGAAGAAGCTGACAACACGTACTTGGTTCTTTGGTATGTTGGAAATGTAGAAATCATAAAACCTATCAAGTTCTCTCTCAAAATCTGCCGCCAAATCCTTTGCCTCGGGCCTCTGAATAATGTTACACATGAAAAGAACTAATTGCCTCAATGTCATGTTTTTTTTAAAGTATTCCGTTACAGGACCATGGAAACGGTTTAGATACTTGGCTAGCGGTGTACGAAATGGTGAATCTAATTGAAGACGTAGCTTTCTTTCTAGAAGCATAACTTTAAGTAATAAATCATTTAAAAACATATCTGCTTGTGGTGGAAGTAAATGGAAAATGTTAATGATATTTATAATTATCTTAGTCGGCATTTGCTCCGCTAAATCTTGGCCAAATAACGTGTCAAGAACCTCAACACGGCACCATGCAGTGAGGTGATCTAGTAATTTTCTTCCAATTTCCACTTTGAAGTAAGCGATCAGTAATTCGAGCAATTTCGATAGAGCATCTAAACCAGGAACCGTCAACTTTTGATGATCGGATAAATTCATTAATAGGGGTTTCAGCCCATTTTGGAGCAATTCTTTTGGCAACTTCGAATTTTCTGCTAAAGATTCCTTAAGAGCTTCATATGTAGTATTGATGATTTCTGGCGATGTCTTTAACATTGTCTTGAAAAAAACAGCTAAAATACGAATCCTAATGTTCCCTTGTTGGGCTGTAGCAAATTCTTCATTTTTCAGAGCAATAGCGAGCAATTTTATACACGCTACTCTTAGTTGTACTAGTTGTTCTGAAGTACTATATTCGGTTGTCTTCTGGATATTTGTAGAGAGCGACTCATCTTCTGCATCTGCTAACACAATAGATTCTTGCAGTAATCTAAATAGTTCTTCATTAAATGTTAAGAATGTGTTTGGTAAGCTTAGGCAGAACGTGATAGCATCGACATTACCAATTTGCATTGTAAATGGCAATGCTCTTAAAGGTTTTGCAAATATTGGTGATAAAAGAAATTGTTTGGAATGATCCATCAAATTCACTACTGAAATTCCAGTAATGTCTGATATTGTGTGTAAAGATTTCTGGCAAGCACTTCTTACCTTTGCATTAGCATTACTTAATTCGCAAACGATATCTGTCAAAGTATTTTCCAATACTTTGTTACCCAAATCTTCTTCTTTCACATCGGTGAAAGTAATGCTTAATAGCTCTATTAATAATTCTTCAGCGCTATCCGTTATAGCTGAAGGAGCCTCGTTTTGAGTGTCCTTTAATACAAATAGTAAACCGTTTGCTAAGTTGTACTGGTATTTTTTTAGGAAAGCTGAAGACGATTTAACATTATCAATTAAGACCTTGATACCCAAAACACCGCCCCTTTTGTTGTAATATGTTTCGTCATAACATAGGTGAATGAATTGTTTAGCCAATTCAGGTATAAACGAATGGCTCAAAGCTAATTCTTCTCCATATATCAGACAACACTTTTCGTATATCCGCTTATACGCCAAAATGCCTACTTCACGAACCTCCGGAATATAGTATGAAAGGGCAAAAGGAATAGCATCTAGAATCAATGAACTATCCAACATGAAATCTGGATTCTTCAAATCAATATTAAATGTCCCGTTATAGTTTCTTTTGTTTAGTAAGGTGGTATTAACTTGTAATAAGCAGAAATGATCCAGAAGGTTGTTTAAGAGAGATACTGCTTCATCTTTTAATTCTTTAATGGAAGTTGCATAAAATACGCTTTCCAATAATCTTAAAAACAAACTTTCTTGATTCGAAAAATCTCTTTTGTTTACAGTTGGTTCCAAATCGAAGTCTTTTTCTAATTCAATTTTCTCCAGCTTTATGGAATTGACTGCTGTTTTCAGCAATTCTGTGTAATTTTCAGGAAATTCTGCAGAAGATTTTGTCATTAACAGTAGTACAAAGGTTAGATACTTGTAGGCACTTTTTTTATAGTGAATATCGGTCTTGTAGCTTTCCAACATATCTAATGCAGATTGAATTCCCGGTGTTATTGAGAGTGGGACATCCTCTGGCATACCGTTAATTTTAAAATCGGCTATAACATCGATATCTAGTTCTGTTTTTTCTGTGAGATCCGTTGGTGGTTTCAAAAATTGGCGGTTTCTACCCCCCAATTTGCCCATTATTCTAACCACGTTATGACTTATAGCATGATTGAATGGTTGAGGCTGTAAAAGATTGAACAAGGCTTTCGAGACGTCGTCGATAACTGGTTCAATTATTGGGTCAAAATATTCGGCGGTCAAGTTATCAATACACAGCTCTAAGGTCCTTAAGCCTTGTGAAACGAGGTCTGGATATTGTTGTAATGCAAACACCAACGGTTTCATCAAGTATGGTAAGTAAGGAGCGAGCACACTTAAACGCACTGGTACAGTAATGCATAACTCCACATAAAGTTCTCTTTCATGGGGCAACCTTGCAGTAAGTATCATCTGGTTTAAAGACTGTAACAACACTTGTAGTATAGGTTTAATGGATCTATATAGGTTCTCGAACCTACCACCACCTATGCTTCTAAAGAGAGTTCTGATGAGATAAAAGTAAACCAGCGGTTCTTCTGCAGTAGTTGAGTATTTGAGGGAGTTCAAAATCAGATCATTCAAATGTGGTAATAGAACGACCTCATTGATGTTTGGAAAAAGATTAACGGACATAAAGGATAATTTGAAGAGTCGTATTAAAATGTTGGATGTGTTAAAATCAACATTCCCTAAGTCCTTTAATTTGCCCTTCAAAAATCTCAAAAGAATGCCAGCGAAATTTGGAGAGGTAATTTCACTAGTCAAAAATGATTGAGCAACATGTAACAGCCCTGAATCTTCTAGCATTCTTTCGTAAACAAATGGTAGTTCCTCTTCGATTATTTCATTAAAGGTGGCATTGTCCATTTGCATAAACATAAATGCCAAGTAGTCCATTAACTCACGGGCATCCTTCGTGGCCGAGACTGGTAAACTGGGCATTGATATATCAAAATGCTTTTTCGTAAGTGTTGCAGATAGTTTTTCATTATGATCTTTGAAAAACTTCAAGCCAATGATACATTCGTGGAATAGATCTTTAAAAACAATGACTTCTTCATATGAGAACACTCTGGACACGGATGCCCATAATTTAGGATTGGCAACTGTATATTCATTAGGTGGAGGATTGAAGACCTTCAAGTCATGAATTATTGTCTTCAAAAAGGACATTAGAGTTCGGTATAAATAAAAGGCGTCTTTAATAGGGTCGTTCGTTGGTGTGGGCAATAATAATATTTGGGCATAGTTTTTTATGTCAAACATGTCAACGGAATTATCCTCTTTGACAGAATCTGTCAATTCAGCTTCCAAATTTTCATTATTGTCTTCTTGCTTGAGTTCTGGTATCAACTCATTGTTGTCAGATGGCTCCAGTATATTCTTCATAAATTCCTCGCTCTCTTTGTCGTTATTCTCTATAGAGATTTTGAGTTTTTCTGCTTTCTCCTTTTTATTTGTTTCATATTTGGTATGATACTTCATTATTGTATCATATTGCCTGTTCAAGGTCTTAAATCTGTTCATGTATGAGTCGATAATGATCATTAATAATTTCTTGGCTCTAGGAGATTCTTGTGGATTCTCTTTGCCTAATTTCAGTATCCTTTCCACCAAATTAAGCAATAACTTCGCACTCATAATTTGAACCGTTAAAGCTAATGACTCATCCAATAGATATCCAGTGTATATTTTTATTGTTTTTTCAATTTCACTAAGCTGTAATTCAGATCTAATATTATGAATAAAATCTGCTACGGTACTATAAGCTAAGGGCCTCAATGTTTCGTGCATAGTAAAGCCGTTGCCAATAAGTATACGTTCATCGAACAAAAAGTCTAATTTGGGCAAAAACAGTTTTTTATAGTTTGTGGATAGGATATGTCTAGTAGCATGTAAGAGTTCTTTCCTAGCGGATGATAATTCAGAGGGACAATCTTGTAAGAGTCTAATGATTAAATCTGGGACGAAATTGACATAATCTTGTAAAAATTCAGGTGCATATCCCCTTATGAACACATAAGCTAAGAAGGAAGTAGCTTTGATCTGAGCCAATATGAAATCACAGTAAGCTGGTCTATTGGTAATCTCCAACGATATAGAAGTAAAATGCTCTCCATGGGATTCTGCTTGTTCTCTCGCCTCTTGTTGTTGTTTGATTTGTATATTCAATAAATCCATGATTAGAGGTGTAAATTCAGGCAATGAAGTGCTAGTTAGCTGTTTGTATGATGAATATAAAGTGACCATTGTTATAGGGCATTCCGAAAGAATCTTGAAAGAAAACATTGATGATCTCAACCCGTTTGTTGACGTGGGGTTCTCATCAAACCTTGGCTCGGTAGATGATTGCTTGGATGGAAAGTCTTTATCTTCGTCATTTTTAGAGAGTTCATCGAGTAATTCATCGGCATGAGATTGTTTTGGTGAATTTAAATCATCAATTTTTTCTTTTCCGGTTTCATAAAATGTTTGATTAATTAGGTTTGGAGTGTTTTTATAAATTTGGATAATTATGTGTATGAATGAATCAAGCTTATCTTGCAGTATCGATTTGAATGATTTAAAAAGCGTGGTCAAGACTTTCATACATAGTATACCGTTTTCCTCATTTTCAGTTGGTAGGATTGAAAGTAAGAACTCCAGTACCTCCACTGCGTAAGGCTGAAAAGTTTGGTTCATAAGGCATCTATTAAAAATATCGAGCATCGAATTTCTTAATTTTTGTTCTGGTGAGTGTGCATCGAATGAGATGGGTACTTCCTTCAATTGATTTAGAAGTAAAGGCACTACAGCCTGTAAAAAAAAATGGTAGTCCTCAGGAGAATTCAACAGCTCCATTATATCATACAACTCAGATAGAGTAGAATACCTGGATTGTAAGGTAGCATCATCATCGCGAAATCTACTGGCAAATTGCTCGATCTGCTCTGTAAGTGACATTCGCAAAAGGGGAATATTTCTTGAAGATCTGGAACTGTTGTGATGGACCTCTTCAGATTGTATACCTTTTTGTATAAATGCGTGCAATACTCCGAACTTGTTGATGTTGTTTACTGAAGTACAGCTAAAAAGCTTACTAGGGAAAAACTCGATTCTTGCACTTTTTTTTCAGTTTGACCTGGAAAGGCATCTGGTCACGTGACCACTTTCCTAATTAGGAAAACCGGCGCTGTCTTCAATGTAGCCTTGTGAGCAGTGGTGCAGCTTAGTCGGTATAACGACTGCGTTCTAAGTGCGGTAGAGACTAGATTATGCTAGACTCAAAATAAGTGCACTGTACTTTTCAAATGTTTCTAGTTGTCTACCAGCCCCATTACTGACACGGACTCCCGGAAAGTCATTAAATAAGTCTTGTTTTGAAGTGCTTTCTTCCCAACAGTGAGTAGCTTGTCTACAAGTGTATAGCAGTTGGTTCCAGTCTTTCAAATCTAAGGGTTCTTACAGGGTTGGCCAGAAGAATTGGACTTGCTTGCATGACTAATGGCGGCTAATTATTGTAACAATTCTTTGTATGGTTTTATTTGGTTCTATTTTGAAGCGTTCCGTGTACAATGCGAAAAGAACGATCTTTTTTTCGTTTCGCCCAACGCAGGAACGATCAAATTGAAAAGTTTGGATGGAAAAACTAAAAAAAACCATAAAAAATAAATAAATAAAAAACACGTAGACCTTTATTGTTTAGATCTATTTTGGCTGATTCAGGACCTGGAATTAAGCGAATTACTGACTTTTGAGCGTTATAAAGGAGAACATTTGTAGACGAAGACAGGATCATCATGTCTCAGCAGAATATTTTGGCAGCTAGTGTTTCAGCGCTCTCTCTTGATGACCCTGCTGTGCATTCAGGCGGAGCTTCCTCTAAGAAAAGTAGAAGGCCTCATAGAGCATACCACAACTTTTCCTCGGGTACTGTTCCTACCGTGGGCAACTCGCCTTATACCACACCTCAATTGAACCAGCAGGATGGGTTCCAACAGCCTCCCCAAGCATTTACCCCTAGACAATTTGGTGGACCTGGCTTTAACAATGGTTCAGGATCCGTTATGTCCACACCGATAATGGGGAGCCAGGACCAGTTTGGTGCGAGTGAAGCCTCTTCACCTTACGGTCAGTCCACTCTTGATATGACGGTACCTCAGCCGACTTCCCATATTGTCCCAACTCAAAGATTCGAAGATCAAGCACAATATTTACAGCGATCTTTTGAAACGTGTAGAGACTCGGTGCCTCCTTTGCCTACAACACAATTCTATTGTGTGGACCAAGGTTCGTGCGATCCGCATTTGATGAGTTTGTCCATGTACAATATTCCTGAGAGCGAACATTTAAGGGGCGCCACCAAACTACCACTTGGAGTAACCATCCAACCGTTTGCTAGTTTGACATTAAATGACGCAGAAGTCCCCACCATCCCATTACCAATGGATGGGACACCTTTGCGTTGTAGACGTTGCCGTGCATATGCAAATCCTAAATTTCAGTTCACTTATGATTCGAGTGTCATTTGTAATATCTGTAAAGTGAAGATGCAAGTTCCGGCAGAACACTCTGCACCCATGGGACCTAATGGTCAAAGAAGTGACTTGAACGAAAAACTTGAATTATTACAAGGAACTGTTGATTTCTTGGTGCCAAGTGTCTACAACGCCATCCAAGAGAAAGAACCTTTACCATTACATTACGTGTTCTTGATTGATGTTTCATTATTAGCTAATGAAAACGGAAGTTCTTTAGCCATGGTGGAAGGTGTCAGATCTTGTATTGAATACATTGCAGATTTCCAGCCAAATTGTGAGGTGGCTTTGATCGTTTACGATAATAAATTAAGATTTTTCAATCTAAGACCAGAGTTAGACAATGCCCAAGAATATATCGTCAGTGAATTGGACGATGTCTTCTTACCATTTTATACTGGATTATTTGTCAAACCTGGCAACTCGATGAGAATCATCAATGACACTTTAATAAAAATTAGTGACTACATCTCTACCGATAAATACAGCCATGTTCCACAGGTTTGTTACGGTTCTGCCTTGCAAGCCGCAAAATTAGCATTGGATACAGTAACCGGTGGACAGGGTGGTAAGATTATTTGTTCTTTGAATAGTTTACCAACAATTGGTAATGGTAATTTATCATTGAAAAGGGACAATGCACACATTGCTCATGTGAAATGTGAAAACGGATTTTACAAGAAATTAGCGACAGAGTTTTTGAAATCGTACGTTTCTTTGGATTTGTATGTTACCAATGCCGGGTTTATTGACATGGTTACTGTGGGCCACCCAGTAGAGATGACATCCGGTATCTTGAAGTATTATCCACATTTCCAGCAAGAAGTGGATGCGTTTACCTTAGTCAACGACATGGTGACAAATGTCTCCAATATTGTCGGATACCAAGCCTTACTAAAGGTTCGTTGTTCCACTGGGTTATCTGTCGAACAGTATTACTGTGATTCGTCCGAAAATACAGATCAAGATCCAATTATTCCAGTTTTGACTAGAGATTCCACTTTAGACGTTTTACTCAAATATGACAATAAAATCAAAGCAGGAACCGACGTTCATTTCCAAACGGCATTATTATATACAGACATCGATGGTGTTAGGAAAGTTCGTACTATTAATACATCAGGTGCAGTATCTAATAATATTCGTGAAATTTTCAAGTTTATAAACCAGAATCCTGTTATGAGAATAATGATCAAAGATGTTATTAGGACACTGGGTGACTGTGACTTTGCAAAGATTAGGAGATTAATTGATGGTAAGATGGTCGAAATATTGACTCAGTATAGGGGTTTGGTTAGTAGCAATTCGTCTACACAATTAATATTACCTGATTCGATAAAGACATTGCCAGCTTACATGCTAGCATTCGAAAAGAGCGAATTAATGAAGCCAAACGCCCAAAGTACTCGTGGTAATGAACGAATTTACGATTTATTAAGATACGATTCATTAAACTCAGCACAACTTTGCTACAAACTTTATCCGCAAATCATACCATTCCATGTATTATTAGAAGAAACTGATCTAACCTTTTATGATGCCAACGATAAATTGTTACAAATTAACCCTGATTCCGTCAAGAATTTATCCGTAAGAAGCTCACACTCCAATTTCGTTAACGGTGGTTGCTACTTGATCTTCCAAGGCGACATCATTTACCTGTGGTTCAATGAAAATACTAATAGAATGCTATTGCAAGACTTGTTATCAGTGGATGAATCGTTGCCTATTAACCAAATTTCGTTATTTAGTGGGTCGTTGCCTGAAACAGGTACTGAAATCAACCAAAAAGCATCGAATGTTATCAAGAACTGGCAACAAACAGTCAATAAGTCGACTCTGCCAGTGGTTTTGTTAAGACCCAACGTCGACCAATACTATAGTAATGTTATGAGCCAGCTGCTCCGTGAAGACAAGACCGTCAACAGGATCGAATCGTATGACAATTACTTGGTGATAATGCATAAAAAAATTCAAGATAAACTACAAAAGGACGACTTCATTAAAGTTTCCACCGCAGCACATGAAAACATCCATCAAAAGTTTGTACAATTTTGAACTCATCCAACGTAGCCGTATGCGTTTACGGCCAAGAACGGGCGTTCGTGGCTGTGCCCGGGGCACTTCGTATATCTATTTATAAACTAAACAAGTACGTAGATGAATGAATAGACTGATGTGATAGTGAACTAACGCGCTGGCACCATTGTGCTTGTCTGATACACTTGCGCCCCTTTAGCGGAAAGGCGTTGATCAAGGGGATGCAGCAGAAAATTCCCTTGGTTCATGGTCTTGGTGGGGTCCAGCCACAGAAGGGCTTTCGGCAGCGAAACGCCGATGATGCTGATATACTGCCAAAAAAAAAAGAGGTAGTATGTGAAACGCAAGAAGAGAAAGGGTGAAATTTTACATGAGCTGGGAAAAACAGCATAATAACAGAGAAAGATTTTTGTAGCTTGTTTTCTCTTCAATTTTATTTTATTCTTGATTTCTCCCACTGATCTTGTCGAAATACTAGAAACAAGCTTCGAGAGAATATCATACCAAGAAATAAAAGATAACATAATGAACCACTCAGGTAGAACCCTTGGGGGTTCCCAAAATAGGGCAAATCCCGCGGTCAATCCATTCAGAACCTCGCCTTCTGACGATAGAGTACCAAGCAGGGACGAAACGCCCAGTAATTACAAGTATGTTGAATTAACAAGCCTGACGGCTACACGAGCCCATAGGATTTACGACTCTTTCTGAATACTAACAGTTTGTTTTCTCCAACACAAGTTGGAATAATCCGTGCTTATTTTATAGCAATCCATTTTTTAATGAGGACGAGAATACCAGGTCGCACGATAAGAGTGTCCCCCCTACTCACAGACAGGAAAGGCTCCCATCGTATGAAGAAGCTGCAGGGAAACAGAAACAGCAAGCTCCATATCCGAAAGAGAAGAAACACAGCAGTGGTGGCTCGGATAGCCACCAACACGGTCATCGTCATCGTCGATCATCTCACAGTCACAGGGACAGGGACAAGCAAAAGAGTAAAAGCAGGAGTAAGGTCAAGCCCCCTAAAAACGTGGATACAATTGATAAGATGGACGTTACAGGGTTGTTTGGCGGATCTTTCCATCACGATGGTCCCTTTGATGCATGCACCCCGCAAAGAAACAAGAATAACAAAGTGGCACCCGTGCTAGCATTCCCAGCAGACGGTCCAAACAATACAGTGGGTGGTGGCACCAGCAAGAAATCTACTCTAGATGAGGTCTTCGGCAGAGAAACAGTGGACGATGATCCTGGGAGGTTGGACAAACTGCATGATAGAGCATACTTGTACAACAAAGCCAATTCCAGCACCACCACGTTGGACGCGATCAAGCCAAACAAAAAGAACATTACACAATTTGACTCTAAGATGAAAACCGAGCTCGTTCACGGGCCCACAACGATGGGGCTAGGCTCGACGACATTCTTGGACGGAGCGCCGGCATCGACTGCAGCCATAAGGCAAGACGTTATTAACCATGCACAAGAATCCCGTAGGAAAAACAGCATATCAAGGAAAAAATCGCTCCCAGGAAGGCATTTGCAGGTTAACAATAATAATCTAAAGCTCGTCAAGACGCATAGCGGGCACCTGGAGCAAAATGAAACCAGCGACAATCCTACTGCCACTACCACCCAGGGAAGCGGCTACGATGATGTCTCCAGAAATGAGAATACCGGGAACAAGTTGCTGAGAAGGGTGAAAAGTTTGAAAAGCGGTAGAAGAAACTGATCTTTGCTTTTTGTCTGTTCTTCTTTCAACATACTACTTTAGTTATTTATAATTTACATAGTATTCTTCGTTTATCTATTATTTCCACTTTATTTTAATCTAGTTCAGTTTAGCTATCATAAACCCGGAGACAAATTTAGATACTGCCGACCCCACTTATCAAAAAAGTAAAGATTCGCAACTAAATGTAAAGAAACAAGACTGGGTGATCGGAAGGGGAAACCAACTGCGAGGACCAGGCTAAATGATGATGCACTGGCGTTGACAAGAATGAACCCATACCCAGCAGCCAGCAAATATGCGTGATGTTACGGCTTAAGGGATACCGGCATTGTGCACCTTTTTCTTCGCAGTTGATCCGCTCTTCCCGTGGCTGTGCAAATTAGGGGCGCGCTGAATAATACCCTTTCTGATTCCACACTCATCGCAAATAGCAGTTGAACAGATTTCAAAGCACCCTGAGCGTGTAAGTGAGCAATTAAGGACGATGAATGATACATGTGTGATATCGATAATCCTGACCAAGGATATGAGCATGGGCATGGGTTAACAAGTTTAGGGGCACGGGGAAAAGAAGAAAGGAAAGGCGAGAACTGGTACTTTCTTTTTAGCCTCACGTATAAAAGTAATGATGTCTCCTTCTTTTCTTTTCGTTTTATTCATTTGAACCATTCTCTTTCTGGGGTGGTAGCGATAGTTATAGTATCGGATAATTCATCTATATATATAAAATTCAAGCAAGCTTTTTTGTTTTATTTTAGCGTTCTTACTTCATAACTTATCATTATAGCTAAACATCAACTATAACGAAAAGAATGTCGGAACCCGAAAATGCTCGCCAAATCCCCCTAGAGGGATCTGCTACTGTGAGCACGAACTCTAACTCTTATAACGAGAAATCAGGCAACTCTACCGCGCCTGGCGCCGTCGGTTACAACGATGACTCGCCACAGGCCAAGCCTGTGTCAAGTTACTCTTCACATGGCGGTCCTCCCAAGGATGAATTGGAAGAACTGCAAAAAGAAGCTGACAACCAGTTGGAAACCAAATCCAAGTCGGATTTGATGTTCGTGTCCGTCTGCTGTTTGATGGTTGCTTTTGGTGGGTTTGTTTTTGGATGGGACACTGGTACGATTTCCGGTTTTGTCAGACAAACCGACTACATTAGGAGGTTCGGAACCACTCGTGCAGACGGTTCAAGCTATCTTTCCAACGTCAGGACTGGTTTGTTGGTTTCTATCTTCAATATTGGCTGTGCCATCGGAGGTATAGTTTTATCTAAGCTCGGTGATATGTATGGCCGTAAAATCGGCCTAGTCATTGTCGTCGTCATCTACTCCGTTGGTATTGTCATTCAAATTGCCTCCATAGATAAATGGTACCAATATTTCATTGGTAGGATTATCTCTGGTTTAGGTGTTGGCGGTATCACGGTGTTGGCACCCATGTTGATTTCTGAAGTGTCTCCAAAACAGTTGCGTGGTACTTTGGTTTCATGTTACCAATTAATGATCACCTTCGGTATCTTCCTGGGTTACGCTACCAACTTTGGTACCAAGAATTACTCGAACTCTGTGCAATGGAGAGTCCCCTTGGGGTTGTGTTTTGCATGGTCTATCTTCATGATTTTTGGGATGAGTTTTGTTCCTGAATCCCCACGTTACTTAGTTGAAGTGGGTAAAATGGACGAAGCCAAGCGTGCTTTAGCAAGGGTTAATAAGACCACTGAAGATTCGCCTTTAGTTACTCTGGAAATGGAGAACTACCAATCTTCCATTGAGGCCGAAAGATTAGCTGGCTCTGCCTCCTGGGGCGAATTGGTCACAGGTAAACCTCAAATGCTGAGACGTACAATCATGGGTATGATGATACAGTCTCTACAACAATTGACTGGTGACAACTACTTCTTCTACTACGGTACTACAATTTTTCAAGCTGTTGGTTTGAGTGATTCATTTGAAACCGCCATCGTTTTAGGGGTAGTCAATTTCGTTTCTACTTTCTTCTCATTGTATACTGTTGACCGTTTCGGTCGTCGTAACTGTTTACTGTGGGGATGTATCGGTATGATTTGTTGCTACGTGGTATATGCCTCTGTAGGTGTTACCAGATTATGGCCAAACGGCCAAAGCCAACCTTCCTCCAAAGGGGCTGGTAATTGTATGATTGTCTTTGCCTGTTTCTATATCTTTTGCTTTGCTACAACCTGGGCTCCTGTTGCGTATGTCCTTATCTCCGAGTCCTATCCTTTAAGAGTCCGTGGTAAAGCAATGTCAATTGCAAGTGCATGTAACTGGATCTGGGGTTTCCTGATCAGTTTTTTCACCCCATTCATCACTTCAGCAATTAATTTCTACTACGGGTATGTCTTTATGGGCTGTATGGTGTTCGCGTATATATATGTGTTCTTCTTTGTTCCTGAGACTAAGGGCTTGACACTAGAAGAAGTCAATGAAATGTACGAAGAAAATGTCTTACCTTGGAAGTCTACTAAATGGGTTCCACCTTCTCGAAGAACAGAGGATTATGATTTGAATGCTGCCAGAAACGATAGTAGACCATTCTATAAGAGGATGTTTACCAAAGAAGAGTAATTTGTCACAATTTACTTGTAATACAATACGTTCATTATATCGCATACCTTTACTTAATTAAACTTCACTTTTATTTTTATCTGCAATATTTCGATTTTAATTAACCGTTTTCGTTCAATACACGCACTTTACTTTATTCCACAGTACTCATGTGCAGTAAGACTTTTTTTTTGAGGTTACTCGTTGTTCACTAGACTTATGTAGGTAGTTTATGTATTCCTTCAAATATCTAAATCCGCGACGTTTTTGTTTATCTGTACTTGCGTGAAGCAAATCGCTAAGAAAACTAATAATAGTATTGCCATGTGCTCAAATCTACAATACACATTTTCTTCCCCCACCCGTCACTTTTTCACTGATATGTGAGCCATTGATCGGATTTCGGACATGAGTAGGCTTCCTATGCAGTAGAACAAAAAAAAATGAACCAATGAAGTCTTTTCAAGCTGCCAGTTAAACGATCAGTCAAGTTACGTTCTCTTTCATATTCTACACTAATATTGGGGAAGGAGTTCCAGGGTTCTACTGCATCCTTACAGCAGTTATTAAAATAAAAAAAAAAAAAAAAGAATATTCTTTTCTAAGCTTATCTGTCTATGACATCATTTTACCTTCAGACACAAGCAAGCATATCTACACTTTATTACCCCGTGTTGGTTTGCACTCCACGTTCTGGCTCCATTTACGTTTATATCGTCATTTTGTGGTACGTAGTATACCACTCAGCTACCCAAAACCTTGTTGTCCCACATTTTTTGCTGCTAAGCTCTGTAATGTTTCTCTCTAAAAAAAAAAGGAATTATACTATTCTGGCCCTCTCACGGTTCTTTTTTTGGCTCTTGTCAAAGGAAGATCGTAGTTAACTATTTTCACGTAGCGGCAAGATCAATTTGGAGAAACCGTTATTTCTGAAGGAAAGTTTCACAGGGAAATGCTCGCACACATAAACGGAATTAAACTTGCCTATACGGAAGGAGTTATCCTTTGACCCGGGAACTTTTATTTTCCGAGATTTTTTTTATTTTTCTTAGTGCCGGAAAATTTTTCTTTTTCTAAACGAATTGCAGAAAATACCTCCACCACGTGCGGAGCCAAGGGTTTTCTCCGACCAAGGAAATAGAGACAAAAGGATAATTATATGCTGCTGCAAAAAAAATGAGAAGTTTCCTCCGAACTTTTCCTGAGGCAAGTCAGGGTGCAAAGTTTTTTAGGGCTTACTGGTACGTGCCAAAACAGCAAAGCTTGTAGGTCTCAAAATTGATAACTAAAATTGCCTTGGCTTTGAAAAGTTTTTCCGAAACAGCGTGGCGGCGACTGCGTACACACGGTTCGGATTATCTTTGTCTTTGTATCACGCAGGAGCAAGAACGATAGAGAATTTTGCAAGAAGCACTTGTAATTTTTTCTACACCGTAACCGGTTAACTGCACCACATATTTTTATTATGTAGTTAAGTCTACCCGTAACGCCATAGTCTTCATCGAAAATTTGATACCCTAAACTCTTGACTTATTTCTCGAAAGAACCAAATCTCTGGCTGCATCGAGCGTTGCTGAGACTCAAAAGTTTTTCCGAGCCCAGCACTTTTTTTTTGGGAAGTCCGAGTAACTAAGCGCACAAAGAGCAAATACGTAATGGAGCCTCGGAAAAACTAGCCAAAAAATGCTGCAGGGTATTGCCGTGCCGATCTGTTGCGCTCCGGTCAACATAAAGAATATTCGTAAGACATTCACGGAAGAATACCACTCAATATGACGTAGATAAACGATTTGGACGTAAATATGGTTTCCGACATCGTTTGGTGACTTTTATCCGGGAAGCCAGGAAACTCCACCATTATCTGATGTAGAAATATTTCGTAGCACCCAAAGTTGCGTTCCCCTCACATTTTGATACCAAACGAATTGGCGTATTTGAAATTATATAAAGACAAGATTGTATCCCCATAATTAATTTTCTCTGGAGATCTATCGTTTCTTTCCCCATCTTCAAACATAAGTAAAACACCATCATTAAAGTTGATAAACATTTAGTTATGAATTCAACTCCGGATTTAATATCTCCACAGAAATCCAATTCATCCAATTCATATGATTTGGAATCTAAAGCTATGAACACCCCAGAAGGTAAAAATGAAAGCTTTCACGACAACTTGAGTGAAAGTCAAGCACAACCTGCTGTCGCATCTCCAAACACTGGTAAAGGTGCTTATGTTACCGTCTCCATCTGTTGTGTTATGGTTGCCTTTGGTGGTTTCGTTTTCGGTTGGGATACTGGTACTATTTCCGGTTTCGTCGCTCAAACCGATTTCTTGAGAAGATTCGGTATGAAGCATAAAGATGGCTCTCACTACTTGTCCAAGGTTAGAATCGGTTTAATGGTCTCTATTTTCAACATTGGTTGTGCCATCGGTGGTATTATTTTGTCCAGATTGGGTGACATGTACGGTCGTAGAATCGGGCTTATAGTCGTTGTTGTCATTTACACTATTGGTATCATTATTCAAATTGCATCCATTGATAAATGGTACCAATACTTTATTGGTAGAATTATCTCTGGTTTGGGTGTTGGTGGTATTACCGTTTTGTCACCCATGTTAATTTCTGAGGTTGCCCCTAGTGAAATGAGAGGTACCTTAGTCTCGTGTTACCAAGTTATGATTACCTTGGGTATTTTCTTGGGTTACTGTACTAATTTTGGTACTAAGAATTACTCTAACTCTGTTCAATGGAGAGTTCCATTAGGTTTATGTTTTGCTTGGGCCATATTCATGGTTGCTGGTATGCTTTTCGTTCCAGAATCTCCACGTTACTTAGTTGAAGTTGGAAGAATTGATGAAGCTAGAGCTTCTCTTGCAAAGGTTAACAAATGTCCACAAGATCATCCATTTATCCAACAAGAGCTGGAATCTATTGAGGCTAGTGTTGAAGAAATGAAAGCTGCTGGTAGTGCCTCCTGGGGTGAATTGTTTACTGGTAAACCTGCCATGTTCCAACGTACTATGATGGGTATTATGATTCAATCTCTACAACAATTGACCGGTGACAACTACTTCTTCTATTACGGTACTATTGTTTTCAAGGCTGTTGGTATGAGTGATTCTTTCGAAACTTCTATTGTCTTTGGTGTCGTTAATTTCTTTTCCACCTGTTGTTCCCTATTCACAGTCGACCGTTTTGGCCGTCGTAACTGTTTGATGTGGGGTGCTGTTGGTATGGTCTTCTGTTACGTTGTCTACGCTTCTGTCGGTGTCACTAAATTATGGCCACATGGTCCAGATGGTCCTTCATCCAAGGGTGCTGGTAACTGTATGATTTGTTTCGCCTGTTTCTATATTTTCTGTTTTGCCACCACTTGGGCTCCAATTGCCTACGTCGTCATCTCTGAATGTTTCCCATTGAGAGTCAAGTCCAAGTGTATGTCCATTGCTAGTGCTGCTAACTGGTTCTGGGGTTTCTTGATTGGTTTCTTCACTCCATTTATCACCGGTGCCATTAACTTCTACTACGGTTACGTTTTCATGGGCTGTATGGTTTTCGCATACTTCTATGTCTTTTTCTTCGTTCCAGAAACGAAGGGTTTATCGTTAGAAGAAGTTAACGATATGTATGCAGAAGGTGTTTTACCATGGAAATCAGCTTCTTGGGTTCCCGCTTCTAAGAGAGGTGCCGATTATAATGCTAATGACCTAATGCATGACGACCAACCATTTTACAAGAGTATGTTTAGTAGGAAATAAACTAAATAATCTCAACATGCATGTTTTTAATGATTTATACAATATTTGATTTCTTAAGGAATTTATAAAGGTTATTTTTTATATTTGGTTTTTAAAAAGATATTCAAAATTACACAAAATGTTTTTTCGGTACTATCCGCTTTGCAGTTATTATTTTTCTACTTCAGTGGAAACGGAAAAATTTCTTGCAATAGGTTATCCTATCCGCCTGCATACAAAAACATGCTCCCATGAAAAGCATTTCCCCTTCTAACCCGAATACCTTCATTTTAGCAGATAAGAAAATATTATCTGGGTTCGTAAACTATAAGTGTTGCGGGGCTAAAGACAAGAATAAAGGTTATCTTCTTGATAATGAACACTAATCCAAGTGCGAGATAAAATATGCTGTGAAAACCTCAAAAGTACAACAATACGTCTTACAATGCTGAATCGCTTACTGTCTATAGTATGTCCGGCAAACTGCAAAAAAATTGTGATCCGTCTAAACAATGACCTATACAGTTCGCATCAACATGAATATTACGTAATTTATTATTATTGAATGTGACACATTTTTTTTACCCCAAACCCTCTTTACAAAAAAAATTTCGTTGTATGCAATAACCGAAGCCCTAGGGCACCCGAATCCAAAAACTAGGCCTATGCGCTACGACTTTGGCTACCTGAAGACACTAAAGGAAGTTCAAATATCCAACGCAAGTACCCCACATATTTTTTTACTGTTACGAGGGTGGAGATAGCACTGGTAGAAGGGGGGCGGGGGTATATCGTCCTACATCAGTTTCGGTCCCAGCCTTCAAACACGAAAAATGGAAGGAACGCTATTCTGTTTTCCTCTCATCTTAGAACCATACGGGCTGGACTGCAGAGTTGCGGGAATTTTGATTTGGTAGCGCGCATGTATTTTTTTTCTAGCGGCGTGTAAGAGCGTCCCAATGAATTCAATCTGATCCAAGCTGGCGCAAAGCTACAACCAAAAAGTCAGGGACGACCAAGTTACGAGCGGTTGTACCTGGCTTCAACCTGAAACTTTTGTCTTATCTGGTATTTTTAGGTCTGATTAACTTTCCAGCACCTCAAAACTTTTATTTTTATCATAATCAAGGAACTACTGGGGTTGGTGGAAGGAAAAGAAACAGCAGAAAAAGGGAGCCTGGGCCTGGGAACTGAACTCCAATTACTGAATCCAGAAATTTTTCATCAAAAAATGCTTGGCCTTCGTAAAGTTCCTGCAGCAATGTAACGGAGACAAGAAGGAAAAACGCCTGAGCCAGTGGGTTCCGGGATGTTTGCCCACTAGGAAAAACAATGCCCAAAAGAGGACCGTGTTCGGCATTTTTTTCCCTGTTTATCCGCCTGTAGCAAAGCATATCCCGTACAAAAAAGGAAAAACAGTGTTTATATAATATTCCACATTTTTCCTGGCCTGCATATGTTTCTGTGAACCCGAGAATATTTCCCCGAGTAATTTTTTTTCTTGGTCCCCTGTTCCCACCTCCCCCCAGTTTTTTTTCCATGGGGCCCCATATTCCCCGCCTGCAAGAAAACTTGGGGAAGTAGGAATAACTCTTCGGAAAAAAACCGCCGAGAGGCTCTACGAGGATTTAGTGCAATAATTATGAAATATTTCAAAACTTTTTCCAGCTGCCACAGTTCTATAGCCTATTATTTGGCGTCAGACCATTGAGACTAAGAAACGACGGAGGAATGTCTGATTTTAGTGTATAACTTTTAAGTTAATACAGGTGGGGTGGTAATGAAAAAAATAAGCTAGAATACTCGAGTAGTCTGTTTTAGCGGTGAGAAGCTTCAGTACAGGCAGAAAAATGACAAGTAAGCAAGAAAATTTTATATAAATACCCAGTATTTTACTCATTATTCATTATTCTATCCACTTCAATTATCCTTTAACAGTTATAAAAAAAACCATCAAGAAAAGATATATTCAAAGCCTCTCACTAAGGTTTGGTTTTTGAAAACACTTTGAACAATAAAAATTAACAAAAATGTCTGAAGAAGCTGCTTATCAAGAGGATACAGCCGTCCAAAATACTCCAGCAGAAGGTTTGTCACCAGTTGAATCTGACTCCAACTCAGCTTTATCTACTCCATCTAACAAAGCTGAAGGAGATGACTTGAAAGATTTCGACGAGAACCATGAAGAATCAAACCATTACATTGAGATTCCAAAAAAGCCAGCCTCCGCTTACGTTACTGTCTCCATCATGTGTATTATGATCGCTTTCGGTGGTTTCGTCTTTGGTTGGGATACTGGTACCATTTCTGGTTTTGTTGCTCAAACTGATTTCATCAGAAGGTTTGGTATGAAGCATCACGATGGGTCTTATTATTTGTCTAAGGTTAGAACCGGTTTAATTGTCGCTATTTTCAACATTGGTTGTGCCGTCGGTGGTATTCTTTTGGCCAGATTGGGTGATATGTATGGTCGTAAAATGGGTTTAATCGTTGTTGTTGTTATTTACATTATCGGTATTATCATTCAAATTGCATCCATTAACAAATGGTACCAATACTTTATTGGTAGAATTGTTTCTGGTTTAGGTGTTGGTGGTATTGCTGTCTTATCCCCAATGTTAATCTCAGAAGTTTCTCCAAAACATATTAGAGGTACTCTGGTTTCGTGTTATCAACTTATGATCACCTTGGGTATTTTCTTGGGTTACTGTACCAACTACGGTACCAAGACTTACTCCAACTCTGTTCAATGGAGAGTCCCATTAGGTTTAGGTTTCGCCTGGGCTTTGTTTATGATCGGTGGTATGACTTTTGTTCCAGAATCTCCACGTTATCTAGTAGAAGTTGGTAAGATTGAAGAAGCTAAGCGTTCTATCGCTCTTTCAAACAAGGTTAGCGTTGATGATCCAGCTATCACAGCTGAAATCGAAATCGTCCAATCTGGTATTGAGGCTGAAAAATTAGCTGGTAATGCTTCCTGGGGTGAATTATTCAACACCAAGACCAAAATTCTACAACGTTTGATTATGGGTGCTATGATTCAATCGTTACAACAATTGACTGGTGATAACTACTTTTTCTACTACGGTACTACCGTTTTCACTGCTGTCGGTTTACAAGATTCTTTCGAAACTTCTATCGTTTTAGGTATTGTCAATTTTGCTTCCACTTTAGTTGGTATCTTTTTAGTCGAAAGATATGGTCGTCGTAGATGTTTATTGTGGGGTGCCGCTTCTATGGTTTGTTGTATGGTTGTTTTCGCCTCTGTTGGTGTTACTAGACTATGGCCAAATGGTAAGAAAAATGGTTCTTCAAAGGGTGCTGGTAACTGTATGATTGTCTTTACCTGTTTCTACTTATTCTGTTTCGCCACCACCTGGGCTCCAATTCCTTTTGTTGTCAACTCTGAAACTTTCCCATTGAGAGTCAAGTCCAAGTGTATGTCCATTGCCCAAGCCTGTAACTGGTTGTGGGGTTTCTTGATTGGTTTCTTTACTCCATTTATCTCCGGTGCCATTGATTTCTACTACGGTTACGTTTTCATGGGCTGTTTAGTATTTTCCTACTTTTATGTCTTCTTCTTTGTTCCTGAAACTAAGGGTTTAACTTTGGAAGAAGTTAACACTTTGTGGGAAGAAGGTGTCTTACCATGGAAATCAGCTGAATGGGTCCCACCAAACAAAAGAAATTCCGACTATAACGCTAATGACTTAAGGGAGGATGACCAACCTTTCTTCAAGAAGATGTTCGGAAAAAAGTAAGGCAAATTTTTAATGCAATTAATTGAATAATATAGACTTCCCTTTAAAGGAAATAAAAAAAAATTTTGATCTTAATTTTTAACGCTTTATGAAATATATACATATGAATTAATAGTTTTGTAGATAATATTTTATTGAACTATCGTTTTAAGTTTATCGTTTTTTTATATTTTACATTTTGTTTCGGAAAATGTTCATGTTGAAATATCTGGTATATATACGTAAACAAATCAGTGCGGAAATCTTTAAAAACGATAATTGAGAGAATCAGTACAATTACGGTAAAAAATCATATAACTCTCAACCATTGGTAATAATCAAACAGCCTACTTGAGGTTGGCCAAGATGTTTAGAACTCTTCACTTTAAGAATCACAGCCTACCTTGTAAGGGTCATTTTTCTTCCCACCTTAGATACAGCTCGATACTTCTGTTGAATACACACTTTAGGCAAACATTTTGTACTTCAAGAAATGATATTGAACAGAAAAGTTACAGGTCTAAAAGTTCAAGACCAAAGTTAGGTGGAAAATTTGAACAAGCAATTTATCCTTTAGATACTTTACGCGAAGATATTTCAATAATACTGAATAGTATATCCGGAATAGGTCGGTCGCTGATAGTCAATGCGCTTGAGTCGACGAATAGTATGGATGGAGGTGATCTAATATTGCCTCTCCCGAAGATAAAGGTAGCTGATCCCGTGGCCGCTGCTAAACGATGGGCCACAGAACTAAGCCCGCACGGGAGTTTAGGGAAAGTTTGTGCAAAAGGACCCTTCCTTCAGTTCTTCTTCGATCAACAGTATCTCCTCCAATCAACAGTACCGAGTATACTACTTCAAAAAGAAATGTATGGTCGGAAAAAATCTTGTCAGCAGAAGAAAGTCGTAGTAGAATTTTCATCGCCAAACATTGCCAAACCGTTTCATGCTGGTCATTTGAGATCAACGATAATAGGTGGGTTCATTTCAAATTTATACGAGGCAATGGGGTGGTCAGTAGTTCGCATGAACTATTTAGGTGATTGGGGTCGACAGTTTGGCTTATTAGCAGTAGGGTTTGAGAAATATGGTAACGAAAAGGCGTTAGAAGAGCAGCCGATTCAACATTTATTCGAAGTATATGTTCGAATCAACAAGGATCTTGCGGAGGAGGAGAAGGAAAACGACACATCTCAATGTGGCATCAGCAGTAGGGCCCGTACGTTCTTCAAAAAGTTAGAAAATGGAGATCAGACTGCTACCAATATCTGGAATAGATTCCGCTCACTATCTATCCACCACTATATCCAAACGTATTCACGTTTGAATATTAATTTTGACATCTTTTCCGGTGAATCGCAAGTGTCCAAAGAATCCATGGATGAAGCACTGAGAATACTCTATCAAAATCATCTTGTTGAAGAAAAGGATGGTGCTCTGGTCATTGATTTAACGAAATGGTCGAAAAACCTAGGTAAAGCTGTGGTACAAAAATCAGACGGAACGACTTTATATCTGACAAGAGACGTTGGGGCAGCCATGGAACGCAAAAAAAATTTACAATTTGATAAAATGGTATACGTAATTTCATCACAACAAGACTTGTATATGTCCCAGCTCTTTATGATACTACAAAAAATGAACTTCGATTGGGCAAAAAATTTAAACCATGTAAACTTCGGTATGGTTCAAGGCATGTCGACGAGAAAGGGAAATGTGGTTTTCTTAGATACCATTCTAGACGAAGCAAGGGATAAAGCTTTCCAAATTATGAAGAACAACCAAATAAAAATAGCTCAAGTGGAAGATCCACACCAGGTTGCTGATCTAATTGGTATATCTGCCATAATCATTCAAGATATGAGGGCAAAACGTATCAATAATTACGAATTTAACTGGAATAGAATGCTATCTTTTGAAGGTGACACGGGCCCCTACTTGCAATACACACATTCCAGGCTAAGATCTTTAGAAAGGAGCTCCAGTAATATTACAACTGATATGCTGGTGAAAGCAGATTTTTCAAGTCTCGACGAACCACAATTGGTTGAGCTTGTGAGACTCTTGGCGCAATATCCGGACATTCTCAAACGAGCATTTAAAACACAAGAGCCTGCTACAATTATAACGTATTTATTCAAGGTTTGTCACCAGGTCTCTTCGTGTTATAAAAAAGTATGGGTTGCTGGAAAGTCTAACGATGTTGCTATACCACGACTTGCCATATATTCAGCAAGCAGACAAGTGCTACACAATGCGATGTCACTTTTAGGGCTAATACCAGTCGATAGAATGTAAATATATAGGTTGATTAGCAATGGCTAAAAAATCCTAGACTGGGCTTAGTTTAATATAAGCATGTACATAGAGAAGAGGCCAATTGTCACGTACAAAATGATCCTGAATTAGCTTTTCCTCAAAGTGGTATATTAGTAACTAAATACCATTATGCATAGAACCAACAATAGGACACATGAGCAGATATTAAAAACATAAACGATAGAAGATGGACCCAAGTTTAGTCTTAGAGCAAACAATACAAGATGTGTCGAACCTCCCATCCGAGTTTCGTTATCTTCTGGAGGAGATCGGTTCAAATGATTTGAAACTCAACGAAGAAAAAAAGAGATGTGAGCAAAAGGAATTCCAGATACACAAGTTTATAAGACAACAAGGCTCCATACCGAAACACCCACAAGAGGACGAACTGGACGAAGAAATAAAAGGGTCACTTTTGAAATGTCAGTCTTTACAAAAAGAAAAATGCGTTCTAGCGAATACCGCACTCTTTCTAATTGCTAGACATTTAAGTAAGTTAGAGAACAATATAGCTCTGTTAGAAGAAGACGGCGTGCTAGCCCCTGTAGAGGAAGATGGGGATATAGACAGTGCTGCTGAAGCTTCCAGGGAAAGCTCAGTGATGAGTAGTGGTAGTATGAAGAAGAAAAGAGCTGCATCTAGCTCAGGATCTATGCCGCCGACTTTAAAAAAGAAAAAAACCAATCGTGCATCTAAGCTCCAGAATGAAATAGATGTTTCCCCCACCGAAAAATCTGTAACTCCAATGAGTCCAGGCTTTGAAAACAAAATCGCAAGGACAAAAGAAATCAAAAACAATAGAAATGGTAAGGGCCAAAACGGATCATTTGAAAATGAGGATGAAGACAAAACTTTATACTGCTTTTGCCAAAGGGTGTCATTTGGTGAAATGGTTGCTTGTGATGGTTCTAACTGTAAATATGAATGGTTCCATTATGATTGTGTTAGCTTAAAAGAACCTCCAAAGGGTACGTGGTACTGTCCTGATTGTAAAATTGAGATGGAAAAAAACAAATTAAAAAGAAAACGCAATTAAATAAAGACGTTTTTTTGAGAATGAAACGTTAAAACTAATATTATCTTCACAAGGAAGAACCATGTTTTTACTAAATGCGAAGGCAGGAGTCTATAGCTCCAGCTAAGAAAGAAACGAACTATCGAGGCTACATGAAGTGTGGTACGAACGCACTTACAGGTAGAGGCTTGTTCCTCATTAAGATTTGATTGCTACCACTATATATATGATATTTCTATGCTACTAGCATTACGTATGTATTACAATCTTTAAGCCATTTTTGCCAGCAAAATCCTGCACGTGACCAATTTCTGCTTTTTCTTCTCTTTTTGACGTCGGAAATTTATGTAGTGAAAAATTTTTCGAGATGAGGAAAGGAAAAAAAAAACTAATCCACTAGGCTTATAACGAGAAAATCTTTTCTTTACAGTGAGTAATTGCTTGATTTCCCCAGGATATTACCCAAGAATAACACTTAATCAATAGAAAATAATGAGTTTTAGAGGAGGTAACAGAGGTGGCCGTGGCGGTTTCCGTGGCGGTTTCCGTGGTGGACGTACTGGTGGTGCTAGACCATTTCAACAAGGTCCACCAGACACTGTCCTAGAAATGGGTGCTTTCGTACATCCATGTGAGGGTGATATTGTTTGTCGTTCCATCAACACCAAGGTTCCATATTTCAATGCCCCAATATATTTGGAAAACAAGACTCAAGTCGGTAAAGTCGATGAAATATTGGGTCCATTAAATGAAGTTTTTTTCACCATCAAGTGTGGTGATGGTGTCCAAGCTACCAGCTTCAAAGAAGGTGACAAATTCTACATTGCTGCTGACAAACTATTACCTATTGAAAGATTTTTACCAAAGCCAAAGGTAGCAGGCCCACCAAAGCCAAAAAACAAGAAAAAGAGAGGTGGTGCCCCAGGTGGCCGTGGTGGTGCCCCAATGGGTCGCGGTGGTGCTAGAGGTAGTTTCAGAGGTGGATCTCGTGGTGGTAGTTCATTCAGAGGTGGATCTCGTGGTGGTAGTTCATTCAGAGGTGGATCTCGCGGTGGTAGCTCATTCAGAGGCGGTTCCCGTGGCGGTTCCCGTGGTGGTTTCAGAGGTGATCGTGGTGGTAGAAGATTTTGATTTTGATTTTGATTTTCACATCCAGATGAAAGCAGTTTATCTTCTATTTTTTCACAAATTTTTTTATCTCTTTAATTTACTCTATCTGCCCAAACACTTCGAACGTCAAAAATAAATTACCGTTTTGTTCTGTATACTATATATATTTGATTTATTTACCTGTAATAAATTGACCTAAAAAAAGCAAGAGAATTCAATAATATTAATGCGTTCTTGCATTTGTGAAAGAACTAACAAAGATGAATTTACCAATTGATTTTATAATACGCCTTACACTATATACACATGTAAAACTATAGATAGAACTTTTTCTTTTCTTTATCCATCTCAGGCTTGTGTTCCCATTCAGTTTCCTCTTTGATACCTCTTTGCAACCTCTTCAATTTAAGAGTAAACTGTGGGCCCAGTTCTTGCAAACCCACTCTTTCATTGTCTTTGAAGACATAACGATGCCTTCTGAAGAAAATGTAGTCTCTTTGATTATGTAAAGTGATCACCTGTCTACCTTCAATATCAGGGTCCTGAGGTAAGATAGACTGGAACAACCTACCCACTGTTTGACCTAGTCTTGTCTGAAAGTTGTTCAAAATCAGCTCTGGAATATGACTAGTTGGTCTACCATGTCCAACAATTTTCTTCACTTCCACAAAGGATGATAGTTTGAAGTAAAAAGTGGGGCCTTCTGGTAAATGTATGAATGTCAAACCCGTTACCTTCTTTTTATCTTCATTGATTATAACAATGTCGGTGAAATTTCTCTTTATACAAATATCAGATATCTCTTTTAACTTGTAGCCAAACTTTCTCTTCACAAAGGTGACGTTTGGTAACACTTCAATCAAGATGTTAGCAAATTCATAAGCACTCTTCTTTGCGTTTACATTTGTGGTCAAAAAGATCTTTGGTGGTTCGTTGGAATTGCCATTAAAGTATCTCATCAAATCTTCTTCGTCTCCTTCCACTTCCTTATTGATAGTCTCGTCATAGGCCCTCGTGTTCTCTATAGTCTTCGTTACGTTATCCTTCAATCTTTGCTCCCGTAGTTCTGGATTCTCTCTCTCGTCCTTAGCCCTCTTTCTTCTCATTGTATGACGTTCTTTATTCTTCTCATGTTTTATATCAGCAAAAATTTCTTGTCTTTTAAGCTTATTCGTGATGTTTATCTCATTGCCAGCAGCCATTTTCACGTATTTAGATGTACTTGACTTACGTGGTCTCCTCCTTATGTGTTGAGATCATAAAGCAATAGACATTATTTCTTTTTACTAGCTCATCTCATCGCTAAAATTTTTCTTATTCTTTTTCCGAGTGAAAAATCACGTTAGACGAAGATAAAATAAAATGCACTTGTCACAATGAATTACATACAAACGGCGTTTTAAAGCGTTAATGTATATATGGATATGTATGGTTTTAAATTATTTACTTTAGTTTGAAAAAATAATGCATGCATCATTAAAGCAGTGCAGTACACCGCTTTAGACTTATCGCATATTCAATGCAGGCTACCCAGAGAGGGAGTCAGGGACTAATTATTTGTAGGCGTTACCTTTAGTTTTGAGACTGGATGTAACGGAATTGGGCTCACCATTTTTCAATATCAAATCGATAACTTCTTCGGTCTTCTTACCTTTACCAAATTCATTTTCAACTTGGGCCTTGGATGCAGCACCCAGTTCACCTTCGGCACCTCTGCCGTCTAGCGGGGTGAAGACTTCAAAGACTTCAACCACTTCCGAAAGCTTACCGATAGATGGGTTTTCCAAATATTCGTTTACCAGTTCTTCGGATGTAGCAAATATAATTAAATCAGTGTTTTCACCTTTGTAGAAATACTTAATTACGGTAGACATGTTGTTTTGATTTTGAGTATGCGGTTTTTTGTTTGCTTCTTGTTGGCTTGTATAAAACTATTAGTAGTTGATGATTCTTATGGATTGAGGATTGGAAGAACCATTACAGCATACCATTAAGCAAGATTCCCATCAGTTAAATAGGTTTTGAACTCCCCGTTTCTGGCAACCCCTTCTGCCACCAAATTCCGTTCAACCACCAAATAAAGGGGTAGCGTTATTACATACGGCAGGACAGAACAGGAGGACAGGGCAAAGGGTCGAAACAAGAAAAGATGCTAGGAGGAGAACAAAGACGATCGCCAGTCGTAAGGGGCTGTGATATCAGAAAAGGGACAACCTGATGCGTAATACAGCGCTGTCGAAAGGTGGAACTCGCTAAACCGGACTTTCAAAACTGGGCTCTCTCCTCCCACTAACTGTTGAAACGCGTAGCCGAACCAGCCGAAAGCCACAACTACGTAAGAGGGAGCGAAAATGAGTCAAATTGGCTACGCAAGGGAAAGAGAGAGACGTACCATAGGTGCGCAGTGTCCTTGGCACAAACGTAAAAGAGCTAAATACGTAGTTTTGGAAGGTACCTGCAACGGCATCACTGGCAATAAAGTAGTGATAATGGAAATATATTAAAATACATCAATAAAGAGTTTTCGAGAATACAGAAGAAGAAAAAAAGAAAGAAAATAAAAATTATAAAGAAGGAATAGGCAGAGAACACACTAATACGTAGCATCACAAAGAAGGAAGAAAACGAAGAAAATAAAGAAAAATCATAAACACGTTTAAAAGCATACACTCTTGAATTGAATTAAAATAACAATGACTTTGAAAGAAATGAAAAAAAAAAAAAAAAAAAACCAGAAAGGAAAACGCAACAACTGGAAGGGCACGAAAGACATGGAAGCAACTTACGACGAAACGGCTTTAGTAAAAAGAAATATCTTGAAAAATTTGGAAATAAAAATAAACAAATGTAACATTATCGTCAGCCTAAGATCAAACATAATTTAACACTGAAATAAAAATAAATAACGTGGGAAAACCAGAAAAAAAAACGGGACGGAAGAACAAACACTTTTATATACATGTATGGGCTCAAGCAAACATAAATCCATTACTACCTTGTTCCAAACGATTCAACATTGCAGTTGTGCTATTCGCAAATGCTTCGTTTCCTTGCATTAGAACCTGTTGGCCATTGGCGTCAGTCGCGCCGATGGAATCGTTATTAGTCATTAGGCTAGCGGTAGACGCGTTCGTGGCGCCATTTTTATTGTAGAAACCGAAATCATTTAAGCCTAAGCTATTACTCGATTCATGAAGTAACGAGTTATCATTGGTGTATGGGCTAGCATAATTTAAAGTTTGGGAACCTGGAAGCATTGAAGCTGTAATGTTACTATTTAGCGGAGCTGGATTTTCATACGAAGTAGAGGGAATGTATCCGTAAGTAGGTTGCTGTAAAGCTGGTTGCTGTTGTTGGACTTGCAAAGAGTTACTTAGCATAGCTTGCTGAAGCAGCGCCGTCTGCTTGGCAGATCTGCCCCAAGATAGCCTAACTCTTGAATTCGCAATCGGAAAACCTTGCATTCCAGCAATGGCTGTCTCGGCGGATAGTCGATCAACGTATTGAACAAACCCACAACCTTTGCCTACTGGTATCTTGACGTAGACAATCGTACCAAAAGGTTGGAAATAAGCACGGAGTTCATCCTCGGTCACCAAAGATGATAGTCCTCCGATAAAGACAGTGGTATTGTTTGGATCAGTAAAATGGTTCAAAGACGGCTGCTGTTGGACTGGGTAAATAAATTGAGACATATGGTTTCTCTTCGAGCTCATGTTATTAGTAACATTACCCAATGATGATTGGTTCTTGGAGGGAAACCTCGGATCGAAGTTTTCATTGTTAAGCGATGAAGAACTACGATTGTATTCGTTACCGCCGTTGGCACGTACATTTTGCTGTTGCTGGCCAGACGTAGGACCAACTTTGATGGCTCTACCATTCAAGAATACGCCTTGCATTTCTGACAGAGCTAATTGTTGTTCATCAGCGTTGCTGAATTTTACAAAGCCGTACCCCTTGGACATTCCTGTGACCTGATCATGCACGATTTTCGCGTGAGACGCAGAAGCATATCTGGTGATGAAAAGTTCGAATAACTGTGATTCAGTGACATTTGGTGCCAAGTCTCCAACAAATATGGAATAGTTATTGCCACTCTTGCCGTTGCTAATCGAGTTGTTGCTGCCGTTGTTGCCGTTTGAATATGACGATGTAGCCCAGTTTAATTTCAATTTCTTATTTGGAAAACTAGGTATAATCATCCCGTTCTTCAAAAGAGCATTTGCCGCATGTGTGGAGGAAGGAAAATCAACAAAGCAATATCCCTGATTGTTCTTCGGACCCATTGATGGCCTGGAACTACTATTGGAAGGGTTATTCCACATCATTCGAACGTTAATATTTGCTTCGCCCAAAGACCCCCAAATTTGACTTATGGTATTCTTATCCCAAGTAGGATCCAAGTCCCCCATATACAATTGGTTTCCGGCAGTACCTGGATTTATATCGGATGCACCTTGGACATTCAATACGTTTGTACCATTATTATTTATACTGTTGTTATTCGAAGAGGTAACATCATTATACTGAAATGAGTCGTTTCTAGTCGGATCTCCCCTATTGGGATAGTAATTGAATTGTTTATAGGACATTTGTACCTGCAAATGTGTTGCTATGTTGTAAGGGGTTATAGGAACGAACCTAATCGATTAAGCTGATAAAATGAAAGGAAAGTAACCCAAAAGGAAGGAATATAGTCCGGTTTTTGACTGCCCGAATATAGTCACGTCAACTCAAATATTCGTCAATGAAAAGAGGCTCTGATATAGAGATACACGCACACACAACTTCACCACCAACCTGAATCCGAACAGTTCTTGCAAAACTCTTCCCTTTGTGCCAATAGAATTTGAAAAATAAACAAACTAGATCTACTACAAAAAAAACGGAAATCTTCAATTTTTCGCTTTACTGCTCGCGAGGGTAACCGCGGTGTAAGAGAATAATCCATTATTTATGTACTACACACTCTATAAGTATATTTAGTCGAAGACTTTTGCAAGCAGCTTCTTGAGGTTGTTTGCAGTTTTACCACACTCTCCCCCCTCTTTGATAATAATTTCAATTTGCTTGAGTACGACAGGCAGGAACTGTTCGCTGAAAGCCGCTCTACGGGTCTCGATGTCTTGTGTTGCCAACGACAACAGCGTCGCATTGGTTCCGTTAGCAGCTGGATCCTTGACTTTCAATTCTCTAGTAAACAGTTTTAGATGCTCGAATGGCTGTGGACAATCTGGAATTAAGTATGGGTTTCGCAAATCACTACTGTCTTCGAAAGGAACTGTTGTATCACTGTCGACGCCTCTAGCACGCTCATCTTGACATCCGTATTCAACGAGCGTATACAGGGCGTTGAGATGAATGTTGACGTACTTGACATTGCGCTTCTTAGTTTGCACCACACTTGCGCCTTCATTCTTACCTACTTGGCCCCAACCAAGAACTCCAAAGACACCATTCAGAAGTTTGACCCAGGATTTTCTTACCACTTCATCGCTACAATATTTTAATAAGTGAGACAAAAATTTGGTGGAATCTGCTTGGATTTGGGAGAAAATATGGGTCATTGCCATGTTAATGTATAAGACAAAAATGTTACAGTGCAATTTCAAAATTTCAGCATCGTGGCTACCTATCTCATCTATAAGATCGATCAGTCCTTGGCGAACTTGCTGTGAGTCGTCGCAAATTAAGGGTATACTTTGAGTAAGCAACGGCGTCATAAGCCGTGAATTTATTATAGACGGTATAGATTTCTGGAATGTTATTAATGTTTCCTTTCTCACGTTGATGTTGTGATGTTTTAATAACGTTAACCGTTTCGTCAGATCGTGAGGATCTTGATCTAGATGCTGGTTTCTGATAGAAATGGTTTTGGAAACAAAAGCCGTACTAGTGGCATTACTTGCTCTTTCCTTTGGCTTACCAACTTTTAACTTTTTTCTCAAAAAATCCTGCTTCTTCTGCTTCTGCTTTCTTGATTTTGTCATTTATTATCTTTAATGTTATCTTTACACTTCACCTCCTTCTTTGGTCGTAGTATTCTTTTATACAAATAAATCGATGACTTTACTATGTAGTTGGATTTTCCTATTTTTACTTAGTGGAAAAATTTTCCGATGGCCCTGCCCTTTTCGAAAAATGAAAAGCGGTGATACAAACTACAAAAAAACGATAGATAGACAGTTAATGATTATTTAAGCAGGAATGTTAGAAGTCATAGTCATAGTTTGGAGTCATAGCTTTAGCGGGTTTTGTATTACATACCATAACATCAGAAAACCCACATATATAAAATACTATATTATCTTTGATTATTTTTTTTTTTATTATTTTTTAACGTTATTACATTTTATTACATTTTTGTTACATTTTGTTTTTGCTAGTTAGTGTTTGTTTGTTTTATTTGAAAAACAGATTGTCCTTGTTGTTTTTTCCTGAGTAATATTTAATACTCAACCTTGGCTCGATCTTGGGTTCACTTTCTATGTCATAAGTTTGAAAGAATTCTTCTCATGTTGCGTCAGGTAGTTTTTTAGAACCCTCACCCGTCTCAACATCAGACGAATCATCTCTGCCTTCCTCCTGCTGAATTACTAAGGTATTCGAATCCGGGGTTGGCATCGAAAATTCTTTATGCTTTTCCGGACGAGTGAAGTCTTCATCACTTGGTTTAGTCTTGGTTTCCAGGTTTATTTTGTATTGCTTCTGGTAGGCACTTGTCTTAATATGCAGGGGCTTTGAAATTTTCGCAGATTTGCTTATAGTTTGTTTGCTGTTTGTTGGAACATTCCCTTGTGGGATCTTCATCCCGGCAGTTCTTCGGCGGGGGTATTGGTTAACATTTTGAGGATAAAATGTATTAGGAGGATAGTTTTTAGTAGTAGTCGATGGCGCTCTCGAATTATACGGCGAGACTGCGGGATTCCATTGCATTGAGTTTGAATTTTGCATGAATGGGAACATTGCCGACCCGGGTGTTGATCTATAGTTTGGTGTGTATGGCCGGGGCACATAAGTTGGGGCCGGTTGCATAGCTTGAGGAGGTAAAACGTTCCATGAGTTTGTGGTTTGTGAATATAGCATATTGTTATCACATCCTTCAGGAGGGAAGAAAAGATCGTCTGCGCCATAAAAGGCTTGATCAAGTAGCGGATCTCCTACCATGGGATTATATGGCATTTTCTGATAGTATCCTGGGACCATGCCATTCGGATAAGATTGCTGAAAGTTATTTGAATACATCTGATGTTGCTTATTTTGCTGGCCGGAGCTATGTGATTTAGAAGTTGCACCGTTTTCATTTAGTCGAGGTTCTTCGAAATCTATTATGGGTTCATCATATTTCATGTAAGTCGTAGGATCGCTAGGAGATAACATTTTCTCTTTATTGTTATTGGATGAATAAAAATCTCGATTAGTCATAAAATGCTGTCTTGATGAAGATGCTGGTACTGGGAAAGTGGGCGCCACCGATAATTGATATGGGTATCTATTGAGAAGGGAATTTACGGGCATAGACTCTCTTTCACCTATGTTATCATATGGCATAGGCATGGAAGGTACAGCGGGTGTAAAAGCTTGTGGAGGGAATGGATCAAACGCATTTTCCTCCGTAGGGTACTCAACCGATACAGGAAAATAGTCAAGAGGGAAATCTTCCTCGTCCCTGCCCTTAACAGCACTCTTGGATAAAACGTGAGATGGCTCTTCTGTAAGACCATTTAATTCTAGGCTATTAGGCTCTATGATCAACTTTTGGGGCGTAAAGTCGGTGATTGGAGGTGAAGCTGCCACTGTGTTATCCATGAGATCAACACCTAAAAGTGGCTGGTTTGTCACGGTCACCAAACCGCTATCCTTAAAGTCCTCATTTTCTAGCTTTGTGGGCGAATCGTCAGATTTTGTTGCACTTGACGGCCTTGTAGAGTCTAAATGCTGAACTAGTTGATCGTAAAGAGGCTTTTCAGAGGAAGAATCATATGAGAATGATAAAGCGGGTTCATTGACGGGCTTAGTTGTAGAAGGTTGATTTAGACTTTCTCTTTTCAGATCTCTTTCTAATGCATCTGCAAATAACTTATCATGTGCCACACTAAACCAAAAAAATACTTTCTGCTTTTTTTGAGTTTTTAAGCACATGTTTCTGAACAGAAATGATAAAAACTCAGATTTTGGTTGTTCTAAAGTAGCATCTATACCACACTTTAGGTTTCTTAGATCTGAAAATATACCCTCTTCAAATTTTTTCTTTTGAACCACATCTCTCCCGAATTTCTGCATTCTATAAAGGCAGCATTTGACAATATCTGTGCCTGTGATATAATATAAATTGTTCCAGAATACACAAGAGACAAAACCTTGGCCACTATTTAGGTAATATCGCCTTATAATTTGGTTTTCTTGCCAATTTACCGGTGCTGTAGCTAAGAAGAATTTTAAATCATCAATCAATCTTAATGATTCCTCAACTTCGTCTGGGGTAGCTTTGCTCACTTCGTTATTTTCAGTATCGGTTCGAGCCTTTAAGATTTCCTCGGTTCTACTATTGGTTAGTTGGACTTTCATCCTTAGTGAACAAGACAAATTCGATAAAAGAGAAAACGCTTTTGACGTAAAATTTTATTCTCTTCAGTGGACGTGTTTGAAAAACAAACAGTGCGTACTTTACTTCTCTCTTAGCACACTTATAAAACAAGCTTTTGATGCTTAGTTGGTGCTTTCTTTCCTTTTCGATGAATGGTATTGACGCAAAAAAAAATCAACCAAAAGGAGGGAGTTCGACTGGTGAAGGGAACGTGGTGGTAGTATGTGCGAGAAGAGAAGCGTACGAGTATTTCGGTTTGTGGTTGTTGAGACCTGACCACGAAGAGTTGTTCAGTCTTTTCCAGCCTTGTTTTCGACTTGTTTCTGATATACTTGAAATGTTGCAAATACGTTTTCTTTTAAAACAGGTTTTATCTGTTTCAGTTTTTCCAAAGAGAAAAAGCTGGTCAACGGTGCTCGTTTCAAGATGAAACGAGCCCGCCGGAAAGAAAATTAGCGTTTCAAAATGTTGCAGCACCGAACGTCGAGATTCGATATGTTTATATACACAGGAACATGATTGATTATATATCGTATACATACAGGGTCTTTACATTCAATTACCGAATGTAATTCTTAATGACTTCTTGCGCAAAATTTACCAGGTCCTTACACTCATCTTCGACAAAAATCTTCAACTCTATAGGCTCTTTGACGTTTATGATGCAAAGAATGTAGCTTGCGATCTTTAGATGTAGGGAAGTGGGTTGAGTACCACCACTCAAACTGCTTTTCAAATCCAAAAGGACTTGCTTACTGTTCTCGAACAGTATATCTATTACCTGCTCTTGGCTAATGCTGTTATGACGATTGCGATAAATAGCATGCATGCTCTTGGCTATTTCTCGATGACGCAGCTGGAACTTGTTTCTCTTCAGCAAGGATATTTTCAGACTGTTAGCGGATAAGTTGTTCAATAAAGAGTTTTCTACGTCCACTAAGGTGGACGTCGACTCGTTTAGCTTCTGGAAAGAATATAATTCCATGAATTGTGAATTGGAGATACGGAAAAGTACCTGTGTCATCCAACAATCATAGAGCACTGTGTCCAGGAGCATGTGGTACATAAGCTGGTCAGCATCGTCGAGCACACGGGAACGCATGGTGTCGCTGATGGCGTCCGTAGACCTCACGATTCTCTTCTTGTAGCCCTCGACAAGAATGGGCAGAGTCTCGTCAGGGTTGGACAGACGAGATAGTACCATCAATTCATGGCTGCAGGATTGAGACGAGCCCTTCTCTTGCGATTCCGTGGGCAGGCAAAGACCGCTCTTCTGGCACAGCGCAAGCTGAACGAACAAACACCACGGGTCTGTGGCCAGCATGGCCCCCGTAGTGGTCTCAGCAAAAACGTTGTAGACACCCAGCTTGCATGTGTCCTCCGCAGTCAACTTGAAGTCGCCATCACCGCGTTTTGTGAATGCATAGGACCTGCGTTGTACTTCCGACGCAACTGCCTCGTCCTTGTCGGCTTGAGCAGCATACGTTTGCAAGGGAAACGTGTTAAACATCCGTTCCACCGGCTTGGGAACACTGAACATACTTACCATTGCGCACAAAACCCTCACTTTGGGCTCATTTGCTGCCATTCATGCATACAAGTCCCACACTTTATTTCAGCATCCACACCCAAAAGCGGCTTCGTTACCCTCGCCGCTACAGCCCGGCGTTCGCAACCCCTTCCGAGGTGTATTTTATTTATCTATTTAGCGATCCAACTTTATGTAAAACGGGCCGACCACAGCACGTGAAAGGGCTATCTAATTACTACAGCATTCCATATCCCGCCCAAACCCGCCACCGTTACTAGCGCCCCCTCATAAGCAGTTCTCGCTCCCAGCAACAGCGTTACATTTGTCTCTTTTTCCCCTGACTCATTTCAGTTTTGTTTGTTGATCTCAAACAGAACCCTTTTTTTGGTTTACACAATCACAAGTGCTCTCTTTTATAAAGGAACAGCAAACAGTGTTTAGTGGTATCTGCAGATTATTCTCGCACTCTCGATCGGTGAAAGAACAACTCAAGTAACCTCATTTCCCTGTTCTATTCGACCTTAGCATCTCTTTTGGCTATCTTTGCATGCTTATCTAACTTGCACGTGACCCGGATTTCACTATTTCTTCCCAAAAAAAGAACTACAAAGAAGCAAATAGAAAAATAAGAAATTATATCCAGACCTATTGTTTTAAAAGGGACATCAAAAATACAGGAGTAATAGACGCGAACCTGACTCTTCTTCTTCGTTATAGAAAGCCGGTATCACAAAAAACTAGACTGATATTACCTGGCCAAAAACGGGTTAAAAGAATACTTCCTTATTCTTTTTTTTTTTACAAAGGAAATAGAACTGAAAAACAAACCGCTCTCATACCCGCCACCATTAAGACTTATAAGCCCTTATAGATTGCTTATCACCTCATTTTTCTCTTCTTTAATCTTACCGTTTTTTTCTTCACTTTCATCCATTCGATTTAAAATATAAAAAGAAAAAAAAATTTTAAAAATTAATAAATTTAGAATTACAAACTCAAAAGAATCACATAAAGTTAGTGCTATCTTTGTCCTCTTCCTCTTCTCTTATACTATTTATTTTAAAACTCAATGACTTTGGACTACGAGATTTATAAAGAAGGAGGTATCTTGAACAACCGATATCAAAAGATAGAGGATATTAGTGAAGGTTCATATGGTTACGTCTCGTTGGCCAAGGATGTTAGGGAGAAAAGGTTGGTTGCAGTCAAGTACATTTTCAAATTAGAAGATGACGGTCAGTATGAAGGACACGACGACGACGATTATGCCAATGATGATTCTGACGATGACGGCGATGATGAAAATACCAAAGTTGATACAGACGGCCATGAAGATGGAGTTGTCAATGCTGCTACGAACAATGGGTCAAGTAGAGAGAAGAAACACAATCTGTACAAACATAAAAAATCTTTGATTTCTTCGAAAGTTAAATCAAGACTTTCTAACAACATTTGTCTAGAAGCCATGTATGAAGTAGATATCCAAACAAAAATCGGTAGACACAACAATATTGCGGCGTTACTGGATTTTTTCGATTCATATATCATCATGGAGTACTGTTCGGGCGGTGATTTGTATGAGGCAATCAAAGCCGATGCTGTTCCCAAAAAGACCAAATCTATCACTCATATAATCACCCAAATCATGGATGCCATCGAATACGTTCACAATAATGGTATTTACCATCGTGATATAAAGCCTGAAAATATCTTGATTTCTGGAATAGATTGGACAATCAAACTTACAGATTGGGGGTTGGCCACTACAGACAAGACTTCCATGGATAGAAATGTTGGCAGTGAAAGATACATGTCGCCGGAATTGTTTGATAGCAACTTGGATATCGACGAAAGGAAGGAACCTTATGATTGCGCAAAAGTTGACTTGTGGGCTATGGGTATTGTTTTTCTTAATATAGTTTTTCACAAGAACCCGTTTAGCATCGCTAATCAATCAGACAAATCGTTTTGTTATTTCGCTGCCAACAGAGAGGCTCTATTTGACGTTTTCTCCACAATGGCTTATGATTTCTTTCAAGTACTAAGATACAGTTTAACCATTGATCCTACAAATAGAGATTTAAGCATGATGAGAACTGAATTACAAAATTTATCCGAATACACCTTGGATGATGAATACTACAACAACGAGGACGGAACCTATGAAGAAGCTATGAACGACGGTCTACCTCCTCAACCTGTTCCTCCATCTTCTGCTCCTGTCTCATTGCCTACCCCTATATCATCTAATCATAAACAACCTGTGCCAGAGTTTAAAAAAGATTTCAATTTCAATAATGCAAATGAAAGAAAGCGTTCGGATGCCCGTCAAAATCAAAATATTGTGAATAATCCCTTCAAGAAGCCGTCCACTCAGCAACAGAAGATTTTCAGCCAAAGTTATAATCACACTTCACCATCTCCTTACGAAAGGGCAAAATCTGTTCCTAAGTTTAAATTCAAGAAACGCAATAAGTACGGGAAAACTGATAATCAATATTCTAAACCAGTCAGTATTGAAGATAGGAAGAAGAGTAAAATTTTAAAGGAATCAAGGAAACCTTTGGGTATACCTACACCCAATACTCATATGAATAATTTTTTCCATGATTATAAGGCAAAGGATGAATTCAATACTAGAGATTTCTTCACTCCTCCAAGTGTCCAAAACAGGTATATGGAAGGATTTTCCAACAACAATAATAGACAATACAGACAGAACCGTAATTATAACAACAACAATCATGGAAATAATTATAATTTCAACAACGGTAATGGCTATATAAAGGGCTGGAACAAAAATTTCAATAAATATAGAAGACCTAGCTCTTCCAGTTGCACCGGAAAATCACCACTTTCAAGATATAGCATGAGCTATAACCACAATAATGGTCCCACCAATGGCTATACAAGACGTGGCTCTACTAGTACTGTTCAACATTCGCCAGGCGCTTACATTCCACCAAATGCTAGAAACCATCACGTCAGTCCTAGCAGTCAACTTTTAAGGGTTCCACAATCTACCGCTCCGGATATCTCCACTGTTTTAGATAGCAAGCCTTCATATCACGATCATTATGCTCAGGATAATATAGACTCCGAGGGAGATCACGATTCTGACGACGTTCTATTCACTCTTGAAGAAGGCGATCACGATTTTGTCAATGGAATGGACAATTTATCAATACATGATCACTTGCCATCAATATCAACAAGTGCTCATAGCGGCGTTTTTGTTCATGCTAATAACAACCACGATAACAGCGATAACAGCACCACTAATAATAATGATCATCATCACAATAGACAATATATTCCACCTCCCTTAGCAACATCATTGCATATCAACAACAATAATGAAACTAATGAACTACCTGATTTATTAAAATCACCAGCATCTTCTGAAGCACATCTAAACTTATCTTCCGGACCAATTGATCCGATATTAACAGAAAGTAGTAATATTGACAATAGATATTCACAGTCATCTGATTCTAAAGAACAACAAGAGCAAGATCAAGATCGTAGACTCAGTCTGGAACAGAAATTCAAAAACGGGGTTTATGTCCCACCCCATCATAGAAAGAGTTTCAACCTAGGAACGCAAGAACCACCTCTGAGTATGAAATCAAGTAATGAGGCTACATTATCGGTTTCGCACAATTCTGTCAATTTTGGTGGATCTTACAATTCAAGACGTTCTAGTATCAATGATCCTAACCCATTGCATATGAACAAGTCACCTGACAACATGCCTGCATCTCCAGGAGCCAAGAATTCATTTGCTGGGTTCCCCAAACCATTATTACCACGTAATCATTCTAGCACTACAATTGCATTACAAAATGAAGACGTATTCGCGGATTCCAACAATGACGCCATAATCTTTGAAGACGAAGAGTACGACGGAGAAAGTGACAAAATGGTTCATGGCAAGATGGGAGACGGCGGTGATGAATCATCATCAACTTCTCCAGATGAAAGGCAAATTTTTGGACCATACGAGATTTATGCACAAAGTTTCACCGGCTCCACTCACGACAAAAAACTGAGGGCTGGTAGAAAATCCAATATTCAAGATGAAATGGTTGGGTCGTTGGAGCAGTATAAGAACAACTGGCTAATTCTACAACAACAGGATTAAATAAACCTAATTGGTGTCTCTGTTTTTTGTTCATTTATTTATTTTCCCCCTTTCTGGAATGCATTTTAGCTTTTTCACCTTAACTCCACATTATAATGCATTTCATATCTCTTTAATGAAAATACTAGAAATCAGCTTTTTAGCATGTATGCTCTAAATAGTAGAGCTGTGAAGGTTTGACCAAAAATGCTCTTTCTCTTCATATATCTTTTTCTCTGCGCTTTTATATAATGTCACAGTACATAGAAGTGTTTTCTGCCTACTAGATGAATAGTAAAAACACGCAACATCTCAATGAATCAATATATCGGTTTAAATCTTTTATAGACACGCGCTTGAGCACCGCCCTTATTTAGTTATGTATTTATCGATATATCTCTACTTGTTTCCCCCTTTTTTGCTAACTCTGCCAGATTTTCTATTTTTCGTACTGTCAGATTTCCTTACCTGTTTAGTATTGTCAATAATCTTAGTTACCAAATCAGCTGCTGGCTTATCGTTTTCGAATTTCGTATGCCTCCCTTGGAAATTATTCTTGCTTATAGAGGGTTCGAGTCGGTTTTTATTACCATCCAAGACGTTGGAAATGATGCTCTTAGCTTTTTCCTTCTCCGCTTGCGACTTCTCATTGGATTTCGATATCTTGTTGTCGTACTGCTTGGCTTTGTCCATGTATGACTTTACTCTTTTCAGTTCATTTAGTATGGGAGACATGTCTTTGACATTCAAGACCTTCATGCTGGCAAACATCAAAGAGCTCAACACATACGCATAACGGTTTGTTAGCTCTAGCTTGGCCCTCTCACTAGACAACAGTAGCAGCTGTTCATTCAACGGTTTGGACGTTAATTTTTCGATTTCTGGCTTCAGTTCGTCCAACGCATTCGAAAAACTTTTAACGTACGGCTTTATCTTCTCAATATCCTCCATTGAATTTTCGTGCTTTCTTTATGTATATATATATGTGTGTGTGTGTGTGCTTGTATGTATTGAGCACTTACCACGCGCTGCTAGCAAGTATCCTCTTCTTCTGTACTGCAGAAGGCATCGTCTATAATCGTCTGCTTAGCTCATCTCTGAAAAATTGCAGAAGGGCCCCGTGGAAAGCGATTTCTTGCGGTATTTGTTATACAAAATAGCACGCCGAACTACGATTTCTTTTGCCTTCATTATTGTGCATACATGTACTCTTATTCAATGTCATCCCTCAATAGTGGCCCTCGCCGGCGATAGCTCTGCTGCTGGATGCATTGTCCTGGGATATGGGTATTGCTGGCTTCATGGGGCAAAGATCGCCCTCCCTCCTTTAAAGCATAGTTTTCGCGGAGGAAGCGGCGCCTGCGGAGAGACCAGCGTAGTTCTTAGGGGTCCCGTTCCTTGGCAGCAGAACTTCTAAGTATAACCCTTCCAAGGTTAAATCGGGCAGAACTGTAATTTGGGGTCCCTTGCTTGTGGAAAGCGACGAGTGGTTGCGAGTTTAGGTTTCTCCAGTACCACATATTTGTTTGTCTCTCTGAGACATACTGCCTATATATTAGTTTTGCTGCTATTGGTATAATCTTAAACTAATACTATTATATGTGGTTTGTGCGGCTGTTAATTTTAGTCTATCAAAAGTGTTAAAACAAAGCAGTAATGTCCAAGGACGCAAAGAAGAAACACCATTGGGGCAGTTCCTTGCTAAGCTCAATTGGGCTTAAACGTAAACACAAGAAGGAACACTCGTCGTCAAGCAACGCTAAGCGCTCGGAGAAAGACTATGCTAGAACTACAAATAGTAACGGTAACGGTAGCAGAGCCGAAGCCGCACGATTTATGAGTGAAAATGGGAACCCGGATATCCAGAGGCTACCCATTCCTGAGACGTCTACAGATCCGCCGGCCAAGGGCTCCCAGAAGGCGGACTCTTCCTTAGCGCCTAGCCAAGGCGTATTTAATATTCCAATCGTCATAGATCCTATGGAGACAAATAGACTGAACAAAACAAACACGAGTCTGACTTTGGGCTCGTTAAAGGGTCGCTACCCGAATGAAAGTCAAAATCCGAACTCAAATTCTATGCAAAGCTTGCCTCCCCAGGCAATAGAAAGGGAAAGGCTGGAGAAAGAAAGGCGAAAGGAAACAAATCGTGCTGAGAAGGCAACTCCGGAAAGTCATAAAGCACACACTACCTTTGAAACCTTTCTTTCGTTTGCTCATAATGCCGTAAACCACATCCCTAAAATAAACGTGGACGAAGTTGATGATAGCGCGGCTTCCAAGAATGAACCAAAGCACCTGAACAAAAACTCATTGCAAGTTTCAAGGACTGCATCTGAAAAGAGCACTAATGGTAAATACGCACAATCACTGCAGGAAAGTGATGGCCCCTTCTTGAAGAATTTAGATAATATACTTGCAGCGTCCGCATCCTCACCGCGGGTCAACAAACAGTCTGATACGACTACGACTACAACCGGAACCAAGAACAAACCCTCTCCTTTTGGTAAATTTGCCTCCAATCTGAAAAATCACGTGCATTCGAGTTTGAATTCCAATTCGCTCTCAAGCTCGAACTCCAAAGACGACGTTTGTTCGGACAATGCTAATAAGGATTCAAATGATTTGGCTAGTAGGGTGGCTTTTGAACCCGTTAGACACTCTGATGATAAGCCCATTCCAGGAGTTGGAAATTTGAAATTGGAACACTTCAATGATTCTCAAACAACCCTTGAAGAGCCAGAAACAGAATCCGCAGACCTAACCCCAGGAGAAGATAGTTTTGATAACGACGCCCAACAGCTGCAGGATAACGTACAGGATAACGTGCAGGATAGCAATGAAAACGAAGTGGAAAAGAAACCTGGTTCAAGGAAAAACCCTTCCAAATTGCCGGAAGTTGCTTCCAATATAACAGACGGTGTGAGGCATAGAAGAAGAGTGAAATCCATGATAAACGCAGCAAGTAGTTACCAAAATGGGGGCTATGATTTTCTACAACATAGCAAAAAAAGGCTCTCTTCTCTTTCATCTAATGGATTTACAAAAAACGACTCTGAAAATGAAGAACGTGAACCCAGGGTGACGTCCAAGAAGTTTCTTGCCAGGAGGTCATTTTCTCCAGGCAACATTGGTACTGGTATGAGAATATTACCTTCCACAGCACTAAAATATTCATTGAATAAAGTAAAAAATAGCACTGATATTGCAACGACCATAATACCAAGATCAAGTATTCCGAACGGTCATGCCTCTTTATGTTTGCGAAGAAGTTCTAGTAAAAGCTTTTCATCAATGCCCTTTAATATTATTGAACCATCTGACGAAGATGGCAATCGACACAATATTGAACTAAAGGGAGTTGAATATGCAAGTGAAAAGAGAAACTCAGAATTCCACACTATTTTCAAAGATTCGGGTGTGAGCCCCGGTGAAAGATTAATTGCGGATCATAGTTGTGCCTTGTCAAGGGACATCCTTTTGCAGGGCAAAATGTATATATCGGATCAGCATATCGCATTTTATTCGAATATCCTCGGTTGGGTGAGCACTGTTTTTATACCATTCAAGACTATCATACAAATAGAAAAGAAGACTACAGCGGGAATATTCCCCAACGGAATCGCAATCGACACTTTACATACAAAGTATACTTTTGCCTCCTTCACTTCCAGAGATGCCACGTACGATTTGATTACGGAAGTATGGAACCAGATTATCTTAGAGAAGAGGTTTCGTAACGTTAGCAATAACTTAAACAGCAGTTCGAATTCTATTAGTGATGATGATGATGATGATGATGACTACGATTATGATGATGATGACGACGATCTTTATGATAGTACTAATAATATCACCGATTCTACGGATATAACATCGGACGTCAGTGTAGGAAAACCAGGAGATACACCAATGCCTTCAAAAGACACCAATGACGTCAGGAATCTATCCATTGGATCAGAAGTCCCCCTACTGGGTCCCGCAAAACATTCACCTACAGAAGCAGGGTACAAGCCTGAGTCCAATGAAAAACTAATTAACGAATCAACAATACCCGCTCCGTTAGGGAAAGTTGTCAATATTTTATTTGGTACTGATGTTAGTTATATTACGACCATTTTAAAAGCCCAGAATAATCACGATATTTCGCCAATTTCCGGTCTTGTTGATTCGGCTACGTTAACCGAAAATCAAAAAAGAGATTATTCCTACGTCAAACCCACCCCAGGTGCTATTGGGCCCAGTGAGACCAAATGTCTAATAACCGAGACCACCGAACATATGGATTTGGACGATTATGTTCAAGTACTACAAACGACAAGAACTCCGGATATCCCTTCAGGAAATTCATTTTATGTGAAGACAGTTTATCTTTTATCATGGGCTAGCAACTATGAGACAAAATTAAAAGTTTATGCCTCTGTTGAATGGACAGGTAAGAGTTTAATTAAGAGTCCCATTGAAAAGGGTACATTCGATGGTGTAGGAGAGACAGTGAAGACAATGGTCGATGAGATTAATAGATTTTCATCAAGGCCTGCTATAAGACGGAAGAAGTCCTCAAAGGAAAGTGGCGTTACAATGTCAGGTTTACCGAAAATGGATCCCAACTCTCACGCACCAACTGAGGTTGACATTCAAAAAAGTAAAGATGACTTGATCATAAGGGAAAATGAAAATATACCTGCTCCATTGGGGACTGTAACTCAACTATTATTTGGTTCGAATACAGATTATATGAAAAAAACTATCACTAGAGATAAAAACAACGTCAACCTGGAGACAATACCAACATTTTCACCTTCATTAACCGATGGTGCCACAAGGCAGTATGAGTACATTAAGAAACTAAACAACTCTATTGGGCCTAAACAGACAAAATGCTTGTTGACCGAGACCATTGAACATATGGACATTAATGACTATGTTTTAGTAAACCAGTCAACAAGATCGCCAGATGTTCCATCCGGTAACAATTTCACAGTTGAAAGTAAAATCTATTTATGTTGGGGACAACATGACACTACAAATATGACCATTATGACAAAAGTCAACTGGACAAGCAAATCATTTTTGAAAAGTGCCATTGAAAAGGGTTCCGTCGAGGGCCAGAAGGTCTCTGCCGAGTATATGATTTCTGAATTAAAGGACATTATCAATGCAGCTAAAACTGTAAAATCAGTGAGGAAAAAAACAAAGAGCCATGGCAAACATGGACCCGTCCACAAGAAGGTAGAGCAGAAAAGATCCGAAAATCAGGAAACAGAGAAGGGTAAAGATATCTTAACGTATATTTTGGATTTTATCCAAGACAACATCAATTTGGATATATTTATGAATCCTCAGAAACTGATTTTAATCGTCGGTATAACTATTATGTGCTTTTGGTTTTTTGGATTCAAGCTTTTCAATAGCCAAGGGAACTTCCAAATCATCAAGCCGGGGAGGATGTTAATCGATGGTCAGGAATATAACTATGTGCCAAGCTTTGGAACCCTATATAGTTCATATGAGGACAAAGTATTGTCTGACAAGAGAAAGAAGAGTACAGATTACAGGGGGAATAATAACCCGGTCACTGAAAGGGAAAGCGATATTTGGGACTGGATAGATAACAGAGGAAACAGCGTATTACCTCAAGAGCATGCGACGCTGGGAAACATCGATGGACACAAATTACAGCAGTTGGTAGAAAGTGTTAAGGTAACAGAATTACAACTAGAGCATATGAAGACTATGTTGGATGATATCAAAAAGGGCACAGATAATTCTTCATCCTAACATTTTACATAACCAACTTTTCACTTATTAAATAATATTATTCAGTTTACATTCAAAGGAAATCAAATTCTTCGTTCTAGCTAAATAATGACGCAGGTCAACATTATCACAATGGACGGAATCAATCAAGTAATGGCGGCTATTTTATTCTAGATACATATCTTGCTGACAAGGAGTGAACATATAACTGCATCTTCAGATCTCATTTAGTTGCTACAGTGAAAAACCAAAGTACAGTCATGAGCTATTTAGAAACACAATTAAGCAAAAGACAGGAACAAATAAAGGAATATCAAGACATGAACAGTAGTCTGATTAAGACATTCGAACAGATATCTGCAGAAAAGGAAATGTATGTGTCTTTTTTTTGGCTCACCAGCAGTAGGTTTAATAGATAATAGTTATTTTGCAATACTAACAAAAATTGCTTTAGAGATGAATCACCAAAAGAAATTTCCTCGAAGTACATCAAAGAGTTGAAGGAGTACAATGAACTAAGAGACGCAGGCCTGAGGTTGGCCCAGATAATTGCCGATGAGAAGCAATGTAAAATCAAAGATATTTTTGAAGAGATTGGATATTCACTCAAAGATTAGTAAGCTTTCCTGGGCTGTTCCCATTTCTCATGAAAGTACGGAGTGCTACGATGCGGTTTAGCTATGCTATAAATTTTTTGAAACTATGTAAAAATAAAAACATAATGACAAGAGACAAAAAGAAGGCGACCTGAAGGTTCTATTGGAGAGTTACAAGTTAAACTGGCAAGTGTAAACGACCTTACTGTTTATAGTCTTGAGGTTTTATTACCCTCTGTTCTTAAGTAGTCTTCGCTAATTTATTACCGGAAAACCGAGACGGAGTAAGCCACTTCGGGCAGTTTCTTCGCTTATTCCAACAGCAAAATCAAGAAGAGATGATGGATGAACTACATAATAATGGGAAACAAAAGAGAAGCAAGTCGTAGGAAATCAATGAGCCAAACCCATATACACTTTAAGTGAATAACAAGAAAGAAAGTAAAGAAAATTCACACTCTAACTGGCACTATTAACTATTGGTATTCCATCAAGAAACTTTTTTTTTTTCACCAACGAAGCATCACTTTTCCTCCTCTCCACGTCCACTATCACTTTTCTCCATACTACACATTCACTCTACATCAAAATAGCATATTTGAGGAACTAATTTGCTGGCAGTCTAAGAAATGCGTGTACCTATGAGGAATATGTTAGGAGTGGCGCTGCTCGTTTGGGTACTTACATCTCTGGTTTTATGCTCAGATCCTCTTTTGTCCCAAGCTCTAAGACGGCAGATATCAAACAATGAAATGACATCCACTAGAAAACTCAATTCAAACTCTAGCTCAGACAAAAGTATACCTCTTCATTTTCCTCCCGCTCGAACTACTGAACATTTGCCAAAGGAAAAACGCAGCTTAAACCCAACTCCTAACCTGTTACACACTGCGGATAATCGACGTGCTGATAAAAGAGCCCACAAGGCTGCTAATTCCATAAGTGTGCCCTACGTGGAAAGCCGCTCTTTAGAGGATTTAAGCTTATCCGATATATTAATTGCAGCCGACGTTGAAGGTGGACTCCATGCCGTTGATAGAAGAAACGGACATATCATATGGTCTATCAATCCTGACAAATTTCAACCTCTGATAGAGATTCAAGAACCTTCAAGATTAGAAACATATGAAACATTGATTATCGAGCCTTGTGATGATGGGAATATATACTACTTTAACGCTCATCAAGGATTGCAAAAACTTCCTCTATCCATCCGTCAGCTAGTTTCAACTTCTCCGCTACACTTAAAAACGAATATTGTCGTAAACGATTCGGGGAAAATTGTAGAAGATGAAAAGGTGTACACTGGATCAATGAGAACTATAATGTACACTATTGATGCTTTGAATGGTGAAATCATATCAGCTTTTGGACCCGGCTCGAAGAATGGGTATTTTGGAAGCCAAAGTATAGATTGTTCGCCCAATGAGAAGATAAAACTCCAGGAATGTGAAAACATGATCGTAATTGGTAAAACTATTTTTGAATTGGGGATTCACTCTTATGATGGAGCTAGTTACAACGTTACTTACTCTACATGGCAACAAAATGTTTTAGATGTTCCTCTGGCACTTCAAAATACATTCTCCAAAGACGGTATGTGTATAGCGCCCTTCCGTGATAAATCTTTATTGGCAAGCGATTCCGATTTCAGAATTGCTAGATGGGTCTCTCCGACATTCCCAGGAATTATTGTTGGCTTATTTGATGTGTTCAATGACCTCCGCACCAACGAAAATATATTAGTGCCCCATCCCTTCAACCCAGCTGACCACGAAAGTGTTCAGAGTAACAAAGTTTATTTGGATCAAACATCAAAACTTTCATGGTTTGCTCTATCTAGCCAGAATTTTCCCTCATTAGTTGAGTCAGCCCCTAAATCTAGATATGCTTCCAGTGACCGCTGGAGGGTTTCTTCAATCTTCGAAGATGAGACTTTATTCAAAAACGCAATCATGGGAGTACATCAGATATATGGCAATGAATATGACCAACTCTATGAAAATTATGGGAAACCGAAGGCTTTGGACACCACACATAAGCATTCCCCTTTAATGATAGATTCTCCCATTGATGCTACCAAGTTGCCTCAGAACAGAGATATAGATTCACTGAACGAATATATGACATCGGAAGACTTTGAAGCATATAGAGAAAAGGTCCACAAACAAATATCAAGAGAGCTAAGAAATAAGAGTCAAAATTCTCTAATATTGAGGGTCGGTAATCTTGTATATCGGATCATCGAAACTGGTGTGTTTTTATTATTGTTCCTCATTTTTTGTGCTATTCTGCAGAGATTTAAGATTTTACCGCCATTATATGTATTATTATCGAACATCGGGTTTATGCCTGAAAAAGAAATTCCAGCAACTGAACCAAACACAGATGATTCTGCTACAACTGGAAATATAATCAAGCCGGTTGATACAAAACCTGGAAAGCAGGTTGTTTTTGAAAGTTCGCTCAACAATGCAACCCCGAATTCACAGAACGATAACGATGATGGTGATGATGAAGACGATGAAAAATCACAAGATTTGGCTTTAGAGAAGAAGAAGAGGAAAAGGGGATCGAGAGGGGGTAAAAAGGGAAGAAAATTACGCAATGCAAATATACCAAACTTTGAACAATCTTTAAAAAATTTAGTAGTGTCAGAAAAAATTTTAGGTTACGGATCATCGGGAACGGTCGTATTCCAAGGCAGCTTCCAAGGCAGGCCTGTTGCGGTGAAGAGAATGTTAATCGATTTCTGTGATATAGCTTTAATGGAAATAAAACTTTTGACTGAAAGCGATGATCACCCAAATGTTATACGATATTATTGCTCAGAGACAACGGATAGATTTCTGTATATTGCTCTAGAGCTCTGCAATTTAAATATACAGGACCTAATTGAATCCAAGAACGCATCAGATGAGAACTTGAAATTACAAAATGAGTACAATCCGATTTCATTGCTGAGGCAAATAGCGGCTGGGGTCGCGCATTTACATTCACTGAAAATTATTCATCGGGATCTAAAGCCTCAGAATATACTTGTATCTACTTCGAACAGGCTTACTGCAGACCAACAAACTGGAGTAGATAATTTCAGGATTCTAATATCCGATTTCGGCCTTTGTAAAAAGCTAGATTCTGGTCAGTCGTCCTTTAGAACTAATTTGAATAATCCCTCCGGGACAAGTGGATGGAGGGCCCCCGAACTGCTTGATGAGTCGAACAGCTTGCAATTCCAGGTTGAAACCGATCATTCTTCGAGTAGGCATACAGTGATTTCATCTGATTCCTTTTATGACCCATTTACCAAAAGAAGGTTAACAAGATCTATCGATATCTTCTCAATGGGATGTGTTTTCTATTATATTTTATCCAAAGGCAAGCATCCTTTTGGTGATAAATACACACGTGAGAGTAATATAATAAGGGGAATATTTAGCCTTGATGAAATGAAGTGTCTTCGCGATAGATCTTTGGCTGCCGAAGCTACAGATTTGATTTCTCAGATGATCGATCACGATCCATTGAAAAGGCCGACTGCTATGAGAGTTCTAAGGCATCCATTGTTTTGGCCAAAATCGAAAAAATTGGAGTTTCTTTTGAAAGTCAGTGATAGATTTGAGGTTGAAAACAAGGACCCTGCAAGTGACCTATTATTGAAATTGGATGATGTTTCTGAATTTGTTATTCCTAGTGGAAATTGGACCGTCAAGTTTGATAAAACCTTTATGGACAATCTCGGGAAGTACAGAAAGTACCATTCTTCAAAGCTGATGGATCTGTTGAGAGCTCTCAGGAATAAATACCATCATTTCATGGATCTACCCGAAGATATAGCGGAAATCATGGGGCCGGTACCCGATGGATTTTACGATTATTTTATCAAGCGTTTCCCAAACCTACTAATAGGGATTTATAAGATTGTCAAGGAGAACTTGAACGACGACCAGATCTTACACGAATTTTTGTATTCATAAAATATCATAAGACCTCGCTTCTTTTTTGGGTTATTTGAAGCCTTCGGGGTCTATTTACTCACAACCGTTGATTATCTATATTTTTTCGCCTTTGCATACATGAAAAAAGTTCTACTTATTCATGAATCTACTTCACATTTTAAAATTTTTTTTTCTTAAATAAACCAACTACATGACAGATACACTTAATTCTATAAAAATATACTTTAAAAACATTGAATATTAATAAACGGTTTGCATTATTCAACACTAACTTTCTTAGTAGAAAGTTTCCGCTCTGCAATTCTTATGCAAATGAAAGTAAATATGCATGCAAAAGCGTAAACCTCATCAAACCAGGAATCTATAACAATGTTTGGAACGGTGAATTTTTCACCCAATAATTCCTTCAATCTTTGTGATACTTCAAAGGGAAGATGGGACCGAATCATTAACGACGTGGCCAGAACGTAAACACCAGTTAGCTCTGATACCACTAAGTTCTTTATTAAAGATATTCCTTTCTGTTGGTAGGAGGAACTCTCCCTTTTCCCCTTATAATTAGAGTTATCAGCATATTCTGGAAGTACATCACCAGTATCATCATTTTGCATGGCAAATAGTGCAAGAATTTGGAACTTTACAGGCAAAAGGGTCACAACGTATGAGATGGTGGTACTGACCGCAGAGAGACAACAAAGAAAAAGGGAAATTGACAAAAATAACGATATTTGCTTGGTCAAAGAATCGAGATCATGTTGATAATTGAATCTAAAGAACAAAAAGTCCAGAATGTTTGCTAAAGTGATTGCTAAAGGGTCCGATGCCGCATTTTCACTGAAATTCTCATATTCGTAGTCATCGGGATATTTGAACGAGTGATATATGATGTGGGGTATTCTTTTCAAAAACGTTATTATTAGCTTATGAAGACAGTATATGATAAAGCCAATCTCAAAGACTTTCTTAAAAGTCCTTACCTGCGGAGACTGCTGTAGCAATATCTCCAATTTCCCCAGTGATAATTGATACCAAGCAATCTTTTCCACCAACTGTGCTTTAAAAGTTGAGTTTGCTCCATTTGGCCCGTCCTCTAATCGTGTTAGTATTTGCACATTTTGTTCAATGTTATGCTCATAATCTTGAATTCTTTCTTTTATGTAGGTGTCTGTTGTCCATAACAGGGATTTACTGTTATTGTTGTTGTTTATGTTTCTAAACTTGGGGTCTGACATTGAAGTGTTACGTATCTTATGCCATATAACCAAAAAATTATAGTACAAACTTGAAACAGTGGCCAACCCAGAAAGGGCGGCCATGACTGTGACACCTCCTATGGACAATCTGGTTAAAATATTTTTCGTGTATTGAAATGGTCCGATATTGATATAGCTTAGAATTGCAATGAGAATTGACAAAGCAATACTAGTCACTATGATCAATCGGTCGATATCAAACTTGTCATTGTAAAACTTATTCAATAAGGATATAATAATGAAGAATGGCTGGAGTAAAATCAAGATGAACGATAGGATGATAGCTGTCAGGGGCCACACCCAAGTTGTTATAAAGGTGACTTCTTTTTGCATATCAGCTACCTTGATTTGCCATAGGATAATTTCTATCGTTACCGTATATGTCATCATCGCTAATGAAAAAAGAACTCGCAGAGATTGTAGGACTTTATGAGAGGGCAAGGAATATTCTGTGTAAAATTTATTGATGAAATTACCCATACTGGACGCATTTTCGTTTGAGCCGGTTTCCCATTTGCTTGTCAAAGAATAGGCATTTTTCCTCGAGGAAGTTGATATGATGTCAAATAAAGAGCCCACTTTGAACCAGAGCTTTTCGTAAGACCACTTGTACATGAACACTCCGGATACGGAAAGCACTAAAAACATAATAGGCGCCTCCATCCCGCTGGCCAATTATCTGTCTACAGCGTCCCTTTCTAGCGCAGCTCTGGTTAACACAACTATTGAAGTAAAGTCTTTTCCCTTACTTCGTCTCCTGGTCGATTTTCATTGTTATACGCTCGGTTCGGTCATCGCAAATATCGCTATTTTTCACATAGGCCTCTAAGTTGTAATAGACAATGCCAATCATTGAGCCAAGATGCAGCTACTAAACGAAACGCAAACATTCAGGTAAGTTCCCCCCTCATGAAAGATAGGTCTCTTTCAAATAGTGTGCTAGTATAACCTCTCTTATGTTCTTCGTGAATATTTTAGGGCTTGGTATACTATATAGGTCATTTTGGACTTTTTTATAGGTCTTACGTTTTGGATCACCATTTTTAATAGGGTAATATCTTTAGATGTTAGGTCATTATAATATATATCACTCTATACGAATGTCTAGGGCTTGGGGTCTTTTTCAAGTTTTTTGGCATCAGTGAAAAATTACACTCAATTATGGATTAGACATGGCTATTAAAGCTAGTTCTACTTTGATATGAGCGGTAGAGATCTATTTAGATGTTTAGATAAGTACATATTGGAGCTGTACTAATAATAAATCGGATAGAAACTATGGACGTATGTTTGAGTTTTGACATTATTGCCAGATCGATTTTTTTTTTTCTCTTAGGGCTTTGTACTAACTTATTTATTGGTTCTGAGATTACAATGCCAATTACATGTTACTAGGATGGAAGGAAAAGGGAATTACACGACTTGAATACGCGAGCCTGGAATGGCGAAGAAGTCTTCCCATTGAAAAATAAGAAACTAGATTCAAGCATAAAGAGAAACACCGGTTTTATCAAAAAATTAAAGAAGGGATTTGTGAAGGGTTCGGAAGTCTCATTGCTGAAGGACTTGAGTGAGGCCTCTTTGGAGAAGTATCTTTCAGAAATAATAGTAACCGTAACTGAGTGTCTTCTGAACGTGCCAAACAAAAACGACGACGTTATTGCCGCTGTTGAGATCATAAGTGGACTTCATCAAAGATTCAATAGCCAGTTTACTGGTCCTCTCTTGGGCGCATTTCTACAGACTTTTGAAAATCCTTCTGTTGATGTTGATTCTGAAAGAGATGAGCTGCAGAGGATAAACAAGATCAAGGGTAATCTTCGTGTATTTGCTGAGCTTTATTTAGTAGGTGTTTTTAGATCACTGGGCGACGTTGAATCAAAGGACGCTATACCTAATTTCCTGCAGAGAAAAGTTAGCAAAAAAGAGCCCCTATTATTTAGTATCCTAAAGGAAATACTCAACTACAAGTTTAAGTTGGGTTTCACAACCACCATCGCTACTGCGTTTATCAAGAAATTCACACCCTTTTTTCATGACGATGATGACTCTTGGGATGACTTGATATCTGACGCGAATTTGAAATGTACTGTACAGTCTTTGTTCAAGATCTTTGTAGATGCCACGTTTTCTAGAGCCGCAGAACTGCATAAAAAGGTGAATAAACTACAGAGAGAACACCAGAAATGTCAAATAAGAACAGGTAAATTGAGAGACGAATACATAGAAGAGTACGACGAGATAATTTCGATATTCAATAGGTTTAAGAGCTCCACCATAACTCTGGGAGAATTCTTCAAACTAGAAACGCCAGACCTCGAAGGGGCTTCTGATGAAGACATGGATGAAGTAGCTTCTCCCATGATCACAAACCAGGTTTTACCACCCAACCAAAGATTGTGGGAAAACGAAGAAATAAGAAAATTTTACGAAATTTTACCAGATATCTCTAAAACCGTGGAAGAATCACTGGCCATTAAGTTAGAAAGAGACTCAAATTCAAACTCCAAGAATATTAATTTATTTTTCACAGATTTGGAAATGGCTGATTCTAAAGATATAATAGATGAGCTCTCAAATAGATACTGGTCGTCTCATTTGGACAATAAAGCCACAAGAAATCGAATATTGAAATTTTTCATGGAAACACAAGACTGGAGCAAGCTGTCGATATATTCTAGATTTATTGCAACAAACAGTAAATACATGCCTGAAATTGTTGCAGAATTTATTAATTACCTAGACAATGGTTTCAGGAACCAATTGCACTCAAATAAGATTAATGTAAAAAACATCATCTTCTTCAGTGAAATGATCAAATTCCTATTGATACCGTCATTTATGATTTTCCATAAGATTAGAACATTAATCATGAATATGCAAGTTCCAAATAATGTAGAAATTTTGACCATTTTATTGGAACATTCAGGAAAATTTCTGCTAAATAAACCAGAATATAAGGAATTAATGGAGAAAATGGTTCAATTAATCAAAGACAAGAAAAACGACAGGCAATTGAACATGAACATGAAAGGTGCCTTGGAAAACATAATCACCCTACTTTATCCACCTTCTGTTAAGTCTTTAAATGTGACGATAAGAACATTAACACCAGAACAACAGTTCTACCGCATCTTAATCAGAAGCGAACTTAATAACCTGGATTTCAAACATATTGTTAAGCTAGTTCGTAAAGCCCACTGGACAGATCCGGCTATCCAGAAAACACTATTCTCTCTGTTTTCGAAGCCACATAAGGTGAGTTATCAAAACATTCCACTTTTAACCAAAGTTTTAGGTGGTTTATACAGTTACCATCGTGACTTTGTTATCAGATGTATAGACCAAATATTGGAGAATATTGAGCGCGGTTTAGAAGTCAACGATTATGGACAAAATATGCATAGAGTTTCGAACGTGAGATATTTGACCGAAATTTTCAATTATGAAATGATAAAGTCCGACGTTTTGTTAGATACAATTTATCACATTATCAGGTTTGGTCATATAAATAATCAGCCCAACCCTTTCTATTTGAACGATTCAGATTTACCTAATAACTATTTCAGAATTCAATTGGTGACTACGATTCTACTGAATACCAATAGGACACCAGCAGCATTTACTAAAAAATGCAAAGTTTTGTTAAGGTTCTTGGAATACTACATTTTTACCAAGGAACAGCCTCTACCCAAGGAGACACAGTTCAGGGTATCAAATACTTTTAAAAAATATGAAAGTATTTTCGACAATTCCAAGTTTGAAAGATCGGAGAACCTGGCGGAAAGTGCTTCAAGACTGGAAAGTTTACTGAAATCATTAGACTCTACGAAAAGCAAAGGCACTGAGTCCGAAGGATTCGCCGCAAGCAAAGAAGCCGTAGCCTCCGTCGAGGTAATTGGTGAAGATGACGAGGAGGACGATGATGAAAATGATGATGGTGTTGATTTACTTGGAGAAGACGAAGACGTGGAGACAAGTGCACCATATAATGAGTCTACGTCAGGGAAATGCGAAGAAAAACGAGAAGAAAGTGAAGATGACGACGAAGAAGACGATGACGACGATGAAGACGATGAAGACGATGACGATGAAGACGATGACGATGACGATGAAGATAGCGATTCAGATATGGAGTATGGTGGTGACCTTGATGCGGATAGAGATATTGAAATGAAAAGAATGTATGAAGAGTACGAAAAGAAATTGAAGGATGACGAAGAAAGAAAGGCGGAAGAAGAATTAGAAAGGCAATTTCAACAAATGATGCAAGAATCCATGGATGCGAGAAAGAGTGAAAAGATTGTTGTCAACAAAATACCAGTAATATCGAAACCATTCAATGTACAAAAACCCTTATTATTGAAAAAGAATGAAGAGCCTTCATCAAACGTGGAAGCTGACCAAAAATCATCTAAACCAAAGAGAATTGCATTTACGTTTTTGACCAAAAGTGGTAAGAAAACACAATCAAGAGTTTTACAGTTGCCAACAGATGTGAAGTTTGTTTCTGATGTTCTTGAAGAAGAGGAAAAGTTGAAGACTGAACGAGACAAAATTAAAAGAATTGTCTTGAAACGCTCTTTTGATTGAGAGAATTGCTTGCGAATATAGTTTGTTTAATTTTTACTATATATGCACACTTAATCTTAGCACTGTTAAATAGCTGTTTGCTTCTATATAGTACAGTTTATGATGCCCGAATTATATTTACAGTTCTTGTGAATAAAACGAACAACGATTCGTTAGTCGACTCTTACAACAACTACAGTGATATCGTCTTCTTTACCACCACTGTAGTTTTTGCCAGTTAATTTAGAAATTGCTTGGGCAAAAACGCTAGGGTAGTTAGGATCCTTACTTAAACTGACAACGTTTTTCACAAATTCCTGTGACAACAGCTGCAGCTCGTCTCTTGTCCTGGCAGCATTATCTTTTAAAAAAAGCTCAATGTCATCTGTGGCAATATTATCAGTTACACCGTCGGTAGCTAACATAACTATATCATTTTTTTCTAATTGGAAAGTATACTCATCAGCATCGGCGGGGGTGTTCAGAATATATTTACTGCCTTTTCTTTCAGCCTCTTTCAACATTTTTTCCGGTATAATAGACAACTGATAAGGTGCATTAAACCCAACAGTTTGGAACTCTGTTTGGAACACAAGTTTGGAGTCTCTAAAGACACCGCACCAGGAATCACCCAAGTTGGCCACTTGCAACTTACCATTGGGTGGGAAATGGGCCATAATGGCTGTTGTACCGCCTACTTTTACTATTTTTTCATCCTTAATTCTGGTATAGGCAGCGTCAATAATGTTCTTTGGTGTTAAATGTGTTTCCTTAAATGAGTTTTCCGCCAACGCAGTACTTATTTCGCCCATTTTTTTACACAGTTCTCTTGAAATGGCACTGGAATCATACCCGTGTTCAGCCCATCCCCCAACACCGTCTGCAACACCAGCAAAAATATCGTGAATGTTATTTGATGTAGTGAAATAGTTGTCTTCTCCCGTAGGTGATTTAATGGATTCCTTTAGTTTTTGGTATATCTGATCGTCTCTGTCCTTTGGCTGGAAAGCAACGGCGGTCTTATAAGTGAATGGGCCTGTTTGTGCATTGGCACTATATCCGTCACCATTACTACCGTTCGATTGATAACCATCTTTGGCACTTGAATAGAAGGTCCTTTTGGAAAAATTGATAACTTGGCTACAGGACCCTATAATACGAGAAATATTGGACTCTGAGTCGATTAGTAAATGTCCAGTGAAATTGGCAATAAGCACACCTAAGAGCAAAATAACAAACATACCATAAATGGAACCCCTGGAGGTTCTCAAAGTCCTAAATCCAACGTTCGCAAACATCTTTGGTGGCTTTGTTGTTTCATTCCCAGATCAGCATGCACCAATCGTGTATTTTCCATTTGTTATGTGTCAAATAAAGCTCGCGTTCACATTCATCGGAATGAAACATAACTGAAACAAGCCAAGAAGTAAATATAGTACGTGCCATCTCCATTGCGCCCGAATTCTATCCGTGTTACAGATACAATAGTAGCGAAGAATGGTTGATTGGCAAGTTCTTTTATGAGAGGAATATGACGAGTTGCGAAAATACAGTAAAAATGCGAAAACGATACACTTCCGATTCACTTTGAAGCAGGTTGCTCTAAGTGAACGTTGGGATAAGGGAATCTATATACTAATTCACATAATCCTGAATATTGCTGGTGTCCTCTCTTTGACTGGCGTGATCTTATTGCGCTTATCAAAGCCTTCTAGTGATTGGAAGGACTATTTGCACAAGTTTCTAGAATGCAAAGAACTTCAATATACGCCCATCACTCTTCTGCAACAAAGAAAAGTTCCATTCAAAGGCTAAGCGCTACTGATGTTTCTATAAAAGAAGAAAAAGAGCCATGTGAGTTGCATGAGAAACTATTGTGCTTAGAATGCCAAGAGTTAATGCAAGAAAAGATGAATCGGGCTTTAAAACGGTCTGTATCATATAATGCTGTGAATAGTAGTAAGAGGAGAAGTTCGGTGCATAACATAAACAGAAGCTTATCACTATCGAGCTGTTATAGTGCCGGCTCTAATAAGGCAACACAACTAAACAATGAGTCTTTTAATGAATTTATATGTTACTTATCGGGTGAAGAATACTATAGCAGGGTTAATTCTCTATGGGAACACCTCCCGAACGAAACAAAGGACATGTTTGTGGCCAGAGCTTTAGCCAAAAAGAAGGCAATCATGAATCAAGATTTAAGTCATAATGATATTGATTTATTACAATCTGATAATATTCCCACATCAGCGACATGGCGCTCAAAATGTAGAAACACGAAAAGTGCAGATTCCCACTTTAGGGAAAGCTCTAATGATAATAACATTAATGACCAAGTTGGTCATCTCTATAATCACGTACTCGCTGGAAATGAAAAGAAAGCTTTATTAGCCGAAAATTTGTCATTGGAAGAGCAAGCACCGTCAAATCCTAAAGAACAAGATACTTCTGTGGAACATATGCCATTTGCATCAGAGTTACACGCAACTGATGCGCAATATTTGCACGAAGTTAAGCTATGGAGAGATCGCCAAGAGATCACAGAGAAAATAAAGGAGTTAACAACGTTAATAGAGAAGTTCGAGCGGTACACCGTATCACCCACGACAACCAAACCTAGTTCAGGAACAAAGGATAGCACACATACAGGCACGGGATTTTCTGACCGGGACTTGCCTCAAAGAGAAGTGTTGAAACATATAGAAGTAACTCAACGACCAACGGAAGTCCGAGATAGTATTGGTTCACCTGTGGATCCAGAAAGGTCCAGTCAGAGCCAAAAAAGATGCAACATTATTGATCGAATTGCTAGAGGATCAAAGAAGTTTGTTCGAAGTTTCAAGCGTAAGAAGCGTCCTGCGCACCTGGATATATACCGAAAACCTAATCCCAACCTTAGAGTACTTGTTGACCCCAAGAATCTCCAAAAAATTTCCAGAGAATAGATACCGTAGACAAGACTATATATAGTTACGATTATTAAGCAGGTATGAGCATATTCAATAGCATGTGGACTACCTTCTGTGAGGGAATGATTTTGTAATAGTAACAACTTGAGAGATTATTGTTCTTAATGATGTCGGGTAATGAATTGAAATCATATATATATGTCTAATTAGGGATGTTACATCTTGTTTCTTTGTTAATAGTTCAACTAAAACGGTTGGCAAAGGGCTAAAGTTAGTAACAGGTTAGCACGGGCGTTTCTACATTTCTAATGGCTGACGGTTTAAGAAGGAAAATTGCCTTGTCCCAATTCGAAAGAGCCAAAAATGTGCTAGATGCCACCTTTCAAGAGACAGATGAGGATGATGAAGATAGTAGTGATGCATTAGGAGCCCTTCCATCATTAAAAGACCGACTGGATATTAATAGGAGACCTGGAAGTGATAACGATAAGATGGCCAATAGTATTTTGAGCGGGGATAGGGGCAATTTGCCCACCTGGAAGGATTTTTTTGATGTTAATGAGCTGGTAAATCTTCATGATAGGAGCCTCGAAGTAAATACTTATTATACATTGCCTTCTCCATCGCTATCGAATTCCTCTTCAGTTCCTATATTTATTTTTCATCACGGGGCAGGGTCCTCTGGTTTATCATTTGCAAACTTAGCCAGACAGTTGATTATTAAACTTGAAGGAAGATGCGGGTGCTTTGCATTTGATGCCAGAGGGCATTCACAAACTAGGCCTGTGAATGCAGATAAGCCTATGAGCTTTGATAGAGATTCTTTTATTGATGATTTCGTTAGTTTATTAGATTATTGGTATGAATCTAAAATTAGTCAAGAGCCGCTTCAAAAGGTATCCATTATTTTAGTCGGCCATTCTCTTGGTGGAAGTATATGTACTTTCGCATACCCTAAATTATCAGCAGAATTGCAAAAAAAAGTTCTTGGTATTACTATGTTAGATATTGTAGAAGAGGCAGCTATTTTGGCCTTAAATAAAGTTCAGCTTTTTTTGAAGAATACACCGAATGTGTTCGAATCAATTAACGACGCTGTCGAATGGCATATTCAGCGTGCATTATCGAAATTTAAGCCAAGTGCGGAAATCGCTATCCCAGCTTTATTTACTCCGGTTAAATCAGGGAAAGTTGTGCGAATCACGAATCTGGAAACCTTTAGTCCCTTTTGGAACACATGGTTTACAGGCCTATCTCACTCTTTTGTGGGGTTGCCAGTAAGTAAACTGCTAATATTGGCAGGAAATGAAAACTTAGATAAAGAATTGATTGTGGGACAAATGCAAGGTAAGTACCAACTGGTAGTCTTTCAAGATTCTGGCCATTTTATTCAAGAAGATTCCCCCATGAAAACGGCAGTCACTTTGATTGATTTCTGGAAGAGAAACGATTCTAAGAACACCGTTATTAAGACCAATTGGGGACAACATAAATCAGGGGAGAATATATAGACGTTAAGTACTAAAGATCGTTTTTTATCATTTTTTATCATAGAGTAAAACAACTAAATATACAGCATGACGAAACGTAGCAGGCTTTTGTTTACCTTTATTTTACTAGTTTTTTTTGCACTAATCGATCGACATAATGTCAAGCTTCGAGGCTTTGTGCGATTCGCATTGTTCAACAACTTCGTCAATCTTTCTTGAAGCCCATGGGAATCTTGGATTGATTAAGAAGGGACGTAAATCAAATCTGTTGTCCTCTGGTGAATATTGTTCAGCATGATAACTTGGAGTTAAAACAGTTTGTTTGTGTCTATTGATAGCGTAGAAGAAGAAAAATCTTTTAACCTTTTCAGATATTTGACGAGGCGATAATTTTGGTGACCATTGATGAAGAAGTTTCAAAAACATAGAATAAGGACCGCATTTCTCAACTTTTCTTAAATAACCAAACACACCTAATTCCTCGTAAGTCATTCCCATATCTATCTCATCTGATTGAACATAATCCTTCGTCATAGGTTCTAGTTCTGCGGTTGGCGTAGCATTTAAAAAGTCGTCCAAGATTGGCATGTCATATTCTTTAGACGCGTATGCAATGAATCTTTTTAAATCAGTCTTTGATATACCTCCAATGGGGTTAATATCAGCTGAGGAGCAATCATATTTCGTCAAATAACCACGCAAACATTCATCAACATTGGCACTACCTAGCACCAACAAACCGCCGGAATTTGGAATGCCACGAACCCACGGCAACAGTTGGGCAAACAGATAAGCAATAACCATTCTTAGCCGGGCCTGAATATTTTGTAAAGCTAAATTCTCGATTTGAGACCCACCAAAGATTTTGAATATTGGTTTTTTGCCCGTAGCTACTTCAAATAAAGACACTACACTCGTTACTAGGGAGTCCATTTTTAAATCAACATGGTAGGATCCAATGGCCTTTGAGAGGTCTTTAGCTCTACTTCTTGTCTCCTTAGATGAATTTTCTGTCCCCATGAAACATGAATGGAACATTTTTGAGGCTAACTCTTGTGGAGTGCTTGGGATCCAATCATCACCACTACGTGTTATCTTACGAGCGTCTTTAATAACTTGCTCGTTTCCATTTTGGGCGGCTTTCGTTACTAAGCGGCACATAGAGTGAACAATCATTGCTGTTGCGCAAGAATCAATACCCCCAGACAAAGGCAGGAAAAACCCTGTACCGTTGCAACGTCTCAAATAATCCCACATCCAGCAAGCAGGGCCTAAAGCAATTTCTTCCTCGGGAGAATGGTAGAAAGGTTCCCGGACCTTTGTTGGACATACCGTAGGATCGAATCTGGAGGTCATTAAGGCTAGTTCTACAGGAATATCGATACGTTTGAACTTGATTTCTGATAAAGAAGCCTGCAACCCCCGGGACATAACAGCCGCACGATAACTTCTCACTTCTTCTAGATCTACGGTAGCAGTAACGACTTCTACGTCATCTAAGGAAAATTGTGACCCTTGAGCTACAATCGTTCCATTGATGGCAATCAAGGCACAACCATCATAATATAATCTGTCACCATCACAACCTCTTTGGTTTGCATACAAGTAAACACCGCCACAACGTTTAGTGGCATTCAATATCAAGTCCAATCTTTTATTCAACTTACGCAATTCGTGATGAGAACCAGACGAGTTCGTGATGATTTCCACACCATCCAATGACATCGCAATATGAGGCGATTGAGGTGTAAATAATTCTTCACAAGTTTCTGTACCAATGCAAGTATCTAAGGAATTTATCACAGCATCACCAAATGGCACAAGCCTCTGACCTGTAACTTTTTGAATTTCAGGTGGGAGAATAAAGTCTTCTACTACGCCAGGCTTCATCCAAGGAGTAAAAAATCTCATTTCTCTATAGTTACCGTCATTTGCTAACCAAATTTTTGGTCTTATAAATAGTATTTTACCATCCAATGATAGAAGACGGCAATTGTAACGAACGTTTTTATGTAAAACTGGCATACCAATGTCGAGTATTAACCCATGAGTTTCTTCGTTTTTAATTATTTGTGCATACATTTCCCACGAATGGAGACAGACATCGCTTTCTAAAAAATGATCTAAACATCCATAACCAGTGATTTCTAATTCTGGACCAACACGTAATCTAGCACCTCTTTCTTTGGCAACCCTAATAGATTCTAAAATACGGTCTCTATTACCTTCAAAATCTAGGGCCCATTGGTTCAAATTACAGGTAGCTAAAGTAATAAGATGAGACATTGCAGGAGATTCAGGTTGATGTTCTGCCAATTGACGACAGAAATAACAATGGACCTGAAGACGTCTTTTAGAGTAGTGAAAGGTTTATCTTGATTTTCTGTTTATCATTTGTAACGAGACTGATATCACTGCTGATAAGTGATTCAGTAGGGCATACAAAGACTATGTTGCTAATTTTATGATATCATTGAACGCTCTGGTTGTGTGTTAAATTAACATATGCTATGACTGTGCTCAATTATCAGCATATCCGGTTTTATATGAATAGAGCAAAATAAAAGTAAATTTTACTCTGTGGTGAAGTTCTTATTTCTCTTTGTAAGTTCAACAAAACATAAAATCAGGATGATCCTTTGTGAAAGAGAAAGGTGTTTTTCAAGTTACAGTGGTACAGGGACTGTAGCACTATAATAAATAGGAATTCGTAACGTTCTTTATGGGTTGTAATATATTAAAAATATACATAAATAATTTAGTGCATGTTAAAGAGGGACCAAAAAAAAATAGTTAGTAGGGAAAAGAGAAATGTGCGAATAAAGGCAGATATACTTAATATTATCACGTAGTTCACCATAAATGGGGAACGTCTGACCAATCGTGGTTTTTCCTTCTTTCCCAGTAACTTTTTGGTCCAGTTATGTACTTCCATTCGGTTTTAGATACTTTCTCGAAATATCTAGGCTCAACATCTTGCCCCTTATTGCGTCTCTCACGCTGTAGTTGCTCCAACCTTAATTTCCATTCCTCAGCCTTGTCAACCTTCCCGTCTTCATATGCCCTAATATCTGGTCTCAGTCTCGAATCAGTAGGTGGCAAATTACCTTCTTCAATTTCAGTAATTTCATTTAAATTCGCGGTGAATTTAGTAAAGCCATATTTTTTCTTGGGGTTGTTTACCAATTCACTAACCTCCCATATAGTTTCATGAGTGGTTTCATTGATCAAGCTTTGTGTCCAGTTACCAGCCAGAGTTTCCTTCTTACGATTACTTGAAGCTGGTGGGAGTACTGAAACTTTGAATCCTTCTGACCTCCCACTAAACATACCCGCTTTATCAAACAAGATATGTGATTTATCTCCTTTCGACGAATGAACTTCGAATTCGTTAACCGGTTCCATATACCTCTCTCCTGCAATCAGATTTTTTAGTATTGTAGTTGGCTGCGTCCATTCAAATAACTCCCCTGTTGCTTTAAATTTCAATCTTAATATACCTTCGTTGTTCAGTTCGATAGATTTACCCCAGAACTTTTGAGAAGGCGTTACGGTATAACTACATTCCCATTCAAGATGCTCCGCAAAAAAGGCGAATACTGGGGGGCGATGAGAAACCTTCTCAGAAATTAGCCTAAATCCCACGTCTTCTCGTATTAGTTCAAACGTCTCAGCTAGCAACGGATTAAATGGCTTTCTTAGAGTTCTTGTCTTATCTCTATATATAGAAAGAAAGGAAATAGCGAATGCTGAAACAAAGGTTATAGGATCAGGACGTTGGGTAGCTTTCGTTAACAGAGGAGCGTACTCAAATGTCTCTGATATTAACTGCAAAATAGAAATAGGCTCATTCGATGTTACTGGCATAGCAATAGAGCTCAAATCCTTACCCACGTTCTTTCTCAAAAAAGATAAGAGACTTGGAGGAGAAGCTGCAGCTTCAGGTATGTCGTCTCGGCGTGAAATAGACTTTGGATAAGAAAGCGCATATAAATCTTTACTTGTGAAAGTCTCAGCTGATGATTCTGCACTTTTGGTTTTCTGGTGATGATGACGATTACGACGACGATTTTTGTGGCGACTTTTGTAGTGGTTACCGCTGTGGGTTTCTTCATTAGTCGTGTGACTTCCCAAACTTGATGAGCCTATAAGTTCGTCTTCTGATATTTCGCCCTCTTCTGTAAACTCATTTTGGTCGCTTTTACCCAGAAGAGGAGTTTCTTCAACAATGTTGTTCATATCGTCTTCTGTGTCAGGTAGTAAAATCACACCACGACTGGTTTCATCTTCAGCGTCAAAAAATTCATCGTTTTCACTAAGGTATGACGTTAGTGAAACTCTCGTGTCTTTTGCCTTCTTGCACAGAATTTGATGGTCTTTAAATAAGACCTCCCCTTGCGTAACGAATCGACTTACAAACACTTCGAGATCTGCCAGTTGATTGTATAAGGCATGCTCGGCATGCGTTGTATTAATTGGAGCTTCATCAGAAACTAGCGAATCAGATGAGGTCATGCCGGAGGAAGAGTGATTGAATGGAGACACTCTATTATTTGCAAAGACGGAAGATGACGAAGGTGACCTATTTAGTCCCTCAGATCTTTGGTGTAGCACATTCGGTTTATAAGATAAGGAGTCCTTTTTACATTGCTCTAGTCGTTGTTGAATCAAACGCAGGTTCATAGAAAAAGTAGCGTATGATTCGCTAGATAGTGGTATATACAGTTCATCGACATCTTTCTGAGTGTACTGTGTATGTGGTTGTATGGATTTAGTGGCAACTGTGGGAGTTATCTGACCACGATCTTTCTGTTTGTGTTTATTATCAACTCGCTCACTGCCACCAAGGGGCTCTGGACTTTCCTCTAATATGGATATATCTCTCTCTTCAAATTGGTCGTCAAAACATGATTGTAATGCATCAACCCACGACTGCCAATTTTCTTTGCTTGTAGCTTTTAGCACCCAAACTTCCATACCAGAATCAATGATGATTATTCTATCCTTCTTATTGGCACTCACAGATGATAAACTTATAACGATCTCACCTCTACAAGTTTGATTATGGTCGTTCATATAGTACGATAAGGTTCCATATCTAAAGTCTAAAGTGAAAAACCTTTTCTTGAAACCTTGTAACCTCTTTCTCCTTTTCTTCAATAGATAGCCTTGCAGATAACGACCTTGTCCTACTCTAAACAACATGTCCTGCTGGGTAGATGTTCTACTCAAATTCGCAGGCCTTGTTGGAGGTGTAGATCTTGTGCTTATCATAGACTGATTATCGCCGTTTATTACACTCGCATTAAACAGAATTTTCTTCTTTGCATTTTTAGAGGATGAGTTGTCCAATATAAAGGCATAATAGTAGTCAGTGTCTTTTACTTCAAGGTCTCCTTGAACCATGGTGTTCCCTGAAACATTTCCGACCCTTTTAACTAGTGTAAATCCCGATCCGGATAATTTTTCACGTAAAGGTATTTCTTGAGATTGCTGCTGTATGCTACTAATGGACAACGAAGAATATGATCTCTCCTTTCTCTTGTGATCCGATCCATTACTAGAATTATGAGAAGTCTGGGAAGGACGTCTGTGATGCTCCTCTGTATGACCCGAGCTTCCTTTCTGTAATAAAGATTTCGTCGTATAGTCCAACAATGTTTTGGTGTCAGGCGCAATGAGAACTGCAGAAGCATGATCATCTACGCTAGATTTCAACTTCTTATAGATGCCGATTTCAATAGATTTCTTCAATGGCTTAATCTGATAGTTGATTATATCGCCACGCCCACATTTTACCCAACGAACCACAAATGATCGATTCTGAATATCAATTGTCTCCATAATTTAATCGGTAGGTTCCCACTCAAGTACGGATTGTGTTTGTTCCAGCAAATGAATCGTTAGGAGCTCTCCCAATATACGCACTTCCTCTCTATGGGTTCACTAAAAACACGTTTCGTCATTTATTGTTTGACGCTAAGTTGCTTTTTTCAAAAAGTTGGTTATTTTTCTCGCTCTAGAGTAAGCAGTATCCGTATTAAAAGCTATTAGGCTTTTCGGTTGAATCAACAATTAAATAAAACACAGCCATACAGCCATACTAGATATCATATATATTTTCAGGTTCAAGGAGGAAATTTGTTGAATATGGTTGCAGTTTTCCTTTCGAGCTAGTCCCTTTTAGGGAATTGGAAAGGAGCTCTAGGATTAAGGGGCGAGGATCTGATAGCTCAAGATACAAGATAATTGCTACAGGTTTTGGCTTACATCACGATGGCGTAGTACACTACTCTATAAAACTACGCATGGCAACTGTCAGTTCACTGTGCTCCTGGAGCTAAAGATCCGCAACTAAGAATTTAACAAGGGTAAAGAAAAGTGGATTTTAAACATGGGAAACTGCTGCTTTTTCAAAACTAAAACATAAAATCGATCGATTAATATTAGTATTTATCGTCTAAAAACTTATCAATTCTATGTAGGGCTAAGAGATAGCAAACGGAAAAAAGAAATCTCCTCTGTTATCATCCTAGCCGTAATAACATATTATACAAAATCCCCATAAACTTCCCAAATTTATTGGCCGGGTACCAAACCAAATCTCTTCTTCAAGGTAACTCTTTGTCTTGAATATTTGTCATCTGGAGAAAATCTGGCTGGATGAGCAGACTTTGTAATTTCGCCGGTTTCAGTGTTCTTCTTCAATGTGTAGATTCTTTTGCCATCTGGGCCTAAAGTGTACATCAAATGCATTTTGTCTGGAAGTTTTTTATTAGTCTGTTAGGAAGTATCTTCTTTTGTCTGAAAACCACGATCACTAATATTTTTGAAACACACAAAGCATGTATAATAATGAAGTGATGAGCTTAATTTGAAATTTTTTTCTTCTTTCGCTTAGTTGAAAAAATGAAATGAAAAAAAAAGCAGATCCGTGCAAAGGGATAATATAATATTTCCTATAATAAGCTATAGTAATATCATCAAATATCAAAATATCGCTGCGAGTTGCACATAACTTTGCTTTCATCTATTTAGTAGAAATACAAATAAATATACTACGTTCTCATCCTTGTAGCCTCTTTAGAATTTATAAATAAGATCAAAGACTATCTGGTTCATATGCCTTGGTATACATACCTAATGCCTTTATGGGAAACAAAAATCTATAACTTGGGTATTCAATTGCACAGGAATGATTGAAAACACCTTCTACGCCTTCAAATTTCCATTCTCCGGATTCTTCTTGTCTATGCTTCAAAAGCTCAATACCGCGGTCAATGACCTCTCTTCTTGGATATTCAGCAAAAAGCAGTGCGATTAGTGCCCATGCAGTTTGAACGACTAGAGATTCTTCACTATCCACATAACTATGCAACTCACTAGACTTCATCGATTCACCCCAACCACCGTCCTTCATTTGTTTACTCACCAGGAAGTCACAACCTTTTCTCACCGTCGAAGAATTTTCGTATGTTTGTCCCACAGTGTGTAGTGCTTCCAAGGCAAACATACCTGCATAAGTGAAGCAAATACCCCAACTTCCATACCAACCTCCATCTGGTAGTTGAGAGTTCTTGATATATTCAATAGCGATTCTGATGCATGTAGATATTTCCTCCTTTTTATAGTCGAAAAACTTATGGAAGTAGGTCAGTCCAAGAACGGAAGAATCAGTGCATTCCACGTATGGGTATTCTACCATGATGTTACCGAAGACTTCAGCTGGATTCAAATTCTCCATGGCCAAAGGTGCTTTAATTTTTTCATAAGTGGCGAAGGAGCCATATTCAAAAGATCCGACGTTTTGTAAATTCAATAACACATCAATACCCTCAAATAAGCGTTCATTGGTGATCAAATGATGTACGTCACTAAAGACCGGAGAGTTTCTTACCATGATAATAGCCTTGATCGATTCAGCAGTACAGTCAGAAACTGTATAACCTTGCGTTTTTGTTGAGAACCCCCAAGCACCTTTCCTTTTGTCTCTAAAACTACCAGGAACGCATTCTGTGTCAAACTGAGAACGACACAGGAATTTATAAGCAGAGACAATTGTGTTATAAAATTCCGGTCTTTCTGCCAGACCAGCAGTGAAAAAATATTGAACGGCAAATGCACAGTCCCAAGTTTGCACACCGTTGGTCCCCATAATGGTCATACCCTGTGGTCCATGAAATAATGCATCCTTGAATCTGTATTGAAAACCTTTGAAAGCTTGTGAATCTACACCTTCTTCAATTAAGGTAACAAGGGCACAAAATGCTTGATTAACAGGTGCTATACATAAAGAATCGGTATTTTCAATTTCCTTTTTGACCAAGTCGTAAACTTTTCTCTTGGATAGGGAATAAATGAATCGATTTCTCAGGTATTTTTCGTAAAATACAACAAAATTATTTGCGATATTCAAAATTTTAGAGTGTGGATAATATAAATCCACTCCACATACAGTGTTTCTATGGTTAGAAAAGTTGATCTTGTCAAATGGTTTGGTGTAAATTTCACCCCTCAATTCTTCAAGAAGAGGAGTCATGGGGCATACAAACTTTACCAATGACAGGTAACTAACTGGAATGTAGACGCCTCTAGTATGAACCCACCATCTTCCTGGATGAATGGGTAATGAGTACGGAAGTAACCAAGTTTCAGGAGGAGCAGGGTTAACACCTTCCCATTTATACAAGTTTAATGCACTTAACCAAACTTTACCCCAGTGTGGAGCACCAATAGCGCCACCTAATCTTAATAAAGTACCTCTTGCCTTGACACAAACGGGGTGATCTTTCGATAAGCCTAACAAACGTAAAATTACATAGTTCAGTACAGTACCAAAAACGGTAGATTTGTCCACTGAGTGTAACCCCCAACCCCCATCGACCGGATGTGCCGTGTTCACGATGTATCTGATTAATTCTATCCTTTCATGTTCAGGAAATTGAATGCCGGCGATATAGCTCACAGCTACATAACCGATCGTCATGAACATGGGCCCTTTATATTGACATGGGAAAATACCCGAATCAGGCTCCTGCAAGAGTTTGAAGAAAGATGCACCGTTATGGCAGGCATCGAAAGCCGAAAAGTCTGGTGAATGCTTGTTTTTTTCTGGGTGAGGTTGAGGAAAGTCTGGATCTTGAAGAAGCCATTGTGTGAAAGTGGATGGCGGGTCATTGGCTGCTTGCTCAGGAGTCAAGTATTCCCAGCATTCTCGGCCTAATTCATCAGTTCTTAGTCTCCAGCGACGTGGATCTGTCTTTGGAAGACCGATTTTTTCAGAATAAAATTCTGTCATTTGCTTTGTACTTGCTTGATTGACGACTGTTGATAGGATTATAGACAGCAACGATACATCGATGAAGTTAATAGCACTCAATGGTTTTATTAAATGTGAAAAACATGTACTATTTCTTGTAAAAATGTGTATATCTGTAAATAACCGATATAAAAACTTTTCGACTAAACGATCCTAAACGAAAAGTTTCCGCACAGACGAAATCTCGAAAAGAAGATATAAAGAGGCTATTTGACGACAAGAAGAGAAAGAAGTGAGATAGAAATCGAGATTAGATTTTGCTATTGGGTGTGGGGTAGCAGGGAAGGTCCCTGAAGACTTCGAGTCGGGACTTCGGGTGTGTATTATGACTAGTTTACGGTGACCAAGTATAAAAAAGTAATAAAAAAAATCAAGTCGGATGGCTTGGGTATATGGGCGGCTTATCTTGTGTAAAGCACTTTTCAATTTTGTCTTGCATCTTGCCTTATCAGTAGTATGCTTTGAAATTAAATGTAGTATATAAATGCATTACTAGGGCTCAAAAGTCGCCTCCACTTTACGTTATGGTTAAATTAAGCTGTAACGACAATGCCATACGGCATGACCAAATCAAGATAAGTATACAAGGCTAAAACTACAATATCATGGTTACGACAACCCGATTATCTAAAAACAGTTAATATTCGGCTTTAATTGGAACGAACTAAATTCCGAAACAACCATAATATTCGACCACAGTCGAGTCAATTTTAGATAACAATATGCGTAGATTCATAACTAGACAAGTTGCAAAAGAAGACGAAAACAACATGTCTCGGAGTTCAAAGGTTTGTTAGAAGGCAAGTTTGCCGCGCGGGAATTGGTAGCGCTGTATTGTGTAAATATTCAAGATGTTATTAATAGTACTACATATATTCTTATACTATAACAATAGTGTCATACATGATATATTAGGTATGTATTAGCCAAGTTTAAATATGAAGCATTGGTAGACACTTATTACCTAGTCATCCAGGCTGGGTACCTTGTTAAATAAGTTTCAAATAAGCTTTTGCCGAAGCTGTGCGCTTCAAAACTTATAGAGGTGACCAAGATACATTCGAGTGAAACGGCTTTTTGAGCCACTTGATGGTTGAGTTTATCAATAATCATAGTAGACTATAAAATTTATTGATGCTAGAACGGTCCCCTTTTCTGTAATCGTGCAAAGAATGGTGAAGTGTTTATCAATATTGATAATAGTTACTGCCCCTGTCTTAGCAGGAAACAACAGCGAGCCAAAAACTCCTTAAGCGAGACATGTCAGTGTGAACATTTATGACGGTAGGAATAGAGACAGGTGCGTTCGGTGTGATATACTCCGGCAACCCATTATGGAATTGGGTGCTTTATGTATTCGGTGGCATGGCTACACTCAGTAACTTTGTCGACACTTTAAATTACATTTACATTTACAGCGGAACAGACGAACACAAGACAAAAGCACAAGTAGTCGAAGCTATGACAGTCGCGAGTTGTTTGCTAGGAGTGGGTATTCTGACAGCAAGGGCTAACAAAACATTCTCTGGGACTAAGGGTTTCAAAACCACAAACGTCATATTTCTGGAATGTGCGCTAGGCCTCACGGTGGTGGTTTTTCAATGTATTCTGATACTTAAAGTCTTTTCTGAGGATTTTTTAGACTGGCATGTAGATGGCAAGAAATTTGTTGCCGAGTAAGTGTAATGAGTATATAACCGAACGAAATCTAGCGTGCAGTTAATTTATCACTTCTGATGGGCGCGATGAGCTTACCGATTGAGATGAGATAAATATTAACAGCGCCAGAATCCGTCCATTGTCGCCGGAATTCGCTGCTACGCGGCGATTAACCTCAGCTCACAATGCATGGACGATCACATGACATAGGTTCGTATGCCCAGTAAACTTAAACTGTCTTGTTCTAGAAGAAGGCCGTGTGCCAAGTTTCATCGGCCATTCCCTTCATTCAAGAAGAAGATCGTCAATTGATCGCGGATATCGCATCAACGGAAAGCAAAACACATGCACTACTTACTAACGTAGCTATGAGGATTACATAATACGACAATTTGGCAACGCCGCACCAATGATCATGAAGACTGCTGGAACAAGAATACAACAATTGTCCAACTCTTACTAGTTCAACAGACCAGAAGCCTTATTCATGTTACTAGGATGTTATTATATACGGTGTTCAAGAATGACATAAATTACGATATGCTTCAAGCAACCAATGAGTTTAATGAAAGTTGGAGCGCAAGAATTGATATTGTAATAGGATCAATAAAATGAGGAAAAAATCATTTATAATGTCATACATCATTGCCAATTCCTTTCATGGACTTTTAAACACATGGGGAGAATCTCTAGTATAATTTGTATGCGTAATATTATTAAGAGTAACGAAAATGGAATCCCAAAATTTATCATCACATTTTACAGGTCTCCAAAGACACCACGGCGAAGCACCAACAGACAGTAAAGCGCTGAGAGGTGCGATCAAGAGAGCTAGTGAGAAAATAAGTCAAGCTGCCGAGATCGGTTCAAGCTCATTAGTAGCTTGTACTACGTGGGCGCTTATGTGTACATGAACTGTATCCATAAGGGGTATTCATAGGGAGATCGATTTTCGAACTATATCCTGCATCGAAGGAAACTTGAATTCTTCATAGACGGATATGACCTGCGGGATCAAGTACTTAAAGCCACAATCGTAATATCATGCTTAAAAGGATGTGCGTGTAGGTCTTAGTTATTTAACTGCATGTGTATGTTTTCCAGAGACACTCTTTCAACAAATAAGAAGCGGATTTAGCTCAGTTGGGAGAGCGCCAGACTGAAGAATAAACTTCGGTCAAGTAATCTGGAGGTCCTGTGTTCGATCCACAGAATTCGCATTTATTTTTAATTTTTTTTAAACATTATTATTACATTAACTCGAAGGAAGGGCTTCCACTTGCTTGGCTGATTCATAAATAATTGATTCATTCTATTATCGTATGTAACTAAATAACTCAAACGTCAAAAAAGAAATTTTTTGAATGATGATGATTGATTGATGCGTTTTATTTATTAGTGAGATCTTAGTAGTTTTCTAGAGTGAGCATTGCAATCTTGATCATAATCTCTAGCTCTCTTCGGCGGAGTGTGAATGGGGGTTACGATATGTTGTTTTTTCTTCATCAAAGTGTTTGTTTCCCACAGCAAGAGGTCGCTGTATGGAACGGCTAGCTGGTAATCCAGTTTCCCGAGGCACCATCTTTCCATGAGGGAGAGATCCTTGGCGTGCAGCCCACTTATGATCTGCCAGTTCTTCATCGAGTAGGTGTTGTCGTTCAGAAACTTGTGGGACAGAATAAGACAAGAGAGGAATATCCTCTTGGAGCAGCGCGAGAATTCGGGCAGCGAGGGCTCGTCTCCGATGTTAGATTGGTAGATCTTCTGGAAATAAAAGGTGGCCAGGACGGCGTTTTCCTTGCTACACTTTGATCTTTTAAAGACTTCATTTAAGAATTTTAGAATGTTTTGAGGGGAGTTGTTGATTTTGCCGTTTGAGAGAGGCCGACTGATTTCGGATGCAAAGTTCGATATGATGATTGCTAGATTTGTCTTCCTCTTAACGGAACTGGTTTGGGGAGGAGTGCTGTTTGTCTCAGTGGGAGGGGTCTGGTAAGGGTTACTGCTACTGGAGAAGTTCTTACCTTTGCCAACAGCGCCAAACTCTTCAGAATCCGGAGTGAATCTATGATTTTCATACATTTTTTTATTCTTTTATTTATAGTGTTTATTTTTTTATTGTCAATGTTCTTTTTTATTTTTTTATTTTTTTTCTATTACAACAATTTGCTTATAATTTCTATTATTGTATTTCTTCTTTAGTGTGCATCCCTGGAGAAGGGAAAGCCTAGAAGATGGAAGAGTACATTATTGTTACTTTATCAAACCGAGAAAAACCAAAAAAACTATATTACGCCTGAGCCAACAAAAAAGAAAAACCAGATAAAAGTGTATGCGAATGCCGAATGCAAATGACTATATGGAAGGGGGGGAAGGGAGGGAGTGGAGAGAAACTTGCTTTTGTTTTTAATATGGGTAACAACCAAAGTTGCCAAGAATATATATATTCCGCCAACTACCACGTCGTTACAGTAGACGGAGCAAGCAATATACAAAGAATTGAAAACCACGCCTACACGATAAGCTGTCTTTAGTTCTCTTTCCACTTATATAACAGGGAGCCAAGACGCTCAGCAGCGTATGACACATCGCATGCTGCCCAGTCAGCCCCGCGCCTTCTCGAAAACCACAGTGTTAGTCATCCCGCGTTTCTTTTTTTTTTTGTCTGGTTGCAAGAGGCGAGCACTAAGTCGCCTCACACGGCGGCCGGTAGTTGGAAACTGGCGCAATACATCGGTTTGGTGGGCGCAACTTTGCGCACCAGGTGCAGTGCAACGGCTTGTAGCGGTAGGTCGTGCGCCGTGACTTTAAGTGCGGCGACGATGCGCGCGTGAACGCGCGCATGCAGCTCGTGCTCAGTGACGTCTTCGCCGGGCGGGTACTTTTCGAAGCAGTGCACGTGCACCCACGGCATTTCGTCGTTGCCATCTTCGCGGTTGTATTCCGCGAAGATGCCGCGGAAGTTGCCCAAGAAAGAGATGGCGCTGTCGGGCAGGTTCATGACATAGTGACTGATTCGAGTTGGAATCGGCACTTCTTTGAAGCGCGGTTGTGGTTGCTCTTGCTGCTGCTGCTGGGACCGGTGGCGTTTCCTGGCGGGAACAGGGATCTTGATCGTGCCGTCTTCTTCGTTCTGGATCCACTGCTGTAAGAGCTCTGGCGAGCGACGGATGAACTCTGCGCCATCCATGTTGAAGGACTTAACCGTCTGCGCGACCTTGTTCAACGCGATGTTCTCTTGCAGGGACTTGTAGCTCTCCGGGTTCAGGTCATTGGCCAGCACAATGACATCCTTCTTGCCCGCGGGCACGGCAAAGGGCCCCACGCCGGCGAAGACGTCGCACACGACTTGGCCAGGCTGGAAGTACTGCTTGACCAGTCTTTCGTGCTCAGTGTGCAGTCTGGAGTTCCAGTACACCTTGCTGAAGTCGAACCTGAATGTGCAGTTGGATTCGCGCTGCTCCACCACCAGGCTGTCGCTCTTACCGGCAATGACCTTCATCGGAAAGGTCCGGAACTGCGTGGCAATGGAACTCACTTTGTCCACCACGCATTCGATCTTGTTGTTCTTGTCTAGGATGACCTGTCCGATGAGCGAGTCGAATGGCTTGAACTCGCCGCGCAGGTTCAGATGCGCAATGTGGCCAGTGATCGTGAAGCCCGTGGGAATCTCTTCCAAGAACTCCTCGGGCAACACTGCTCGAAGGATCTCCTCCGCCTTCCAGAAATCGTAGTCCAGCACGTATTCATGAGCTAGGATCTCCGCCCGGTTTTCCTTGAGGAAGTCCAATGCCTCCGCAGGCAGCTGCGCATACGCTTCCTCTACACTGTGAATAGAATCGTGCAACAGCACTCCCTTCGAGATTGTGCCATTGTCGCTATCTGTGGTCTTCAGCTTCTTGTTTGGCACGCTCGTGGGTTCCTCGGCTGGCTTGGTGGCGCTCAACTTCACAACGTGCGGGATACGTGGCACCCTTAGAATGCAATCCTTGAAGTTCTTGGCGAACATGCTGATGTTCTTGGGCTCGGGGAACTTCACTGCACACATTGGTATCCTGGTGATGAAGAACGATCTGTCTAATTCTCGCATTTCGCGATTAACTGGCGGGCTGTAAGGGAATACTCCTGACATCTTGCACGATCTGATCAGTTTGTTTACTCTTTGCAATACTGGTAGTGCGGTTTTCATGCAATGAACAAAAAAAGGTAAGAGTTTTTGTCTTAACCTTTAGTTCAAACCATCGATATCGAAATTTTTTACCCAAGGTCTTTGTTTTTTCCATTTTTTTTCGCAATACAAACTGAGTGATGAGCTGAGGAAAAAATGATAAAACTAAAATTAAAAAAATATCTTTCTTCTGGCATACCATACCACCTTTGTACGAAGCAGCAAGGAGAATAAGCATGTCTGAAGTTATCACAATAACCAAACGGAATGGAGCTTTCCAAAACTCTTCCAATCTGCTGTATAACAACACAGGAATATCCGACGACGAGGATGAAGATGAGAAAGACATCTATTTGCCGGATGTAAACTCACGTTCCAAGGATGAGTCCGACTCTCAGATCGTGACACCCGGTGAACTGGTCACCGATGACCCCATCTGGATGAGAGGCCACGGTACATACTTTCTTGACAACATGACTTACTCCTCCGTCGCCGGTACAGTGTCCCGTGTCAATAGACTGCTATCGGTTATCCCATTGAGAGGTCGTTATGCTCCGGAGACCGGTGACCACATCGTGGGGAGAATCGCCGAAGTGGGTAATAAGAGATGGAAAGTGGACATTGGCGGTAAGCAGCACGCTGTGCTGATGTTAGGCTCTGTTAATTTACCAGGTGGTATTCTAAGAAGAAAATCTGAAAGTGATGAATTGCAAATGAGAAGTTTCCTTAAAGAAGGTGACCTACTAAATGCGGAGGTGCAGTCTCTATTCCAGGATGGCAGTGCTTCTTTGCACACAAGATCTTTGAAATATGGGAAGTTAAGAAATGGTATGTTTTGTCAAGTTCCAAGTTCTTTGATCGTCAGAGCTAAAAACCATACTCATAATTTGCCCGGTAACATCACCGTGGTCCTCGGGGTCAATGGTTATATATGGTTGAAAAAAACCTCTCCAATGGACCTGGCAAGAGACACGCCCACTGCTAACAACAATGCCTCAAATAATTCGTCGGGCCCCACCGGAGCAGTATCGTTAAACCCCTCCATCACAAGACTAGAAGAGGAATCCTCTTGGCAAATATATTCAGACGAAAATGATCCTTCCATATCAAACAGCATACGACAAACAATTTGCCGATACGCGAATGTCATCAAGGCGTTGGCGTTCTGTGAAATCGGTATTACTCAACAACGTGTGGTGAGTGCTTACGAAGCTAGTATGGTCTATCCAAATATAGGTGAACTGATCGAAAAAAACGTAATGGAGTCCATCGGTAATGATATTTTAACCGCTGAGAAAATGAGAGGCAATGGCAATTGAAAAAATAATTAACTTACACAAATTATATATATATATATACGCACACACAAACGTAATTCATTAAACTTTATCGCAAACATTACAACTATTATTTTGATAATATAAATATATTCATTTTTCTATTTATCTCTATTTAAAACAAATTCTTTACAAAAAAAAAGAAGAAATAATACAAATTTTATTTTTTCCCCCAGAATTTTCATTAGTTCTTAACTTTCTTGATTGGCTTACCATTGGCAAATGTAGCAGCGACAATCAATGGGAAAACGGTGGTAACATCAGCGAAAAGTTTAACGGATTTAGCTTCTGCTTTAATCTTACCCCAAGAAACAGCTTCATCAGGTCTGGCACCTGCATCAGAACCATCGTATTCTTGACCAGTGTTGATGTAAACGGCGTAATCAGCACCATTTCTCATCAAACAAGCATTGGCAATATGATGCTTGATCAAACCACCACCCAAAATGATCATACCGGCTCTGTAAGCGGCCATGGACATGGAGTTGACCTTACGGATATCACCGACAATGTCAACTCTTAGTTGTTTTGGTGACGCTTTAAAAGTGTGGAAAAACAACATGTCACCAATGGAACCATCAGTCAAAGATGGACAAAAGATTGGGATCTTGTTCTTATGAGCCCAGTACAGGACAGAAGATTCGTCGTTGATTTCCTTACCGAAACGATCGATCATCTTAGATGGGGTCCAAATGGGCGAGTCTACGTCTTGGTTAGCATCCAAACAGTCAACACCATGCTTCTTAACGTATTCATCTTGTTCTTCCAACATCTTGTCCAAGACTGGAACAATCCATTCTTCAAACTTACAATAATTATCATTTGGAACCAGCAAGTTACCAATACGGTTCATACCTTGGTCACGCAAGGCCTTACCCTTCAATGCAAATTCACCCATATAGGTTGGAGCAAGACATTTGATTAAATCTTCTTCCACACCACCGGCAGAAGTGACAATTGCATCAACCATCTTATGTTGAACCAAATAACGTAGAGTCTCACGAACACCGGAACTGATCAAGTTAGAAGTGTAACCCATGAAAATGGTCGTCTTTTGGTACCCGTCTTCATCGAAACAACCTTTCTTTTCATGATCTTCCAATTCGTCAATATGTTTACCTCTCCATGATCTCATACTATCGATAATCTCACAAGCAGTACCCACAGAACTAGCTTGAAAACCCATGGTTTTCATGGCCTCTATCAGGTCAGTTGCTCTCATATCGGTGGCTTCAGGCTTTGAATAGTCGATACCTTTGACTTTGACAAAGTCATCTGGGACCGGAACAGATGCTTTCAAGACAGCGTCTTGCAATAGCTCTGGTAGTTTTTCGTTGATATCGGACATTTCCTCTGACTTATGTGAAAGTTGGCCTAGCTAAATACCCTTTTCACTATGCGGTTTATATTCGAAGCGATAAGCAAGCGACTAGAAGAAACCCTTTAGGTGGAAAAGAAAGTATCGAATACATTTGATTTTTCACTTTTTGCTTTTTATTTTTTTTTTCACCTTTTTTTAAAGTTCCTCCCGCAGAGCGTTTACCGTCAACCTGGTGATGGCGAGATATTTACTGGCATCTCGTTCGTGACTTTCTATTGTTCAGCAACCAATCAGTGCAGCATTGAAAATACGAAAATGTGTGGCTACTAGTGATCCGCAGAGACGGCTCTTACTGTTCCTAGCAGCAAATTTCCGCGGTCAAGTAAACTATGTTATTTTCCCGGAGGTCTCTGACTTGGAATGTCTGCCTGTTGGCCGGAGAATTCAAAGATTGACATATGTTTAGAGTTGTTGCTGGATAGATATAATTTAAATTGCGGTATCGTAGTTGTATAATAGGCTTTCCTAAAAGCGGCTGAATGCATTTCAGTAACAGCTGGATAGAAAAGGGACCTTGCATGATGATATCTTCGTACCCCTCAACTTGGCGGCAGTATTCCTTGTCCCAATGTATTCGATGCGGGTTTAGAGACAATTGTCCATACGCTATGATATCCATATCAGTAACCGTGAAATTCCCCAAGCTCCTGTACCCCGCTCTTTCTGCGAGGGGGCCTGTTGGTGTCTTGTTTGGTGGTGAGTTTGTATACATTAAGACTCTCCTCTCCAATAAGCAGACGTCACTCTTATTAGTCCCATTCTCAAGGTTGTTTTGTAGAAGGGCCCTTTCAATACAGACCACATGCTCGTCCCGCAATTTCTTTATATATTTTATTGATTCTTGGCATGTGTATTCTTGGTCTAAGTTGATGGGCGAATATTGGATAAGCTCACCTTGACCCCAAACCCTTCTGCGGTATTGTAACTTGGGGTCATCCAATAGTATGGCGGGGCTTTGGTAGTTGAAATATCCATCTTTACCAAACTTTTCAAGTGGTGGCGGAAAGAAAAGAAAATGCTCACCTACTTGAAGTTGCTTCGTTGCATTCAATGTAGGAAGTCGTCTTGAGAACAAACTATCGAACGCTTTAACTCGGTGCCTGGATATGTAATCCTTGAAAATCCATCTTGTAGATTTCATACTGATGATCTCAACCTTCGGACAAAATATTCTTTCTGGAGTATCGCATCTATGCTTGCGGATAGAAACTGCAGCTTAGAGTAGCAAATATATAAAAAAAGGGCAAAAACTGCTCCGGTTTTTTCACCTGTCATAGATCTCTTGTTCTGCACATAAAATGTTAAGACAAAAAGTTTTGTGTTTTATATTCAATAATTTATATATAAAGTATGCAAGTTATCTGAAGGAGAAATTATATACGTGTACCGGCAAAAATGCTAGCTTTAAAGTTAAAGTTTCTGGTTCCAAAGTTAACCTATTCAACTTCGCTAAATAAATCACTATCCAGATCTTCAGGAACATCACTGTAATGCTCGTCTTCACTGGAAGAAGATTCATCATCACTCATAGCATCTGCCTTGTTTTCACCGTCGCCCTCTTCTGCTGCTCTAGCTTTTCTTCTTTCCAACTTACGTTCCTTTTTGGCATCTTTGACAGCGTTCTTTTTCGCGATGTTTTCTTCTTGCTCTTTCTTTCTTTGTTCCTTGAGTCTCATCTTTGCAGCATGTCTCTTCTCCAATTCTCTGATTTCCCCGCTTGACTTTTGAACGTATTCGTGATGCAACACTTTACCTGAACAGATTCCTTCTTCGATCTTGATCAGTTTTAGGGTCAGTCTTGGTCCTAATTCAGTGAGCTTGATAGCCTTCTTACGTGGAGTTGGTTGGGAAGGTTCTTGGCGTTTAGGTTCCTCCATTTCCACGTCTTCTTCTTCTCCTTCCTCTTTATCATCCTTTGTCTCTGCTGATTTCTTTTGGGGTTTCGAATTTTGAGAATGCTTTGCTTTGACGTCTTGATTATCAACCACTCTCACAATGGCGTCGTCTTCAATTTCGGATTCAGATGTATAAGCACCCAAATCGTGGTCCAAGATCAATGAGGAAATATCATTTTTTCGATGTAAATTCGGCACCGTTTTACTCAAGTTGTTCTTAGCCTTATAAAGTCTTTTCAGGTTTCTAGAGATCTCTACTTCTCTAATATCAATGAAGTAATGACGCATGGAGATTTCACCCGTTTCTCTGTCCTTGTTAATCATGAATACACGTTTGATAGAATTTAATGAAGTTCTAGCTGGATTTAAAGGTGGGAAGATATTCTGGAACATGGAAACAATGACCTTCTCTACGTTTACGTCCTGATTGTCTTCGCCGGATTTCTTGGATGTGGAGAACCCGTTTAAGACTAGCAATGGTGGATTTAGTACGTCATCATTATTCAATGATTTTGGTCTTTTTAGGAACTTTTTGATGTCTTTACCCAGGGAATAATCCATCACTTGGAAAGTGACAGTAGGACCCTGTGGAGTTCTTGCTATCTTTAAAGAAACATTACCTGTCCTTTCAGATTGCGTGAACATGAAAAGATGAGTAACACCTAATGGACCACACATAACGACGAAATCCTTGAGTTTATTGGACTTACGCTCTTTCAGTTTTATAGCTGTATGTGGTTGCATGATTTGACGGAAATCCTTTACTAATTGGTTCAAAGAGTGGTTGGCCAAGGAAGTTTGCCCGACTCTAATGACCATTGATTTTGGAATACCTTTTTCCTGCTCAGGTATAATCTGCGCATGAGTTCTCTTTTTTTGTCTTCTTTTAGCCATGTTAGAATACCGATATTTCTATGTGTTCGATTGCCTAGGTTCTTTCAAGATTATTTTGATATAACGAACCAAAACTCTTCTAACCTAGTAAAAGCTATCGAACGAATATTGCGATGAGATGAGCTTCTTTTCATTTTTTTTTTTTTCACTGAAAAATTTCACTTTCGTGTGAGACGATAGGAAATGAAAAATTTAATTTAATCGATGAGCATTAGAGAATAATAATACATATTTGACTACAGTGCCTTTTATGAGGGCTATATACCGCTATTTGACAGGAAAAAGGTATTTAAGCAGGCTATAAAGATGTCGAAGATCATCAAGAAGAAGGAAAATAAGAATGCTAGCGAATTAACTTCTTTGGCTGAAAAGATCAGAGCAAAGGCTCTTGAGAATCAAAAGAAACGGATAGAAGAGGAAAATGAAAGTAGTTCAGAATCTGATTCCGAAGAAGCTTCCACTACAGAAAAGAAAAGGATTTCCAAACCAAAAAGTAAATCTAAAGACTCTACGTCAACCGGGGATGACCATTCAAAGGAAGGTGAATCCTTCGAAACATTTAATGAGTTAAATCTGGTTCCTGAGTTGCTCCAAGCTTGTAAGAACTTGAACTATTCCAAACCTACTCCAATTCAATCTAAATCAATCCCACCAGCACTAGCAGGTCATGATATCATTGGTCTTGCACAAACAGGTTCCGGTAAGACTGCCGCGTTTGCCATTCCCATTTTAAACCGTTTATGGCACGATCAAGAGCCATACTATGCATGTATTCTTGCCCCAACGAGAGAATTGGCGCAACAAATCAAAGAAGCTTTTGATTCATTGGGGTCCTTAATGGGCGTGAGGTCAACATGTATTGTGGGTGGTATGAATATGATGGACCAAGCTAGAGACTTGATGAGAAAACCACATATTATTATTGCTACACCTGGTAGATTAATGGATCATCTAGAGAACACTAAGGGGTTTTCGCTAAGGAAGCTGAAGTTTTTGGTTATGGATGAAGCAGATAGATTATTAGATATGGAATTTGGACCCGTTCTTGATAGAATTCTAAAAATTATCCCAACGCAAGAAAGAACTACATATTTATTTTCTGCCACTATGACTTCTAAAATTGATAAATTACAAAGAGCCAGTTTGACAAATCCTGTGAAGTGTGCCGTATCAAATAAATATCAAACCGTGGACACACTGGTGCAAACATTAATGGTTGTGCCAGGTGGTCTTAAGAACACGTACTTGATATATCTACTAAATGAGTTCATCGGGAAAACAATGATTATTTTCACTAGAACAAAGGCCAATGCCGAAAGATTATCGGGATTGTGCAATTTGCTGGAGTTCAGCGCCACTGCTCTACACGGTGACTTGAATCAAAACCAAAGAATGGGTGCTCTGGATCTGTTTAAGGCAGGTAAGAGAGCTATCCTTGTGGCTACAGATGTTGCTGCTAGAGGGTTAGATATTCCATCTGTGGATATAGTTGTAAACTACGATATTCCTGTTGATTCTAAATCCTATATTCATCGTGTAGGTAGAACGGCAAGAGCCGGTAGATCGGGGAAATCCGTTTCGCTGGTATCACAGTATGATCTGGAGTTGATCTTAAGAATCGAAGAAGTGCTGGGTAAGAAACTACCGAAGGAAAATGTGGACAAGAACATTATATTAACCCTAAGAGACTCTGTCGATAAGGCCAATGGTGAAGTTGTCATGGAAATGAACAGAAGAAACAAGGAGAAGATTGCCAGAGGTAAGGGAAGAACAGGAAGAATGATGACGAGAGAAAACATGGATAGGGGTGAAAGATAAACGCACTCTGCCCATTTTCCTTTTCCCTTTCAATTAACCGTTATTCTTCATTCAGATATACTTATATACATGTATACAGATAAGCATAAGTATAAATCCATATTATTGAACTTTCAAAGCAGAAAATTTTCAGCGATTTCTCATGTGTTTCCCACTTGTTTCTCGAGCCATTCATAACGCATTCCACGTAATTGAAAAAGTATGAAAGGTCCGACGGGTAAATCTAACATATACATCACGTCGTACGGAACATTTCTTTTTTTGTAAGCTCTTTCCGTCGAACGCGATGTGAAATTTTTTCCAAAAGATGATGAGGTTGGATAATACGTGAGATATATGGTAGTTAATAGCACGTACAGCGTGCATTAAGGTTATATATATCGTGAAATCCACTACCGCAGCCACAACTACAACTACAAACAAGATGTCCTCCCCAGTGATCGGTATTACCTTCGGTAACACATCATCTTCCATCGCTTACATCAACCCAAAGAATGACGTAGACGTCATTGCTAACCCAGATGGTGAGCGTGCCATTCCATCTGCTTTGTCCTACGTCGGTGAGGATGAATACCACGGTGGTCAAGCTTTGCAACAATTGATCAGAAACCCTAAGAACACTATCATCAACTTCCGTGACTTCATTGGTTTACCATTCGGTAAATGTGACATTACTAAGTGTGCTAACGGAGCTCCAGCTGTTGAAATTGACGGTAAAGTCGGGTTCGTTATCACAAGAGGTGAAGGTAATAAAGAAAATCTTACTGTTGATGAAGTTGTCTCTAGACATTTGAACAGATTAAAGCTGGCTGCTGAAGATTACATTGGTTCCACCGTCAAGGAAGCTGTGTTGACCGTCCCAACGAACTTTTCTGAAGAACAAAAGGCTGCCTTGAAGGCCTCTGCCGGCAAGGTTGGCTTGAAGATTGTTCAATTCATTAATGAACCATCTGCTGCTCTATTGGCCCACGCTGAATTATTCCCATTTGAAAAGGATGCTAACGTAGTCGTTGCCGATTTTGGTGGTATTAGATCCGATGCCGCTGTTATTGCCGTCCGTAATGGTATCTTCACCATCTTGGCTAGTGTCCACGACTTCAATTTGGGTGGTGACAACTTGGATACTGAATTGGTTGAATACTTCGCCAATGAATTTCAAAAGAAGAATCAAACTAACCCAAGAAAGAATGCTAGATCTTTGGCTAAATTAAAGGCTAACTCTTCCATCACCAAAAAGACTTTATCTAATGCTACATCAGCTACCATTTCCATTGATTCTTTGGCTGACGGGTTTGATTACCACGCTTCAATCAATAGAATGAGATATGAGTTAGTGGCTAACAAGGTTTTCGCCCAATTCTCCTCTTTCATTGATTCTGCCATTGCTAAAGCTGAATTGGACCCATTAGATATCGATGCTGTTCTTTTAACTGGTGGTGTATCATTTACTCCAAAATTGACCACCAATTTGGAATACACATTACCAGAATCTGTTGCAATTCTTGGTCCACAAAACAAGAACGCTTCTAACAATCCAAACGAATTATCTGCATCCGGTGCCGCTTTACAAGCCAGACTAGTCAGCGACTACGATGCCGATGAATTAGCTGAAGCTTTACAACCAGTTATCATCAACACCCCACATCTAAAGAAGGCCATTGGTCTGGTTGGTGGCAAGGGTGAATTCCATCCAGTTTTGCTGGCTGAAACTTCCTACCCAGTACAAAAGAAATTGACTTTGAAACAAGCGAAGGGTGACTTCTTGATTGGTGTTTACGAAGGTGATCATCACATTGAGGAAAAAACTTTGGAACCAGCTCCAAAGGAAGAAAACGCTGAAGATGACGATGAAAGTGAATGGTCCGACGACGAACCTGAAGTCGTCAGAGAAAAACTGTACACTTTGGGTACTAAATTGATGGAATTAGGTATCAAGAACGCCAACGGTGTTGAAATCATTTTCAACATCAACAAAGACGGTGCGCTAAGAGTCACTGCTAGAGATTTGAAGTCTGGCGCTGCTGTTAAAGGTGAATTATAGAGCTCTTCAAGACGCGGTTATAAGTATATGTATATAGAAAAATAAATACATGATGGTATTATGCAGTCTTTAGAGAAAAGAAAATAATATTAATTAAAAAAAGAAGAAGCCAGGTTTTTACGATTCAGTCAATGAGCCGTGCATGTCCTGTTTAAACCCATTTTTTTATCTTTCCCATTATTCATTTTTTTTGATCGGCGGCCGCTAACGGTTTCTCGAGAAATCTTATCATGGCTGAGATTTGACAATGACGAGATACCACTCTGCTTTAATAAAAGAAGATAGATAGAACTGGTTTACTTTGCTTTTAATCTAGATAATAGTACGTAACAAGAATAGACTGATAAAATATATAATAGTACGCAACGTAACATGACCGCGCATAGAACCACTATTCATATCCTTGGATTGGGTGCCATGGGTACCGTTTTGGCAGTAGATCTTTTGAGATTTACCAATGCCCTTGTCGTGCCTCTATTCAGATCACAAGAAAGACTTGCACAGTTTCAAGAGGCCAACGGGAATAAAACTTCCATCCGTAAAATTTATTTAGAGGGCTCACCACTGCTGTCATACCCAATTGAGAGATGCGAATGCCCTGAAAGTTTTTCCAAGAAGCCAATTGACAATTTAGTTGTTACTACAAAGACATATCAGACTAAGGAAGCCCTAGCTCCTTATTTGCCGTACATAAATGAAAACACAAACTTGATCCTAATCCAAAACGGACTGGGTGTTTTAGAGCTATTGAGAGAAGAAATCTTTACAGACTCCAAAGACAGACCTCATTTATTTCAAGGTGTCATCTCCCATGGTGTTTATCAGGATAACGCAGGTGTCTTTAATCATGCTGGGTGGGCCGGTATGAAGATTGCCAGATTGCCTTGGACAGATGAAGATATGATTCAGAAAAAAATAATTGTTAAGCAAGATTTGGCCAATAACTCGTTGGTAAAATTGTTAATGGAACCAAAATTTGCCAAGGAGTTTGGCATGGAACACTCTACTTACCAAGAAATGCTATCTGGCCAATTATTTAAGTTCTTGGTTAATGCGTGCATAAATCCAGTTACCGCAATTCTTGATTGTGTCAACGGTGAAATGAAGGACTCCTGTGGCCCAATTTTCAGATCCATCATTGATGAATGTCTGCAAATATTAAGAATGGCTTACAAGCCGTTGTTTGGGTACCGTGAAAAATTTGGTGGAAACGATGAATACCCAGATATGAACATCAATGAAGTGTTAACTACCGACAACATGGTATCCGAAGTCACCAGGATTGGTTGTGATGTCAATGCCAAAAACAGTAGTTCAATGAGACAAGATTCTTTGTTCTTAAGAGACATAGAGATTGAGTTTATTAATGGTTACGTTGTTAGACTGGCGTCAAAATTGAACTTAGATCCAAACTCTTCTAAAGTCAATAAGACCATTCAAGAAATGGCCAGTTTGAGACTGGCATTGAACAGGTCCAGAAAGATCAACGGAGACTGGAGAAGCAACTGAGAGCCTCGTTTATCTCAGCAAAGAGACATAGATATATACATAATTATAAATATACACAGTTGTTCCTTGACGTCGCAGTTAGATCAATCCATCTAGTTATCGAGTCTGCCTATTGGCTTTTACTTATATAGCCTAAAAGGTGAGGAATCGATGAGCGATACCAAATTTTCGTCTCGCTGAAATGAAAAAATTTCATTCTACAATTAGGAAATATGTAAACTAAAGAGATACAGAAGGCAAAGACTGAGAGTTACAAGAACAAAGATGCTGGTCGATTTGAATGTGCCATGGCCACAGAACAGCTATGCGGACAAAGTGACTCCACAGGCAATCAACAATCTTACAAAGACATTAACCACATTGCATATATTGGGATATACGCACATCGCCATAAATTTTACAGTAAACCACAGTGAGAAGTTCCCCAATGATACCAAGATGCTAAACCCCATTGATATTAAGACACGGTTTGGGGAATTGATGGCTCAAACGGGTCTAAAACTGTATAGCAGGATCACTCTAATCATCGACGATCCATCAAAGGGTCAGTCTCTCTCCAAGATAAGCCAAGCCTTTGATATTGTAGCCGCCCTACCGATCAGTGAAAAGGGTCTTACTCTCTCAACTACTAACTTGGATATCGACCTACTGACCTTTCAGTACGGTTCACGTCTCCCCACGTTCCTTAAACACAAAAGCATATGTAGTTGTGTGAACCGAGGTGTAAAACTGGAGATCGTTTACGGGTACGCACTGCGTGACGTACAGGCTCGGAGGCAGTTTGTATCCAATGTGAGAAGTGTGATCAGGAGCTCGAGGTTTAGAGGCATTGTCATCGGCAGTGGCGCCATGTCACCATTAGAGTGCCGTAACATATTGGGAGTAACGAGCTTAATCAAGAACCTGGGTCTTCCGAGCGACAAGTGCTCTAAGGCCATGGGTGACCTGGCCTCGCTCGTCCTGCTGAACGGCCGTTTAAGAAATAAGAGTCACAAGCAGACCATCGTTGTCGGTGGTGGTGATGAAGACGACAACGACGTGGTCAACGACGTGCAAGGCATCGACGACACGCGTACCATCAAGCTGGTCAAGAGAACTATGGACCCTGAGCAGCTAGGCCACGCCGCCAAGAGGCGCAAGCCATGAGCTTGCACCACTAAATACAACGTATAATGTGTAGATAGAAATATATGCCACAGTCATAGCAAGGGTATTATCATCGCGTCGCACGGAAACGCGACGCGAATTCGCGAAAAGACAACAATAGAGGGAAAGAAAAACAAACAGATTTTTCGACGATTTCCACAACCTGGAAAAAAAGAGAAGGACAAACAAATTTGGGGTTTGAAGGCTTGGCCTGTTGTGTCATACAAATTCGACTGTGCTAAATTTAATCCAACCGGTTGTTCGAAATTGAAAACCACAATACCCTCGATTACTATCGGACCAACTATTTCTAAATTGTTTATTCGTTAATATTTACTTTGCACACTCGCTTGTCACACCTTGCCATCAATTCGAGAGAATGATTGAAGAGAAACGTCACCAACAAATAGAGCTGCCTCAAATGAGATCTATATGGATAGACGAGGACCAAGAAATGGAGAAACTATATGGGTTCCAAGTGAGACAACGGTTCATGAATGGGCCCGGGACGGATTCCGAGGAGGACACCGATGAAGACTTAGGGATTGTTCTTGTTGATAGCGAAAAGCTGGCCCTGCCAAACAAGAACAACATCAAATTGCCCCCCCTGCCCAATTACATGACGATTAACTCTAACATAAATTCGAATCACAAGTTTTTGACCAACAAGAAGAAAAATTTCCTGGGAATGTTCAAGAGAAAGGACTTGCTGTCAATAAAACCGCACGGGTCCACCAAAACCTCTAAGCAATCCAGTATATCTGCCCCATTTGGCTTTCACCATATTTCTCATGCTAATGGTAAAAAGGAGGACAACAACTCTGGATCGCAGGACGAAATAGAGGACCAAGGCGATAGCATAGAGCCTTTGTTCAATTTCACGTCGTTGGCACCACAGCCTCGACCGGGCTCAAACGTCTCTTCTAAATATTCCAACGTGGTAATGAACGATTCGAGCAGGATAGTCTCTTCCTCCACAATAGCCACTACAATGGATTCGCAACATGATAGTAGCAAAACCAACAGTACCCCTAATAACAATAAGCAAATGGACTGGCCAACCGAAATGGAAATGACATTGGAAGACCTGAAAAACTATTCGTTTCCCTCGGTTCTTGGGGACACCACCGGTAACAACACTAATAAGCCTTCGCCCACTGCTTCGTCACTTTATAGCAAATTCAAGCCAAGAGACTCGGATACGTTACATACCCCTGAGTTGAAAAACTATCTCAGCGTTGACGAATCAGTGAATTCACCTGGTACTAGGATATCTGTGGATGATGTGTTGAAATTTTATTATCAGTCTAGTGAAACAAATACTCCCTGAAACACTTGAACTATCTTCTCTTTTTTTTTATATCTTCTTCTCTGATTCACTTTCATACGGTTCTGTGAGTCCTTCACATTATGTAACGTGATGTGATACGTTGTATTATTATGGTGTTTGCTTTTCTTCTTTGGGTATGGAATTTTTATTTGGTTTCTTTATTTTTTTTTTTCTCAAACCAATGGACTTTAATTATTTTATTCTACGACATCCTTCTAGTAATTATTTCTTTTGTTCTTTCTTCAATATACACGTATGTATTACTTCTTCTTCTATATTCTTTAAACAATAAATTCTTTATTTCTGCTCAGCCAGTCTCTTTGTTAGCGCTAATATCTCGTTTTTGTAATTAATCAACTGGGCCATCAAGGGAATACAACCTCTGAAGCTTGTCTGCGACTGTCTCAATGAAGATGGAATGGATAGCACTCCACCAAACATCAAAATTGGGTCATAATTCAGCTCAGGTTTAGGACTTTGGCCTTTTTGCGTTTCCTTTTTGGCTCCTTTCTTTCTTTGAATCAACGTATTATCTTCTTCTTTTGTATCATCCGCCACTTGGTTTTCTTGAAGGTTTCTTTTTACAATGTCTATCACCAATTTAGAGCTGGTTTCTTCTACTGCCGCCACCAATTGCCCTACGTATGTTTCATCCCAATAGTCCTTGCCATAATTGCCTCGCAACGAGTCTTTATTGTAGTAGTTCGATCTGCTTAATTGAATGTACCCGTCCTGGAAACCCTTTTGTAATTGCTCTAAAGTGGAATCGTAGTCCGCTAACAGTTCAAGCAATCGTAAGTGCTGTCCATCTGTGGCGTTCATGTTCTGAGTCCTCGTTGTTTCACTCATCTTCTTGCTGATTGACGATTTTTTCATTGTTGCGACTTCAGAACGTATTTTTACTTCCCAATTTTTATATGAAGAGAAGTTGAAAAGCCTAATGTACTGAAAAGACATAGACGTAGATAAGTATACGAATTAGTATGGGTTTGTTGTATATTTACAAGTATATAGGGATATATATATATAGAGCTTGCAATGTAGCCTATTGCTTATTTTCAGCTTTCCATTTAGCAGTAAATGCCCTCCTCTTCCTTTCGCCGCCAAAAAACGACTTCTTGCCCAGTTTTATCTCACGGATGGGTTCATTGTTACGGTATTTCTGGGTTTGGTTTAAGATATATCTCCTCTGTTGGATATTCACGCCTTTTTCCTTTAATGCCTTGGAATCCCATAGGAAGAGATTGTTCCAGGTGTTCTCAAACGTGTCCTTCAGTTCGTTGCAATTTCGACCGATTTTGGTCAGGAACGTATCGACATCAGGTATCTGTTCGTTTGGTTTAGGGATGGTTGAACTAAACCGATACGCAGCTTTGGGAGTAGCCAGTGACCTCTTCAAGAGTAGAGGGAAGCTGTTGTTCATTCGTAGAGACATCATCGTGTGAAAGGTACTGAATCCCACTATAGTATTGACCACTTGAGCTTCTTCTTGTTTATTCGTTTTGCTCAAAGAGACCTGTTTCAATTTCAACTCGATTTCTTTTTTTTTTAGTAAGCGTATTATAAGTGAGTGGAAAATAATAGAAAGATGAGAAGAAATATAACTGCAAAATTGGAAGGTAAAGCAGAGGTAGATCAGAAGTTTTTGCAATGAACGTCACACCGTTGGATGAATTGCAGTGGAAATCACCAGAATGGATCCAGGTGTTTGGTTTAAGAACTGAAAATGTTCTGGATTATTTTTCAGAATCACCATTTTTCGACAAAACATCGAATAATCAGGTTATCAAAATGCAAAGACAGTTCTCTCAGTTGAATGATCCTAATGCCGGCGTGAACATGACTCAGAACATAATGAACCTGCCGGATGGCAAGAATGTGGAAGACGAACTTGCCTATGTGGACCCGGCAAGAAGACAAATTCTCTTCAAGTACCCGATGTACATGCAATTAGAGGAAGAACTAATGAAGCTGGACGGCACTGAGTACGTGCTAAGCAGTGTACGAGAACCTGACTTCTGGGTCATTAAGAAACAAAAACGAATAAATGATACTAGTGCGGGCAGCTCCAGGGGGCCCAGAATCATTCCGCTACAGGATTACTACATAATTGGTGCCAACGTATATCAATCGCCGACAGTATTCAAGATTGTACAGAGCAGGCTGATGTCCACCAGTTACCACCTCAACAGCACATTGGAGAGCCTGTACGACCTCATCGAGTTCCAGCCCTCGCAAGGTGTGCACTACAAAGTGCCCATAGACACCACCACTACCTCCACCACCACTGGCGCCAACAACGGCAATAATGTCGGTGGTGGTAGCAACAAGAATAGTGTACGGCCCACTGGAGCCGCCAATATGGCCACTGTTCCCTCGACCACGAACGTCAACATGACGGTCAACACCGTAGGCACGGGAGGTCAGACAGTGGACAATGGTGGCGGTCGTGCCGGCAATGGGAACACGGGAATCACCACGGAGATGCTGGATAAGCTGATGGTGACGAGCATTAGGTCCACTCCCAACTACATATGAGAGCTGCCGCCGCAATTGTATGTATCTGTGTACTGTATTATATTGGGAAAACCCCCCCCCCCCCCCCGCAAAAGCAGCTATAATTATTTTATTTTTTTCTATCGATATACAAACGATAAAAAGCTCTAATCATAAAGTGAGAAGAAGAAGAAGGAGAAGAGGAAGAGGACTAAAGCAACAATAAAATGAAAGTGTATGGCTTGTGGTACTGGCTGCTGCTGCTTCTTAGCGCTAACGTAATCGCGTCTAACGTGGGTGAGTTGATAGATCAAGAAGATGAGGTGATTACGCAAAAGGTGTTTTTCGATATCGAGCATGGTGAAAACAAAGTCGGCAAGATTGTCATTGGGTTATACGGGAAAATCTGTCCCAAAACTGCCAAGAACTTCTACAAGCTGAGCACCACTACGAACTCCAAGAAGGGGTTCATCGAGTCCACTTTTCACAGAGTGATCCCCAACTTTATGATCCAGGGAGGCGACTTCACCCACGGTACAGGTGTGGGAGGCAAGTCCATCTACGGAGATATGTTCCCCGACGAGAACTTCACCTTGAAGCACGATCGCAAGGGCAGGCTGTCGATGGCCAACCGGGGCAAGGACACCAACGGGTCACAATTCTTCATCACCACCGCGGACGAGACATCGTGGCTTGACGGCAAACATGTGGTCTTCGGCCAAGTGGTGGACGGTATGGACGTAGTCAATTACATCCAGCACGTTGCCAGGGACTCCAAGGACATGCCCGTGGAACCAGTCAAGATTGCAGACTGTGGCGAATGGACCCCCAAACTTTCTTCGTGAGTGTGGGGGGCGACACTGATAATATACTTATACTTATATAGACATCTGTGATTGAGTAATATAATTTATGATATTTTAATTTAATTGACAAAAAGGTTGTCTTGCGTGTGCGCCCTCCGGGAACAAAGCAAAGCTGAGCCTGTCTGGCTCACAGGTGGCATCCGGTATAGCAACCAATGGGCCAGTTAGATTACCCACGCTGCTGTTCTGAAGATGGTCTTAGTACCAACCGTAGATCGTGGTTGACCCTTATGCATCCCAGCTCGTACAGCGTGATATTTTTGCAGAAACGATGCAAAGAGAGGAAGAACAAGAAGAAGTTGTTGTTATTTGAATGGAGTCTGCCAATGTGCGAGAGGAGCATTGGTGTTGTCTGCTGTGACTAGTGCTGTAGCGTTGCTGTTTCTTTTTGACCATGATGGACATTCAAGTGAGAAAAGTGAGGAAGCCGCCTGCTTGCACCCAGTGCAGGAAGAGAAAGATCGGGTGCGACAGGGCAAAACCGATATGTGGGAATTGCGTCAAGTACAACAAGCCGGATTGTTTCTATCCGGACGGGCCCGGTAAGATGGTAGCTGTGCCTTCTGCGTCCGGGATCTCCACGCATGGCAACGGTCAAGGTACCACCAACCATTTCAATCAGGGAAACGGTGGGAGTCAGAAAAACGTAATGATTCAGACCCAGTACCCGATCATGCAGACGTCAGTGGACCCTTCTAACTTCACCTTTACCTCTGCTATAGACACCAGCGCGCAGTGGAACAAGACCGCTAGCTACCAAAATACCACTACTAGCAATATTACCGCTCCTCCTCAAATCAGCAGTAACGTGAACAATACTGCTCACGCCAGCAGCATTGTGAGAAACGATAGTCCTGATGTGCCCTCCATGGACCAAATCAGAGAATACAATACGCGACTACAACTGATCAACGCTCAGAACTTTGATTATACGGACAACCCATACTCTTTCAATATGAGCTTGAATCAAGACTCAGCAATTTTCGATCTAATGACTTCTCCGTTCACCCAAGAAGAAGTCTTGCTCAAGGAAATGGAGTTTTTGAGAACCAAGTTGATTGACTTACAAAATTTGCAGTTGAAAAGTTTAAAAGAAAAATCTAATCTAATCACTAGTAGTGCCACCACGAACAAAATCACTAAGATGGGTCATGGCTACAAGAAAGGCTTGGCCAACGGTAAGGGAGCCGAATCGGATCTTCCAAATTCGGCTTCCTCTCTGTCGTCGCAAAAGTATTTTACAGCCTTAACAATAACAGATGTCCAAAGTTTGGTTCAGGTGAAACCATTGAAGGACACTCCAAATTTTCTTTTCACCAAAAATTTCATTATCCTAAGAGATAATTATCTCTTCAAGTTCTATAACATTTTGCACGATATTTGCCATATCAATCAGTTCAAATTGAGCCCAGGTAATGATAATGATCACAAAATGTTTGCGGAAATTGATAAAGTTAAGTTACCATCAAAACCGACAATTGTCAAGGCATTGGACTCTGAATCTGCCGAGAATCTAAGTTTTGGAGACTTCCTGCCGATATTTAAAAAATCGGACTTATTGGACTTCGTTAATGGGTTTTTCTCCGATGATGAGTCTGACCAATCCTTCTCGACAATCGATTTATCATTATCTCAATTAGCTAAACTAGGCCAATTGAACGTAGTTCTGCTAATGTTGAATGATTCAATGACTTTATTCAATAAACAAGCCACCTCTTTTAACGTCTCGGAATTAATGAATAATTCAAAGTTGATCCGAAGCCGGATCAAACTGATAGACCTGAAATCTTATGACGAAGAAACAATCAAGTTCATTGCCATAGCGAAGTTTTATGAAACTCTAAGCATACACGATGATCGCAAGTCAAACTTAGACGAAGACTTGCATTGTTTGTTAAGCTTCCAGATACAGGATTTTGGATTATTACATTTTTTAAAAAAGATGTATTATTTGAGGCATTCACTTCTAGGTCAATCCTCATTCATGGTATCCACCATTGAAAATTTATCGCCAATACCTTCTATCATGGATGCAAATGATATACCTTTAATTGCTAACGATTTAAAATTGTTGGAAACACAAACAAAATTGATAAATATTCTACAAAATATTCCCTTCTATTTGCCAGTAAATTTATCCAAAGTTGAAAGCTTACTAGGAACATTGACTACAGGGGTGAAGAAATTATTAAGTTCGAATGGTAACGAGGCCAATATAGATTGGAATAATATCTTAAACTTTATTAATACCATAGTCTACGCAAATTTTTTCCTTTTCATTCAAAACGAGTCATCCTTATCGATGACAGCACAACAGCTGTCTAACAATAACAAAACACAAAGCAATGAAAAATGCGCAAAGAACTTGATGAACATCATTAGTTCCATGCATATTTTTTATTCAATCTCATTCAATTTTATTTTTCCTATTAAATCAATAAGGTCATTCTTAAATGGCGATCATCGTTTCCACGCAAACGGTAATGAATTTTTGTCCACGGACCAGTTTGTTCAAATCCTGCAGAATTTCATAGTGATAACTTTTGCCATTTTCCAACGTTGTGAAGTAATATTATATGACGAGTTTTATAAAAATCTTTCTAATGAGGAAATTAATGTTCAATTGCTATTGATTCACGACAAAATTTTAGAAATTTTGAAAAAGTTAGAAATTATCGTATCTTTCTTAAGAAACGAAATGAATCCCAACGGAGACTTCAAAGCTATCAAAAGCTTCAACAAGGCTTTGGATTCGATCAAGTATATGTTGAGATTCAGCAAGAAAAAACAAAATTTTGCAAGAAACTCCAATAATAACAATGCTACGGATTATAGTCAGTCAGCAAAGAACAAAAACGTTCTCTTAAAGTTTCCGATCAACGAACTAAACAGAACCTATTTGAAGTTTAAAGAAATTTCGGATTTCTTAATGGAAAGAGAAATTTTCCAAAAAAATATTATTATTGACAAGGATTTGGAATCAGACAATTTAGGGATTACTACGGCAAACTTCAATGATTTCTATGATGCATTTTATAAGTAGAAGGAGGGGGTCCTATTACCAATACTTGGACGCTATACGTGCATATGTACATGTACGTATTTGTATTTAAACACTTTTGTATTATTTTCTTTATATATGTGTATAGGTTTACATGGTTGACTTTTATCATTGTCTGTGCGCTTCTGTAATGGCCATTTTTTTTTTTGAGCTTTATGGCTGATTAATTTAAGAAAGGTATTACTGCTGTCACTATTCGAGATGCTTTTGCTGACATTTCTTCTAGAAGCCAAAAGGCCGATGCGTTTTTTCCGCTGAGAGGTACCAGCAAAAAGAGCTACCAGTACAAGATGGAACGGCAAAAGCATATAAAAGAAGAAGCAAAATAACCAGATATTCTTTCAAATTCATAAATGTTTCTTTCTGCTGTTATGATTCAAAAGAATAATCAAAAACAAAACATCCATTTAATCAATCTCCTAAAATGTTCAGCGAACTAATTAATTTCCAAAACGAAGGCCACCAATGTCAATGCCAATGTGGTAGTTGCAAAACCAACGAACAATGTCAAAAATCGTGCAACTGTCCAACTGGCTGTAATAGTGATGACAAATGCCCCTGTGGTAACAAGTCTGAAAAGACCAAGAAGCCATGCTGCTCGGCATAAATAAATAAGTAATCGTCAAACTTCAATTCAGTTATTCATTTGCTAGATGAAACTTTGAAAGAAAAGGTTGGATTTAAATGCTCCGGTTTGGTGCGTTTAGGGATTGTGCAGTTTGTCAATTCTCAAATATATATTAATGATAATAAATATTTAAATAAGGTATAAATGGTTTAAAGATGAGGAAAAATCCTTTTTATTGCTACTTTCTGTTTCTTTTCTTTCTCTCCTGTCAAAGGCTTTTCAAAATGGGTTAATTATCAAACGTACTATCCCTTCTGTGTTTCAAACGGATATTATATTTCAACATTATATTTTGTCCTTTAATGTCACTTTTTAAGCATTATTAAAACGCTAAACAAAAAAAAGTGTGAAAACTACTATCACATACTATAAGATCTAAAAACTATGTGGACGAAGAATCCAATATTCAGGTAATGACTTTATATTTAATATACACTTAAAACATATATAGATATATACATATGCGCACTCTATGAAAACTTAAGCTAAAATGAAAGGAAAGAAAAAAAATGATAAAGCACATTAATTCTTAGCTTTCTTGACGGTTTTAGATTCACTAGACTCCTTCTCAAGTTCATCAGAAGTTCTCTTTTTAGCACTGTTGATCTGTCTAGAGAAGATTGCACCCAACTCAGTAGGGTTAGCGATTTCCATCAAACCCTTGTTGAAAGTAGATAGATGAACTTGAACACCATCAATGGTGACCATATCATCTTCTGTGTTTTCTTGAGTCTTTTCCTTCTTAGCGACAAGTTCATCTAGAACGTCTTGGTTGTAATACAATGGCAATACAGGTGATTTGTTGGTTTTAATGAAAACCGATCTGATTGGGAATCCCTTGATTAATTGTTCAGAGACTGATACAATGTTATCTACGAACTCTTCTGGCTTTAACCATTCCAAATTACCTAAATGAACATTCAAAGTGGTACCTCTTGGCAGTTTGATAGGTAATTGATTTAAATATACCTTCTTGATGTTGTTTGTCAAAGTGGTCAATGAGAATTCCTTGTTTGCTTGTGTTCTAATTGCTACTGGAGTAGTTTCCACTTTGTTGTAAGCCTTAACACCCATTAGTTTTGGCAAAGATGTAACTATACTGTCATCGGCCAAGATCAAAGAAAATTGGGAAATGAAAGCACTTCTAGCCTCGTAAGCTTTGTAAACAGTTTTCAAATCTTTACCGCAGATAATTTCATCGATTTTGATGCCTTCAGAGTCCAATTTATCGAATAAATTATCTTCCGATACCTTTTTGATGTCAGAATCCTTTAAGATTAATAAAGTTTTGAAATCTTTGACAGCGGTCAAGCTGGCTTCCTTCCAAGGCTTATAAAGAGAATGCTTAATGTTCAGCAATTTCAATTTGAACGATTTGGAAGTACCGGTAAATGATTTGTTATTCACTACGATTAATTGTAAATCTTTTTTCAATTCCGCCTCATCATCTTCCAACAGTTGTTTCTTACCATTCTTTTCATCTTCCTTGTCGTTTTCTTGGGACTTGGAGGTGTATTTTATTAGTTCATCAACAGCTTTAGTTATTCTTTCCGTTGGAATAATCGTGGAAGGTTTCTTTTCAGCGACCTTCTTTTTTTGCTTGGTTGGTGTATTCACAGGTGTGGATTTCTTTGAATTAGTTTTCCTAGCCATCTTATACTTTATATTCAGGAATGTGGGGTTTGTCTGCCTGTTTCCAAATGTTTTTAGTTAAACACACTATTCTTTAAAACAGCATACAAATATTTTCACTACTTTTCAAATTTTGCGATGAGCTCTAGTGGAAAATTTTTTTTTCAAGAAAATCTTCCCGCAGTTTTAGTATGAAGTGACATTAACAATATGTCAGAATAATATAGCGATGAGCAATAAAAATAAACCAAATGATAGATAACCGAGTGGTAGTTCAGAAGTAACCAAGTTTTTGTTTCTTTATATAGTTATTTAATTATCTTTTTATTTTTTCCCGTAAAATTTCCTTTCATTATTCTTTCCATCCGATAGCGTACAAAAAAGCTATTAACAAAAGATATCAAAGGTAATCTGTGACCAGCCTTTATCACCAATGATATAATTTGTTAAAAGGAATTAGACAAAAAAAATGTTGGAGATCATAATGGTTAAATTTAAATATTCTTTTTTCTATTTTTTCTATTTTCTCCTTTTGGAATTCTTACCGTTCATTTTCAATTATTAGTTTCTGAATAGATGAATATTCATCAAGGGTAAAACAAATAATAAGACAAAAGGGAAAGAAAAAAAATAGAAACTAAAATCGTTTTACAAAATAAATACGAATCTTATTCCAAATGGGGAGGGTTTCCACAAATAATAAAAAACAGACAACACAACTACAAACGTTGTGGGGTAGCTTTTTCATGACGATCAGGAAGAGCTTGGAAATAGCTCTTCCTTTAAGGGAACGCCCAGCTCTTTTCTGACATCCTTCAGTTCATCCAAGTAGGCCTTGTATTGGTCTTCATTCTCGACCTTGTATTTCAAAGCTTCAAACACTCTGATGGCGGTCGGCAAGTCATTGACTCTTCTGGCGGCTCTTAAAGCCTTTTCGATGACTGCCGGAGCAGGCACCAAATCGTAAGAGAAACAGTTGTTCAACACTCTTTGCACTTCGAACAAGTCGTAAGCTTCATCAAACTCCTTTTCGTATCTTGCGGTGAATTCCTCGAAGGTTTCTTCGTCGTGTGCGTCAGAATACTTCCTGCTCTGAATCAACGAACTCCTGGTCAATCTGGTCGCAGTGTAAACGGCAGGTCTGGCACTCAAAAGAGTTCTATTTATAACTGGGTTTCTGAATATGGCCCTCGATAACATTGCTGTATATTAGTTCGTTATAATGTCAATTACAATAGTTTGTTTGCTTGTCTTCTGTTCTACTTCAGATACAAATTTTCAAATTGTATTAATGAACAAGTATGTGTGAGCTGCGGTTGGGGTATGAAGGAATGAGGTAACTCTGAGATCTGCCGCCTTGATAAGTAAGCGATTGTTGATCTTTATTAACGCTTTGCCCATACCAATTAGGTCCCTTTTCATAGGGAGATTCAAACCAGAGCAGGCAGCAAGCGGCGGAAATAACGCGCGGGGCCCTGATTGGCTCGTACGGGGCGACAAGGCCACCAGTATAAACGCCAATTGCATTAACGGTTGGTAGTAGGTAATATTAATAAATCTGTATGAATGGAGTGTGTATTAAGAGTACTAGTTAACGAAGTTATATCAGAGGTGGACCTCTTGGCCCGTAGTGAAGCCCATCAGCATGTAGAAATTTAGGCCCGAAATGATCAGCCACACGATGACTGCGAGCACGGTGACGATTGTTCCGTTGCTCATATCTATGTATTCTGGAGGAGGCGAGAGTAAGCCATGGTCCTGTGAGCTGCTGCCCATGCCCATTTCATCCAGCTCGATGGTCTCGTCTTCTTCGTTGTGGCGGCCCACGTCTTTCTTGTCCGGAGTTTTTGAGAGGTGTTTGCCAGGGTTGAGCTGTACGCGCATAATATTCTTGCTTGAAGTGAAGTAGAGCAGTGGTGCAGACACGAAGGGCAACAGTAAAGAAAGCACCACTTGTGACGCATTAAGAGCACCGGAGAGACCACTGCGCCCCGCTACAAGGACTAGAATCAAGCAGGGCGTGATGGCTACCGCTCTTGTTGCAGATCTTCTCAATGCCGGTGACACGGTCCAGTTTAGGAAACCTTCACTTACCATCTGTCCACTCAAGGTACACACGATACCTGCGCTCTGTCCTGAAAACAACAATGCCAGCACGAATACCGTACCTGCACCTTTCGAAAGAGAGCTGCATAGCAGGTTGTAAATGGAAAACAAATCAGCTTCTTCTGAGTTTTGAGTGGTTCCATATAATGTGGCACCAGAGACTATTAGAATGGCACAGTTGACAAATAGTGCTACGGTGAACAAAGAAACCAATAATTCTGTTATAGTAAAATGCAAAGTTTCACTGATGGCCTCGTAAGAAGGTCTATAATTATGGTGATTGTTGTCCATATCATCGAGATCTGGCAAATAATGTCCATTCTTGATGTCGTACTCTCTTAGTCTTGGTTGAACCACGCCCGACCCCAAGTACAATGAATGGGGCATCACTGTGGCACCTAAAATTGCCAAACTCAAATACAGACCGTCACCTTCGAAGACGGCTTTGCTGGGGAGAAAGCCTGAGAATATTTCCTTGGCAGGACCTAATTTAGCGTAAAACAATTCCACCGTGAAGCAGACCACGGTAAGAACCACTAATAATGAAACAAACGCCTCAAAGACCCTGATGCCTTTCATAGACCCGTTGGGTTTGTAAGCGAGCAGAACAATCAAGACATCGACTACGGTGAGAATAACACCTAATGCCAGCGGTATATGGAATAGGATGTTCAGCGAAATGGCGGTTCCCACCACCTCGGCCAGATCTGTCGCAATAATGGCCATTTCCGCCAGGATGTAAAGAGTAATATTCAGTCCAAAGGGCAAATGCTTTTTACAATTCTGCGCCAAGTCTAGACCTGTGACGGCACCTAGTCTGGCACAGAGGTATTGCCAAAATGCAGCCATGAAATTGGAGACCAAGACGGAAAATAAAAGCTTGTAGCGGTGAGCAGAACCTGCCGCAACAGCCGTACTATAATTACCGGGGTCCATGTATGATACAGAGACCATTAAACCGGGCCCAATAAACTTAGAATACTTCCTCAATGCACCCACTATGCTCCTCGGCGCCGATCCTGGCCGCGCCGTTGTACGCCGAGGCGACTCATGAGTGCGATTGTTATTGGAGTTGTCATACGAATGACTATTGGTGTCGCTATTGTTATCTGTTGGGAGTTCGTCGCTCAGTTGAATGGGCTCATATTCTTGGGACACCATTAAACATAAAAGCTATATGCAAAAACTTGGTCGTTGATAATTGTTGAGGTGCGTGTCAGTGCCAGAATAACTAGCTAATTCGAGAAACCGACTAAGATGAATACTTGTGGAGAAATAACGCTGACAGATATTGCAGTTCCTGTTTTTCGGATGCTTCCTCTGCATTTGTTTTTTCTTCTTTCGAGAAAGAGAAGAAGTGCACTCTTAAATATGCTCTGTGTAAGCCACGCTGAAATTCCCCGGGTGGATTTTTCGCGCTGAGCGGGGCCAGATAAAATACATGCATGCAAATGCAACCGTGCTTAGGAAAGAGAGGAATTACAAATTTTGTAGTTGTTCTATAAAAACATGTATATGTATACCGTATCCAGCTATTTACACCACACACCCTGCGTGTGATAACGAATAAATCCAAAAAACAAATAACTAGCGGCTCGCAGCTTAGTCAGATGTTTCTTGCAGGGAAGCAGCGATTTGTTCAACAATAGGTCTGATGATGTCCTTCTTGTTTGGAACCATGTGGCCACCTGGATGTTCGTAGGCTTGGACTTTTTCTTTGTTGCCGTTTTGGGCCTTCAAGTAGATGTCATACAGGTACTTGGATCTAACGGATGGGACGGCTTGGTCGGAGGCACCGTAGATGAAGATCATCTTGGTCTTCATGTCTGGCTTTACTGCGAATGAGTCTCTGAATTTCTCGGTAATTCTCAATTCACCAGGGTGTTCCGGGTCTGCTTCGGTGAAGGAGTAGCCTGAAATGACCACACTGACTTTGAATTCCGGGTGGTCTGGAACCAATTCCGTGATCTTGTTAGTGATGATGGAAGACAAAGCGGCACCTTGGGAGAAACCGACAATACCGTCGTATGGGCCGTTGGCCTTGATGTGGTCAACAACAGTCTTCAAACCCTCAGATACGTCCAATTCGTGGGAGATGTCGCTGTGGTAGAACCAAGCTCTGTTCACATCTGCATCCAAAGTAGCTTGCCATTTTTCGTCATCCATTTCGAATGGCAGGTCTTTCTTTTCCAAGAGAACAGGCGCATCAATATAGTCACACTGGACATTGGCCTTCTTCAGAAGTTTTCTAATACCGGATGATTTTTCCGAGAAAACCCTACCGTTTTGCAAGAAACCCTGTAGGAACAATAGTTTTGGAATTTGTACAGTCATTTTTTCTTTTTTTATTAAAAGCTAGATATGTATACGTTCTGTTGCTGCCCTGGATACATTTCTTGAACCAGCACGCCCACACCTGGCGTCCTGCTCTTCTATCGTCTATATATATACTATGCATTGCTGCCAAAGGAAAGCTAAAAAAAATGAAAAAAAAGAAAATATGCGGAAATATGCAAAAATGCAAAAATTCCATAATTTTTCTATGGCCTACGTGCCGGTTGCCTTTTGAAGATCTGAATGACTTTCTCACCAATGACGCAAGCGGAACACAGATATGCAACACCGAAAGAACAAATATGCAAAAAGCGTAGGCTAAATGCGCACGGATCAATCGTCCCATGCATACGGCGACTTGGCCCTCAATCGGGCCCCGTACTTGGTGAACAGGAACGGGATCGGGATCATCAATACGGTCACCATTGCCAAGAGGAACCCGGCCCAGTTCACGCCCATTGCCTTGTACATCTGTAGCCCGAACAGTGGGAAAACACCGGCCATTATGCACCTCACAAACGTGTTGCAGGCCATCCCCGAGGCCGCGTATCTTCTGTAGGCGTCCACTGTGTATGCGAAAACACCGGTGAAGACGAAATACACGCCTGAACCGAATACGGCACTGCCTATAATGGGCGCTATCCAGTGGACGTGTTTGTAGCAAGTGAATGCAAAAATGAACAACCCGATCGGGGTCAAAAAGGCGCCGTAGAACAAGGGCTCGAACCTCATTTCGGGCGTCTTGACACCATTGTTCCTCTTGACTCTCCGTTCAAAAGTTTTTTGGAATAGGAGACATGTTGGGGCAGAAAGAAGCATGCCCACCATGATACCGATGTATGAGCATGCCACCTCCATGGGCCCAAAATTGTAAAGTTTCTTGAACACGTACGGGAACGCTACAAAATACAGATAGACAATGGCTAGTTCTAACCCGGTGTAGAAACAAAGCACGGCCATCATTTGGTCCCGCAGCAGCAATCCAAAGGGTCTTCTGGTTGATAGAAGGATCGCCGAAAGCAAAGAGGTTTGTTCGCGCGTAACTTCCAAGGCGGCGTAGTAGCGTTCATTGTTTTTCTCTTTTCTTAATCTCTTGGCCTTGCGCATTAGTAGCATTGGTTTATAAGTTTCTGGGATGGTCAATATGATAATGATGAGACAACATCCGGACGTGATTAGAAGGGTGATGAAGGTCCATTTGTAGTTTTCATGGTATAGGGCGCCACCAATGATCGGACCCAAAGAGGGCCCCAAGAAGGCGGATGTAGTATATATGGCCATGGGGACACCGATCTGGTCTTTATCGAAAATATCAGCTATGGCGCCACCAGCCACGCTAAGAAAGGCTGAACCGAAGAACCCAGATAGGAACCTACCGAACATGACACCTGTAATGGTCTTGGACCAAATCGTCAAGCACTGCCATATCACGCTAAGCGTTAGAGCGTAAATGAATGTGGTTCTGCGTCCGTACAGCTCGCTTAGTGGGGACAGAAACAAGGGTCCTATACCAAGCCCAAACACGTACAGCGTGATTCCCAGCGTGCTTACTTCGTGTGAAATGTGGAAGTGCTCAATGATGTGCGTTGAGGGAAGTGTCCAACAGGATGAAACCATTGTGATTACCATGGATGTGAAGGTGATTACAGAGGAGATGTAATATCGACGGGCCATGCTCGTATGACGAGCTATATCTTCTGGGTCCGCGAAATCCTCGCTGAAAGCCACTTCATACGATTGTGTGCCATTGGTTTTCCCTTCACTGGTCAATTGAGACCCACGTTCTGTATCCTTGCCCGAATGCATTGAGAAATGCTCTTCATCGCTCAACTCCGGAGACGATGATAACGTATTTGCATCTGGATCTGCTAGGGTCATATTATACCTGTTATTTCTGTATGCACGTATGCTTATTTATCCAGCTAGACATCATCATCCAAACCCCTAAGCATCCCCCTTATATACATGCAGATGACTGTAGCGTACTCAGAAGTGAATAATACTGAACAACACAATAGAACTGGCATCCGTTTGCAAGAAAATTTTCTACATTACTAAGCTTTTCTAACAATAGGCCAAACCAACGCCGCACAAGCGGAGAAAATCAAGCTAATCTCCACTCAACGCCGACTTTTGCCGTCTTACCTCCGGCCACGGCAGCATTAAGCCTCCAAACGCCGCCTAACTCCACCATCACCGTGACTCGATATCTATTTCCGGTTGACTGTTCCTGTAAAAAGGTAAAAAAGACAACACAATGCAGATTGCTGCAGGAAAAACTATAGATTTCCCTAACTTGAGTAGTACTTGTTTTCCAAACGCAAGTCGTCACATAGTCTGGTCTGTTCGCGCTCGATGACAGAATTCATCCTGGCACGTGGAAGAGTTTTCCCCCAATTGCTGGCCAAGGCTTTTTATTTCAACGCGGCGGAAAAAAAACCTGATTACTAGAATGTGAAGTATTCATTCATCCCACAATGCTGACCAATCTTGAAGATTTTTACTTCCAATTTTCCCCTTTGAGCGTGGGAGTTTGACACATTTTTTTTTTCGTCTTCTTCGTGTACTGGTCAGTAGAAATTCAAATTTCAATTTCCCGAATTTTTCGATTTTTCGATTTTCTTAGAAAGGTTGTTATAGCTAAGAACTTGTGCAGTGCTTTTAGAGTTTGTCTAGTAGATTTAAGCAAGCCAAACCATCATGTCTCGTGAAGTGCTACCAACCAATGTTACCCCATTGCATTATGACATTGCATTGGAGCCTGATCTAGAAACTTTCAAATTTGAAGGGTCCGCCAAGATTGATTTACAGATCAACGATCATTCTATAGACTCTGTTGAATTAAATTCTTTGGAAATAGATTTTCATTCCGTCTTTCTTGAAGGTGTTAGTGCCACTGAAATTAAGAAAGATGAAAGTCAGCAGACAGTTGCTTTTGTCTTCCCCAATGGAACTTTGAAAAATTTGGGAGATTCTGCAAAGTTGGAAATTAACTTCACTGGTTCCTTGAACGACCAAATGGCTGGGTTTTATAGAGCCAGGTACACGGATAAAATCACTGGAGAGACTAAATACATGGCTACTACTCAAATGGAAGCCACCGATGCTAGAAGGGCCTTCCCTTGTTTTGACGAACCAAACTTGAAGGCTACTTTCGACATCACTTTGATTTCTGAATCTTCTCTGACTCATTTGTCCAACATGGATGTTAAGACGGAAGTAACCGAGAAAGGTAAAAAAATCACCACCTTCAACACTACTCCAAAGATGTCTACTTATTTGGTGGCGTTTATTGTGGCTGACTTGAAATACGTTGAAAACAGCAATTTGCGTATCCCAGTAAGGGTTTATTCTACCCCAGGTGACGAAAAACTTGGTCAATTCGCTGCTGACTTGGCTGCGAGAACTTTGAAGTTTTTTGAGAATACTTTTGGCATAGAATATCCGCTACCAAAGATGGATATGGTGGCGGTTCACGAGTTTTCGGCGGGTGCTATGGAAAACTGGGGATTGGTCACTTACAGAGTCATCGACCTGCTATTGGATATGGAAAACTCGAGTTTGGATCGTATCCAAAGAGTTGCTGAAGTCATCCAGCATGAACTGGCCCACCAATGGTTCGGCAACCTGGTCACTATGGACTGGTGGGAAGGCTTATGGTTGAACGAAGGGTTTGCCACTTGGATGTCTTGGTACTCTTGCAACGAGTTTCAACCGGAATGGAAAGTTTGGGAACAATACGTAACCGACAACTTACAACGTGCTTTGAACTTGGATTCCTTAAGATCTTCTCACCCAATTGAAGTCCCCGTCAAGAATGCAGATGAAATCAACCAGATTTTTGATGCTATTTCTTATTCTAAAGGTTCTTCTTTATTAAGAATGATCTCTAAATGGTTAGGCGAGGAAATTTTCATTAAAGGTGTGTCTAGGTACTTGAACAAATTCAAATATGGCAATGCTAAGACTGAAGATCTATGGGATGCCCTATCAGAAACCTCTGGCAAAGATGTTCGTTCGGTGATGAACGTTTGGACTAAGAGTATCGGTTTTCCAGTTGTATCCATAAAGGAGGAAAATGGTAAAATTACTTTGACTCAAAACCGTTATCTAAGTACTGGTGACGTTAAGGACGAAGAAGACACCACTATTTATCCTGTTCTCTTAGCTTTGAAAGATAAGACGGGTATTGATAACTCATTAGTATTAAACAAAAGATCTACTACTTTTGAAGTACAGAACCAAGACTTCTTCAAGCTCAATGGTGACCAATCTTGTATTTTTATCACTTCTTATTCTGATGAAAGATGGACCAAATTATCTACACAAGCTCATTTACTATCCGTTGAAGACCGTGTTGGCTTAGTCGCTGATGCAAAGGCCCTTTCCGCGTCTGGTTACACTTCCACCACAAACTTCTTGAACTTGATTTCTAATTGGAAAGATGAGAACTCGTTCGTTGTTTGGGAACAAATCATTAACAGTTTATCTGCTTTGAAATCCACTTGGGTTTTTGAACCTGAAAACGTCTTGAATGCTCTTGATAAATTTACTTTAAAGTTAGTGTCCAAAAAACTCTCTGAATTGGGATGGAATATTAGCGAAGATGATACCTTTGCCACTCAACGTCTAAAAGTCACTCTGTTCAATGCTGCATGCGCATCTGGTGACAAAAATATGCAAAATATTGCTGTGGAAATGTTTGAAAAATACAATAATGGGGACAAAAAAGCCATTCTTGCGTTGATCAAGCCCGCTGTTTTCAACACCATTGCTAAAATTGGTGATGACGTCAATTATGAAAAACTTCTTCACATCTACCAAAACCCTATTTCTTCAGATGAAAAAATTGTTGCGTTGAGAGCTTTGGGTCGATTTGAGGACAGCAAGCTCTTAGAAAGAACATTGGGTTACTTGTTGGATGGTACTGTTTTGAACCAGGACTTCTACATCCCCATGCAAGGTATCAGAGCTCACAAAAATGGTATCGAAAGATTATGGACTTGGTTACAGGAAAATTGGGAGAAAATTGTAAAGAGATTGCAGCCAGGTTCACCTGTCTTGGGTGGTGTATTGACGTTGGGGTTGGCCAACTTCACCTCTGTTGAAGATCTTGAAAGAATTAGTAAATTCTACAGTGCAAAGACAACTAAAGGCTTCGACCAAACTTTGGCCCAAGCTTTCGACACCATAAGAGCTAGAGCGCAATGGGTTAGCAGAGATCGCGAAGTCGTTGCTGCTTACTTGAATGAACACGAAAACGAACAATAGTTTTTTTCATGACGTCAATGACACAAATTAATATACATAAGGTAAAGAAGTAGAATCACTTATAGCTAAAATAAGCGTTATACCACATATCCATATGCAGTAGACAATAGACGGTTACAACGAATATAACAGCCATTTGGCGCACGCCATTAATGCAATACTTTTCTTCCCATCGGAAAAACCAAAAAATGCAACTGGCATGCGCCATTGCGAAAATTTCCACCTGATGATGTATGGAAAAAAAAAGTCTTGAGATGATGCATCGAGTGACTCCTATTGTTGTGCACCTTTTCTCTTTAAACACAGTATTAATATGTAGATATTTGATCTCTAGTCGAAACTTTATACTGTACAAAGCTATTATAATTATTTAGCTCGATAAGAACATTTGGCAGGCCGACATACATACATACATACATATCATGACTGTGGATTTAGCTTCTATCGAGAAATTTCTCTGCAATCTAGCCACCGAGAAAGTAGGCCCTATTATTAAGTCCAAGTCGGGCACACAGCAAGACTATGACCTAAAAACAGGTTCCAGAAGAGTCGATATTGTAACTGCCATTGACAAACAAGTTGAAAAATTGATTTGGGAGTCAGTACGGGCTCAATACCCAACCTTCAAATTCATAGGAGAAGAAAGTTACGTGGAAGGAGAAACTAAGATTACCGATGATCCTACTTTTATCATTGATCCAATTGACGGGACCACAAATTTTGTTCATGATTTCCCATTTAGTTGTACTTCGCTAGGACTAACAATAAATAAAGAGCCCGTAGTAGGTGTTATTTATAATCCACACATTGACCTCCTCATATCAGCTTCTAAAGGGAATGGTATAAGAGTTAACAGGAAAGACTTTGACTATCAAGCAAAATTAGGATTAATGGGTCCTCTAGTATTGAATAAATCTGTGGTGGCATTACAACCAGGCTCAGCAAGGGAGGGAAAAAACTTTAAGACGAAGATGGCCACTTATGAAAAGTTGCTTTCGTGCGATTATGGTTTTGTTCATGGGTTCAGGAATTTAGGATCCTCTGCGATGACCATGGCATATATCGCTATGGGGTACCTTGACAGTTACTGGGATGGTGGTTGTTATTCGTGGGATGTTTGCGCCGGATGGTGTATACTAAAGGAAGCAGGTGGTCGTGTGGTGGGTGCCAATCCAGATGAATGGAATATTGAAGTTGATAACAGGACGTATTTGGTCGTAAGAGGAACAATTAACAACAACGTTGACGAACAAAAAAAATATATCAACGATTTTTGGGCTTGTGTTGATGGCCAGTTAAAATACGATTAATTGTCGATGTACTATGACGATAAGAAAGAAAAGAAATTAAAAAAATAATCAAGAAAGCAAAGACGTTATGCTTAAGGATACCATCACCTAAAGGGGGGAAAATGTAAAAATGATGATGATAAAATAATAATAAATAATAGATAATAAATAATGCTTATTGGTTATAGGTGTATAAGCAACCATCTTGGCCCCATAACCCAAATACGCCGACTAAAGGCATCCAACCTTCACCTCCTCCAAATTTTTCAGCTAAGTTCATTGCGCTTTGCAAACGATTTGATTCCACTGGTTTACCGATACTAAAACCACGAATACACAACATACCTTGTCTTTTCTCTATGTTCAAAAGAGGGTTGGTTTCCGTTTCCACCATTTTCCCTTCTAACGTTGTGCTTAGGGGTCCATAACAAACAACATTATCATCCACCGATTTGTCAAATACTCTATAATCATAAAAATTCGTATGTGCTACGGGCCCCATGATAGTATATGGACAATACAACTCGAGAACCACACGAGATCCAAACTGCGCTCTTATTTTATTCAGCTGTTTAGTGCTTGGGGTGGTTCTTTTATTAGTTTTCTTCAATTGAGGAATTTTTTCAGGAAACGTTGAAATCACTTCAGCATCTTTCACACCGTCTGCCAAATAAACACATCTTAGTTTCTCAAGAGCGTTCGGTTCAATCTTGGCAATTTTGGTAAAGATACCCTCGCTTAATAAATTGATCGCCCAGGACAAGTATAATTTATGTAGTAAGCCCTTTTCCGAAGCGGATTCCGTTAATTTGGTGATATCCTTTGCTTCAAGCATTAATAGTGTAGTCTTTTGCAAAGACTTGCAATCCAAAGCTGTTGGATCGATAAATGATGCAGACCCACCGTGTAGTAAGACAGCGAAAAGCTTCCCCCAGATTTGTAAGCTTGCATTGGAACTTGCTAATTTTGCTGAGATAGTTAGATGATCACTGCTATTCAATTCGTTACCTAAGGGAAAGCTCTTGATGAATTCCGCAATGTTACTCACCAGACTTATCTGGCTGAAACTGTTGGTTCCATTCCATGGTGAGGCTACGTATGCAAAGAGTTTCTTGTCGTCGGAATTGTCATCTGGCGGTGTGTATTGGAACTCCGGATCGTCAACAAACCCATCTGTAAGCTGTTCCCATGTAATGACATGACTATTATCCAAATCGAACTGTGGTGCCTTCGTAGGATCATCGCAAACAATGATCAGTTTGTACCAATCCTCACTACCGTTTAGCAACTTGAAAGATCTCCATGAATCGATGATTAGGACATCAAGGTCCGCCACTCGTTGCCTAGGAACCGCTGGCAAAAAATGAGGTACAGAACCCGTCTTAATAGAGGCCATCATAGAAGCCAAAGTAAGAGAAAATCCTTCCACCGTAGCAACGGAAGCAGATATACCAATGTTTTTGTACTTCTCCACAGAAAGTTTCCGAAGTATCCGCTTGGCCATACCATTGAGCTCACCCAATGAATAATTTTTCTCGTCCCCTACCAGCTTAATGGTGCTTCTTCCCTTGGAAACTTCCATTGTGGCATTCCAAACATCGCCAAAATTACCATTTCTTATTTTGTACTTTAAAGAGAGCCCTAGTCCAGTAGTCAATGGGAAACCAGTAGGCACTAAGATGCTTCTATAATATGCCGTTTCATTCTCGTTACGAACGCTGGATATGCTGGCCTGTTGAGCTAGTGCCACTGCTGTCAGGTCTCTCTTAAAGTCCAGTAGGAAAGAACTTAACAACCAATTGGCACCCAGTACAATGACCAGTATTGTTATTAGCAGTTGTAATATAAACGACCAATCCATTGCTCATGCACTTTCTGCCGCTTGCTTAGCTGTTATACTATTGCTAAAAAGACCTCGTGCAGTTCAACTTTCGAGCACCAAAAACACTTGAGCTCTGTACACTGTAAAGATATACGCCACTGCCGAGCAACCTTCATTCAATGCAAGCTACCAAAATCGCTGTCGTTTATGATACATTCAGGACTTTTTTTAACGACGCGAAGGAAACAAAAATTTGGTGACGAAGTGAACTTAAGGGTCCTTGGGTGCCCACAATTTCAAGCCATGGCGGATGGATAGCGACTAGGCAAAAGCCTAGATGTCTGCTAAAATCCATTGATCAGGTAGTTTCCAAAACTGAGATTCCTCTCTCGGCCTTAGTGCGGTTCAGCTGTGCTCTTTTTACTGCACTTTAGCGGTCTAAAACACCAATATCGTGTGTGACACGCCGAGCACTCTTTCTATCGAGGCGCTGCCTGTATTCTTGCTATTACTCTTAAGTTTTCTTGCTATGCATGACAAAGTTTATATTCTGCGATAAGGACACGACACAGCTGCTTACTCATATCCGTCGGCTGAGAGCTCCCCGCCATTTCCTTAACTATGTGGCAAGGGGTCCTCGAGATTTTTCCAAAACTGGATGCGCTGGCACTTTCCGATGATGAAAGCATGTATATAAATAACCTAGAAGCTTAAAATACCGGTTCTGCGGTAGTGTTTTGGTAAGTATCAATCACATAAGACTGTGATACATTCAAACTCCAGCCAAAAATGCCACAATTTTCAGTAGATCTATGCCTTTTTGATTTAGATGGGACTATTGTTAGTACAACCATTGCAGCAGAAAGGTCCTGGACCAAGTTATGTCATCAGTATGGGGTTGATCCTGCGGAGTTATTCAAGCATTCACATGGTGCAAGGTCGCAAGAGATGATGAAGCAATTTTTTCCCAAACTAGATAACACAGACAATAAAGCTGTTATTGCCCTAGAGATGGATATGGCTGAGAGTTATTTGGACACCGTAAGTCTTATCCCTGGTGCAGAAAATCTGTTGTTGTCCTTGGATGTAGACACAGGCGATAAAACAAAAACACCTACAAGGAAATGGGCTATTGTTACATCTGGTTCTCCGAATCTGGCATTTTCATGGTTCAAGACAATATTGAAAAAAGTTGGGAAACCCAAGGTTTTCATTACCGGGTTTGACGTAAAGAACGGTAAGCCAGATCCTGAAGGTTATGCCACTGCCCACGATCTTTTGTGCCAAGATTTGCAATTGGTTGGTAAAAAAGACCTGAAATACGTCGTATTTGAAGATGCACCTGTGGGCATTAAAGCCGGCAAAGCGATGGGCGCCATCACGGTGGGAATAACATCATCGTATGACAAGAGTGTCTTGTTCGATGCAGGTGCGGATTACGTAGTTTGCGATTTGACGCAGGTTTCCGTGGTCAAGAACGATGCAAACGGTATTGTCATTCAAGTAGACAACCCATTGACCAGGGATTGAGGGCAAAAGAACCCGCGATACACGCGTATACATATACATATAATAAGCAAAAACTAGATTGCATATGATTTTTTACTATGTGAGTATATAAATTTTTTTTGGTTTTCCAAATTGATTTTTTTCTTTGATACAGATCTTTATTTGGACGTGGTCGAACCAACAGCGCCGCAAATATGATGAGGGAAGGGATTACCAAACATCTTCTTGGTATTTACCCGAAGTCTTGAGCATCTTAATCAATTCCGCAGCGTCTTCGCTGGAAATGGATTTACCACGGGACAAGATTCCGATCAGGGCATTCAACACACCCTTGGCCATACCTTTGGCATCACCACAAACGTAGATGAAGGCACCATTGTTGATCATTTCGAAAACTTGGTTTTCGTAATCCTTCAATTTATCCTGGACATAAACTTTTTTGGAGTTTGGTAATCTGGAGTGAGCCACCACCATTTCGAATGAGCCGTCCAATTTCTTGGCGTATTCTGGCCATTCGTCCTGGTACAGGAAGTCATCGGTATCACGGGACCCGTAGAATAGTAAATGCTTACCCAAGGAGACGTTGTTGCCGCCCTTCTTTTGTGATTCCATGAATGCGACACGTTCTCTAATGAACCCACGGAAGGGAGCGACACCGGTACCTGGTCCGATCATGATTACTGGGGTGGAGGGGTTAGAAGGCAGTCTGAAAGTGGAACGACGAACGTGAACGGGCAATTTGTAATTGGCGAAAAGGTTACGTGGGCCATTTAGATCGTAATGAACGGGCAAGTTGGTGTCTTTGATGTTGACGTTGTTTTGAGCCAATTCAATGTTTCTTAACAAATTTGTGGTGACACCAACAACGGGGGCAGCGTTGGGCAATTCCGGGTTGGGGAAGTTTTCCACGATGGAGGTGACATGAACGGTTTGCTTTTCAGATAGGGAAGAGGAAGAAATGGAGTAGTAACGAGGAGTCATGTGAGGAATGGACTCGATCAAGAACTGCACGGGGACAGTGTCCCACTTGATGCCGTCGGATAAATAATGCAATGCGTCGGCAATGTTGAAATACTTGGAAGTGATCTCGACGGCAAATTGGTCCTTGTCCTTTGACAGCAGGGTCAATTTGTCCTTGATGTCGGCGTTGGGGGCGAACTGTATCAAAGACGAGAACAACTGTCTGGACACGGGGCCAGTGATTTGCAAATAGTGTTCGATGGCAGCGCCAACGGTGGTTGGGGTGGGGAAGGGCACTTTCACGGTGGGGTCTAAGGGTTTCAAATCAAATATGGTCTTCGAGTCCAAGTTGAAGATGGATAAGAATTGCTGGACCTTTTCCAATGGGTTGGAGGGCCAAATGGCAAGATGGTCACCGGTGGAGTACTTGATGTTGGAGCCGGATAAGTCAAACTCGGAGTGGATGCAGTTACGGTCTTTGGAAGCGAACAATTCGTGAGATTTGACGATGGGGGCGATGAAAGGTTGAGACAAGTCGAAGGGACCCAGCTGGATCCCGTCAGCGTTGCGGTTCAACTCATGCGAGGGCAAATAGTGCGAAGATGGTTCACCAAGCGCCACGGAATCGGAAACTTCGTCCAGGACGGAGTACTGGAACTGCGACGTGAACTTGGCCTCCTGTTCGTCTAGATGCAGGTTGTCCTTCAAGAGCTCTAGGATGGAGTCCTTCCAAGCCATGTAGTCCTCGTCGGTGGTCCCGGCACCGTCGTCAGCTTCACCAAGCTTGCCCAGCCTGGTGGCGCCGGCACCAGAAAGATGCTTTTCAGCCTTCTTGGCGGCACCGTTGAAAAACTCGTACGTGGAGTTGCCCAGACCGAACATGTTGTACTTCAGCTTCGACAGAGCACCTTCATCCGCATTGCAGATGAAGTCCTCAAAGTGGACGGCCCCGTCGGGGAAGTCACCTTCACCGTACGTAGACATAAAGATGGACACAATGACGGGCACGTCATTCAGCGACTCAAAGTCGTAGTTCTCGACGTCCGCGCACATGACGTTGAGGTTGAACTTGGCCACCAGCTCCTTGGAAAACTTCTTGGCATAATCTTCAGCTGTCCCGGTCTGCGACGCATACAGCACCAGGTAATTCTTATTGTTCTCAGTGACCACTTGGGCGATGTCTCTGTTGCCCGAGCTGACGGCGGTGATGGCGCCGTCATCGGCCATCAGCAGCTCCTTGATGGAGTTTCTCTTTGCGTACAGCAGCACGGCGAGCACGAGTCCCGCCAGGACAGTGAAATCAGTGTTATCTATTCCAAATGGCATGATTTATGCAGCAGTAGATCACTTTGATGCGCGGTCAGTGTGTAGCGTAGCAATCTCCACCAGGCAACACCACCTCCACCAGGCGCAAAGTGTACCCTGCACGGTAAACTATATTATACTATCATATATATATATAACCTCGCGCTGAGCTTTGCAGGTGCGTTTGTTCTCGAAGAACGAAGGCAGCCCGAAAAAAAGCAAAATGATAAAAAACCGGCTGGAGAACAATAGGAGATGGTCGCTAAACGAGCACGCACGTGACGCGCCGTGGGACGTGACGCCAGAGCTGTGCACTGTAGGGTAGAGCTTTGCAGTCACAGCTTGCGCTGCTTTACGCTGCTTTGCGCTGCTCTGGGGTTGTGCCAGGCTGTGGTCGTTCAGTCATGCGGTCTCGGTTGTGTTGGGGGAGTGTCCTGTCCTTTTGTGGAAGTTGTGTGCGTGGCCTGGTGAGAACAAGGGTCTGGCTCGTACGCGCAGGGGCTGGGGTGGCCAGCAACATCTGCAGGCGTCCCCAGGTAGATATATAGATATATTGATAGGTTTACGTGTGGGTAGGCGCGAGGGGGCGCTGCGCTGCCCCTGCGTGGTGTCGTCGTGGTAGTCTTGTGCTTTTACGTGCTTCTATGCACAGTACGCGGTGTGGTGTTTAAAGTGAAATTTTGCAGACAGAAGCAATCTCACCTCGCCGCCTACCGCAGCAGCAACCCACCATGGCAAAATCAGCGTATGTAGAGCCCCGAGCATCCTATCCTCCCCCGCCATCTCGTCAATTGGACCACTCCTTGCTAACATCTACTTTTTTTTCTCTCTTTATATGCTTGCAGCGTTATATTTGTTGAAAGAGCCACTCCCGCCACACTAACGGAACTGAAGGATGCTCTCTCGAACAGCATTCTGTCCGTGCAGGAGCCGTGGTCGATCGACTTCCGGACGTACCGGTGCTCCATCAAGAACCTGCCCGCCCACATCTCCAAGCTCATGTACTCGATAACGTTCCACCACCACGCCCGGCAGACCGTGCTCATCAAGGACAAGTCCGCCATGGTCACCACGGCTGCCGCCGCGGACATCCCTCCAGCGCTGGTGTTCAACGGCTCATCCACGGGCGTTCCTGAGTCCATCGACTCGATCCTGTCCTCAAAGCTCTCCAACATCTGGCTGCAGCGCCAGCTCATCAAGGGCGACGCCGGCGAGACGTTGCTCATGGACGGGCTCACCGTTCGCTTGGTCAACCTCTTCTCCTCTACGGGGTTTAAAGGCCTGCTCATAGAACTGCAGGCGAACGCACCAGACGAGACCGCCGACTTCGAGGCCAAGATCTCAGACATCGAGGCCCACCTCTCTGAGATCCACGTCAAGGACTTCAAGACCTCTTCGGACTCCCTGACGCCGGACTCGGACAACTACATATGTGATCTGGCATACCAGTACGTTCGTGCCCTGGAATTCTGAGTTTTGTATACTATCTTTTTTATACGTAAGAAAATAACGTCTCTACTTCTATGTACTTGTTTATGCAGTGAGGAAATCCATAGATAAGCCAGGATTGTAATCGTCGCTGTCGCTGTCGCTGTCGCTGTCGCTATCGCTGTCACGCTCACCCTTGACGTCGTCTGGGCCTTCCTTCTGCACGGGCTCCTCTGCCGGCTGGGTGTCCTTTGCAGCGTTCCCCGTTTCCCTCACATCGTCGACAAACTTGTTCAATGGGTTCGCATGCTTGTCGTCTTCTGCCCTGTGCGTTTCCTCGTGCACCACCTCGTAGCCCTCTGGCAAGTCGTCTTCGGTCATCGCAATGAATATCGTGGGGAACTCGATCACCGTCATGTTTCTGAATAGCTCTCCAATGCATTTCTCGTGGATCGGCAATTCCACCAGCTTCTTGGAATCTGTTATATGCGTAGTGTTGTACGGGAACCATTTCGTGTAGAATTTGAGCCCGCTCTTTTGCAGGATCTCTGTTCGTTCCTCCTTGGTCTCTGAACCATCTTCACCCTCTTCCGGACCGCTTGTTCCAGCAAAGTGGTAGAACTCACAACATTTTTGGAAAACGTTCTTGCCCATGCCCTGGACCAAAAAGTCGGTTTCTTTGATCCGATGACTGATATGCTTGAAAACCTGCTTGTCTTCCCCCTGCGCTTGCATAGGACACAGAATCCACTCTATGCTCCATACGAACAGGTCCATTGTCTTATCCCACTTGCTTCTGTTTTGTGACGACCGCTGCATCCCCTTGGGCAACATCAGACAGTTCACCCCCCTCCTGATTATCCTCTGGCACTCCATGTCACCATGGTCATCCTCTTCCGTGCCGTATCTTCTCCTTTTCAAGCTGGCACTGTGGCCCGCGGGCCCCAGCACTCGCTTGTTCTTCACCCTAGCGTCCATCTTCTGTATCTGTACCATCCGCTTCAACTGCGTCAGGTAGTTGTAGTCTCTCTGCACGTAAGCGTTCCGTTCGTGTTTCTCATCATCTGCATGTTTTAACGCTTCACTCGATATGTAATCCTTCGGATCGTGTGTTTGCCCAGAACAATCGTCCCTCGCCTTATGTTGCTTGGAACACTCCAGGGAACATGTTTGCGCCAAACACCGAGGACACTTGTACTTGAACTCATTAATACCACACACGCCACACAACACCATTGCTACACTTTGCTGCACCTGCCCTTTTCATCGCATCCCCATCTCATCGCATCGCATGTGCTTTCCTCATATGCTACTATTGTCATAAATTTTTTTTTCACCGCCATTACCCTGCCGTCGGTATCAAAAATTTCATCTCTAAAAGGGAGCGTGATAGATAATCAAACTAACTACACCTTAAACAATACGCCTTTCTTCTACAAAAGCTTCAGGTGTGCACAGATATACAAACAGAATGGTATGTGCTACGATACTGCGTGTCGATCGTCTCTCCCCAAGCAAGCAATCTTACTAACATGAAAACTAATTTTTTCAATGTGCTCACTTGTTGAACTGGTACCTGGTTGCAAGGTATAAGTTTTTCATTGTTGCTCATATGGTATAACCTCTAGTCGCAAAAAAACGGAATTGCTACTCTACTACAAGCTGAAAAGGAGGCCCATGAAATAGTATCAAAGGCCAGAAAGTACAGACAAGACAAATTGAAGCAAGCCAAGTCTGATGCAGCCAAGGAAATTGACTCATACAAGATTCAAAAAGATAAGGAGTTGAAGGAGTTTGAGCAAAAGAACGCTGGTGGTGTCGACGAATTGGAAAAGAACGCTGAAAAAGGTGTGCAAGGTGAACTGGTTGAAATCAAGAAGATTGCCGAAAAGAAGAAGGATGTCGTCGTCAAGATTTTGATCGATACTGTCATCAAACCTTCTACTGAAGTGCATGTCAATGCTTTGTAATCCTGCATTACACTCTAGTTTCTTATCATTTATCTTTTTATAATATAATATTAATAGAATAAAAATGTATAAACTGACATTGCATCCAGCTTTTACGACTCTCGGTCTCCCGATCCAGCCTTTTTTTTTCTTTTTTAAACGAGTACATATAGTCAGTATATGCTATTGTATATCGGCTGTAAAAAAGAGAGAGAGAGGCCACTTATTCTTATTAACGAGGAACACTAACGCCGATGAGAATTTCTATATAACTATAATAGTATTTGCAAGACAATAGAACTTTTTACTGTATCACATTTTGCTTCCCTTCTGTTTTTACACTTTTTTCACCTTCGCCCATCATGTCCAAGGTTTACCTGAATCCAGACATGATTAATCACTTGAATTCCACAGTCCAGGTTTACTTCAATTTATGGTTGGAGAAGCAGAACGCACTATTGCGCTCTCAACCTCAGATTATTCAAGACAATCAAAAACTTATAGGCATCACGACATTGGTTGCCTCAATCTTCACTCTCTATGTTTTTATCAAGATAATCTTCACTCCATCGAATTGCTCTGCATCCTATAAACCAGTCAAGTTCTCCGTGTCTACGCCAGAACCTGCTCAAAATAACTGGAAGGGCAAAAGGTCCGTATCTACTGACATATGGAACCCTGAAGAACCTAACTCTATTCAATGTCACTGTCCTGCCACAGGTCAATACCTTGGTTCTTTCCCATCAAAGACATCCGAAGATATAGATGGAATGGTCTCCAAAGCAAATAAAGCTCAATCTACTTGGGGTCGCTCTGAATTCTCAAGAAGGTTGAGAGTTCTGGCCTCTTTGCACGATTACATCATAAACAATCAAGATCTTATCGCAAGGGTAGCGTGTAGGGACTCGGGGAAGACAATGCTAGATGCCTCCATGGGTGAAATCTTAGTCACTCTGGAAAAGATCCAATGGACTATTAAGCACGGTCAGAGAGCTTTACAACCTTCGAGACGTCCAGGCCCAACTAACTTCTTCATGAAGTGGTACAAGGGTGCTGAAATCCGTTATGAGCCACTGGGTGTGATCAGTTCTATTGTTTCATGGAACTATCCATTCCATAATTTGTTAGGTCCCATTATTGCTGCTTTGTTCACTGGAAATGCCATTGTGGTGAAGTGTTCAGAACAGGTCGTCTGGTCTTCTGAATTCTTTGTCGAATTGACTCGGAAGTGCCTGGAAGCATGTGATGAAGATCCAAACTTGGTTCAATTGTGCTACTGTTTACCTCCAAGGGAAAACGATGATTCTGCTAATTATTTCACTTCTCATCCGGGTTTCAAGCATATCACTTTTATTGGTAGTCAGCCTGTTGCCCATTATATTCTAAAATGTGCTGCCGAATCATTGACCCCAGTAGTCGTGGAGCTTGGTGGTAAGGATGCATTTATTGTCCTGGATTCAGCCAAGAACTTGGACGCCCTATCTTCAATCATCATGAGAGGTACTTTCCAGTCATCTGGCCAAAATTGTATTGGTATTGAAAGAGTCATTGTCAGTAGAAAAAACTACGATGGCTTAGTCAAAATCTTGAACGATCGTATGACAGCAAATCCATTACGTCAAGGCTCAGATATCGACCATTTAGAAAACGTCGATATGGGTGCAATGGTATCTGATAACAGATTCGATGAGTTGGAAGCTTTGGTTAAGGATGCTGTCGAAAAAGGTGCTCGTTTGCTTCATGGCGGTACCCGTTTTAAACATCCAAAATATCCACAAGGTCATTATTTCAAACCAACTCTTCTAGTAGATGTCACATCAGAAATGAAAATCGCACAAAACGAAGTGTTTGGTCCTATTTTGGTCATGATGAAAGCTAGAGATACCGACCACTGTGTCCAATTGGCTAACTCTGCCCCATTTGGTCTAGGTGGCTCTGTATTTGGTTCAGATATCAAAGAATGCAACCATGTGGCAAACAGCTTACAAACTGGTAATGTTGCCATTAATGATTTCGCTACATTCTATGTTTGTCAACTACCATTCGGTGGTATTAATGGTTCCGGCTATGGTAAATTTGGTGGTGAAGAGGGTCTATTGGGTCTATGTAATGCTAAAAGTATCTGTTTCGATACTTTGCCATTTGTCTCCACTCAAATCCCAAAACCATTGGACTATCCTATTAGAAACAATGCTAAGGCATGGAATTTCGTGAAGAGTTTCATTGTGGGTGCTTATACAAATTCCACTTGGCAAAGAATAAAGTCGCTTCTTTCACTAGCTAAAGAAGCCAGTTAATAGGTTCAGAAGGGAAAACGCACATAATATTATCGATGATATTTATTATATAAAATAAATGTTTTATATACAAGATTTATGATTTTTGATTCTTTACATTTCTTGAAATTCGTCATTTTGCAACACTTTTTTCCACTAGTAGGAATTGTTTGTGTAACTCGTTAACGTAGTCTTTATGCAGTTTTTCCAAATCACGTTCAGCTTTCCTAACGGAGTCATCTTTCTTAAAAGTTTTGAATTCCTTGAGAATACTACCTCTAATAGTCCCCATTGATTCCTTTAAAGAGGATTGCTTATAATCTTCAAATACTTTTTTCAAGTCTTTAGCTACTTTTAATCGCGATTCTGTCGTTTGTGGTGGCAATGAAACTTTTAATTGTAGATCATTATTTGGAATTCTTTCGGGAGTCAAGTTTAAGTTGGCGGCAAGAACCCCACTTACTACAGTTTTCACGTCTTTAGGATCGAAAACGGTTATTAGAAGTGCATTCTTACCCTTCAAGGAAGTGGTTGCAATATCTGTGAATTTTTTGTTTTTGAACATTAGACCATCAAATACTTTGGGATTAAAATTTCCCTGTTTCATTTCATTCAATTTCTGTTTCTGTGTTTCTAGTGTCTTCTTAAATTGAGCTTCAGCCTTTGTCAGAAGTTCATTTACGTCAACTTCATCTTCTTCGACTTTTTCAGTAGGGGTAGAAGATTTTTTCTTTAGAATAGTGAAAGATTGACTAAATGGACGGTTAAATAAACAAGAAGTGGCAATCGGTCTAGCGTTCAATCTAGCTGTCGTTGAAAACATTATCTCCTAACCGTTAATATGTTTTACAGTACTGGTATTCTTTTGAGCACACTCCAGAATTCCAGAACTCTTTGTATATTTGACGAGTTGCAATTTAGCGCTCGGGTCGGGCCTTTACGCTAAAAAAACGAAATATATGATGAAGCAAAGAACCTGGTAGATAAGTGATTTATGACTACTGAATAGAGTTTCAGATATCGGTTCAATGAATATTTTAAACTATTTACTTACATAAATGAATATCGGAAATAAACTAAACAAAACCGATGAAATAATCAAAATCTTATCTGCGATAGTTTTACATTTACATGGGTTCAAATATTAGATGATTAGAAAATACTCTGGCACTCTATGATTCAAGGGTTAATTAATCGTAATTAGATGGATATTTGAAGTCGGTTAGCTCGTAGAAGTTTTCCTTGATGTTTCTAATACTCACAAATCTGCTCAAGATATTTGGACCACCAGCTTTATCGTCAGTACCACTCATTCTGGCACCACCAAACCATTGTTGAGAGACAACTGCACCAGTACACTTGTCGTTAACGTAAAAATTACCTGCGCTAAATTTCAATTTTTCATCAGCATATTCAATAGCTTTACGATCTTTAGCGAAAATTGCACCAGTTAAAGCGTACTGACTGGTTTTATCGATAACATCACAGATTGTGTTGAACTCTTGATCAGGGTATTCATAAACTGACAATATAGGGCCAAAAAATTCCGTTGACATGTATGGATGGTCTGGTCTTTTGGCTTTGATGACTGTTGGTCCGACAAACCAACCTTGGCTCTTGTCGTATTGACCACCGTAAAGAATCTCCAATTCAGGATCTTTCTTTGCGTCTTCAATAACTTTAACTAACTTATCGAAACTTTGTTCATGGATCACAGGACCCATGAATCCACGTAAATTACCACCAGATATTGGGCTTGCAGATGTGTTTACTGGAACAACGTTCTGTTGTTGTAGGATGCCAAACATGTCAGATAAGAATTCTTCACTTTTAGATTCTGGTAAATATATTCTAGAGGTGGCGGAGCACTTCTGGCCTTGGAATTCAAAAGTACCTCTAATGGTAGAGAGTACTGCATGAGAGATGTTTGCACTTGGGTGAACTAGATGAAAATTCTTACCACCAGTTTCACCAATAATACGTGGGTAATCTTTGTATTTCCCTTCAACAACACCACTCTGGATTTTCCCATACAAACTCTTGAAAACATTAGTAGAACCAGTGAAGTGCAGAGCTCCAAAATCTTTATCAGCCAAAACTTGGTTGGTGACTTGAACTGGGTCACCTGGGATAAAATTAATGACACCCTTTGGCAATCCTGCTTCTTCCAAAACAGTCATCAATAAATAGTTCGACAAGGCAGCCGTTTGAGATGGTTTCCATACAACGGTATTACCCATTAAAGCGGGGGCGCCGACCAAGTTTGCGGCAATTGCAGTAAAGTTAAATGGCGAAACTGCGTAAACAAACCCTTCCAAGGGCCTGTACTCTGCTCTGTTCCATGTACCATCTGCGGATTCCATGGGTTGTTGAGCATACAAGTCTGATGCATACTTAACATAGTATCTGAAAAAATCGGATAGTTCTGTGATACAGTCAATTTCTGCCTGATAAACATTTTTACCTTGTCCTAGCATGGTGGCGGCCAACATATCATAGCGATACTTGGTAGAGATCAAATCAGCAGCTTTTAAAAAGATGGCAGACCTGTCGTAGAACGGTAACTTGTACCAGTCCTCTTTGGCATCCTTGGCTGCTTTCACAGCATTCATGACGTCCTTTTCAGTAGCCTGGGTGACGTTGGCCAACACTTGTTGATGGTTTGCAGGGTTGGTTTGTGGGAACAAGGCTCTTTCATGATTATCGTAAATTCTTTCTCCATTGATGACTAAGGGCACCTCTAAAGAAGAACTCTTGAATTTCATCAAGGAAGCCCTCAACAAGTCCCAATCTTTCGAATCTGTGTTACCAAATAACTTTACAGGCTCATTTTTGATATGTTTGGGAGGCTTAATGTGAGATAATTGTGAGACAGATCTCCTGAAATATGCGAGTTTGAAGTTCCTAGCAGCAAGCATGGTTGCTGTCAATACGAATTGAGTTGGTTATGTAGTATAGAAGATACTATCTTTTCTTACCGTTACACATGTGTCTAAGATATATGAATGGAGCGCAGAGCCAGGTGCATCTTCTCCCTTATATAGTAGTCGCCTAGAATTTTGTCGGCCCTCGGGGTTGGCTTCCCGGACTCTCCGATTGCATAGATAAGCACGATTTCCGTTCGAGATAACACGATTTACTGCTTGAGTAAGCGTGAGCCCTCTTTGGAAGATGCCTCAGACGATGATGTCAGTGGAGGTGACACGGGATAGCTTTTGATGCCATCGCCGTAGTAGCTCTTGGCTCGCACGAATCCCAGTAAAAAGTTTGAACTGAAACACCAGGTTATGATGCCGCAAAATATGACAAATAGTGTTTTCCAGTTTAATGGATCTATGAACGAATTGATGATATCTCCAAATAGCTGTGCGCTCAGCGTCGTTCTTGCCCGGAAAAAGATGTCGTTGTTTCTGTTCATGCACTGTTTCCATTCTGCACACTGTTGGTCCAAAGCCGGTAAACCCGGCGTTTGATTACAACGGTTTGTGATGTATTGTTCTTGACAACTCTCGGATTCGTATTGCAGCTCGTGTTTTCTTTGTTCCCATGTGGATTTCAAGTCCTTCTGTAGTGTTAAGATGAATGATAGTATAAAACTGAGGATTACAATTGTAGTAATCGCATTGAGAAATAATTGTAAATATGACATTAAGGCGTATGATGCTCTTGATGTCGGATGCGAATTGGGCGACCACGGCTTGGGCAATTTGAAAGCTTCGTTCCGGTCATAAAAGTCATCTATTCCATTGTCATTTGGTTTTGTGAGAGAATATGTTTTCATGCCTTCTTTATCCGAATAAAAGTAATTGTGTGTATTGAATGAAACTTGAATCGGTTGATATTTTGATCTTGATTTCAATTCCCTTTTGATGATCTCGGAATCGAACGCATTTGTGAATGTTCCTGATTTGTCATTACCTGTTTGTAGGTTGAGTTCATCTTCGACTTCATCATCCTGTTCACTTTCGTTTTCATTACCAATTTCTAGGTTGCTCTTTGAAACTTGATTGCTGCCTAGTTTAGCCTGTGGCAATGGTATAATACTTTCTACTTTAGTAGCCGCAGCTACACCTAAATCAGTCGGCGACAATAGTGCCTTTATGACGGTTGCATGGTGTGGTGAAACAATGCTTCTGTCCCCTTGTTGGTGTTTGTTCTGACTTTCATTGTTTTCTTGCTTTTGTTTATCTTCAGGCGTGGCTTCGATTTCTTCCACTATGGACCTCTGATCTACTTCGATAATTGCTTCAACGGGCTCCTTGTTGTAATCCTCTTCGAAACTCGTACCGTCGAGTTCGTCTATCTCCATTAGGTCACTCTCTTCCTCATCGCATTTATTAACGCTAAAATCTAATGCATTTCGTAGAGGCGATGGACTTGAAGGGAAATGGGGCATGAACCGGTTGATGAGTTGTGGAGATAATGTTGGTCCATTTTTCGATATGCTTAGATTAGAAAGGCCCACCAGCTCCTCATCACCGTGCTCCATCCCGCTAGTAAAATTGTCTCCTATACTTAAACTCCCAAAACTGTCCATATGATACTCTTCGGAAAACCCTATATAATGCTATAATACAACTACTCAATAAACAAGTATTGCCATAAATGAGCGACTATCTGATGCGTATATGCTATCTCTTGAATGAAATCGAGGTTGGTTTTACTTTTGTATTTCCAATTGTCTTCGTGGATTTCCGGCCATTTTGTCTAATATTTTTTTCTCTTTAAATTTGGTTTTTGCCAATCAAGCGTCGCGAAGTTTAACAAGAATTATTTAATTTCTACTATTAACGTGTATCTATTTGTTTTCAGTTGAGCTGGCGTATAAGTTGAAGAAATCTCTGAATGTCATATCTTCTGTACTGAGAATTTTCTTGTCGCTGGCATCAAAAGGAACAATTTTACTTTTCAAGAAACGATCCTGACTACCACCAATTTCAGTCTCGACATATAATGGTTGGGTAAATCTATGTAAATCATTTAAAAGCCTGGAACAGAACTCCTGACCTTCCTTTTGAAAAAGCTTCCCAGCTCTTAGGACAATGTACGACCCGCCGTCAATACACAAAGTCGCGTTGCCGTCTTGAAGTATCCGGGTTCTTGCCAGTGGAATATCCAAAACGACCCAGTCGTGGTTGACGTCATTATAACCCCAGATTAATGGTTTACACAGTGAAAGACAGGCGCTTCGACTAGAGTTGAGCACTTGATGAAGGAAGAGGTACCTTTCATCTGGTGAAGTGTTCCTGCTCGATAATATTGGCGATTTGTATAAATAATAGCACCATTCTATAATTTTGTCCTTGTCAATTCCCTGGACTTGCCTTGACAGTAAAGCTAATTGCTTGGTCAGCTCCTTGGCATGTTTCGATGAGTAATCGAAATTACAGGTGATTTCAGAAGCCATTTTTTTCATTGATAGCGCAATTATTTTTTGTATTTGACACGAATCGGTCTTTGGTTGCACTGGTAGCAGAAATGTTTCGATTTTTGTGTATGTTTGCTCGTTGTTCACAAACGTAGTTTGGAACTGTACAGGATTTTTTGTAGAACGGTTGCCATTCAGGTACTCCAGTGGGATTTCTACCGGTAGAGAAAGGTTTTTCGGGTTCAAAATATAATCAGGAATCTCATACGCAAGAGAAGTGTTCCTGGTGGTTATTATTTTCATCTTACAGTTGTAAATGGCATTTTCATTTCGCAAACGCAAGTATTTCTGGAAACATTGACCAAATCTTTCGTCGTTGAAGGAATCAAACTGAGAAACTGCCATTGATGACTTTATCAATGGACCCATTTCCAGTAAACCAATTTGATCCAACGAGCTTATGAAAAATTCATGGTTTAATTTTTCCTGTTTAAATTCCTTTAACTTTTTATAAAACTTCCACGAACTTCTGGACAATTTCAAATTCGGATTTTCAGAATCAAAATGATGGTTTTGTCTCATATGTTCCCTACCGTCCCTTGATACGACCTTCCCAGCGCCTTTGGTACATGGACCATTAAGAAATGACACTATATGGCAACAAGTTGACGAAGCGCATTGAGACGCCAATATGGAGGCAATGAATAATGCTAATCCGGTACAGCGTTTGTCCCTTTTGGATTTACTCCTTCCCTCCCTTGCAGTCTTGGGAATTTCCTGCAATTGCTTTTTCAAAGAGTCCCAAGCAAACCAGTACGATGTTTGGTGAGTTGCTCTTAATTTTTTTTCGAAATAACTGACATTCAATTTATCGAGATTATAGTGGGTCATGAAGTCATCAATTGAAAAAACTGCGTCACGTTTCTGATCCGCAATGTTGTGCACGGTGACATGGCCTGAGCCCTGGATAGTGATGAGCGATGTCAGCTCGCTGTGCTTGGAATTGGCGGCGTCGCACAGCGTGGCAATCAAATGGTCCAGCTCATGGGGGCCGCAAACGGCGTCTATAACTAGAACGGTTCTTCTTTCAAACGTACCTTTTCTCACAGAAGTCAAAGTGTAGGCATCAGACGACAACAACGGTGGCCTACCCGTTGGGTTGGGGCGGCTGCAGAATAGACATGACCAGAGGTTCTGCTCCGGCAGTGGGCAATCCATCGAATAAAAGGCACCGCATCCAGCGCACTTTAGATTTAGGTCGAAAGGCTGGGTTAAATCGTGGTGAGAGAAGGGTTCATAAAGCAAATCGATTGGAGAGCTCATGGACGCTACCCTTGTTGCTGGGCCGGAGCGATTGTACATGTATATGTGATGGGCACTTTTTCTTTTTTTTTCGCAGCGATTCCAAAACAATAGCGATTGAAGAAAAATAAAAGCTTGGTTTCTTACAACGAGAGAGAAAGAGGAACGAATACTGGGAGTTGGCAGGGCAAAGTGCAAGCAATGGCCGATTTCTTGCTGAGACCGATCAAGCAACGCCACAGCATTGACGGCAAATACGTGACGATAGACGCTGCGGGCGGATCAGTGTCCAAGATCGAGCCCATCGCAGATTTTGTCATCAAGACAAAACTGGTATCCAGCAATGGCCCGGAAGAGTTGCAGAACGGCAAGAAGGTGTTCATCAACGTGTGCCATTCCGGGCTGGTGCCCAAACCGGAGACGGAGTTCGATGCGAGGATAGTGTTCCCGCTCATAATCCAGAACGAGTGGGAGATCCCCATCATCACATCGTGCTACCGGACGGACCGCGACAAGAAGGGACAAGAGTGCTATGTGTGGGACTGCTGCATAAACAGCGACTGCTCGCGCTGGATACGTGAGGACGTCCAGCTGCGGGAGATCCTGGTGGAGTGGTGCCTGGAGTCGTGCGAGATCCGCGACTCCGTGATGCTTTGCAGGGACCACATAGCGTTCCCCAAGATGAGACAGAAGGGCGTGGAGATCCCTGCGCTGGAGATACTGAACGACGAGCTGCAGAACGATTACAAGACGGAGATGCACAGGATCATCGAGGAAGAGGCCAGCAACCCGATGAGCGTCCTGCGCGGCAACACTAGGGTCGACAACGACGACAACGACGACGGGACGCTACCGCCGCTGTTCCCAGTGGCAAGGACCTCGGGAGGCCGCATAGAGGAGATCGACGCGATCGAGATCGCCCAGCGGAGGAGCAAGAAGGCTGCGGCAGTGCAGCAACAGGACGAGCCGGAGTACGAGGTGAAGATGAAGAGGTACGACAGTGGGGAGTACAAGCTGCGGATTCTCGTCGAGAACAAAGCCGGAAACTCGCTGCCGGGCCAGTTTGCTCCGCTGTACAAGCCGGCGGAGAACGAGCTGTACGTCAACGACAAGCTGAGCATACCGTTGCCGCACGGCGTGGTCGGGAACGCGGCAGACATCAAGATTTTCCACGTGTCCAAAGAGCGCAGACTGTACATATACGTTTGAGCCATGGCGTGTGTGTTCTTTTTTATTCTTGTAGAAAACGGATACATAATAATACTAATTAAAAAAAAAAAAAAAAAAAAAAAAAAAAAAAGCGAGATATATACATGTATAACGCAAGTATGATTTTCATTCCGGAGTCTTCAAAACTGCGGCGGGAAGGCAATGTTTTCCCTGTGGGCGACGAACTCGCTGACGCTGTAGCCCAGGACGTCGTGGATCTTCTCGCCGGGCAGGCCCTTGATCTTGGCGAGCTCCAGGCTCGTGTAGTTGGAGCGGACCCTGCCGACAGACTGAACCGGGTGCGAGGCGTCCAGGTCGCCGTTAGACAGTCGTCTGCCGATCTCGAGGTTGACGCACTCAAGCTCGTGGAAGTTGTCGCGCACGGCGATGACAGCGGCCGGGGCCAAGCTGGTCTTGTCCTTGCACAACAGCCGGTCGTAGCTGTTCTCGTCGATGACTATGGCGCCCTTGGTGGTGAGCCCGTGCAGGATCCAGAACTCCCTATTCTTGAGTTTATGCTTAGTGTCGTTAGCCAGAAACTTGGTGTGCAGGGGAACGCCGTGGCGACGCAGGGCTGCAAGTTCAGCGTCCTGCAGCTCGCGGAACCGCTGCTGCGAGCCGTTGCCCGCAGCGCGGGACGGACGGAAGTGATGCTGGATGTAGTCGACGATGGTCAGGACGTACTCTGGGCGGTCGCTGTTCATCACAATGGTCTCGATGCCGGCGTTGGAGGCGAGGTCGGCGGCTATGAGCTTGGTGCGCATGCCGCCTGTGCCGACCTCGGAGCCGGAGCCCGAGGAGGTATTGACGCCCGGCAGGCCCTCGGACAACTCCGGTACGAGCACTATGGGCCGTGCGTGCGGGTTAGTGCGCGGGTTGTCCGTGTACAAGCAGTCCACGTCCGTGAGCAGAAACAAAAAGTCCGCGCCCACGAGGGCGGCGGTGATGGCCGAGAGCGTGTCATTGTCGCCGAACTCGATCTCGCTGATGGACAGCGTGTCGTTCTCGTTGACAATGGGGATGACGCCCATAGCCAGCAGCTCGTTGATGGTGTTGCGCGCGTTGTTGTACTGGTTCCAGCGCAGGATGTCGTTGCGCGTGAGCAGGATCTGCGCGGTCTCTTCGCCGTACTGCGAAAACAGCATGTTCCAGCGCGCGATGAGACGGCCCTGGCCGACGGCGGCGATCGCCTGCACCTGGGAAAGCTGCTTGGGCTTGTGCGGGATGTTGAGCGCGTCCAGACCGACCGCGATGCCGCCACTGGACACGATGATCACTTTGTGGCCCATGCGTTTGAGGTTCGTCACCGTCTCGACAATCAACGTCATGGTGGACAGCTTGGGCTCCTTCGTGCTCTCGTCCACGAGCGACGAGCTGCCCAGCTTGAGAACGATGGTGTACGCTTTAGTCATTGCTTCTCCGGTGCTGTTTTGACGGGATGGAAATACAAATAGAATTAGATATAAATATATTCATATGGACAATGCACAACACACACAATATTACGCACGAATATGTATATGTGTTTATATATAAATGTGTGTGCGCGCGTGTGTGTGTATAGTATATACGAGTACAGGAAAGGAGAATTTTTTTCTCAATGCAATGCATGCCCATTCGGTGCCGTATGCGCACGTGTGGTGTTTGCCGGCAGCTAAGTAGCAATGGGCGAACCCTTAAATTTCTGTCACCAATGGCCAGACTGGGGCTCGCCCTCTCCCCCCCCCACACCCCCGCATCTCCCCTATACGTCATTCGCGCGTGCCGAGCTCACGATGTGTGGGTCTCGGCGTTGCGCTTGCGAGCCGCAGCAAGGATCCGGCGCTTGTCACCATGGAACACCGCGTAGCCCTGGCACACGCTCATCATCACCAGAGCACTAGTGATTCCCAGCCACAGGCCACCAACGCCCAGGTGGTAGGCGAACGCTAGCACGTACGCCATGGGCACACCAAGGCAGTAGAAGGCCACCAGGTTGATGTAGCCGCCGATCTTCTGTCTGCCCTGACCACGCAAGCAGCCGGCCGTCGACGCGTTGAACGCGTCGAACAGCTGCATGAAGGCCAGCAGCGGTAGGGTCTCCACGACCATCTGCACGACGCCGTTCTCCGTGGAGAACATCTCCGCGATTTGCTGCTTGTACCGGCAGATCACGAACATGTTTAGCGACGAGCACACAAAGGATAGTAGCAATGACACGCGGCACGTGATCATGCAGCTGTCGTAGAGCGAAGCACCAATAAAGTTGGCCACTCGGGTGCTTGTGGACACAGAGATGGAGAAGGGCACTTGGTAGGCCAGCGACGCGACTGTGGCCACGATCGACTGGGCACCCAACGCGTCCGTGCCCAAGTGGGAGGCGAAAATGGTGAGCACTTCGAAGCCGAGGAACTCTGCCTCCACCATCACCACACCGGGGATGGCCAGGTTGATCATCTTGCGCCAGTTCTTGAATGCTTGGTCCCGAGGGATGATACCGTTCCAGCACTTGAGCGGTCTCTCCTTGTGTTTGGTGGTGATTGCGTAGATTAGCAGCCCGAGCGTCATCAGCCAGTAGTTGATGACCACGGACAGTGGCGCGCCCAGGTAGCCGATACCGATCTTGTCGTTCCACACCAGCAAGTAGTTCATCACCGCGTTCAAGGGCGCGCACACGAACAGCACGATCGTGGACGCATGGAAGATGCCCTGGCATTGCAGAAACCTCTTACCACACTCGAACAGGATGAAACCGGGTACGCCGAACGCGGTCACGCGCAGGTATTTGGCTGCCAGTGTGCACAGCTCTCTCTCGGGAATCATCAGCGCCAGGATCCTCTCGGACCAGACAAACCACACGTACATCATGGGCAAGAACGCCAGGATGGTGATCACGGCACATCTCTGCACCAGCACACCCACCAGGTGGTAGTTCTTGGCACCGTACGCCTGCGCGCACAGTGTGTCCAGACACGTGCACAGACCCTGGATCGCGGCCAGGCCTGTTATGTTTGCAGTCATGGACCCCAACGTCACACCGCCCAGCTCCTTGGTGCCCAGGTGGGACACGGAGAAAATGGATGCTAGCGATAGCGAGTTTTGTAGGATGAATGTGAAGATGAGCGGCAACGCGTTCATCGTGATCACCTGTGTCTCCCGCTTGAAAGTGGAGTTGATTGGTTGGCCGCTCTCGATGGCGTTGTCCCATGCATGTTCGATCTCTGTGGGTCTGTCTGCGCCATCCGGTCCTTGGCCGCGACCATGATCGCGACTTTCGATGTCTCCTCCGATGTTACCGTCGCGCAAAAGCAGCTTGTTGTCTATCAGCAAGTCCCGTTCTTGGTCCAGCAACTGCTTGCGGTCGTTCGAACCGTACTCCTGTTGCAACGTCCGAGAGTTGTTGGCGTCCAGCAGCGAATGGTACTCGCCCTCCCTCTCCGGTTGGGTCCCATCTCCGCGGTGGATGAGTCTCTCTTCATCGGCCTCCTCCTCGTCCTCGTCCTCCTCGTCTTCAATCAGATTCTCATCTGACTCCTGGGGGATGTAGTCGGCAGGCGTGAATAGCCCTGCCTTCCCGACACTCGTGGAGTAGATGATGGATGACCTTCTGTCGTTTGTGGTATGACTAAATTGCTTAGACATTTTCCTTCCTTCTTCTTCTTCTTCTTCTTCTTCTTCGCCGCTAACTCAGACTCTTTACGATTGTATTAAGTACTGTTTAAGCCGGTCGATCTTCACTTGTCGTACCTCTTCTCTTTGTCAGGGCTCTTCTCTAGTTTGCCGTTATCTGAAAGTTTTTTTTTCCTTCTTACTTGCCGTAGTCTTCCACTAAATTTTTTTAATATTTTTCTTCTTTTTTTTTTTTTTTTTCGTATTTTTCCGGCTAAAGGGCTCACCCGAATGCATATGCATTTTCCAATAATAATATGTCAAAAAAAAAAATATGTAAATAAACACCATCTCGAGCAAGCACGCAAAAGACACAAGGTCAAAACTGTCTAAATCCGTCGTTGAAAAGCTCACCGATGTTCAGGTCGCATGCCTCGGGGAATAAGAAGCAATGGTCTAAGAGAACTTTGAACGGTAGCGCATCTGCCAATTCTGCACCGGGCCCCCACGCCTATAGGCAACAAACACTGTCTTCCTTCTTCACGGGCTCCAACAAAAAGACACCTGCTGTTTCGAAAAACTCTACAACAACAACAAGTACAACAACCGTGATTGACTTAGAAAATGGTGATGAAGGCAACCAAACTAAAGTCGCCTCGCCTCCCAGGCCGAGATTAGTACGGAATAACTCGTCCTCTTTATTTTCCCAGTCTCAAGATGCGTTTGAAGATGACGATCCTGAAGCAGAATTCAAAAAATTGGTCAATGTGCCCAGACTCAATAGCTATAAGAAGCCTAGCAGATCGTCGTCGATGACCAGCGCTCTGCATAAGACTGCCTCTGCATCTACTAAATATAGAACATACCATTACGATGAAGATGAAACCTTGCGAGAGGTTACCAGCGTGAAGTCCGGCTCTAGACAACTATCCTTCACCAGCACGATCAACATTGACGATTCCAGTGCCGGGGTTCCTGTTGATTTGGAAAGGCCCGCTAAGAGGTCGAAGCCTTCCCTGGAGTTTCAAGGATTAAGACTCACAGCACCAAAGAAAATAAAGCCGCTCCTAAGGAAGTCCGCATCAAGCCTGGAGTCGATGAACCACAAAAATGCACTTTCATCCCCCGTCGTGCTTACGAAGGAGCAAGAAATGGTCGTAAGTCTAATCATCAAAAAAAGGACAAACGTCTTTTATACAGGTAGTGCCGGTACAGGTAAGTCCGTCATCCTGCAAACTATCATAAGACAATTAAGCTCTCTGTACGGCAAAGAATCGATTGCGATAACCGCCTCGACGGGGCTGGCCGCCGTGACCATTGGGGGCTCCACACTGCATAAGTGGTCCGGTATAGGCATTGGCAACAAGACTATTGACCAGTTGGTGAAAAGAATACAAACACAGAAGGATTTGTTGGCTGCATGGAGGTACACAAAGGTTTTGATCATTGACGAAATTTCCATGATCGATGGTAATTTACTAGATAAACTAGAGCAAATCGCCAGGAGAGTTCGTAAAAACGACGACCCTTTTGGTGGGATCCAATTGGTCTTGACAGGAGATTTCTTTCAACTACCACCCGTGGCGAAGAAGGATGAAAATAAAATTGTGAAATTTTGTTTTGAAAGTGATATGTGGAAACGATGTATTCAAAAGACCATCTTACTGACCAAAGTTTTCAGACAACAAGATAACGAATTGATTGATATTTTGAATGCCATAAGATTCGGGGAATTGGACGTTAACATGACGAGAACAATAAGAAGCCTAAATAGAGATATAGACTATCCTGACGGTATTGCCCCCACGGAGTTATATGCTACGAGGAGAGAAGTGGAATCTTCCAACGTGAGGAAATTACAATCTTTGCCCGGTGACTTGTACGAATTTAAAGCTGTTGATAACGCACCGGAAAGATACCAAACACTGTTGGACTCCTCCTTGATGGTGGATAAAGTTGTTGTATTGAAGGAGGACGCTCAAGTCATGATGTTGAAAAACCGGCCCGATGTGGATTTAGTCAATGGGTCTTTGGGGAAAGTCTTGTTTTTTGTTACAGAATCGTTGGTGGTCAAGATGAAAGAAATCTATAAAATTGTAGATGATGATGTTGTCAGTGATATGCGGCTCGTGAGCCGGGTCGTCGGTAATCCTGTCTTAAAAGAATCAAAAGAATTCCGTCAAGATATCAACGCCAGGCCGTTAGCCAGATTGGAACGTTTGAAAATTCTGATAAACCATGCAGTCAAGATTTCTCCCCACAAGGAAAAATTTCCCTATGTTCGCTGGACAATAGGCAAAAACAGGTACATTCATGAGCTTATGGTCCCAGAGCGTTTCCCCATTGATATACCAAGAGAAAATGTCGGGTTAGAAAGAACCCAGATTCCCCTAATGCTGTGCTGGGCATTATCCATTCACAAGGCGCAAGGTCAAACCATCCGAAGATTGAAAGTCGACTTGAGAAGGATCTTTGAAGCCGGTCAAGTTTACGTGGCGTTGTCAAGAGCAGTCACCATGGATAGCTTACAAGTACTGAACTTTGACCCAGGTAAGATTCGCACTAATGGCAAAGTGAAAGATTTCTACAAGCATCTGGAAACTTTGAAGTGATTTGCGGGAGCCAATTGCAGATGGACAACCCAACCCATACGTAGTTTCTTTTTTTATATTTCTGTTTTATCTTCTACATAACTTCTGAAAGGTACGTCTGGCTGTTTAAGCCAATGGATTCATGAAACATCCATTTGGTGAGACATCTCTTAACTAAGCCTACGTATGCGGCGATTTTTACCTTTTTTTTGTTTTTTTCAAACTACGAAATGTAGGCTAGACTGAGACTGGATGATGGTAACTCTCAATGTTAAAAATAGAAATTGGAAAAGGAGATCCAGCCAAGAAAAAGCCAAATAAATAGTGAAGAAAGTGAGATTCGACACAAGCAATTAAGTTTGATCGAAGACCCGGTGTGGAATATACATATATATTAAAGATATTGCGTGTTCAGGTTTCAAATTTAAACACTCCCGATATTTTCTTGCTAAGGTTGTCGAAATCGTAAAGAGGTTAAAGGGCGCATATAACAATTTTGGGAGATGACTGACAAGATAGAGAGACATACTTTCAAAGTTTTCAACCAGGACTTTAGTGTAGATAAGAGGTTTCAGCTCATCAAAGAAATAGGACATGGGGCTTATGGTATAGTGTGTTCAGCACGGTTTGCAGAAGCTGCTGAAGATACCACGGTGGCCATAAAGAAAGTGACGAATGTGTTTTCAAAAACTTTACTGTGTAAGAGATCATTACGTGAACTAAAACTATTGAGGCATTTTAGAGGCCATAAGAACATAACATGTCTTTACGACATGGATATTGTTTTTTACTCAGACGGCACTATCAATGGTCTTTACCTTTATGAAGAACTTATGGAGTGTGACATGCACCAAATCATCAAATCTGGCCAGCCTTTGACAGATGCCCACTACCAAAGTTTCACATACCAAATACTGTGTGGTTTGAAATATATTCATTCCGCAGATGTCCTGCACCGTGATTTGAAGCCCGGTAACTTACTTGTTAACGCCGATTGTCAATTGAAAATCTGTGATTTTGGATTAGCAAGAGGGTACTCTGAAAATCCGGTGGAGAACAGTCAATTTCTTACGGAGTACGTAGCCACCAGATGGTATAGAGCTCCAGAAATCATGTTGAGTTATCAAGGTTATACTAAGGCAATTGACGTATGGTCAGCAGGTTGTATTTTAGCAGAGTTCCTTGGTGGAAAGCCCGTCTTCAAGGGGAAAGATTACGTTAACCAATTGAACCAAATATTACAAGTCTTGGGAACACCTCCAGATGAGACTTTGAGGAGAATTGGTTCTAAAAATGTTCAAGATTACATTCACCAATTAGGATTTATTCCAAAAGTACCTTTCATTAACTTATACCCAAATGCTAATTCACAAGCATTGGATCTTTTAGAGAAAATGCTCGCGTTTGATCCTCAAAAGAGAATGACCGTTGATGAGGCCCTAGAACACCCTTACTTGTCTATATGGCACGATCCAGCGGACGAACCTGTTTGTAGTGAAAAATTTGAGTTTAGTTTTGAATCCGTTAACGATATGGAGGACTTAAAACAAATGGTTATACAAGAAGTGCAAGATTTCAGACAGTTTGTGAGACAACCATTATTAGAAGAGCAAAAGCAACAACAGCAACAACAGCAACAACAGCGAATCCCAGAAACAAATAATGGAAACATGGAAATGGCTGAAGAAGGATACTCGAAACAAATGGCTGCACCTTCAAATTCTGTTCCACCACAGCAAGAGTCATTTGGTATCCACTCCCAAAACTTGCCAGGGCATGATACAGATTTCCCTCCTCGACCTCATGAAAATATGATGGAGATTAGGTCTGCTCCTGGGGCCACTCCTGAAATCCCTTCTCAAGATGATAATGATACATTTCTAGATCTTGAAAGAGAACTGGAATTTGGTTTAGATAGAAAGTATTTCTAAAATGCAAAGGAAACAAAATAAATAAATCTATGCAATGACTATGTAGATGAACTCATAGATGTATACACGCGCGTACGCATATATACAGGCTCTTGTAATTGTAGTTCATATGTGATGGAATCATTTAAATCGCCCACGCATCCTACATTTTCCGCGGAATCTTGTTATCTTTAATCTTTTTTTTTTTTGCCATTTCATGCTTAGTCATAAGTAAATTGCATTCACTTAAAAGCTGCTCTAAGAAAACTCGATATTAGCCTTCCCTTCATATGTTACAAATATGAGAAAGGTAGAACCACAAGCCTAAAACATGAGTTTAACAGTGCCTTTTAAGCAAGTCGATGTATTCACTGAAGTTCCGTTTAAAGGAAACCCAGTTGCGGTGATAAACTTCTTGGATACCGACGAAAGTGAAGTCACTCAAGAGCAATTACAAGCAATTGCCAATTGGACAAACCTGTCAGAAACGACCTTTCTATTTAAGCCATCTGATGAAAGGTACGACTACAAATTAAGAATCTTCACCCCACAAATTGAATTGCCGTTTGCGGGCCATCCAACTATTGGTTCTTGTAATGCTTTCCTTGAGTTTACAAAAAATACCACTGCAACTTCGCTCGTCCAAGAATGCAAAGCTGGAGCTATCTCATTAACAATCAATGAGGGACTGATTAGCTTTAAAGCCGCGTTATTCGACTTCGAAGGTATATCCGATGAAGTCATTACTGGTTACGAACAATCACTTGGCTTAAAATTCATTGCGGCTCCAGCACTGTTGCGCACTGGACCAAACTGGGTTGTAGCCCTAGTAAATGACGCAGAAACCTGTTTCAATGCCAATCCGAACTTCGCTATGATCACAGAGCAATCAAAACAGAATGAACATAGTGGGGTTATTTTGGCGGGCCCTAAAAAGAATGCAACAGTTAGAAACTCATATGAAATAAGGGCGTTTTGTCCGGTGGACACGATCGATGAAGACCCTGTTTGCGGAAGTGGTTCGGTGGCACTTGCGAGATATTTACAAGAGCTCTACAAGTTCGAAGAAACCACGAAGATTACCATTTCTCAAGGTGGAAGATTGGGAAGGGATGGCCATATTGAAGCTACCATTATGAAAGAAGCTGACGGCAACACTTCGTACCATGTAGCGGGCCATGCGATCACTGTTGTCAATGGCAAAATTACACTATGAAATGTTGACTACATAACTCTTTTGAGGATGTTATATAATATTCTTTTTAATGTATAAATAATCTCCGGATTTTTTTCCTTACAACAATGCCGAGCGCGCAATGCAAAGGTTAACAGACAGGGGTTACTATCACTTCTCTTATCAATAAACGCTTTTATTCTAGCATGGACCACCAGTGTTGATATCAGTGCTATATACGATTCGTATTTTTACAGTATAAATTAAATTTGACTTAGCTATGGAGGGCGGTGAAGAAGAAGTAGAGCGCATTCCCGATGAGTTGTTCAGTTCAAAAAGAAAGCAATTGTTAGATAGACTCATAAGAGTCGGAATAATTCTCGTGTTCCTGATATGGGGTACAGTTTTATTGCTAAAAAGTATACCGTATCATTCGAGCACGCCAGGTTATCACGAACCCAACCCTGACTACACAAAGGATGGGAAATTAAAAGTATCATTTGCTAACGTTAGGAACAATACATTCCAACCCAAATACCATGAACTGCAGTGGATTAATGCCATTGGAACGGAAGAGAGTGACTTGGGTCTCTATGTTACTTTTATAAACGATAGTTATGTGGTTAAATCTGTTTACGAAGATTCATATCATAACGTTCTTTTGAAGGGGAAAACCTTTATCCACAATGGCCAAAACCTCACTGTCCAGTCAATGACAGCATCTCCGGACCTTAAACAACTGTTAATCAGGACAAACAGTGTCCAAAATTGGAGGCACTCCACTTTCGGTTCTTATTTTGTCTACAATGAAGAAAGTTCTTCATTTGACTTGATTGGAAACGATGTAGCCTTGGCCATATGGTCCCCTAATTCTAAAGATATCGCGTATGTGCAAGATAACAATATATACATTTATTCTACGGCATTGAAAAAAACTATAAGGGCTGTGACTGATGACGGAAGTTCCTTCCTCTTTAACGGTAAGCCAGATTGGGTCTACGAGGAAGAAGTCTTTGAGGACGACAAAGCTTTGTGGTGGTCACCAACTGGTGATTACCTGGCGTTTTTAAAGATCGATGAATCAGAAGTTGGCGAGTTCATTATTCCCTATTATGTCCAAAATGATAAAGATGTGTATCCAGAAATGCGTAGCATTAAGTATCCAAAGAGTGGTACACCGAATCCTCACGCTGAGCTGTGGGTCTACAGTATGAAAGATGAATCGTCGTACCATCCTAGGGTTAACGGAGATGGAAAGCATTCAAGTATATTGATTACTGAACTCACATGGGTCGGAGATGGTGACGTTTTGGTTAAGACCACTGATCGTTCCTCGGATATGCTAACGGTATTTTTGGTAGACACGAATGCAAAATCCTCACACGTTGTGAGAAATGAAAGTGCCCATGGGGGGTGGTGGGAGATTACCCATAGTACTCTCTTTATTCCAGCAAATGAAACGCTTGGTAGACCTCATAATGGTTATGTCGATATTCTACCAATAAATGGTTATAATCACTTAGCCTACTTTGAAAATAGTAATAGCTCGCATTATAAAGTACTGACAAGTGGAGAATGGGAGGTAGTTAATGGACCACTTGCCTTTGATTCAAAAATTAATCGTCTCTATTTTATTTCCACGCAAAAGCACTCAACCGAGCGCCACCTTCACTATAGAGATTTCCAGGCGCCAAACCGGATGCTTCCGGTTAGTGATATTTTCAAAGAAGGTGTATTCGATATATCCTTTTCTTCAGGTAGGAGATTTGGTTTACTCACCTATAAGGGACCCGATGTTCCATACCAAAAAATCATTGATTTTCATTCACACAATACAGACGTACAAACTGAAGGTAATATTTTAGGCAAAACGTTATACTATTTGGAGAGGAACGAAGAAATCAGCAAAAATTTAGCAGATTATTCGATTCCCATAAAATCATTCCAGGAGTTGAATTTGGGTAAGGATGAATCGGGAGCGGACATATTGGTGAATTCGTACGAAATCCTTCCAAATGATTTTGATAAAACGTTAAGGGATTATTATCCTGTTTTTTTCTTTGCATATGGTGGCCCAAATTCTCAGCAAGTCATCAAGACATTTTCTGTAGGCTTCAATGAGATCGTTGCTTCACAATTAAACGCAATTGTGGTGGTTGTCGATGGACGTGGTACTGGTTTCAAGGGCCAAAGCTTTAGATCACTTGTCCGCGATAAGCTTGGCGATTACGAGGCCCGTGACCAAATATCCGCAGCTTCCTTGTATGGTTCCCTGAGTTTTGTTGACTCGCAAAAGATTTCCTTATTTGGTTGGTCGTATGGGGGATATTTGACTCTAAAGACCTTGGAAAAGGACGCGGGAGAACATTTTAAGTACGGGATGTCTGTTGCACCTGTAACCGACTGGAGATTCTACGATTCTGTCTATACCGAAAGATATATGCACACTCCTCAAGAAAACTTTGACGGGTACGTGGAATCAAGTGTTCACAATGTCACTGCTTTGGCCCAAGCAAACAGGTTCTTATTGATGCACGGTACAGGAGATGATAATGTTCACTTCCAAAACTCTCTGAAGTTTCTAGACCTTTTGAACTTGAACGGTGTCGAAAACTACGATGTTCATGTCTTCCCTGATTCTGACCACAGTATAAGATATCACAACGCGAATGTGATCGTTTTCGACAAGCTACTCGCTTGGGCAAAGCATGCCTTCAACGGGGAGTTTACCAAGTAAATCAAACATTGGCCGCTGATATTATAAAGACTTTTATAAACATAATTATGTCTACATACTTTGTATAACTCATATCAGGTCCGGTAGAGCTTACTCCGTATAACGCGATGTGTCCCACGGTGGCAAAAGGCGAGTGCGAAATTTGGTAAAGAAGGGTATAAGCAATTAAGCAATCTTGTTAGATCTGCAATTCTTCATCATATATATTCGACCATTGATACCATTTTGAGATCAGTGAAAGATAGAAAAACAATCTCAAAGAAATGGTGGACGAAAGTGATAAGAAACAACAGACTATTGATGAACAACCGCAGATAAATGCCGAAAAGCAAACTTCCAGCAAGAAGGATAAAAAGAAGGAGGAAGAGGAGCAGCTATCTGAAGAAGATGCGAAGCTTAAAGCAGATTTGGAGCTACTTGTCGAGAGACTGAAAGAGGACGACACATCTTTGTATGATGCGTCCTTGAATGCCCTAAAGGAATCCATCAAAAACTCTACAAGTTCTATGACCGCGGTTCCCAAACCTTTAAAATTTCTTCGTCCCACATACCCAGACTTATGTGCTATTTACGATAAATGGACGGATTCGAGTTTGAAGTCTTCTTTAGCAGATGTCTTGTCCATCCTAGCCATGACATACTCTGAAGATGGTAAGGATGATTCTTTGAGATATAGATTGCTTTCTAACGTGTCTGATTTCGAAAGCTGGGGTCATGAATATATCCGTCATTTGGCTTTAGAGATTGGTGAAGTATACAATGATCAAGTGGAAAAGGATGCTGAAGATGAGACATCCTCCGAGGAATCTAAAAGCGAGGAATCTTTGACCAAAGCTGGATTCGATTTCTCCAAGGAAGATATCTTACGTCTATGTTTAGATATCGTCCCGTATTTTTTGAAACACAACGGTGAAGAAGATGCTGTAGACTTACTCTTAGAAATTGAATCTATCGATAAACTACCCCAATTCGTAGATGAAAACACTTTCCAAAGAGTTTGTCAATACATGGTCGCATGTGTTCCGCTTTTGCCCCCTCCTGAAGACGTTGCATTTTTGAAAACCGCATATTCCATTTATCTGTCTCAAAACGAACTAACAGATGCAGTTGCCTTGGCAGTTAGATTAGGAGAAGAAGATATGATCAGATCCGTTTTTGATGCTACTAGTGATCCAGTAATGCATAAACAATTAGCGTACATTTTAGCTGCACAAAAGACGTCATTCGAATACGAGGGTGTGCAGGATATAATTGGTAATGGTAAGTTGTCAGAACACTTTTTATATCTCGCTAAAGAATTGAATTTAACTGTTCCAAAGGTTCCAGAAGACATCTATAAAAGTCATTTGGATAACTCTAAATCCGTATTTTCAAGTGCTGGCCTAGATTCTGCCCAACAGAACTTGGCTTCGTCATTCGTCAATGGGTTCCTAAACTTAGGATATTGTAACGATAAGCTGATTGTAGATAATGATAACTGGGTTTATAAAACTAAAGGTGATGGTATGACTTCTGCAGTGGCAAGTATTGGATCTATATACCAGTGGAACTTGGATGGTTTACAACAATTAGATAAATACTTATACGTTGACGAACCAGAAGTTAAAGCGGGTGCATTATTAGGTATTGGTATTTCCGCTTCAGGTGTGCATGATGGTGAAGTTGAACCAGCTTTGCTGCTTTTGCAAGATTATGTTACTAATCCAGACGTTAAAATCAGTTCCGCGGCTATTCTTGGTCTAGGCATTGCATTCGCCGGTAGTAAGAATGATGAAGTGTTGGGATTATTGTTACCAATCGCTGCATCCACCGATTCGCCTATTGAAACTGCAGCTATGGCTTCATTAGCTCTATCTCATGTTTTTGTTGGTACTTGTAATGGTGATATCACAACTTCTATTATGGACAACTTTTTAGAGCGTACGCCTATCGAACTGAAGACTGACTGGGTCAGATTCCTGGCGCTTGCATTGGGTATCCTTTACATGGGACAAGGTGAACAAGTAGATGATGTTTTAGAAACTATTAGTGCTATCGAACATCCAATGACTTCAGCTATTGAAGTTTTGGTTGGTTCATGCGCTTATACCGGCACAGGTGATGTTTTGCTAATTCAAGACTTGTTGCATCGTTTAACTCCCAAGAACGTAAAGGATGAAGAAGATGCTGATGAAGAAGAAGATACTGAAGGACAAACTAACAGTATAAGTGATTTCTTGGGTGAGCAATTGAATGAAGCTGCTAAGAATGAAGAAGTTGAAAGTGAAGTCGACGAAATGGACGTTGATGCTGAAGGAGAAGAAATCGAAATCAAGACTGAAGTCACAGAAAAGAAGTCTGACGAAACTTTGGAAAGTGAAGAGAAAAAAGTTGAAGACGGAGAAAAGGGAAAGTCTACCGACAAAGACACCTCTACAGATGAAAAAAATGAAGACGAGGAAGAAGAAAAGGAAGCAGGTGTAGTCGATGAGCTTGCTTATGCTGTTTTGGGTATTGCTTTGATTGCCCTTGGTGAAGATATTGGTAAAGAAATGTCTTTGCGTCATTTTGGTCATTTAATGCATTACGGTAATGAACACATCCGTCGTATGGTACCTTTGGCAATGGGTCTTGTTTCTGTATCTGATCCACAAATGAAGGTTTTCGACACCTTAACACGTTTCTCACATGATGCTGATTTAGATGTTTCAATGAATTCTATTTTTGCCATGGGTCTATGTGGTGCTGGTACTAACAACGCAAGATTAGCCCAACTGTTGAGACAGTTAGCAAGTTATTACTCACGTGAACAAGATGCTTTATTCATCACAAGATTAGCACAAGGGCTATTGCATTTAGGAAAAGGTACTATGACATTGGACGTGTTTAATGACGCTCACGTTTTGAATAAAGTCACATTAGCATCAATCTTAACCACTGCAGTTGGGTTAGTATCGCCAAGTTTTATGTTGAAGCATCATCAATTGTTCTACATGTTGAATGCCGGTATAAGGCCAAAATTCATTTTAGCATTAAATGATGAAGGAGAGCCAATAAAGGTCAATGTACGTGTTGGACAAGCAGTGGAGACTGTTGGACAAGCAGGTAGACCAAAAAAGATCACTGGTTGGATTACACAATCTACACCAGTCTTATTAAATCATGGTGAAAGAGCAGAACTAGAGACTGATGAATACATCAGTTATACTCGTCATATTGAAGGTGTGGTGATTCTAAAGAAGAACCCTGATTATCGTGAAGAGGAGTAAACCGGAATAGCTACGAGAGAACACAAACTAAAATAGTAAAAAAAAAAAATACAAAATCATTTTAACATATAAATATGTATATATATATAGTTGTACATTTTTTCTTCTTTTACCTAGTATAATATGATTTTTCAATAGTATAAGAAAACGTGTGTACATATATGTGTGAACACATACACATATACATGCTTCTTGTTGAAAATCATTTTATATCTACTTGGTAAATGTGGTTGTGCTTATCTAGGACTCGTTTGAAAACGAAAAAGAAAAGCTCAATTGAGTGCTTAATGAAATTCGGAAGCTTTACCAGCCATCAATAAACCAACAATCAAACCTAATAAACCTAGAATGGACCCGAAAATTTCAATGACCAAGATCTTGACAAACAATGCAGAATCAGCAGCATCGGAAATGGCAGCAGTGGCACCAGTGATACCCACAGCGATACCACAAATTAAATTAGAAGCACCGACAGTGATACCTGCCCAGAAAAGCGAGTAACCAGTGTACAAGTTAGATTTCGAGTACATGGTTTCCGCAGTAGCCACGGTCAATTTCGAAGAAAAGACAATGGCAATAATCAGCCCATAAATAGCAACCACTTCACAGAAAATAATGGAAATCAAATTCTTGGTGGTGATTCTTGGAGCACGCACACCGGCCCCAATCATGGAGGAACCAGTGATGAAGATCCCCCATGCTGCACCAACGACACTTAGGCCTACACAAAGGGCAATACCAAGATTAGCCCACATATAAGGGGATGTCCTTAATAAGAACTTCCCAAAATTGATGTCGGATCCGTGTCCAGTGAAAAGTTTGTACAAAGCGTACACTGTTACTATTATTAGCACCAAGTAGTATAGGAAGTGGGTGAAGGAAAACTTCCCCAATGACATATCATCATCCTTAGATTCCTTGCTCATTATCTTATGCGCTCTAATTCCTGTATCTTATTCGCCTTCCGGTGAGAAAAAACACTTATGGAGTCTACGTTGAATGGTACTAGTGACTAAATCAATCAACTGGCTTTACGTGGACTCTCTAGAACTGAACGAAAACAACTTCGTTCCTGTATCTATCTTCTTAATGGTTGTGAAATTTCGTCTTTTCACTTGTTTTTTGTTTTCGAAATAGATAGGGCGGACGGGTAACTGCGAATGACTCAGGATAATAACCGTTAACGGTCAAACTTAGTATATATTGGGTCTACATAAGTATCTAATGCAGTATACTAAAGGGCTTTTCATTGCTGCTCAACACTAGCACCGTCGTAAGCGGGCTCCAATAGCTTCCAAGTGCACTCGACACCATTCTTGACGAACCTATTGATGATTTCTTGCGAGATATCCTCGAAGTTCTCAGTAGCCAAGGCCAAGATGGTTGGGCCTGCACCTGACAAGCAGATACCTAAAAGACCTGGGTAGGTGGAGGGGGTCACGCAGGACAGGATCTCTGTGAGTCCTGGGATTAGTGTCTTTCTATAAGGCTGGTGGACGCGGTCTTGCATGGCAGGGTAGATCAAGTCGGCATTAGGTGGGTCCATGGTCAAAGCAGTGGTCAATACGGCCAGTCTTTGCAGGTTGAAGACCAAATCTTGCGTTGGGTAGGCCTTTGGAAGAATGCCTCTGGAATCAGCGGTAGACAGCTCGAATTGTGGGATGATGGCAATACATTTGATGGCAGGGTTCCATTGGTATTTGACGTGTCTCCCGATGTCGGTGGGGGGTAGTGGGGGGACTAGTCCAGTGTCCTCGCCGCCAGAGGGTTCTGGAAGCACCTCAGACAATGGGATTTCACGTCTCTCCACCTCTTGTGGAGTCAGGTCCCTTAGAAACGAGCCGCAGAACCCACCCATCATGGCAGCAGTGATGTTGTCTGGATGACGTTCAATCATCAAACAATAGTCCAACATACGTTGCTTGGAGAACCCCAACTGGGCGACTTCATTCCCTAAAATAACACCTGCTACAACGGCAGCACCAGAGGAACCTAAACCACGGCCTAGCGGGATTGGGTTAGACACATGGATTTTGGTCCCGGATGGGAAGTTTCTGACGTTGTTGCAACGCAACACGTATAGCGCAGTCCTGGTGATCAAATTAGCGTCTGAACGCAGTGGAACGGAGGAGTAACCTTCACTGTCTTCGGTGTAGGACAGCTTACAGTTGTTGGGGTCGTCGTTGGTCTCGTGAGCTAGGCTGGAGTCGATAGTAACTTCTAACTCCAAGAACAGAGAAAGACCGACACCAAGAACATCGTACCCGGGGCCGATATTGGCGGAAGAAGCTGGGACTTTGATCTTAAAAGTACGAACCATTTTTCGTATTGCGTCTTTCTAATATATGCTGACGCTATAACCGTCCACCATGCCAGAAGTGCAGTTGTTTTATCACATTGTCTTTTCGAGAAGATGACTCTTACATAAATTTTTCATCCGGCGTGCAGACGATATCGAGGAAGGATCGAGGTGAAAAAGGTCACACAGGTGGGCTACAAGAGAGGTGTGTCAGGGCTGGTGGGCAAAATCGAACAGAGTGCAGGTGCAGTTGATAAATAGAACGATGCTAAGGAATAGCATCAAGAGATTGTACTCTAATGTCGCTAGAACAGACAATTTTAAGCTTTCGTCACTGGCGAACGGGCTGAGAGTGGCTACATCCAATTCTCCGGGACACTTCAGTGCCTTAGGGCTCTATATCGATGCAGGGTCCCGTTTTGAAGGTAGGAATTTGAAAGGCTGTACCCATATCCTGGACAGACTTGCGTTCAGGTCGACCGAGCATATCGAGGGGAGGGCGATGGCTGAGACGCTTGAGTTACTGGGAGGGAATTACCAGTGTACGTCGTCTAGGGAAAATATGATGTATCAGGCCTCGGTGTTTAATCAGGATGCTGGTAAGATGCTCCAATTGATGTCCGAGACGGCGAGGTTCCCTAAGATTACTGAAGAGGAATTACAAGAACAGAAATTGTCAGCAGAATACGAAATTGATGAAGTTTGGATGAAACCTGAGCTGGTGTTGCCTGAGCTCTTACATACGGCAGCATACTCTGGGGAAACATTGGGGTCCCCCCTGATCTGTCCCAGAGAACTTATTTCTTCCATTTCCAAGTACTACTTAATGGATTACAGGAATAAGTTTTACACTCCGGAAAATACCGTTGCGGCATTTGTTGGAATTCCCCACGATAAAGCCTTGGAGCTTGCAGATAAGTATTTGGGTGACTGGCAATCTACTCACCCTCCAATCAGCAAGAAGGCTGCCCACTACACCGGTGGGGAAACTTGCATCCCACCAGCACCCGTTTTTGGGAACTTGCCAGAATTATTCCACATTCAGGTTGGATTTGAAGGTCTTCCTATAGATCATCCAGATATTTACGCTTTGGCAACTTTACAAACCTTGCTTGGGGGAGGCGGTTCATTCAGTGCAGGTGGGCCCGGAAAGGGGATGTATTCCCGTTTGTATACACATGTCCTAAATCAATATTACTTTGTTGAGAATTGCGTCGCATTTAACCACTCTTATTCAGATTCGGGCATTTTCGGTATCTCACTATCTTGCATACCTCAAGCAGCACCACAAGCAGTTGAGGTAATTGCACAACAAATGTATAACACATTTGCTAACAAAGATCTGAAATTGACTGAAGACGAAGTTTCTAGAGCCAAAAATCAATTGAAATCTTCACTGCTAATGAATTTAGAGTCGAAACTAGTAGAGTTGGAGGACATGGGTAGACAAGTCCTAATGCATGGCCGTAAGGTTCCTATTGACGAAATGATAAGTAAGATTGAAAATCTAAAGCCAGAAGATATTTCCCGCGTTGCTGAAATGATATTTACCGGAAATGTAAATAATACCGGTAAGGGTAGAGGTAAACCTACCGTTGTTATGCAAGGGGACAGAAGTGCCTTTGGTGACGTAGATCAAGTGTTGCGTGCATATGGACTAGGCAAAAATACCTCCATTAAAAACGATAGCTCCAAGAAATCTGGTTGGTTTTGAGTAAACAACGTAATTTCGCCTCTATTTCTGGAGAATTAAAGTATTCTTAAAAAATATTCATTTCCATTATTTATTTATTGATTTTGGCTATTTTAATATTACTTAGTTTCCCAAAAAACCACTAGGAAGATGGGTTCGATCAAGGGATAAGGTAAAAGAAAGGGTTGATATTAATAATTATATAATACTTGTATTGCCTTGCTCTGTCAATATTGCATATTCTCATTCTGTATATACAAATCATTCCAGCGTTACTTTCTAAATAGAAAAAAATGTCTTTAAATAAAAAGTCCTCCTTGTGCGTTATTGCTATCCATACTTTTCGACCCTACCATGGTTGATTCATAACGGGTTTTCCAAAACTGGATTTCTTGAGCCATCTCTTTCATTTTATCATGGTAAGAGGAATTATCCCTAATAGATTTCTTTATGTCAAGTTCTTGCTGAGAAATGTATTTTTCTAACTCAGAAATTTGTGCCTCGTATTTCAAAGCGGTTTCTTCAAATTCGCTCCTGTTTCTGTTCGCTAGTTCAATGACGTCTGTTTGTTGAAAGTTCTTATTTTGTAAATCCTCGACTATCCGCTCCATATTTTTATTTTTTTTCATTTCTTCATACTTCAAATTGGTTTCTTGACTTACTAAATTCTCTAACTCGTGTATCTTAGCTAGCCATGCCTTCTTTTCAGACGTGTCAGACAATCTGTCTTGCAAATTCTCTACATGAGAGTGTAAGTCGGTATTGAGCTTTTGCAATGATTGATTTTCTTCGAACAAATCAATGTTCTTCTGTTTCTCATTGTCGAATTTTTCTCTGAATACATTGCTGCTATCCTGCAATTTTCTAACCAGTTCTCCGTTCCTTGCATTTTGCTCTATTTGAAGTTTCAAAGTTTCTTCCAAGTATTTGATTTTTTCAGAAATTTCTTTATTCTCTTGAACAGACTTTGAGAGGGCTGTACTTGATGCATGTAGCTCCTCCATTTTTTGTTTTAAATTAGACTCCAACTCCTCCTTAATCTTTGATAAAGAGGCAACTGTGCTCCTAAGCGACTGGCATTCGGTATTGAGGGCCTCGTATTTTTGATATAGCTCGTTTTCTGAAAGGGAGACGGCATCTCTTTCATTATTTAACATTTCCACTACCTTTGTATAGTGATCAAGCTGCTTCAATAAATCAGATATTTTGGCTTCAGAGTCATTGTTTGATGTCTCCAACCTATATTTAAGGGTCGCAAATTCTTTTTTCAAATTGGTTTCGGTTTTCAAAGAGCGATTTAGTTCCTCTTTTAATTTATTTATCTCATCTGTGTATTGAGATCTATCTTCTACCGCTCCTAATCGCTCCTTTAGATGGGATAAATCATCACTTAGAATTTTTTTCACATCCTGAACTCTCTTTAATTCTAGCAATGTTTCCTGTAGCTGCATGTCTGAGTCATTTCTTTCCATTTCACGTTCCCAAATGAGCTTTTCCTTTTGCTTATTTTGAGTTTTTAGTCTCTCAATGATAGTCGCCATACTCTTTACATCCTCTTGAGCTTGTTTGAGTGCATGAACATGCTCTCTTAGTTGTAGTTCATTCCCTTGTAGATCATCCATACAGTTTTCAAATTGTTGTTTTTGTTGTTTCATTGTGGATGAAAGTAATTCTTTTTGGCGTTCAGTAGATTCAAGATCTTTTTGTAATCTGTTTAACTGTTCACTAAGCAAGGCCTCTTTGGAGTTTGATTGTCTCAGGTCATGGGTCAATTTACTCAACTTTCCGTTGGATTCATTCAGTATTTCCTGGAGTTTGTAATTTTCCAGCTTATAATATCGGATTTCTTCTTCGTACCTCGATATACTATCACGGTTCTTTATGATATCACCAACGGGCAAATTCGTCCTATCACGTAAAGGCATAGTTTTCAGCTTGTCTTCCAAAGACTTAACCCTCTCTTCACTGGCTTCAAACTTTAGTTTATAAATGTCGGAAGATGATAGGGAACCCTCCCCTTGTATTTTTCTAAATTTATCGTGTAAGGCTGTTATGACATTTTCTGCGTCATAATGAGCTCTTGCTTCGATATCTAATTGTCTCTTCAAATAATCGACTTCCGACATTAATTTGTTGATACCTGATTCAGTACTGGAAGAACGGCTTAGGGGGTCCTCCAAAATACTATCTAACTGAATGTTAGGATCCATATCTTGAACGAGTTTTTTTAACTTTTTCATTTGAGCTCTAACTTTTTGATCATCAAATGATGAAGATGCTAGCCTTGTTTCGGTAAATCTTAATCTAGAAATCAAGTTCTTCTTTTCCTCAATTTCGTTCTCCAAATTTCTAGTTACTTCAGTAAACGCTAGTTGAAGGTCGTAGTACTTTTTCATTACATCTTCTTTATTGAGTGAGTCATCGGCGTATGGTACAGAACGTCCAGTTGGCGAACTATTGGATTGTATAGATGAACCAGATATTCTTTTATTCAGGTACTGGTTCAATGATACCTCTTGTGATAGGCGAGCTTCTAATTCTTTGACCTTATTATCATTCAAAGATTCCGCCAAGTCTGTTCTTTTCTTTTGTTCTTTTTCTTTCATTTGTCTTTGAAAGTTGGAATATTCGTCTTCAATCTTTTGACAGTTAGATTTATATTCAGTAAGCTGGTTTCTGGTTTCCTTTAATTCAGCAGAAATTTTACCATGTTCACTAACTGCATCATCCCTTTGCTTAGAAAAAATAGCTAGCTCTTTTTGATGGTTATCTATCTTTTCTCTCATCCTCTGTAGTTCATTTTCCTTGTTTTTTAATTGGTTACTCAATACAGCTTTTTCTTTCTGAAGATTCTCATTCTTCGAACGCAAATCTGAGTTCTCTGCCACCAACGATTGAAGTCTGGACATTGCGATGTTACAGTTTTTCTCTAAGGTGACTAATTTGATATCTAAATCTTCTTCTGAGGAGCTTAATTTCTCATTGAAAGAATTTATTTCGCTATCTTTCAAGCTTATGACGTCTTTCAATTTCCTTATCTCAGTTTCCAACTTCAACCGGGATTCGTTAATTAAGGACTGTGATTTTTGCTCCTTAGAAATATCGTTGTTCAAATCTGAAATTTGCTTCATTAATTGGTCATTCTTTGAATTTAACTTTGCTAAGGCGGTTTCCCGTTCATTGATAATTCCTTGAAGTTCTTGGATCGTTTGCTCAGCTCTTTCAAGGTTTTGTATAATTTGTAATTTTTGCTTGTTAATTTCATTTTTTTCCGTAACAATATCGTCAAATTGACTTTGCAACGTTTCTGAATTGGTTTTTACTCTATTCAATAAGCTCTCGTTCTTTCTTAAATTTTCTTGTTCTAGTTTTAACAATTCTTGCGTATCTTTCAATTCATTAATAGTACTTTGATTTTTATCTTCCAAGAATTTTTTTTTAGATTCCATCTCCTGGAGGTTATCCTTTAGTTTGTTTATCTGTTCATTAAATTTTTTTGTTCTTGACATATCATTGGACGATATTAAGAGAGGTTTAATCCTAATGAACAAGTTAAACCAGGGATCTTTATTTATTAACTGATTGTATAGTCTGAATGTACCACCTATCGCCCTCGCATTCTTCAATTTTTGTAAATGAGAAGTTATTTCTTTCCTTACAATGCAGCCACGTATGCTTGCTGTGATTTTGATCATGATATAATTCAATTTAGCATCTTTTTGTTTTTCCAGATCAGCTAATACTCCAGCTTTAAAAAAGAGTTTTGTAGTACCAATCTTATAAACATTTGGATCCAATTGCAAAGAAGATAGAAGAAACTCGCAGTTTTGCTTGATGTTGGCTCTTAATTTGGAATGGAACGATACAGAGTGTGAATTTTCAGGATACAAAATCTTATATCGCTGGAAGAACTCTTGAAATGCTATTCTATTTGGGTAACCTTCTCTGGCAAGTCTTATACCCTCTAGGACACCGTTACAGCGCAGTTGATCTAAAATTAACTTTCTGTCAAACGTGTTTGCCTTTTTAACGTTATTTGGAATAATACAACGAACAAAGTGCGGATGGGTAGAAGCTAACTGATTAAGTAGTGTTATTTGTTGTTCTCTATGGCGCGATGACGTAGTCTTAAAAGTGCTTGTTCTAGTTGACCTTTTCACCTCTTGGTCAGAGGTCTGCTTCTCTTGGGCAGAGTTAGATGATTTTCCACCCTCCGAGTTGAATAGTCTGGAAATAATATTGTTTTGCGAGATAGATAATATGGATAAAAGATTATCGTTTAGTGGGTCTTTGTTCTTAGATAACCAGCCTTCAACAGTATATTCTACGTCCCCAGCATAGTGCTTCAAAATGAACCCGTTTCTCAATTTTGAACGTTTAAATTTAGTAGAGTTCTGGTCCCATGTTGAAATCAGCTTAGAGTAGAATGACTCGTCAGTTGATTTTGGCAGGACAGCTTCTTCATCTAATAACGGGAGCACACCAGTTGGAGGACCTTTACTTTCAATTAACTCGATCGTCAATTGCAAATCCTTGCCATAATCAATGTAATTCCATTGTATATTCTCCTTTAAATATTCGCTTTGTTCCAAAACAAACATATGATTATTGAAAAACTGTTGTAGTTTTTCATTTGTATAATTGATGCATAGTTGTTCAAAGGAGTTGTTTTCAAAAATTTCAAAACCCGCAATATCTAGTAATCCGATATAATTTAAAGTCGTGCTGCCGTGATCCAAATTCTTATTAATCATATCTACAATGTATCCGAAAAGTCGCTCATAAAGAGTTCTAGACAGCGCATTTAAGATAAACTTAGCTTGTTGAGAGTTTTTGGATTGCGAAACCCATTCTTTGCCAGCTTTTGATCTAGGTCTTAAAATGGCAGTTTGAAAATCTTTCTCGTCCACACCCAAAATGCTACAGATTGGGCCGACGTCATTTTTAAAAGAAGCTTGCTCTGCTCTATCTGAGACGAATTCGATGTTACCAATTAACAAAATAATTGCCACTACTTGGAATATCCCTTTTATTTGATCTTTTGAGAATCCGATAATGCTCAATGCCGAGAACAGGTTCTTAAAGTTTTCAGCATCATTAATTCCTGGTATAATGTCTTGGTTGGAGTTTGATAAAATTTTGTAATCCTTTATATTTTTGGATTTTAAACATAATTTTTTCAATTCATGATCATCTAATCCGGATAATAACTGGTAAAATATATGGTAGTTTCTCTCCTTTGCGTTTTGTTGTACGATTCTTGATTTTTCTAGAAGATACCACTCAATATGCGCACCATTAATCGTACCGTGTTCATTAAATTCAATCTTTATGAATTTACCAAATCTGGAAGAGTTGTTGTTTCGTACAGTCTGGGCGTTACCAAATGATTCTAAAACAGGATTACTTTGTAGGATCTTCATTTCGAAACTTTCTACAATAGAACTGCTATTGGCCGGTGCTACATTTGACGAAGAGGAAACGGAAGTTATAGACGCTAAATATTGCAGGATCTTCTTCGTGTTTTCCGTCTTACCTGCACCAGATTCACCCGTGACTAAAATGGATTGGTTTTTACCTTCAGATAAAAGGTTTTCGTAAGCTTCTTCAGCAACCGCGAAGATATGAGGTGGTAGTTTTTCATAAGTGCCGCTCTTTAAGCCATCTCCAGATGGCTGCTTATGATTGTTATGGTATAAGCTTATAAGGTCCCCGGAATATAGATTTAAATTGCGATAAGGGTTGATGGCGACCAAAAATAAACCGGAATAAGTGTAAATTAGATCAGAGTCGTATCTTTTCTCTAGATTATAGAGTACAGAGGGCTCATTCAAATGAGTCAACTCTGACATGTTCTCTACCTTGTCAAAAGTTGACGGATTGACCGGGAAGACATGGGATATTCGCACATGAACTAGATTTGAGGCCTCTGCCGAATCCAAGGGATGGACAATCCCTATTTGTTCTTCCTGCCCAGTAAATTTATTCTTGGTGATATCGGTATTCGTTAGCTCCCCTTTTATAAAAACGTCCTTCTCATCTGGTATCCAGACGATCATATTACTACCGCAAGACTGTCCGCCAGTCATTATCGCTATAATCCTCTACGTTTTATCTTGTATATCGTTCTCTGATTAAACGGCTCGCCTGTATCGAAATAAATGTTAAGAAACTGATATCAGAACGTATCTAAGATGAGAGAAGTAGTTGCCCATAAACAATGAACAGCTCTAAACAAACAGACCAAGAAATTATGAATGTTTACGTAATTACCCTTTTAGGCTAAATGAAGAAATCTCGAAAGAATAAAATATGAATCAAAGGGGGGTAACACAACACCAATAATCTATTACCCTGCGCCTAAAAAAAGCGCCTTCCCTTTAAAAAAGAAAAAAAGAAAAAAAACTGACACATTTATGCGCAGAAAGGCTTAGGGCGGCTATGGTATTACAAACGCCGTATAGGAGAGCGTTCTGCACGATACACTTGAAGATGTTAGTTAAGTCTTGAGTTTTATCACCTCCTTTTTTATTATTTAGGTCCAATAGCTGTTCTCTCTTGCTATGCGTGGGAACCTGAACAATACATCCGACTTGTCATTTTAACTTTGATCTTTTTCTTTTTGTCGAGAACATCGTGGAACTTTCGATCGAGAAGAAGAAAAGCAAGGCACATATGTGTTGCCTTTAGTTTGTGATATTGAAAAATAGAAAAACAATGCAACAAATACAGATTGGGGAGAAGCTGCATCGTACTAGCCCCACCTTTCTTTTTTAGCTATTCTGATACAATATCATGCGAGAAGATAGCCTCTAAGATTGTTTTTTCCGTGAAAGAAGTAATTCGATATGTTAAGGATTCTTATCTTAGGGCCGCAGTGTTTATTCTTTTCAAATGGTACATTTCATTTAAGTAGTCGAACATTTTCAGCCGCATTCGTTGATATCTGCTGTGTTTCAGAGTGATGTGTGCTTGTTTCAAAACATATATCGAGACATACAGGACGTGATAATGTGCTTGATCTGAAGGTAAGTGGCATCCTCTTACTTGCTCTCCAGAACCCCATGTTGCTAAGCATTATTCTGCAAAAGAAAACAGATCGTAGATTATGAGTATACTCTTATTCTATAGCGCGGCCCCAGAGCCGATCCTAAGTGGCTTCAATCTGAAATCTTCGAAAATTACCGTAATGTGAGATGATCAATCAGGAAGGACAGCCTTGCTGCGTATATGGTTAAAGACTGCAGATCAATTCTTATAGGGTCTCGGATGTTTGCTACAAGACAGTACAATTTGTTTATTTGATAGAGTACTAGCACATTTTCAAAGCGAAAGAGCAGTCGTTAGATGCTGTAACTCTTGCAGTTAAGGATTTTAATGTAGCCTGTGGGAGCTATGATGATGATGGTTCAAAACAAGTTTTTGAAATAAGGCACTTGATTGATGCAAATAGATGTAATAATAAGCCGCTGATGGAAACAGGTAGAAAAATCGACGTTAAAGTTTTTGACACTAACCAGTTGAGGATTTCAAGTTATTCAGAGGTAACATGCACTTAAATCAGATATTCAGATGCAATTTTATTGTGTTTTGCTTCCACAAACGAAGCTTCATTTTGTTAGCATGGTTATATTATATGCGCATGAATACTCCGATTATCATAGCGTGTACAAAATGTGATTTGATATCTGAAAGAAAAGTCAGTTATGATCATAGTTCAATTATCTTTCAAAGCTCGGATTCCTCGCCAAACTTTTTGAATTATTTTGGAACATCTTCAGGGGAGTAAAAAACTTCCAAAGATTATTAATAAGAATAAAGAGCTGCCACAAATGATGTTTTCTTTGCAAGAAAACTCACAAGAGGAAAATCGAGCGAAAGGGCATCGAGTGATAAAAAGAAGAATTTGAAGGAAGAGACTAAAGGGTCAAAGCTGTACTAAGTAACTGCAGTACATAAGCGTAGCTAGTAAAAAACAATTCAGGGCAGCATACAATTCTCTCTCTCTTTAAATGAAAATAATAACAAACATGTAATGACCATCAGTGATCTTGAACTACTTGATGCTCACTTGCAACAATCTCTATATAGAAGTGGGACAACAGTGTAGTGGAGAATATTCTATCTGCGCAAGATATGGAGGAAAAGGCAAACCTAATATATTTTCCTTTGCCATTTAGACCCATACACTACTTCAAATAATATTTTACGCCCATACATTTGCACTGGTTAAAAAAAACGAATAAGTAAGCGGGCACTGAAATATCTCAAAAAAGTGAAAGGCGCGATTGCATCCAGTACAGGTTACTGTCGTAACTTTCGATTGCCACCAGCTTGCAAGGAATCTGCTAGGCTCATGTCTCCTCTCCCGAGGTGGTTTGGCTTTTCTCTGGAGAGAACACTCTTTCCGGAGCGTAGTGGGAAGCAATACTTCCCTTCAGACCCCTCTGAGCTCCCGCCGACCTTTCTCGGGTGTTGGTTTGGTAAGTTAGCTCTCATCTTCTTAGGTGTGTTGCAACTTCTTGAAATTATCTATAACTAATTTTAGACGTCAAATTCTAGTGATATTACTGTTCTTATTAGAAACTACGAAGACACACCAGATAATAAGTGCATATATATTAGATCAATATGGTATGTGAAAGATTCGTTATAATACAGGACAAAAATGAAATAGAATAGCATAATTTTTAGAGAATAAGATCAATGTGAACCAAGAGAAAAAAAATGGAAAAAGAAAATAAAAAAGACATAAGGAGAAACGATAATAACACCACTACAAAGGTGAACAAGAGAACACTTAGTCGTAGGGCATGCGCCTGAACAAATAACACATTGAACCAGCACCAATGGCTTTTTTCAAGAGATGAGGATGATGTTTGACGTTACGAAGTGTTATATTGGAAAGGTTCTATATGGATTGAAGAACTTTTCGGAACCAACTATGAGCGTGTATATACCGACATCAAGTTTAGAGCCAATCTTTGACCGTGTATTTTCAAATAGCAAAAATAGGTGTAATATAATGGTTATCGACAAAGTGAACAACCTTAATGGATGGGACAGGTTTATATTCCATGCGAAATTGCTTTGATCTTGGCTTATTTTATGTTTTCTGCTAATAACCTACTTTCGATAGTTTTCAAATTACTAACATTAATTTTCTATAAAACAATGATTTATTGTTTTTATTTCTTTTTATTATAGGTTTTAGTTCAAGATTTGTTGCACCCAACTGCTGCTTCTGAAGCCAGAAAGCACAAGTTAAAGACTTTGGTTCAAAGTCCAAGATCTTACTTCTTGGATGTCAAATGCCCAGGTTGTTTGAACATCACTACCGTTTTTTCTCATGCTCAAACTGCTGTCACTTGTGAATCATGCTCTACCGTCTTATGTACTCCAACCGGTGGTAAGGCCAAATTATCTGAAGGTACCTCTTTCAGAAGAAAGTAAAGTGAATAATTTATTTTTCTGTATAGTTAAAGTCATCTTCTTTTATCTAAATATATAAATATAAATTTACTTTTTAATCAATTAAATCAAGATTTTTTAGAACCAAGAAGTACAATGATGTGACAATTTAATGTACTCATGAGCTTTAACGGAGGCTATACAGATAAAGTTTTGCTAACGGCCGTCCAATCAATATTGACATTAATTGTCGTTTGAATCCAATAATTATAGGTCTAATAATTTGACACCAAACTTTCTGTGCATCTTGAAATCCATAATTTTTAGTTGTTACATCCGCACATAAAAACATAAAATTACAGAAGAGTTCAAAAAATGCATTTTGATGGCAAACGTTGTGTTATTTCCTATCTTGTATAATTGCCTCATGTAGTCAACCTTCGAATAATTTAAATGTGCACAAATATTTGGTGACAATTTCACTAGTTCCACGATTTATTATTAGCTTAGTGATGACGTTGAGAAAATATCCCAACAGATATCAGGGCGTGTGGCGTAGTCGGTAGCGCGCTCCCTTAGCATGGGAGAGGTCTCCGGTTCGATTCCGGACTCGTCCAAAACTTCTTTTTTGATATTCCTTTTTTCTAAAAACTAGAACTATTCTTTGGGGCCAATACAATAATAATTGATTTAAATGAATAGTTAAACGCAAAGACTGCACAAAATACATTAATGGCGGTCAAGATATATTTATTTCTACGATAGCATTAATTAGGACATGATAATATTGATTTTTAGAGAAGACAAAAAGCACAAAATAAAAATTCTATATATGATAGGAGGAGGTATGCAACTAATAAGAACGACCAAACATACAGTAGTTGACGGCAGTACGTTCACACTTGATACACTTTTGACCATCACTCAATGTAGGTTGGTCAAATGGAATACATAGAGACTTGGCACCCATACTTGGAGCCTTGTCATCTTCTTCAAATTCTTCACCATCGTCTCTCTTGGCAGAAGATTCTTTGATGTCTTCTTCACATTCTGTGACACCACACCATGGAGCCAAAATAACGTTTTTCTTGTTCAAAGCTGGAACAAATTCTCTCCATTCATTAATGACAACTCTGTGAGTGTCGAATAGTTCCTTAGCCTTTTTGTACAAATCGCCTTGCATCTCTTCCAAGATTTCTGGAATACGAGTTTCCAAGTCATCAAGGGAAACAACATATTTCTTGGAGTCATTTCTACGGACAACGACAACTTGGTTCTTTTCAATATCCTTAGGACCCAACTCAATACGGATTGGGGTACCCTTCAATTCATATTGAGAGAATTTCCAGCCTGGAGTGTAGTTATCGTTATAGTCACCAAAGGCTCTAATACCGACTTTCTTTAAGCGAGATTCCACGCTTCTGGCAGATTCATGAATGTGTTTACGGTGTTCTTCAGAAGTCTTCTTTGTGATACCCACTGGGATAACAACGGATTGGTATTGAGACACTCTTGGGGGGATAACCAGACCTTTGTTGTCGGAATGGATCATGACCATGACACCAATGGCACGGGTGGATAGACCCCAGGAATTTTGGTAGGCAAAGATCTTTGGGTGGTCTGAACCTAATGGGTTCTCCACAGACAAGTTGAACATCTTGGAGAAGTTTTGGCCCAAGTGATGAGAGGTAGCACCTTGAATACCACGGCCGGTCTGTGGGATATAACCTTCACAGGTTGTGGTAAAATCACCACCAGCAAATTTTTCCTTTTCAGTCTTTCTACCCTTTACAACAGGAACGGCTAACAACTCTTCGTAAACGCCAGCATAGAAATCCAAGATTTGCAAGACTTCCTCTTCAGCGTCCTTAGAAGTCAAATGAGCAGTATGACCTTCTTGCCACAAGAATTCTCTGGTTCTCAAGAAGGGTTGCGGATGCTTGAACTCCCATCTAACGACAGAATTCCACTGGTTTAGTTTCAAAGGTAAGTCTCTGTGGGATTGAATCCACTTGGCGTAGTAAGGGTACATCACGGTTTCTGAAGTTGGTCTGATGGCGATTGGTTCTTCCAGTTCGGAGGAACCGGCTCTGGTGACCCAGGCGACCTCCGGAGCAAAACCTTCAACGTGATCCTTTTCCTTTTCCAAGACACGGGAGGAGACAAACATTGGGAAGTATGCGTTTTGCACGCCAATGGCCTTGATTCTGTCGTCAAACCATCTTTGGATGCTTTCCCAAATGGAATAAGAGGGAGGTCTCAAGATGTAACAACCAGAAACATCGTAGTAGTCCAACATTTCACCTTTGGTCAAGATTTGTTGGTACCAGCCTGGGAAGTCCAAAGCTTTGTCTACGGTGATGCCGATCAGTTTGGCGTCTTCCAAAGCGGCTGCTGCTGCGGCAGCAGCAGCAGCAGCAGCAACCTTAGAAGGTTGCTGCTTCTTCTGTTGCTTCTTACCTTCGGTAGCGGCCTCCTTGGCCACTTCTTGAGAGAAATCAACTACCTTCTGGAATTTCTCAAAATCGCTTAGAAACTTCATCATGTCAGCCTTCTTCATAAACGTGGTATCGTTCAGCTGCAAGACGGTGTCGCCGTCCACAGTACCCAACTCTTGGTCAATAAGTAGGTGGAAATCGGTCGTGGCGTTAGCCAGATCGCCCAGGATGAAAGCTCTAGCAGACTCGGATTGGAAGGCTTGCTTGACCAAATCATCACGAGCCAATCTTGGATCCTTAGTAGAAGTGGCGCTCGCAATTAATGGAGAGCCAGTGGTGGTGGACTGCAAGGCCACCACAACGATGGGGACGGCGGTGGCAGATTTTGGTGTCTTTGGCTTGAAGACCAGGGACTTCACTGCAACAGCAGATTCGGCAGCAGGCTTTTCAGTTACGCACAACTTAGCAAAGGCTTCGGAGACAGGCATTGTGTGTATTCTTCTACTGTTTTCTGTATTGTGTTGCTTCGTGTATCCGTGAATGTGTAGACGCACGAGTGTACACTGAGCTCTTCACTCTCTTGTGGGAAATGCTGTCTAGACCGCCAGCACCAGCGCAGCACAACACAACACACGCTGCCACTCGGAAGCCAACGCCCGCTGAGTCAAGAAACAAGCATCGCTTATCCAATTTTTCACTTTTCCAAAAGCAATCGCGCGGGTCCTGGGCGGACGCAAAAAAGTGAAAAATTTTCCATCGTGCGCAGTGACCAAGGCCCTGGCAGCTTGGACAATATGACTGATCCAACCATCGAGGACGATCGAGTGGTATAAGAAGATGCGTGTGTGTGGCCTGGGTCAGCGGTCTATGCTGACCATTGCTCGGGCTCCCAGGCAAGCAGACAGATATCTCCCCATTTGATTTTTTCACCATGTCATCTTTGTACGTTAAGGAGGCTGCCGGTGTGGACGAATTGACCACGGCCGGTTCTCAAGACCAACCTTTCAAGACCCCAGCATATGCCCTGTTTGCATCCCAACAGAAGAGTGATGCCACCGAACCCAAGTTGTTTGTGTTCAAGGCCGAAGACAACGAGTTCCAGGAAATCAGTGCCTCTGCTTTAAAGAAGGCTCGTAAGGGTTGTGAAGGTTTAAAGAAAAAGGCTGTTAAGCAAAAGGAACAAGAGTTAAAGAAACAGCAGAAGGATGCCGAAAACGCTGCCAAGCAGTTGTCTGCCTTGAAGATCACCATCAAGGAGGACGAGTCCCTACCAGCTGCCACCAAGGCTAAGATCTGCGAATCTTACGCCAAGGTTGGGCAAAGAGTCAAGATCTCCGGTTGGGTCCATAGATTGCGTTCCAACAAAAAGGTCATCTTCGTCGTCCTAAGAGACGGTTCCGGGTTCATCCAATGTGTTTTGTCCGGTGACTTGGCCCTGGCTCAACAAACTCTAGATTTGACTTTGGAATCCACCGTTACTCTGTACGGTAGCGTGGCCAAGTTGCCCGAAGGTAAGACTGCTCCAGGTGGTGTCGAGTTGGACGTCGATTACTACGAAGTCGTAGGCTTGGCCCCCGGTGGCGAGGACTCTTTCACCAACAAGATCGCAGAGGGCGCCGACCCCTCTTTGCTATTGGACCAACGTCATTTGGCGCTAAGAGGTGACGCTTTATCTGCAGTTATGAAAGTTCGTGCTGCTCTATTGAAAAGTGTCAGACGTGTCTACGATGAAGAAAATTTAACCGAAGTAACCCCACCATGCATGGTACAAACCCAAGTCGAAGGTGGTTCCACTTTGTTCAAGATGGACTATTACGGCGAACAGGCGTATTTGACCCAAAGTTCCCAATTATACTTGGAAACCTGTTTGCCCGCCCTAGGTGACGTTTACAGTATCCAAGAATCCTTCAGAGCTGAAAAGTCCCACACAAGAAGACATCTGTCCGAATACACTCACATCGAAGCCGAACTAGCTTTCTTGACTTTCGAAGACCTATTACACCACATCGAAACCGTGATTGTCAAAACCGTCCAATACGTTTTGGACGATCCAATCGCCGGCCCACTGGTGAAGCAGTTGAACCCTGACTTCCAAGCTCCAAAGGCCCCTTTCATGAGACTACAATACAAGGACGCCATCACTTGGTTGCAAGAGCACGGCATCAAGAACGAAGAGGACCAAGACTTCCAGTTTGGTGACGACATCGCCGAGGCTGCCGAGAGAAAGATGACCGACACCATCGGTGTCCCAATCTTGCTGACAAGATTCCCAGTGGAAATCAAGTCCTTCTACATGAAGCGTTGCTCTGACGACCCTCGCGTCACCGAGTCCGTCGACGTCCTAATGCCCACCGTCGGTGAGATCACCGGTGGTTCCATGAGAATCGATGACACTGACGAACTAATGGCCGGCTTCAACCGTGAAGGCATCGACACCGACGCCTACTACTGGTTTATCGACCAAAGAAAATACGGTACCTGTCCACACGGTGGCTACGGTCTCGGTACCGAACGTATCTTGGCCTGGTTATGTGACAGATTCACCGTCAGAGACTGCTCCTTGTACCCACGTTTCAGCGGTAGATGTAGACCATAACCACGTCGCTGAACATCACATGTGCGCTCCACATACATATACGTATATACCGATTAATATTTACTTTCCCCCCTCTAAGTATTCTTTGACCCATGCAACAACTGGCTTTGCAGCAACGCCGATTGCCGTTAACAGTCTCAAATTTCCGTGTTTCCGTTAACGGCAACCTGAAACTTTCCTATCTCACCGCCCCATCATTTGCAAGCTAATACGCCTTTCTTTCTTATCGTGTTTTTTTTCATGCTCTGTAATAGTTACTCTTTTTTCAGAGTCTCAACAACCAAGGTTAGTAGCAGGAATGAGTCACTTTTTTGGGTAACTTAACGCGACTTGATGGTTGTGGAAAAAAGGAAGGATTGTATAAAAACACAGGCTAAGGGTACTGTGGGAGTTGAGTGAAAATACAGTTCCTTTCAAACCAGAAGAAGGCATCAGCAATTGAAAGGTTCAAGAGCAGATATTCATACAATTCCAATAACAGTAAACATGTCTGACGGTACTCAAAAACTATGGGGTGGGAGATTCACTGGGGAAACTGACCCTTTGATGCATCTTTACAACGCATCTCTTCCATACGATTACAAGATGTACAAGGCCGATCTGGAAGGTACCAAGGTATACACTGCGGGCTTGCAGAAATTGGGGCTTCTAACAGAGACAGAGCTGGCCAAGATCCATGAAGGGTTGGCTGAAATCAAGAAGGAATGGGAAGCTGACAAATTTGTCCGTCATGCAAACGATGAGGACATCCATACTGCTAACGAAAGACGTCTTGGTGAACTCATTGGCCGTGATATTGCTGGTAAAGTCCATACTGGTAGGTCGCGTAACGACCAAGTCGTTACCGATTTGAGAATCTACTGCCGTGACGTCGTCAATGACAGTCTCTTCCCAGCTATGAAGGGCTTGGTCGATGTTCTGGTCAAGAGGGCAGAAGGCGAAATGGATATCCTGATGCCAGGCTACACACATTTACAGAGAGCCCAACCTATTAGATGGTCTCACTGGTTGAGTTCTTATGCTACCTACTTTACGGAAGACTACAAAAGACTGGTTCAGATATTACATAGATTGAACCAATCACCATTGGGTGCAGGCGCTCTTGCGGGCCATCCTTACGGTATCGACAGAGAATTTTTGGCTGAAGGCTTAGGTTTCAATAGTGTCATTGGTAACTCATTGGTTGCGGTTTCTGACAGAGATTTCATCGTGGAATTGATGTTTTGGGGGACCTTGTTCATGAACCATATTTCCCGTTTTGCTGAAGATTTGATCATATACTGCACGGCTGAATTCGGTTTCATACAGTTAAGCGATGCTTACTCAACAGGTTCCTCGTTAATGCCCCAAAAGAAAAATGCCGACTCCTTAGAATTGTTGAGAGGTAAGTCCGGTAGAGTCTTTGGTGACCTAACAGGGTTCTTAATGAGTTTGAAGGGTATCCCATCTACTTACGATAAAGACATGCAAGAAGACAAGGAACCTCTGTTTGATTGTTTGACCACTGTAGAACATTCCATGTTGATTGCTACAGGTGTTATTTCTACATTGACAGTCAACAAGGGTAAGATGGAAGCCGCTTTGACAATGGATATGTTGGCTACTGACTTGGCTGATTACTTGGTCAGAAAGGGTGTTCCATTCAGAGAGACCCATCACATTTCTGGTGAATGTGTTGCTACCGCTGAAAGATTGGGTCTAAGTGGTATTGACAAATTGACTTTAGAACAATACAAAAAGATCGATCCAAGATTTGCTGAAGATCTTTTCGAAACCTTTAACTTCGAACAAAGTGTTGAAAGAAGAGATGCTACTGGTGGCACAGCCAAATCTGCTATTCTTAAACAGTTGAATAACTTGAAATCTCAATTACAATAAGCTATCGTAACTTTATAAGAAAGTGTGTAAGCATGTCACAAGCTTCTAGTGCATCATCCATCTTCTTTCGATAAATGGTTTTCTCGTGTTATCGTTACGTTTCCAGATTGTGTTATTTATAAATATATAGATATATGAAAGTAATATCTACTTTAGACGTTCTTCAGATGGTTTTGACTGTGGTGTGGGGAAAATGGAGATGATATGACGGCATACGCTGGCCAACCGTTTTATGAGATGCTTGAAGGAAAAATTTGTTTGATGGTTAAAGATGAAGGAGGCAAACGGCCATGAGACCAAATAACTAAAACGACCGCAATGGTAAACAGTATTCCATCCGCCCAAAGTCGTAAGCCAATTTAAAAATGGTCTTGCTTTATATCCACTGGCGCCCATTATTATTTTGTATACGGGGTAATGTAGGGCCTTGTGTATATCTGAACCGGGCGTGTTCAGGAATTTATAGTTCGACGGCTGAGACCCGATTTGTAGAATACCAAGCTTGATCAGAGAAACACTTAATCTATGATGTCTCTGGAAAATCTTGAATAGAGAGTTGATTATTCCAGATGTTATAATTTCAGTACTATGATGAGTCAAGTTTAGTTCCGAAGTTAAGGACGGGTCAAATAGGATCAGTTGTGTCTTCTTCTTCTTCAAATGTGGCATAACGGTTAATAATGCTTGATAATACACAAAAATGCTTGAATGGATTTCAGACTCTAATGAGTCACATGATATTATCCCGGATGGATGATATGATAACCTTGGCATGAACAGTATGGACGCCAGCCTTGGCATGTCAAGATAAAAGGCTTCGAAGTCTTTTTCACAAGTAGGATCAATGTAATACACAAAATCCTGATCTTCTTCATGCTTCTTATAAACATCGGCATTCTCTGTGCAAACGTACACTATAAACCTTCTGCGATATAAATCCATCACTTGATTTCTTGCGATAGGATCATTCATGTCCCCAAATATCAACACAACTTTAGATTCTGCCTCAGGTAGATGAGGTGGTAGTTTTAGAAAGGTCCGATATCCAAGGTAAAGGCAAAGGGAAGTGGCAGAAATGCCCAACCCAAGCTTCCAATGATCCTGAAACCCAATTTTCAATTTTCTAGATAAATCCTGCCTGCTAGTGCTGAAATTGCTTTCCTGCACGGGGGGAGCCTTTCCGTTGGAAATCTTTTCATTAATGGATTCTATAGATCTTTCGACATGATTCCTGATCTCATCGCCCAAATTGATACTCTTCGAAACCACCCAATACCCAGTATCAAATATCTGATCCACTATGTCTTTCCCGCCAGACCACATTGTTTTTGTTAGTCTTTATGTTCTTGGCTTTTTGTTTAAATATCATATTCTATGCTGGCTTGTCGCCAACTTTTCGTACTCCGATAATGACCAAACACGGCCCCGAAGGAATTAGAGTTCTCCCCCTAACTAGACCCTGTTTAATATGAGATTTCAAACAGATCTGAACTCATATTATATAGTAAGAGATAGCCAAAATAGCTCAAGTCAGCGTTAAACAGCATCAAAAATGGGTTTCAATAATCCTATCCCACGAAGCTTAAAGAGCGAGACTAAGTATGTCAAATTCATTCCCCTTCAATCGATCCCCTTTTCGCCCAAGAAACACAGGTAATCATCCTACAGTTTTCTATTCTGTTCTCGTTGTTGATAAAACATCCATCACAATGAACAAAATACTAACGGTTATTTATATTTGATTTATTTTGATTATTTCTACAGAAAAGCTGCAAACGTTTTAAGAAGTTTTGTGAAACCAAATCAAGTGTTTGGGGCAGATCAGGTCATTCCACCGTATGTGCTAAAAAAAGCCAAAGGTCTAGCCATTATTACGGTTTTGAAGGCAGGTTTCTTATTTTCAGGAAGAGCTGGTTCGGGTGTGATTGTGGCCAGACTGAAAGATGGTTCGTGGTCCGCTCCTTCCGCTATTGCTATGGCGGGTGCCGGTGCCGGTGGTATGGTCGGTGTTGAACTGACTGATTTTGTCTTTATTTTGAATTCTGAGGAAGCTGTGAGGTCGTTTTCTGAATTCGGTACGATCACTCTGGGTGGCAATATATCAGTTTCCGCGGGTCCTCTTGGTAGAAGTGCGGAAGCAGCAGCATCTGCATCTACAGGGGGTGTCTCAGCTGTTTTTGCTTATTCCAAGAGCAAAGGGTTATTTGCAGGTGTCTCTGTGGAAGGTTCAGCCATCTTGGAAAGAAGGGAAGCTAATAGAAAGTTTTATGGCGATAATTGTACTTCAAAGATGATTTTGACAGGTAAGGTAAGGGTTCCGCCAGCAGCAGATCCATTGCTTCATATTCTAGAATCAAGAGCGTTTAACTTTACAGGTCCCGGTCATAATGATGATGGCGATGAATTTTATGATGACGACCTAAACAGCGATAACAATAGCCGTTACTATAATGACATTCCAGACTCCTTTGATTCTACTGATGAATCCTCAACACGCCCAAACACAAAATCATCAAGAAGAGGAATGTCACAAGGATCTCGCAGTCGTTATGAAGATCGGGATTATGATGGCGAATCTGACAGTGCCGATGACGACTATGATTACGGAAGATCTCCCGATAGGAATGCTAGCCACAACAGAGGTCCACAAGTAGACAGGGGCACTAAGCCGCGCACGAATACTCGATGGGAGGATGATGTGTATGACAGAGATTCTAGATATGCCAGTAAAGATTATGACAACGCTCGAGGAAATACACGTAGCTATGGTAAAGAAAGAGGCTATAGCCAAGGACATGGTCAAGCCTTTTCCAACGGCGATAGCGATGCTGATAATTTATCGCATAAAATGGCTAAAACTGAGATTGATGAGAAGCATTCTAGAGCCAAGTCGCCCACATCTATTCATTCGTCAACCCAAACAGCTGTTGCTCTCTATAACTTTGCAGGAGAGCAGTTCGGCGATTTAGGTTTGAAGAAAGGTGACGTTATAACCATCTTGAAGAAATCAGATTCCCAGAATGATTGGTGGACGGGAAGGGTTAATGGCAAAGAAGGTATCTTTCCTGCAAATTATGTTCGAATTTCTTGACTCGATTAACGTTACACACATTCTGCTTTTTTATATATTCATTTTCCAGAATTATTGAAACTGAACAGTAGAGCCCATGCAATTATGTTTATGAAATCCGTGTAGTTATATAATTATTTAGGTGACTTAAAGAAGTCTCTTTTGCCAAGCTTTTATGATCAAACATTCTTTCGAATTTGAATGTGGTAACTGGCTTAGTGGTATGAAACTTGGGTCCACACCATGTTTTTCTGGTGGAACTATTTTAACATGTGAAAAAATAGCAAGCAAAATGACATTTCTTTTCTATAGAAATACGTATCTTCTTTGTATTGAAAGTATATATTAATAAACTTTTTTTTTTCTCTCTTTTCAAAGAAGATTTAAACTGAAAATCCAAGACTTTCAGCAGCCTTGATGATTTGTTTTTGTAAGTTCTTCTGTGATTCGAGTGAATTATTTGTTAATAACAAAAAGTGAGCTAACCTTCCAGAATCATGATCCCAAAAGACTTCAAAAATAAACTCTGAAATACCGCGCAAGTTTTCTCCTTTACTCAAGCCGGTAACATTTATGTGGCGCAAATTTCTCTTTATGACTTTTTTTAATGACTCCAAGATCTCTTCATTTCCTTGTTTACATTCTCTAATAGGTTGCATTTTTTCGTTACTGTTACTCGAAGTTAGGTCAAATGTAGGATGAGGTTTCATTGGCGTCGCTACGAGGGAGTTCATGTTTGTACATGAATTCGAATACGATGGAAAAGGGGATATTTGTTGTAGAAACTGTGATGGTAGTCCCATCTGGTAAGCAGGATGCTGCTGTGGATAATGAAAACGCAACATAGAGCTAGTGTTGATTGAGATATTACTGTTGTCATTATCATTATAACCAATTTCATCAAATGTATGACCATAATTTCTTGTCCATGACGCTTCAACCAGACTACTTCCAATAAGTCTCCTATCTAGAATTTTAAATAGTTTCTCAGCTTCACTACTGGAAACACATTCAACGTATCCAGAAAATGTCCAATTAGATGAGTTATAATTTGTGATTTTAATCTCACTATATTTTATTCTCTCTTGTAAGCAAAGTTGGGAAAGAAATTCCTTGTTGCAATTGAAGCTTAAACTTTTCAAGTAAATCTTTGTCTTCTTGTTTATCCCGTTTTTATTTTGACTATATTTATCTTTGGCAGGACCCACCCAAATAGTTTGGCCTTTGAAGACTGTTTTGTCCAAATCTTTTTGTGCTCTTTCAGAATCTTTTTCATTTTTATATGTAACAAATGCCGTAGGTGGCTTATTTCCTTGTTTTCGAGAGATAAATACAGACTTGACAGGGCCGCTGGAACTAAAGAAATCTAGCACTTCTTCTTGTGTTGTTTTCGTTGGTAAATTTTTGACGAGTATTGTTTTTAAAGGAGTATTATCTGGCAAATTTTTACCAATTGACAATTCATCTTCAATAACAATGTCGGAACCAATCATTCTTTTCCTTTTAGTAAATTCCGGTCTTCTTCTTACCTCTTTATCAAAGTGTATTCCACATATAACTTTATTTCCAAAAAATTCCTGGTTATTATATTTTTTAATTACATTTCTTGCGGAAATATCGTTGTCAAAATAAACAAATCCTATGTCCTTTCTTTTTTCTAGAAGACATGAAAGTACGTTTCCGTACTCAATCATTATTAGATAAAATGATCTGGTCGTCAGTTGAGGATTATCTAGAGGTAAATTTGAAAAAAAGACGTTTGTTCCGATATTTTTCCTAAATAATGTATTTTTCATTGATGGCATGATTTTAACCTCTTGGCCAAAGAATAACGTATAGTTGAAATCCTTTTTAGCAGCATCGGCATCCCCTTCATTTTTGAAGTTTAAATACCCATATCCCAACGATTTCTTGGTGAGAAAATCACGACATAATTTAGCGGATTCAAAAGATTGATACTTTTTGAAGGTTTGCTTTAGCGTTTCTTCAGTGACCGTCGGTTTTAACTTTCCTATGAAAAGTGAACTAACCTTTGGCGCCTTTGAATATTTTTTTTCTGAACTTTCTTTTACATTGTACATTCCAGAGACTAGCTTTTTTTGCGTTTGTAACTGCTCTTTCGTTTCCTGACTTGCACTCTTGCACTCATCATTTTTGAAATAGGTCTGGCCTTTGATTCTGAACTCTTTCAATTGCAAATCTTTACGCTTATAGCCAGTTCCTTGCTCACGTTCTTGCGTTTCGGTGGACATCACCTTGAAGCTTTTTTCTTTCACAACCTTTACTTTTGAACTAGTTTTAGGAACTGATCTCAGATTCTGCTTGCTATTTAAGGAGATATTGTTCAGTACATTACCTTGAGAATTCGACATTTTTCCTTCAAAGACTTATCTAGTACTTCTATACCTTCTATCTTTGGTGTCCGTTTCATGGTTAATAATATGTCTTAAATGCTAAAATGCCATAAAAATAAAACTCATTTAAAGATGCCGCCGCCAAACATTGAATTTGTGACACACGAGTTATCTTTTTTTTGAAAAAAATGAGGTCCTACCCGGATTCGAACCGGGGTTGTCCGGATCAAAACCGAAAGTGATAACCACTACACTATAGGACCAGAACTTCTTGAAAATTGGACCTCTTATGTGTGTATTTGCCTTAGTATGACACCATTCATCCAACACTTCGAGTGTATTTGGAAGAGCGGTGTTGTTATGATTGGTTGGAACAGATATTACGTAACTTGTTCTCAAGTTCTTGGTTGCTTGCGCGTAACTTAAAAAGAGAATATTCAGTTTATTCAATATCAAAGGTATGATGGAGCGGCAGCGGCAACTCTTTTAAATACAAATGAAAACTGGTTTACCATTGCAGAAAATAATGAAAACTCAAAATTACCACAGGAAATTTCGGCTATCTTGAAGTTGCAGAAGTATAGCATTCTCTCCTCAAAATATGTACAGGAGGCACCCAAACGAATGAATAATATAGGTTACGAACCGAATACAGACTTGAACAATGATTTCTCAAATCTATTACATACTAAGCCATATCGGTTAATCTGGACATACTGTAGAGCGACACTTGATTACTTACGCAGAAAAAGTAGGGCCATCGAGCAAGAAGCCCCAAATTCTTTTAGCAGCAGGGATTCGCAACTATTGAAGGAAAGTAATTTCCGGGGTTTGCACTTAAGAGATATCGTAGGTACAAAATATAGAGACCTGTGGGCAACATTTAGGGTAGACAACATTGAATAGATCTTAAATAATATAGACTTTAACCAAACGATTTTGATTTTTGGTAGTAGCCCTTGGAGTAGTAGCAAATGTGTGCGAATGAGACCAGATCGGCACTGCAGAGACCTTTCTAATTGGTTTCGCATTTGTTTCTACTTTTGCGTTTCCCAAAGCCGGCCTCCTTCCGCTTTCTATTGTTTTAAAGTGCAGGTGGGATAAGGCAATATTACGTAAGCATACAAATTTCTTGGCAAAAACCTTTTCGCCTTGGTTACCATAATCCCATTTATAGAGATAAACGTGGAACTTCCGGGAGGCGACGTAATGAGACAAATACACCACCCCGAAGACACTCAACTGATTCTTAGTGTCATTTTAAACTGTATGATACATTTGATTATTTAATCATAATATATATGCCTAGCTGTACAGATATACGTTGACTACTTATAGTTTGCATGTTAAAGTTCGGACGGATGTAAGGGAAATAGGAAATGGTTTATCCGCGGTCTCGTCTTGTGAACATCTCCATGAAGTTGGAAAACGAACCGGTCTTTTGTCTAGATGGCGAGTTACTGTTATTACTCCTGATTGATGAGGAGCGTGATCTCTGAGTTTCGACTGATCCCATGTAGTTTTCTTCCGGCCTTGATTGAGCCGCATCAGAAGCAAGCTCAGCGTTACTAACGTATAGATTGTTTTGACTATTGTTATTTGAATTAGTAGCCAACGATGGTGTCATATTGAATGAAAAGTGTCTACTTGCCGAATTGCTTTTTGGGGCCATGAAAGATAGATTTAAATTAAAGGAGCTATCCGTGTTGCTCCTTGTCAGTTGTTGTAATGATACCGAGGAGGTATTGTTAATTTTTGGTAATGGAGAATGAGACAAGTTAGTTTTGCTGGACGAGCTTTTTAGATTATTGGAAGTTTTACTTGAACCTGGAAATTGCAATAAAGACGATGTAGACTTATGATGTAGAATTTGTGGTCTTTCTAACTCGATTTTCTTGTTTTGTTGAGAACCAAGTTCTTCTTCTGGATAAGCGGGTGGTAAATCTTCACCGATCATGTCGGATTTCATGGCTTTGTCATATGAAGGTACTCTACTTAAAGTCGTAAGTTCTAGATCGTTCTTTAAAGATGTAGATGAAGTTTGCCGACTGTAAGAATTTCTTCTCGATAAGTGAGCAAAGCTCGGAGTCAACGAAGGGCTATTCAGTCCTGTATTAGTGTTACTATTATATCTATTTCCGATGGCGCTGTTGCTGTTATCATTAACTGTCAAAAAATTAATAACCAAATTCGAGCTACTATTATTGACGCTGTTGCCGTGCGAGTCACAGTTATCATCGATTCTAATTTCAGGATTTCGTGCCGAAGTAGTATTGTTAGTATCGTTGCTATCCGAGATATACAAGTTTTGGATATCGTCAAGGACTTGTGGCTCGATGGCAGTTGGCGGCGCTGGTGTCGAAATTTTGTTTTGATTGGTTGTTTCACCATATACACGATCATAAACATGATTTCCGTAGTTAGGAGGTACCATTAGACTGGCTACCATAGCCGCATCATTAGTTGTCGAAGTTTCTGCATCTAAATTTTGAGCATTTATATTGGAACCAGATACTATAGTCGGCATCGAAGACAATTGTAACTCAGATACAGATCTTTGGAAAATAACGTCTTCTTCAGTATTATCTATAAATCTTTTGTTACTAAATGAGCTATCGTTTTGGGTTGTGGCCTGATATGAAGGACCAAATGTCTTAAGCGTTCTCTCGATAACATCAGAGGTTTTTACATTAACTGGAACAAATGGTGAAATGAATAATTGAACAGGCAATGCCGCACGCAATTCCGAAATATGGCCATCCGGATTAAGTAAACTTATAGTAAATTTTATCTTATGACGAACTTTGATATTAGATAAAATTCGGCAGTCTTGAGAGCACTTGGACAAACTTGCAGGTATATTCAACAAAGCTTGGACTTCCCATTTGTCTTGAAACTCCCCAGTGCTCGTATCAAAATCCTCGTCGTTGGTTTCATTCAAACTTCTTTTCTTCTTTATTTGGGCAATGTGCTTCAATGGATCTTTCAATTTTAACTTGGTCACCACTCTATCTTGGTTAATAATCCCCCCATAGCTACCACAGTACTGAGAAGTTTCTACTAAGGTAATCCTAACTGGACCCAATTTTAGCCCCTTCAATACGGGAACAATCAAGATATCAATCATGGCGGAAGACCCGATGGCAATCGCCTTAGTTGGAATAGAGATCGTATAATCAACTTTTTCAGGCCATGAGTTATCTACGGATACTGTTTCAGATAATTCAACCGCATCTGTTGCTAATGTTCGAATGACTCTTAGATGCTTTTTACAAACTAAATCGGATTGTTTAGGTCTCTCGATGGTAGCTTCTAATGTATACGTGACGGCTGCATTTGGTAGACCTTCGACACTTTCTACCAACGAGCCTGGAATTATTGCGCTAAAGGGGAACTCATAGTTACCTTTTACCAAGGTGTGATAGTTTTTATTCGTACTTGTTTGTCCATTATTTGATATTAATGATGTACTAGAAAGAGCTCTTGTCCTTTTTGGCAGAGTCGCTATATTTGTTGAGGATTTACTAGAAATAGTTATTTTACCATTATTATGATTGTCATACAAGTTTTGGAAATAATTCTTTATATTGAAATCGTCCCAAAAATGAGAGTATATACTCCTTTCAAATTTGGAGTATCGCTTATATGGACCATTAGCAGTTTGCAAAACTGTTGGAACATTTAGCCTCAATTTTCCGAAGAGTCTTAAAGCTAGAGATTTAATTTGGATAGGTTCCGTAATAGATAAGACAATAGTACCAGATAGTAGCACAGAGGATGCCTCGTCTGGTGGACCTTTTATTAGCAAAACATCATTATCTAAACTTCTTAGTCTAATGTCAAACAATAATGGCTCTTTCGAAGATCGAGAAGAAGATGAAAACATCTGTTACTTATATGAAGGGAGGAGCGAGTGATAGGTGGAAACTAGGATGATCTCTCTACTCGTTATCTATATCAGATTCGCATCTCGTTCACATACTTCTTTTGAAAAGGGGACCCCTTTTCTGTTTTTTTCCGGTTAAGCAATGAAGAAGAAATGCTGAAAAATGCAAGAGGCTGTCTAAGCAAAAAAACATGCCCGCGATTACTGAGGAGAGGGGGACCGCAAGTTGCCTAATGGACTGTTCATCTAGAGAGTTTCATTCCAGAATTACGAGCGTAATGAGCGGTTTTTTTGCCTGGTTAAAATAAGCCATTTCTTGTAGATTTAGAAGCCTTCTCTCAAAGTCATCTAAGAATACACATATGGCTAGAATATCGGCCATCTCGAGAGCTGTCAATGATAGAAATGGTTTGTACTTACAAGAATGGTGTGGTATATATTAGTATTTGTAAAAATATACAATAGTTACATGAGCTGAAAAAATTGCAAGAGAAAACACTTATGAGGTTAAACTGTTTTCGCTCACATTAAGTTTCTAGCGCTAAAAATCCTTCCTTAGGCATGCAACTTGGCACTACTTTCCAAAAAATTTCTTCGTATAGCGCCCTTTTTGGCGTATGCACGCAGCTTGGTTTGTAGTCGTGAAGGACCAAAATTTAATGATTTCTTGTGACTTGTATTACTGCTGTGTTTCTTGCGGGTTTGCAAATTTTTGATCCGATTTACAATTTCATCCTTTCGGGATGTGTCTGGTTCCTGACGTGTAATGACTTGATTTTTCAACGCGTTTAACTTGACATCTAGATATTTCAGGTATAAACTCCTTAACTCTTGCTTATCGATGATATCTGTAAAGGTAGAACTGACCTCCCAAGTGGAAACATCAGATGCATGGAAAAAGTTCGGAGTTTGTGTGGATCGTATATCCTTATACCAATCACGTTTCATTATGTCAGAAATATATTCACGGGCATCGGGGTCCAGAATGTCTTTCTTTTTCGAAGCAAATGTTGGCAGATTCATAGTACTAGGGTGATGATGGTAGAAATGCCTGACGTTTACCTTAAAGCCAACCAACAAATCTAATCTCTCTTCTAAAAGATTTTCATTATATAGGCGAAGGTTCGTTAGCTCTTTTGTCAATTGTTCGTTTGAAGCCTCCTTTACCAGTAGCGATTTATCTTCATACCCAGATGATAGTGGCAGGGCAATAATATTTAGCACCGGCTCGTTAAAGAAGCGGCCGTTTTTCAGCTGTTTTTCTTCAACTTCAGTTTTGAGCATTATTTTACACTTTTCCCAGCTTGTATTGTTTGAGTTCAGTAATTTCTCAACGTGTTTCAAAACATTGCCAAACAAATTCATTGACATTTTAAATTCTCTATTAGCCACCGAGGAGGCAATCTCTTTGTCGTTCCTACTGTAGCGTAAAATGTACTCTTCTTCACCATATATGCCTTTCATGATTTCATTCTTCTGCTCTAATAAACTATCGAATCTGTCGTTGAATGAAGAATGTATTATGTAATCTAACTCATCCAAAGGCAGATATTGGAATCCAAACATTTTAGAGATGTTGTGGTATGCAACAAATATACCGTCCATTTTGCCAATCCTAGCCTGTAAAGAATATTTCAAAAGTGCAGACCTTATCAATTCAAAATATTCCCTTTCCAATGATTCAAATTCGCCATAAACCCTGTCTATCTCATATCCAGTTTGGTTATTGTTATTCTCTACATGTGACAAATCATACCTTATAGCAGAAACAGCCCTAGTCTTAAGATCAAAAACACCCGTACCAGGTAGATTTGGATCGTACGCATCTAATTGAGATCTCACAATGAATTCGTCTATGCTAGAATAATGGTAGTTTTCAGCTTGTGAACTGTTAGGTGACTTTTTCGTTAAGAAATCTTCAAGATAATGTCCCAGTACAGAGAGAACCATTTCTCTATCCAGACTTCGATCCGAATCGATAGAACAAACGCCGTTTTTTTTCTTCCTTAGAATAACTGTTGATGGAAAATATGCACTTTCTGAATAATTGCAATTTTTTTGGGGGAAGTTCCTAGATATTGAAGAATCAATGATGTTCAACCTTCTAAAATTAGAAAGAAGGTAATGCAATTGAGAAAGTATCGAGGTCATAGAACTTGATGAGGAAATGTATTTCTTTTTGTGTTCGTTGGCAACCTTCAACAGAGATTCATCCCTATGAGGTGTGATAAAAATTGGTTTCGTTTGTTCACTCCCAGGAGAGCTCACATTTATACCTTCTTCACTTTTCTTCTCCAAAAAATTTGGATTGATATTCTCCACTGCAGGGTCAAAATTATACATTCCGCTTCTATTATCTCTCAATTTTTGTAACGATAAAGGTTGGTACAGCACTCTACTCAGCCCATGGGCTATCTCAGGTGGCTTATGAGACCCTTGTTGATTGTAAGGTACTAATGTATGCCTAACTTTTTGGGCATTTATCTGAAAAGTGTATGACCCTCTAACAGGGCGCGTTCGTGCTCGTGCTCGTGCTCTTGTGGGCTTCAAATATTTACTTTGTCTATGTTCCTTCTTTATGTTTGTTTTAAGCAGATTAATGGCCTTGTCCATCTCTTGGGTATATTTCTGTCTACCTTCCTTGCCCTTGTCATTAATGTCCTCCGCTGCAGTATTTGTATCGTATATTTCATCAACCATTTGCAGGGCGCTATGCAGGTCGGAATGTAACTTGTTAGGGGGGGGTCCCTCGTTGATAGCATCTGTGAAAGCAGCACTTGTATTGCTAATCCATCGCTGATGGCAGCCTCTACTACCGCCACCTATGCTCCAGGTCTGGACAGAAAGACGCCTGGACAGAAGATTATAGCCGCAAAAACTCATCACAAACACTTCAGATGTATCAGGTACAGTGTGGCTCCTTGTGTGCTCTGCCTACTTTTTTATAAACGTCACAATTTTACCTATCCGTTTCTTGTTAGCCAACGGCATTTTATGGAAACGCGCTTTACTATGTAGTTGTGTTTTTTTTACTAGTTTTCATTTTTTGACGTGATTCCTTCAAGAATCTGATATGTCTGTTAAGAGCACCTATCTCTACGCCGAAGACGCCTTTTAAGCTTTCATTTCAAGTACTTTCGGTGGATTCAGTGCGTTTTAGTGGTAAGTATGGGTTCTCAATCATCGCTAGGAATTATGCGTATTTGTGCTCTGATCGCGACTTTGTTTACTTCATCCTTGTTCGCTCATGCATTTTCCTCCAACTATGCTCCTATAGGCATTTCTTTACCTGCTTTCACCAAAGAATGTCTCTACTATGATTTGTTCTCTGACGAGGATGTGCTTGTGGTCAGTTATCAGGTCTTGACTGGTGGGAACTTTGAGATAGATTTCGACATTACCGCCCCTGATGGCTCTGTCATTGTTACTGAAAGACAAAAGAAACACTCTGATTTTTTACTGAAATCGTTTGGTGTGGGTAAATATACTTTCTGTTTGAGTAATAATTATGGTACTTCCCCAAAAAAGGTCGAAATAACCCTAGAAAAGGAAAAGGAAACTGTTTCCTCTCACGAAAGGAAAGAGGATATCATCGCCAATAATGCCATCGAAGAGATTGACAGAAACCTGAATAAGATCATGAAAACGATGGACTATTTAAGGGCTAGAGAATGGAGAAACATGTACACAGTAAGCTCTACAGAATCAAGGTTAACGTGGCTATCATTATTGATTATGGGAGTAATGGTCGGCATTAGTATAGTGCAAGCTTTGATTATTCAATTTTTTTTCAGTAGTCGCCAAAAAAACTATGTGTGAGTTACTTCAAAGCCTTTAATTATCATATAAATTTCTATGCTATGGAGCGTTATTTTTTGTATCATGATCCTAACTTTTTTTTTTTGTTATTTAATTGTTTATGAATTATCTTTAATATTTCAGTTTTTAATATCCAAATTTAAAAGTGGCTAGTTTATGTATAACGAATGAAGTGTAAAATAAATAAATGAAAGAAACGACAACGCAAAGGAGCAAAAAAAAGTCCAAGGAACGTTCGAGGAAAGGTATAAGGAGGTAATATAATGAAGGCACGCTTATATAAGATCGCTGAGCTAACGATAAAGAGAGAACTTTTTGTCCGCCTCAGAATCGAGGTGTTATTTAACTGGTTTTTCTCTGTTCTTGTTCTTTTCGAAAATTCGGGATAATTTTTCAATTTATCTGAGTTTATAATTTTTTTGTTCTTTTTTATAAATATTGCTTTCTTTCAGTAATGCACTCGTTCTATTATTCACGCCATTGAGAACATGCAAAATGCGGAGAAGAAAAAAGAAGCTAACAGAATAGTACCAACCTTACAACTTTCATCAGATAGCATGCTCAATACTTCTTTATTTCTTTGAGATTTACTATGGACCAATAATTTCACTGTATTTCGCTATCACTTTCGTTTTCATTCTCTTCATTTAGTGCGTTATTTTCATTGTCTTTATTGTAATTATTTCTTAGTTCTGGATTCGTTCTCTCATTTATTGCATATTGATCTTTTTCATTGTTAATTTTTAAGCCCCTTACATAGTCTTCAAGCTTGTTCCAGTTTTCTTCACGTTGGACTTTACGTTGTTGAGTTTCTTTCGCACTCGATAAGTACAATGCATTGCAGTTCTCGTATAATACTGGATTTGTTTCCAAAAAAATCTTTAGAGCTTTGAACGCCATCGCATGAATTGCCCTATTCCACGAACCTGAATTAATAGCCTGTTCAACAAGCATATAAGGGTCAGAAATGCTATCTTCACCGTTTGCTGTATCTAACTCTAATTGAGATGTTAATTCATATAATGCAGGGAATATTATGGGCAGAATAACTTCGGCATTCTCAATACATAAATTTAAGAAGTATTCATTATTCCAATAACTTAAAACTTTTTCTGCCACTTGGAAATGTGGGGATGAAATACATTTAGCCAATTGAACAAACAATGGCACTTCAACCTTTATAAATTCCAATGGTTCAATCACTTCGAATATATCTTCAATTTCATTCAAAAACATTATTTCTTTTGTAGAATTGATTTTTGGCCAATAACGCAATAAGCCCATAACCACTTCTTCAGTTAATAAAGGATCTTTTTCGAGGAATTGTACAATACAGTAAGCCAATTGTGGGTGGTATAACGATAAACAACGGACCTTGTGTAGTGGAATCAATATTCTCACCAGGAAAACCTTATGCTCTTCCTTTAGCGGTAGAGCAAACCCATTAATGATTGAGCCCAATATTTCTAACAGCTCTGCCACACCATTAAATTTTTCAGTTTCATAAACAAATTGTAAGAAAATGTTGTTCATTGAGCGACGAATAAAGCTTCTTAGTGATAAGAACTTCCCGTATATCCTGTGTAATGTTGTTTTCAAGCAATCTCTTTCTCTAATGTCTTCGCTATCGAATAGTTCTAGTAGCTTTAAAATAAAGTCTTGATCAATATATTGTTTAGCAATTTGATGATTAAAGTCAGGGCTTTCCACGAATCTTAAAAAGAATTCATAAACTGCCTGCATATGAGGCCAAGCCAATTCGTTAACCGGTTCATCTTCATCTGGATCATAAATATCTCCAACTGGATTTACTGGCGGTGGAATAGGTCTGAACAGATTGACTTTAAACATGTTTACTACATGAGCATACATCTCACTTGTATAGGTAAACCTGTTTGTCACAAGGAACTCTATTAGTTCATCCAAGGTGCTTCTTTTGATTTCTTTACCTTGTATATCGAAACTAGGATCATTGAAGTCAAACATGGTATTGCATTGATCAACTTTAGCGATAAACAAGGGAATTCTTTCTTCGGGGGAAACTTCATTAAAATTTGGCAATTTTGTCAATGGTGTGTACCTAGAGGGCTCGAATCTTGATGAAGAGTGACGTTGAGGGGTCTTGATCAGTTCTAAATCCGTGTCAGGATTTAGTTTTGTTGGAGTTGGTAGTCTCTCAAACGAGTGTGATGATCTGGGAATGTCAATACTTTGTGAAGAGGAATGGTTTGCATCTGCAGTATTGCTACTACTACTATTACTGTTGTTATTGCTGTTGCTATTACCGTTATCCACGTCTGGAGAAGCCACTGTTCCTGTAGCACTCGTAATTGGAGAAGATGGAACAGCAGATGCTGCACCTAATAATGTGGGATGCGCATGGTTTTCACCAGGCGTCCTTTTGTCATCCTTGGTGACAGTAAGCACTGGGGTAGCACTTATCACAGTGGTAGAAGACGATGCAGAAGACGAAGAAGACCCTTGCTTCTGGGGTTGTGGTTGTTTGGTCTGTTCTTGTCCTTTTCTCGAACTTGATTTTTTTGTGGAAGTTGAACCGGAGCGACTGACGCTTGAGCTCCTACTGCTGCTGCTGCTGCTGGAAGTGGGAGTGGCAGTTGTCTTTGTCTTTGAGGTAGAGCTACCTTGATGCTTCCCCTGTGCAGGAGCCGTGCTTGGTACCTTGCCCTTGTCAGTCGTAGTCTTTGATCCCGTGCTACTAGTGGTACCGTGGGTAGAAGGAGTAGCTGAAGTGGGCTTCTTCGTGGTCGACGTTGCGGTTGAAGCTTTTTCTTTTTCCTTCTCTTTGTCCTTCTTTTTACTGTTTGAAGAAGAAGAAGACCCAGTGGTCTTCTTTATCAATCTCTGTTTAAAACCACGCATCATATTGAGCAGCGGTTATTTTGCGAATGGTGGTGACCTCTGTACTAAGTAAAACTTTTATTCAAAATAAAAAAAGCCAGTTTTGAAGGATATTAAGATGAATAAATATTTGGGGAACGGATTATATGTTTATCTAAACAAAAAAGGAAAAAAAAGCAATTCGAGGGGGGGGAAAGAAAACGCTGTCGGAATTGTTGACGACGATGGCGATGAATCCTTGAGATGGAGGGTTTGTCGGTGTACTGTCAACGCGTAATAGCAGTCTTATCAATTGAAACAGGAAGCGAATCCACTGCTTCACTCATTTTCTAGTAAGCAATTGTCAAATACTTTTTTTCCTTCCTCGCTAGCCGGGATAGGGGGCTGTGACCCGGTGAAAAAGCGTTATTCTATTATGTACTATTATTATATGCTCATACCTATAAAAGAAGTCTATAAGAATGTTCAGGTGATATCATGCACGAAAGATGGTGTCTGCGTCCCTATGGTAGAGCATCAGGTAGGCCGTGAACCCCTCCCCCTGCAGGTCTGGCTCGCACTTGGAGTTTACTTCTCCAGCTCCAAAGTGGAACTTCAGATAGGTCCTGAAACCAAAGTATTCGTAGACAGATCTCGCATGTTCTGAAATTGCCTCGAGAACAAGGGCGCAATTGGCTTTGTCTGCTTTACGTTTGTATTCTTCGAGTATCTTTCTAACCGAGCCTCTGATTTCAGGGTGGCTGAGGTCTTTCCCAATGGCATAGAGGTAGTAATAGTCCATTCCCTCGGGCATGACTTCATGCTTTCTCGCAGTCAAGTCTTCAAAGAAGATCTTATTGAAAGACTCGTCGTCAGATAATGTGGCAGGCAAGTGGTGCCCAGGACGACTCCATATACCTACGGCATCGAAATCGTTGGCCTCAGCGATTTCACCGTTCAGGTCATGGTAGCATGTCGTATAGTAATGTATTATGGCATTTATCCTTGCTCTTGAAACCTTCTCCTCTACCGGAATATGAAAGAATTTTTTCATTAGGTAGTCATTGGCGTACGAATTTTCGAACGCCTTACACAACGTTCTCGAAGCTCTCTCGACATCGGTTGTCAATTTTACTGGCAGAGTCTCTTCTTTAGGGATTGGTGATGCTAGCATATTTGCTTGACTTCAATTGTGCCAATTAATTATTTTCTTAACTAGAATATTTTTTATTGTTCTCATTTTTCTGCATTCTTATAGTAGTAATGAAAAGAAAAAAAGAAAAAAAGAAAAAAAGTCGTTTACTATATGAAGATACGAGAGATATTCTGATCACGGTCCTAATTAAGAGCCACAAGATGGGAAATAATAGCTACAACTGAATGATAAGAAGTCAAGAGATTGTACAGGCATGAATACGAGAGCACGGAGGACGTATACATAGTTAGTTAGCTTTTTTCTTTTTTTCTTTTCTTATTGATTCTGGTAGCTAAAATAACAAATCGGTAATTTTAGTTAGATATTTAAATTACATGTGACGTTTTTTTGCATTTACCAATGGAGATTTTATATTTGAATAATATAATAATCGTCGTTACCCGAAAGCAGGTCGTAACTATACAGTACAGGCTTTAGTCATCCTCCCGTATTGTGTTTATGGCATCAGGAAGCTTTCTTGAAATATAAATGAACTTTTTCTCTACCATACGCCAGCCAATTATTGAGTTGGCGTTTGCCTTTTGTTGTATGCATGATGGGCACAAGTTATAAATAATAAAAAAGGGACTGACGCCACCAAAAAGTTGATCAAAAGCAAACGTATCAATGAAAATAAGTCGGTAAATTGTTATTTTTCAAGTTTCAAATGAGGCCAATTTCGAAGACCTTAAAAACAACTTTGCCCGGCAGATCTGATTGCGCCAGTAAAAGCAGGTATTATATGTCACATCAAAAGAGGTAAAAAACTTCTAATATTTGGGCAGCAAAAAGAACAGAATAGCCTAGATAAGATATTTTTCGTTCCAACAAAAACGTCGTAATATTCAAACTTCATAATAATGGTTGTCTGACATTATTTCGGCCCGTGAATAGAATTACGTAAGGCAGCTTTACTACTTTGTAATTGTGAACTTTTTTTATTTTCTCGTTTGATTATGTGTAACCAAAGAAACCTCACTGAAACTCAAGTTTCTAGAGTTACAGACTACAGGAGAAAGTTGTTAGAACATAAATCAACTACGGTCTACCTATTACTACTGTAACAGATCAATATTTGGTTCATTTTACTGGGATATTAATATATATAGTGTCAAAATATGACACACAATTACAAAACCGTTAATAACAACAAGATCAAATCGTCACCGAATTTGAATGCAATGACAACTGAAGCGTAAGGATTGGTAATGTAATTGGATTATTGAATGATAGCGTATAATAGAGTTTTGAAAAGCAATATGTCTAACTGCATCTTAGTCCTGTTATTATTTTGCAATTTACTTCACCCACATGCTACAAATATTTAGTTTATATAGTATACTAAAACCATATATAAAATATATATATAAATACACAAACAAATAGTTGGATCGGAGGCTCAGCACTTTCTAATGACCATTAAAGTTGTATGATGATCTTTGGGATTCCATTGTTTCTTAATGTTATAATATTACGTATATAGATTATACTAGATATTCTCCTCATGGATTTAGGAATCCACAAAAAGGAATCTACAATTTTGCATAATATTATGAATGATTCTGTTCCTCTTTTTATATGTTATCATTCATTGATCCTATTACAATATCAATACTTGCGCTTCTGCTTCCATTAATTTCGATGACAGTTTAAATCTTGCGTTACTGGTCTTCTAATTCATGTCATCTTTTAACACCGTATATAATAGTATTAGATGGACGATAGTTGAATCTTGTTCCAACACTTCACCCTTCAGTTACATTCGGATCACATATAGAATATATAAGATAAGTAATATTCCATGAATCAAGTCGATACGTAGTTCTAGCAACAGTCACTTCCCGGAGCTGGACAGCAAACCTCTTTCGGTATTTTTTGATTGGGATTGAAGATGTCCCAATAAAATAATAGCTTCTATGGCCAAGTTGGTAAGGCGCCACACTAGTAATGTGGAGATCGTCGGTTCAAATCCGACTGGAAGCATTATTTTTTAAGTATCGAGAAGGCATTATTTGATCTAAACAATCTTTCTAATCAAGTGTTGGCGACGAGGTTGTTTTTTTTATATATGCTCACGACCTTGTTTGGTCATTTTATTAAAAGCATATATAAAAAAATTAAAATTATTAAAGTCGAAAATAAAAAATTAAAATTACGATTAAGTAGAAGGAAAATAATATACTGTTAAAAAGGGTATTAGTTTTGTGCAGATTTTTTTCCTTTGTGAGGAATTACCTTAGAGATGAATTTGGAAACTTTAGGCCATACTCTTGCCACGTAAGTTAAGTAATAACCAGCAAACATCGCAAAGAAATTGAAACCAACAAAAGCCCATTCGATACCAAAGTTTCTCCAAACATGGTCATAGCTCATATTTTCATTTTTCAGGAAATCATCACCAACAGTGTATGTACAGTAGGCACAGACGGTGAAGGTGTTTTTATTAAGCAAATAACCACCATATTCTTCAATGTAGGCCTCCATGAATTTGCCACAAGTTTGTCCCGTCATAGGTTGTCCAGGAACCATTTCACCTATATCACATTTGATTTCCCAATCGTGTAATAGGATACTAACAAATGTTTCAACAAAATATGTGTAGGGTGAAACTCTGTACATAAACTTCCAGAAAGTTGGGAACAATGAGTAAGGCTGCATAACACCGCAAAATGATGCTGTGAAACTGTAAATAAATGCAACGAAAACAGCGGCGGTTTGCAGATTAGGAGCAGTATAGATTAACCACAAACCAAGTGTTGCATAATAAGCAGAGAAAAGCATATAGTTCAAAAAGAAAACACCAGCACTCCAGCCAGCATTGTTGAACCCACAGCAAAAGAATGCGCAAACGAAAAATAATGCTGAACTTGTAAGTGCCAGTGGTAATTCAATAATGCACTGCGATAAAAGAAGAACAGTCCAATGGTAGGTGTTCGAACTAGCTTCTCTGGCAACGTATACTTGTTTTGTTTTCAATGCTTTGTCTTGAATTTGATTGATTAAAGGAGATGAAACACAAAGAGCCATGAAACAGAAGAAAATACTATCCTGCAAACCAATAATATTATGCCTAATGTTCCAAAATGAAAAACCAATGAATAAACCGGCACCACCATTCAAACTGTATTTAGCCATAACGTAAGTCAAATCTCTTTTGGTACAAATATACTGTCTTCTCGTAATGAGGGTTAGTTGCTGTAAATATGAAGGCTGTTTCCATAGTGAAGTTGTATAATCAATACCAGAGGAACGAGCATCATCTTCCAACCTAGCTGTTTCTCTTTCAACTAACTTTTTCTCTGGAGATGATTCCCATAATGTGCTCCAATTTTTAGTTTCCTTGTTCAAGGTGAAACCTTCCGTCATTCCGTCTTCCTCAACCGAAGAGTTGCTGTTACCCACGGCATCAATAATGAAATCAGCAGGATTATCACGCTCTTTATCGTAGACTAATGCGTTGTCGTGAGACATGAAATATCCGCAAGCATTGTCCATTGGGCCAAAGAAAACACACTCACCACCTCTCTTTAATAAGAAAATATTGTCGAAATGACTGATGACACTTTTACTTGGTTGATGGATAGTACAAAAAATAGCTTGGCCTTGTAACGAAAGTTGTTTTAAAAATTTGACAATTGTTAATGCAGCCTCAGCGTCTAGCCCGGAAGTTGGTTCATCTAAAAACAACAAAAGAGAAGGCTTGGTAACAAGCTCAACACCGATGGATAGCAATTTCTTTTGAGTGGGGTTTAAATCGGCAACCAAACTTTCAGATGGTAATTTTAGTAATTTTGAAACAGTGTCTAAGTAAGCTCTGTCACCATCACCCCTCAAAATACAGGAAATTTCCAATGATTCCTCCACAGTCAATAAATCCAAGTGTAAATCCTGTTGTTGAACAAAACCAATACTTCTTTTGAATGAATCCTCATCCGTCAGTGGTTGGCCATCAATCAAAATCTCACCAGTAACGACACCAGACTCAATTCTTTGTGATAATACGTTTAATAAAGTTGTCTTACCTGCACCAGATTCACCCATTAAAGCTGTCAAACCAGAACTGATGAAACCAGATGCATTGTTGATCAATTTCTTGTCACCGACTGTGTAGTTGATATTTCTCCAAGAAATAACGTGCTTCTGAGTTTCTACAGTTTCCATGTTCCCTTGCTCGTGGTAATCTGCTAGTGCGATTTCCTTATTTGAAGGAGATACCTGGTATGGGAGAGCAGAGATACTAGACGAAGATGAAGAAACAGAATGTGATTTTGGCATACCATCGTACCTGCTACCACTTTTTGTGGAAGAGTTGGTACGCCTCTTCTTGTTGAGGAATGGGATCCACCTTGTCAAACCACCATTAGAGCGCTCTATTTCATCCTTATTGAAATAGGGCTTGATATATTGAGACGCAAATAGAGTGCAGGCGATGAGGAACACCAAGAAACCAATAATAATACCAAAGTTTCTCCACACGTGATTATATGTGTAAGATAAACCTTGCTTCAAATAATCACGACCTCTAACATAATCATTACCTAGGGTTGCACCTTGCCAAGCACAGGCCTTATGTGAAAATGGAACATCCTCATAAGTAGAGCCTCTTGGAACAATGGTTTCACTACAATCCAGTTTCAAATTGTAAAGTTCGTTGGCTAGTACAGCTTCCATAGCGTACCTTGCAGGATTTAAGTAAGCAATCCACACAAACCAAGGATGCATGTTTTTTAAGTAGATAACGTAAGAGGCATACATTGCTATAGCTAGCAACAAAATACCAGCAAATAAATTTGCAATTGAAATGGTTGGCGCAACCAACGTCGTCAAAGAGAACAGTGACACCATGCAGAAATTGTAAAAGGAAAGGAACAACAAGAAAATAAAAAATCTTGCAGCCTTGTATTGCAGGTGAGCTAGGAAATATAGGATGATGCTGAATACGACAACCAAACAAAACTTGAAACAATAATCGAACACTGTGGTTGCAAGAGTTTCAACCCAGTTGGTGTAGAAGTGAAGCTGAGACTGCTTTTTGACGACGGGCTGTCTTTGGAAAGCAATTGGCATATCTGCAAGAGAAAGAAAAGTGAAGAAAAGGATGGAGAAAAAGGTTAAGGAACCTCTTGAGTATGAACCAATGGTGGTTAATGGAATCTCGTAAAACAAAGAACCAATGACCAAAGATTGAACAACGACGGAAATGAGTTGTGCTGTCATGTAAATTTTATCACCCAAACTTCTTTGAAAAGCTCTCTTTGTACAATATGATAATTGTTTCTTCAATGGAATATTAAAAATAGGTGAAATATCAGAGGGATCGACCTCCTTAATAGAGTCATCAACTAGAGACTCAGAAATCTGTTGCTTTATATTGTTATAATACGAAGAGTGTTTCCAGTGGTCATATAAATCCAAATCAGAATTATATGTATACTTGGTCACTTCTTTTGCGGCAGTCTTGAGAACGCTAGAAGACGATGAGTTTGATAGGTCTCCGATATTCTTGTTTTTAAATTGAAAATTCAAAATAGAAGTCAGGTACTCAATAATACAGTCATTTGGATCTTTTTCAATACCTAAAGTGTCATGGAAATAAGCCAGACACTCATCGACGGTACCATAAAAAAGTTGGTAGGAATCGGATAACATAAGAATCTTATCAAATTTATCAACAATTTTATCACTAGCCTGAGATATTCTGACTAAGTTAACAGAACGAGTAGCCTTTGCCATTTTTCTAAGGATCGCCAAAAAGTCTAGAGCTGTAGCAGAATCAAGACCCTTCGTAGAGTTATCCCATAGGTAAACAGAACCGTTTGCAATGAACGTTTCAATAATAGAAATACGTTTTCGTTCACCACCAGAAACACCACGGAAAAAATCGTTACCGACAATAGTTTTTAACACATGAGATAAACCAAATTCCTTTAGAAGTTCATCTCTTATTTGATCACGCTCACCCTTTGGAATATCAAACTTACAGCTCAAGGCAAAATCTATTGTCTGTTCTACTGTCAAAAAAGGAAAATGGACATCTTGTTCATTGTTATAAATGATCTGATGAGGACATTTATCGGAAAAGGATTTGAACTCGTTATTTTTAAATTTTATAGAGCCTTGGGGAGAGTATGATAAACTAGTTTTACCATGAAACAATGTTTTGAAAAGAGTAGATGTGGGATTACCCAACACCAAAACCATTTCACCAGCTTCGGCCTGAAAAGTTATATCATTTATTTGATCAGCAGAAGGGGGTGTACTACCTTCGGCATCATAACTCTTTTGAGAATTACTCTGCGCATCAGAACCAAATTGAATATTTGCGCCATTGAAAGTAAGTGACCCGTTAGCAACAGGAGTAAAATACTTTGAAATCGACATATCACTTAAAGGAAAGAAAAGTGGCTTTTTAAGGACTTCAGAAAAAAGATTTTCACAGCGGTCTTTTCTATTCGGCTAAGGCTCTTTCAAGAATATTTCTGTTTAAATGTGGAGTTATGTCCAAAAGTTGTCTGAAAAAAGCTGCGGCTGACTAGAATTAAAAATCAAAGATGTGTACCATTACAAATGTCAAGTATTCCAGAAATGGGGCAAAGGCACCGTCTTTATATTCGAATTAGAAAATAAGCATGAAAGGACACACATCGCATATTTTCTTCCGTCACATCGTACAGGAGGCAAGCTGCTGTGGCTGTAGTCGCATAGAGGGACTTTGTCGATAGAGCTCGTTTACATGTCTCACAGGCATTATGGAGTGATCTTCAGGCACTATCTGTAAAGCAGTACTAGTTTGAAGTCCATACAAAAAACAACTTGTCCCCTGGAACGACGGCGCGTGAAAAGAAACGACGGGTAGCGGTGCCTATAAAAATAATGTTTCCCATTGTTTACACTGAAAACCACGCAGTCCCCTTTGCCTACAAAGGCACGTGCGAATCATGTAAGCAAACGACGCACCAGTGTTGAAGACGTTCGTATGGTTCAAGCTTGCCCTATACAAAAACAGGGATAATGCCTAACTGAGCATATGTATTGTCGTGTAGAACATTAAGCTACAGCAGGAGATAGCAACAGTCTAAACAACAATAATCTAATATTAGAATGTCTTCTTGCGCGTTTGCCTTTTGAAGAGCCCAACTGCATCTGGCTGCATATTTCTAACCACATTTCTGTCGTAAAGAGTAAACGAGGATAATATTAAACAGTTTTTTCAAGCGAAGAGACATATTTGCCAAAAAAACCTATTTCTGGCCTTCCTGCAAAGTTATATAAAGAAGAGCGATGTTGTTGAGAATGTAAAGATGAAATTTTTGTAGTTTTTTATTCGGTCAACTTATGCTTTGTATTGTGGTCATCTGTCGCCTAAGACGTCAGGTACAACTAATATGAAGTTTTAGAATACGAATAAGGTTATAATGAAAACATCATTTATTAGTATTGTTTTTTGAAAAATGGGGCAATAGTCGAAACCTAAGTGAGTTGTTTGAAATTTCTTCGTTCGAGTTTTATTCTATAGGAGGCTAAGTAGCCTAGTCCTTGAGCATTACCAAATAATAAACCACTATGGATTTAATTTTTAAAAAAAAAAGCTGAAGAGAAATCTAAACAACAGACGATTTTCCCTTCTAACACGCTTATTTCTGTAAGTGCGATAAGTTTGGGCTCTAGTCTTTGTTAGCTTTTATCTTTAGTTTCACCTATTTTTACTCGAGTTCTAGGCTAAACGAAGAAAACGACGCGAAGCAGAAAAAAAAAAAAAAAAGAAGTTCGATATCTGACATTCAAGAGTTTCTGGCTCTACCTAAAGTAAAAAGGGCTGACCCGCCCCCAAAATATTCGCAAGGCAACGACCTTTTTTTGTAGAAATAAATCTAGTATCTGGATACACTTTTGGTGTCTTGATTCTATCAAAGTTCGACTCTTGGATATCAACACAAAGGCCACTTTTTATTTTTCATTCAGTAAAAAGTGATCTTGTTCTTAAAATTTCTTTCCCCGGTATTCATCAAATTGAGAATAAGGCTCAAAACATATTTCTTGGCAAGATCTCTACTGATCCTCGAATATGTTGAATAATACCCGCCTGAATCTCAAGAAGAAAATGTGAAGGTGAATGTGCCACAGCTTCAGTCAAATATTCAAAGATAAGCAGCAATCTGGGGAAAAAACATTCTCTGATGCCAAGACCGTTTAGGACGGGGGGGGGGAGAAATTAGCACACTAACGCAACCGAGAATCCAAACTGTTTATTTTTTGTCTAATGCAAATTCAGCCAAATAGGTTACTCTTATGACAAATTAAACTTCTGAGTTGAAAAAGTACACATAGGCGGGGTGACCCCTCTTTTTCTCCACTAGTGAGGCATTCTTGGCGATTACGTGCGTTTAGTTTCTTATTTGTGGCACAATGGGTGCACAAGAACTTTGGACGCCAAGCAGCTCGGAAATAGTTCCACAAAAGACGTTCACTGGGTCGATTTTGAAGTTCACTTTATTGGCAATTGGCCTATAACACCAGTTAAAGGTACGATTTCTCAACAGATCGCTAGGACTAATAATAGAGCACCTGTGAGACAGTGGAAATTGCCTTTCAGTTCATTGTTAACGATGCCCAGAGAAAAATAACAGGTTCCGTTTTGGGAATGCACGCGATCTTTTTTTCATTTGCCCAGCCTGTTCACGCACTTCTGCAGCGCGTTGCCTACGGAAAGCTGTATAAAAAACCTTGGCCGGCCAAATTTCCCAAACGAGACGCATATTTCCAAAAAAAGACGATTGCTTCCAAATGTAGAAGACAAGAAAACCCTGGAGGAACAAAGGCCAAGAAAGAAATGAGGTAGTTTAAGCCTTTAAAAACACCTCCCAAGCTTTTTGATCGTTCCTCGTACAGGGCAGGGCACACAGAAACATGAACAATACCTCGCAGCGAAACAATACAGGGCTAAATCGCGGGCGATCTTCGAGGCCAAGAGTTTTTCTCTTGGTAGCGCTCTCCTAAAGCAACCATCGACAGTACCGCGGAATCTTGTGCAGGTTTTCTTGGCAATTCAGCACGATGGGCATAAACGAGTGCGTAAGGAGGATAGTAAAAGATATCCGCTCAGGAATTGTATAACTTTGAGAAATGATATATAAGTAGGCAGTGAAATTTAAACAAATAAGAACTCTCACTCAGTATTCTCTTCCTTCTTGATTATATCCATTACTAGCTCAATAGACTGAACATTCCCACACTCGCTTATAATTACTACAACAAAAAATGGCTTACATTAAAATCGCTTTACTAGCTGCCGTCGCTGCTTTTGCCTCTGCCCAAACTGAAGAAGAAATTGACGAATTGAACGTTATTTTGGCCGATGTCAAATCTAATTTGGCTCAATACATAAGTTTGGCTGAAGATTCATCTTCTGGTTTCTCTTTGTCTAGTTTGCCATCCGGTGTTTTGGACGTTGGTATGGCTTTGGCTTCCGCCACTGATGATTCCTACACCACTTTGTACTCTGAAATTGACTTCGCTGCCGTCTCCTCTTTGTTGACTATGTTGCCATGGTACTCTTCTAGATTGGAACCAGCTTTGGAATCCTTGTTAGGAACTTCTACCACTGCTGCTGCCTCCTCTTCTGCTGCTGCCACTAGCTCTTCTGCTGCTGCCACTAGCTCTTCTGCTGCTGCCACTAGCTCTTCTGCTGCTGCCACTAGCTCTTCTGCTGCTGCCTCCTCTTCTGCTGCTGCCTCCTCTTCTGCTGCTGCCTCCTCTTCTGCTGCTGCCTCCTCTTCTGCTGCTGCCACTAGCTCTTCTGCTGCTGCCTCTTCTTCCGCCGCTGCTTCTGCTGCTTCCTCTTCAGCCAAGGCTTCCTCTTCAGTTGCTTCATCCGCTGCTTCCGCTTCCGCCAAGGCTTCTACTACTGCTTCCGGTTCTGCTTCCGCTATTTCCCAAATCAGTGACGGTCAAGTCCAAGCTACCAGCACTGTTTCTGAGCAAACCGAAAATGGTGCTGCTAAGGCTGTCATCGGTATGGGTGCCGGTGTCATGGCTGCTGCCGCTATGTTGTTATAATCCCATTTTTGAATGGATTCTTAACGTTCGTATATACCAATTTTTGATTTTTTAATTAAATTTTCTAAATAATATTAAGATATTGTGGGAACTTAGTGTATTTTTTTTTTTTACCCTGACAGCTTTATTTAGTATTCACGGTAGGTATATCAGCAATAACAAAAAAATTGGAATACTCTTAAACTCTTCGTTCGAGGGGTTCTTTTCATGTTATTCGAAGCAATCATTTGCAGAGGATGCGCAACAAATTTATTCTAGAAATGCCTTGGATTAGTGATAAATTACTTTAACATCGTTTTAACTTTTTTTAAATAGAAAACTAGAATGTGTCAATTTTTATATAATACAGAGGAGTACATATGACAGTTTAAGTATTTCTCTTTGAATAACAGAAAAGTTAAAATAATAATATCATAAGTGGAACGAACATTTTCAACACGGACTAAAATTATAGCAACATGGCAGCAACGGCGGCCAAAGCACCAGCACCCATACCAATAACAGCCTTAGCAGCACCATTTTCGGTTTGTTCAACGATACCAGTGGTTGTGGATTGTACCTTAATGGCAGTAGAAGACTTCTTGGCTTGACAAGCGGAGTCACAGACGGTAACTGTAGTCTTTAGCGTAGAATAATCAGTAGCGGTAGAGGTACCTTCCTTGCATGTGCTGCAGACAGTGGTAGTAGATGACTTCTTGGCTTGACAAGCGGAGTCACAGACGGTAACTGTAGTCTTTAACGTAGAATAATCAGTAGCGGTAGAGGTACCTTCCTTGCATGTGCTGCAGACAGTGGTAGTAGAGACCTTTGGTTGAGTAGAGTTGTAACCGGTAGAGGTGACTGGAACGACAGCAGATGTGGAAGAGTAGTCACAGACGGTAGTTTCTTTGGTGACAACAGTGTTAGCAGTTTCAGTAACAGTGGTACCGTTTCTAGATGCGACAATACTGGAAGTGGAAGAACCAGCGGCGGTAGTAGAGTTATAAGGAGCAACTGAGCTGGAAATCTTGGCAGCGGAAGAGGTTGTAGCAGAAGAGGCGGCAACAGTAGCGTTAGAAGCTTGAGTTGAAGACAAAACAGCGGCAGATGAAGAGGCGGCAGCGGAGGAGCTGGCAGCTTGAGCTGATGAAGAGGCAGCAGCAGAAGAGCTGGCAGCAGCAGCAGAAGAGCTAGTGGCAGCAGCAGAAGAGCTGGCAGCTTGAGCTGATGAAGAGGCGGCAGCAGAAGAGGAAGCGGCAGCAGAAGTGACATCAGCGGAAGAGCTGGCAACAGCAGAAGTGGCATCAGCGGAAGAGCTGGCAACAGCAGAAGTGGCATCAGCGGAAGAGCTGGCAACAGTAGAAGTGACATCAGCGGAAGAGCTGGCGACAGTAGAAGTGACATCAGCGGAAGAGCTGGCGACAGTAGAAGTGACATCAGCGGAAGAACTGGCAACAGCAGAAGTGGCATCAGCGGAAGAGCTGGCAACAGTAGAAGTGGCAGCAGCAGAAGAAGTTGTAGCAGAAGTAGAAATAGTTGCTAATAAGGCTTCAATCTCAGGTTCCAATCTGGAAGAGTACCATGGCAACATGGTCAAGAAAGTGGCGACAGCAGCGAAATCAACATTAGAGTATAAAGTGGTGTAGGAATCGTCAGTGGCAGAAGCTAACTCAAAACCAATTTCCAAAACACCAGCTGGCATATTGGCCAAGGAGAAACCAGAAGTTGAATCTTGTGACAACAAAATGTAGTCACCAATGTTACTCTTGACATCGGCCAAAACAACGTTCAATTCGTCAATTTCTGCTTCAGTTTGGGCAGAGACAAAAGCAGCGAGAGCTGCTAGTAAAGCAATTTTAGTTAAAGACATTGTATAGTTATGGGTATAAGCGAGTGAAAGGTGTTTTTTGGAGACTTTTTAAGATACAAGATCAGTGTTGAAGCAAGATGCCAGGCTAATCATCGATCTGTTACGGCGATCCTTCCCTTTATATACTCCAGAGTGTTGAATGATCGACCATTGGAAAGGCAAAGAATTTACCAACTTCCCTTTCTGAACATCTTGTTTGCCAGAGATAAATCGTTTAGGAACCCTCTTAATATTTTCTGTCATTTTTTTTCTCATGTTCACTTTATTTCTGAAGACGGACGGGTTGCTACGAAAATTTCCACTGAGAAACTGCGCATGGCGTCGCCTCTGCGCGGGGTTCAGTGAGCGCTATTGTTGAAGAGTGCTTCGTTTGCCTTTTTAAGTTGCCTTTGGTTGCCATTGTGGTATCTTCAGGGTTTTCTTCGGGTCATGATGGTTTGAAGGTGTGTTTTATTTTAGGAACCGCAGCTGAATTGTGCCAGTTCGTAAAGGGAACTTTATGACCGCGGTTGCCCCATACGAACCGTGGGCTGGTAGCAATTGTTTTTTCTTCCCTGTGCGGTATGTGTGCCTTTTTCTGATCTTGGATTCCTCCGGAGTGCCTGTCATGCGCTGTAAACGAATTATTAGACTGGCACCCGGGAAACCGTGAACCCCATATATTGCCCTTTTTAGCACGGTTCCTTATCAACATCCGTTTGGTTAACGAAAGCGTAAATATGGTTCGCTGACTTGGCTTTTTTGGTAGACCGCATTTCCGTTTGGGAGGTTCTTTTAGAGGATGGCAGCGCGTTTGCTGGGACGAGGCTCTCTGTACGCCGTAAGAATGAAAGATATATAAATCGCAAGATTTGAGGCCTATCGAGAAAACAATGACATTCTATCTTAGCACTCTAGCCGCAGTCGGTTCCTTGCCTGTATTCACTTATATTTTTTTTAAGATTAGGTTTTTGTATGCTTACGCTGTAGAGTTCTGAATCCCGTTCAAAGAGCTGTTTCCTATTTATCATTCTGGCCAACCTGTGAGGCCCCTCACTAATTCATTGTTCTCCAGATAGTTTCTTTACCTCCATGGGGCTTACCGCATAGGACTACGTTGGGTAGTGTTTTGCAACTAAAAAGCCTTGCAAGCTGCTTACGATTATTTAAGATATCTACGGTGATTTTAATTTTTACATGTAGCCTTAAAATCAAGATCGTTGCACATTCATTTCCCTGTCTTGCATGCTATCATTCCTAACCTGCCCTGTTTAACTTTCTTGTCGGCTTTGGATGATGAAATGAGCCATTCCACCAGTGCCGGCGCCGGTATCGAGGCCAGCGACGGTAGTGCGTGCCATCCCATCCCTCTTGTATATCTTTTCTTGCCCGCCTTGCGGCCCCCTACGAATGATAAGCAATAATACAATAAATAGAGCCACGTCAACTCCACTTCACTTGTTGACGTAGGAAATGAACTGCAAAGCACGCGCTCTTTCATTGAAAGATTTGTAAAATCATCCATCACATTCTCAAGATTCTTTTCTCTCAGAAAATTTTTCTCCGCCTTTCCTATCTCAAGATGGAAATACCGCTACACCGTGAAGAGGTTAATGTAATTTTCGAAGAGAAACGGAGGGAAACGGAGGGGAAAATAAAAAGCGGTTTGGCGTATCATAGCCTCATTTGGAAGAATTTAGTGCGATAGAAGCTTTCTTGTATAACGCAGCAAACCCAAAGTAGGGCTAACATTAAAAGACACTTCGTACTTGACACTCACCCTCTGCAAAACAGGCGCACAACAGCAAAAGAGAAGCCATCATCGTCCATAAGTTTAAAATAAGGAGAGGCAGAAAGAAAACCAAGAAAAAAGAAAAAGAGGTTTTGAAGGAAACTCATCTATTTAGGATAATACTTCAGCTGGTATAAGAACTAGCATAAGGAAATTCAAAGCACAACATGAGACTGAACAAATTTAGTTTGCTTCTGGCTGTATTGCCCGCTTTATCGCAAGCAAGCACCTATACGTTGGTAGACTGTTTTAGCTCACTGCCTTCCGACTTTTCACAAGACGATTCGTATTCCTACCAGACAAGTTCGTACTGTTATGGAAAGTGTAATGCAAAAGGTGCAAGCTACTTTGCACTTTTTAATCATTCTGAGTGTTTTTGCGGCAGTACAAACCCCTCCGGTTCAGAATCTACGTCGACTTCATGTAACGCATATTGTTTAGGTTACGGTACCGAAATGTGTGGTGGTACAGACGCGTACTCTGTATACCAGATTGGATCCGATACAAGCAGTGATAGCGTGAGTAGTTCTGACTCTGATAGCCAGACCAGTTCTTCCACAACGTCTTCTACAACGTCTTCTACAACGTCTTCCACAACGTCTTCCACAACGTCTTCCACAACTTCTTCCACAACGTCTTCCACAACTTCTTCCACAACGTCTTCCACAACGTCACAAAGCTCACAAAATGCAAACACTTTGACGACCAGTAGTACTAGTTCTCAAGATGCCACTTCCGTAATATACTCTACCGCTCTCCACACTGAGGGTGGTTCTACAATATTTGTGACGAATACAATTACGAAAAGTGCTCAGAGCTCAGGATCTGCCACCGGTACAGCTGCATCAGACTCGACGAGTGGAAAGAGTACACACAAGAAGGCCAATGTCGGGGCAATTGTTGGTGGTGTTGTCGGTGGTGTTGTCGGAGCCGTAGCAATTGCACTTGGTATTCTATTGATTGTTAGACATATCAACATGAAACGTGAACAAGATAGAATGGAAAAAGAATACCAAGAGGCTATAAAACCAGTGGAATACCCAGATAAGTTATATGCTTCTTCGTTTTCGTCTAATCATGGCCCTTCGACCGGAAGTATCGAAGAAGAGCATACGAATGTTCCGACGGATACAAATCCATTCGATGATTCAAGAAGAATAAGCAACGGAACATTTATAAATGGCGGACCGGGAGGAAAAAATAATGTTCTAACAGTGGTTAATCCAGATGAAGCTGATTGAAGAACTACTAAAAACTATTATATTCTTATACTACTCCAAAAACCTCTTATTCCCCCTCATTAATTTTATGCTTCTTAAATTTCATTTACCAAATGATCTTCTTTTTTTTATATAATGACTTTTTTTAAAACTTTATATACATTTTCAAAAGAGAAAATGAAGAAGAAGAAAAGAAACAATAAATAGGAACTACAAATTAAAATCAGTTATTTTTTTTATGATATATTTATAAATACCAACTCTATAGTTATATAGGCTTAAGAAGCACTAAACAAACTAAATTTATTGCAGCCAATGCCGTACATGGGCGTATGCTAGTCAAGAACTACCAAGCGTTGTGTAACTCATAAATGCGCAAACCAATACAGTTAACAAATTTGGTGAATATGAATAGCTGTTTATCAGTGACGCTACACCTCCATCACTCCGTTTTGCTATAAAACGTGAGGTGTGTGGTCACGGTTATTAATCGTATGTCCTATTCGGGTGTAGAAATGGCTGTTGGTATCGTATATATACTATTATTAAAGGCATTATTATTTTATTGCCGTGAAAAATATTCAGTACCTCATGGGAATCGTCTTCACTGGAAGCCTTGAGATATCCATCGTTATTCATCTTCCTTTTATAATCATTTATAAACATAACTAGGATATCTCCACATCGCATTTCTGATATTCAAATAAGATGTTTTAGCATCTAGCCTCGGTCATAATCATTTAATTACCCAAACGTCTGTTTCTCTCACGTGCCAATTATAATAGATGCCAAGCCATTTAAAGTTTAATGACCAGTGCTCATAAATGAACTAAATTTTCGTATTGTAACATCTGTTCCTCGTGGCCCAATGGTCACGGCGTCTGGCTACGAACCAGAAGATTCCAGGTTCAAGTCCTGGCGGGGAAGATTTTTTTTTCTAGAACATGCAGGAAATCTAGATGTAAAGGACTTACATGGTCGTATCTAGAACGATTGCAGCTCACTTATTGTCTGTTTTTCTCTTCCGTTGTCATCCCTACCATTGTTCAATTAAATTTGTACCTTTTTTTTGTAGTTTTTCATTCTTTTTCAAACCTTGGATTTTTCCAATCGAAAAAAATGGAAGATCCGAGAAGGTTTTATTGCAGTTAGTTTAATCCCGAATTTTGCCACCATATATATAATGAGTCTTGATATAACCAGACTGCTTGATATAGGTTCCTGACTGAAGAACACTTGTCGGTATAAAAGTAATTGTACGATGTCTGCCTCAAAAGAAGAAATTGCGTCCCTTATTGTAAACTACTTTTCCTCCATTGTGGAAAAGAAAGAAGTCTCAGAAGACAGCGCTGATTCTTTGAATGTCGCTATGGACTGTATCTCTGAAGCCTTTGGCTTTGAGAGAGATGCAGTATCAAGCATCTTAGACAAGTCCACATTCAAGGGCCAAAGTTTAAACAAGCTACTAAGTTCAGCATCAAAATCCCCAGAATCAGGTAAAAAGGATGATGCTCAAAATGTCGAAGTTAATATTCCAGAAGAAGATGCCGAAACCAAGGCCAAGGCTGAAGACTTGAAAATTCAAGGTAACAAAGCCATGGCTAACAAAGAATACGAACTTGCCATCAAAAAATATACTGAAGCCATCGACGTTCTACCAACAAATGCTATCTATTACGCCAACAGAGCAGCAGCCCATTCATCTTTGAAAGAATACGATGAAGCGATCAAAGACGCCGAATCTGCAATTTCTGTCGACCCATCTTATTTTAGAGGTTACTCTAGATTAGGTTTTGCCAAATATGCGCAAGGTAAGCCCGAAGAAGCCCTTGAAGCATACAAGAAGGTCCTTGACATTGAAGGTGATAACGCAACAGATGCCATGAAAAGAGATTATGAAAGTGCTAAGAAGAGGGTCGAACAATCTTTGAACTTGGAGAAAACGGCTCCAGAACAAACAAGGGATGCTGGCGCCAATGCTGGTCAAGGTGCTGGTGCAGGCGGATTACCAGACCTAGGCTCTTTACTAGGTGGCGGTCTTGGTGGTTTGATGAATAACCCACAATTAATGCAAGCTGCACAAAAGATGATGAGCAATCCTGGTGCTATGCAAAATATTCAAAACATGATGCAAGATCCTAGTATCAGGCAAATGGCTGAAGGCTTTACTTCTGGTGGGGGAACTCCAAATTTGTCTGACTTGATGAAGAACCCTGCCCTTAGAAACATGGCGGGCAGTCTATTTGGTGGAGCAGATGCCCCATCTACCGAAGACACTCCAGACAGCGAAACCAAACAATAGTGGACAGAGTACGATAGTTTCCTGGCACACGTACATGTTATGTAGACATAAGTATAGCTTCATTCAGAATAAATAGTACAAGAAAAACATATGTTATTTTGATGTTCGATATGATATATTCAGACAGGTATTGTGTAGTTAATTTTTTTCTTTTTTACGTAGGCCGTTGACTTTCCGCACAGGCTAGGGTATTATGCGATGAGGAGCTGAAAAATTTTATCAAGTCATTGTTTATTCGTTTCAGCTTGTGACCATAGAGTTGTTTAGGGACACCTGAGTTAAAGACCTCACATTACAGAGCGTTTTATAGAGCAACAAAAAATGGGGAAAGGTAAAAACAAGACGCACGAACCCAAGAACGGAAGACCACAGAGAGGTGCTAATGGGCACAGTTCAAGGCAAAATCATAAGCGCATGGAAATGAAATATGATAATCCAGAAATGACCAACTTTCCTGTCAAATTGGCCATGTGGGATTTTGACCATTGTGATCCAAAAAGGTGTAGTGGTAAAAAGCTTGAAAGATTGGGTCTAATCAAATCGTTAAGAGTGGGACAGAAATTTCAAGGTATTGTTATCTCGCCAAACGGTAATGGTGTGGTGTGCCCTGATGACCTCGAGATTGTTGAACAACACGGTGCCTCAGTGGTTGAATGTTCTTGGGCCCGTTTAGAAGAAGTGCCTTTCAATAAAATTGGCGGTAAGCATGAAAGGTTGTTACCTTATTTAGTCGCCGCTAATCAAGTGAATTACGGGAGACCGTGGAGGCTCAATTGTGTCGAGGCATTAGCTGCTTGTTTTGCTATTGTCGGGAGGATAGATTGGGCAAGTGGACTATTGTCACATTTCTCATGGGGATTGGGATTTTTAGACTTAAACAGAGAATTACTTGAAATCTATCAGCAATGCACTGATTCCAACTCTGTCAAGAAGGCTGAAGAGGAATGGTTACAGAAATTAGAAAAGGAAACTCAAGAACGAAAATCTCAATCTAAAGATGAAGACATGTGGATGATGGGCAACGTAAATAGAAGAGATAACGGAGCGCAATCTGATGAATCAGAGAGCGAAGAAGACTCTGATCAATCCGAGAACGAAGAAGACTCTGATCAATCCGAGTTGGAAAGTGATAAACAATCTATGGAATATGACTCTCTTGGTAACGCCATTTGCATTGATAATGTAAAGAGCCGAAAAGTGCTCTCCGAAGGGTCGGAAGATGAAGAAAGTGAACTTGAAGAGGACGAAGAACCTGTTAGTTATGATTCTTTAGGTAATATAATTTAGTTAGAATTTAAACAGTGAAAAACCTTGTTTGATGTCAACGTGAATATCGTAGTGTGTAACTTGTGACGTTTTTCAAGTTTGAATCACCGCCACTGATTAGCACCCAAGTCTTTGAAAAGTGACAGGTAATGGAAAGAATATCGGGCTTGCACTTGAAAATGTGTCCAATTCTTTTTTTTTTACCTTTTGTTACTGTATTTGTATAAATTTTTATGCTTGTTACGATCTTAAAAAAACTTAATGTAATCAAGACACATATATAAAATAAACATTCAAAGGGAAAAAAGACAAAGCAGGAGTAATAATGTATCAGACCTCTAGATTATGGCATCAGCACTACAAATCATACCTGAGCCTCATAACTTTGCACCTAGTCCAGACTTTAGGTGGCTTTGCGAAGAGTTATTTGCCAAAGTAGAGGAGGTTCGAATTAATGGGACCGCAGGAACCGGTAAGTCAGTATCTTTCAGATATTACGAAATAATATCGAACTTCACGGAGTTGTGGAGAAAAACGGTAGGAAATAACATATATCCTGCGTTGATTCTCGCTCTTCCCTACCGCGATAGACGGATCTATAACATTAAGGATTATGTGTTAATAAGAACTGTATGCTCTTACTTAAAGTTGCCAAAAAACTCTCCAACAGAACAGAGATTAAAAGATTGGAAGCAACGTGTAGGGAAAGGTAGAGGCCTTTCTTCTCTTCTTGTGGAAGAAATAAGCAAAAGAAGGACTGAATCAACTAGAAAATTGATTACCATTGACAATATCAATGATTATCTAGATGAATTAAGTAAAGAGATGAACGCATCTGGACGTGGATTTAAGAACCTTGTTAAGGCCAAACCCTTTCTACATTGCTTGGAGAATATGACTTTTGTCGAGTTAAAATACTTTTTTGATATCGTACTTAAGAATAGAGTAATTGGGGGACAAGAGCACAAGCTTCTTAATTGTTGGCATCCTGATGCCCAAGATTACCTTAGTGTTGTGTCCGATTTAAGAGTAGTGACCTCAAAACTCTACGACCCAGGAGTTCGTTTAAAGAATGATGATTTGAGTATAAAAGTTGGCTTTGCATTTGCACCACAACTGGCCAAGAAGGTGAATCTTCCATATGAAAAGATATGCCACGCCTTGCGCAACGACTTTTTTGTTGAAGAGAAAATGGACGGTGAACGAATTCAAGTTCATTATATGAATTATGGAAAATCCATAAAATTTTATAGTAGACGAGGAATTGACTGCACTTATTTGTACGGAGTAAATTTACTATCGGGAACCATATCACAATATTTGAAGTTTTCAGACAGCGTTAAGGAGTGTGTTTTGGATGGTGAAATGGTTACTTTTGATGCAATGAGAAAAGTGATTCTCCCATTTGGCCTTGTGAAAGGAAGTGCAAAAGAAGCGCTTTCTTTCAATGACATAAACAGTAATGACTTCCATCCCCTTTATATGGTATTTGATTTATTATACCTTAATGGGACCTCATTGACGCCATTGCCCCTTTATCAAAGAAAGGAGTATCTGAGCAGTATTTTGACACCCTCAAAAAGTGTTGTAGAAATAGTACGATATTCTAGATGCTATAATGCAGAATCGGTAAAAAAGTCTTTGGAAGTTGCTATTTCACTGGGTTCAGAAGGTGTTGTTTTAAAACATTATAGTTCCTGCTATAATGTCGCTAGTCGAAACAACAGCTGGATAAAAGTGAAGCCAGAATATCTAGAGGAGTTTGGAGAGAATTTGGATTTAATCATAATGGGCAGAGACTCTGGAAAGAAAGACTCTTTTATGCTTGGGCTGCTCGTGGTAGATGAACAAGAAACAGGAAAAACGGATCAAGAACGTTCCCCCGAAATTTTAAACGATTCAAGTACAGAACAGCGTGCAACAAACCCAAAAAAAAGAGTAAAAAAAGTTCTTTCATTTTGTTCTATTGCCAACGGAATATCTCAAGAAGAATTCAAAGAGATCGACCGTAAAACCAGAGGGCACTGGAAAAAAACGTCCGGATTATCTCCTCCACCTTCTATTTTAGAGTTTGGCCTAAAACTACCAGCCGAATGGATTGAACCCAGCGAATCTATCGTTTTAGAAATCAAATCACGGTCATTAGATAACAATGAAACAAACATGCAAAAGTATGCTACCAACTGCACTTTATATGGAGGTTATTGTAGAAGAATACGATACGACAAAGATTGGACAGAATGTTACACACTCGATGATTTACGTGAAAATAGGCGGACTAAGTCCAATCCTAGCCATCAAATTGAGAACCTCCAACTTCAACTGGTGCCTAAAAAAAGGAAAAGGGCACTAGTTTCTAACCCCTTTCACCAAAGCAGGGAACAAAAGCCAATTTCAGGCATTTTTGCCGGACTATTTTTTTACGTTCTCTCTGATTACATCAACAGTGTCACAGGAGTGCGGATTACACGCGCAGAACTTGATGATGACATTGTAAAACATGGTGGTAAATTGATACATAATGTAATTTTGAAACGTCATTTCATTGGAGAAGTTCGTCTAATCGGTTTTAAAATTACCAGGGAATGTAGGGCTTTAATTGATCGAGGATATGATATATTACACCCTCGTTGGATAATGGATTGTACCGCATACAAGAAACTTCTTCCGATCGAACCTAGTTATTGCTTTAGCGTTTCTGAAAAATTGAGGGCAGTTGCAAGAAGAAGGGTAGATTGTTTCGGTGATAGCTTTGAAAACGATATCTCAGAAAGTAAACTGTCTTCACTGCAAAAAAGCCAGCCAAATTTACTATCAACAAGACAAGCTGACAAAAGTTTTGAGCTCCAGATTATTCCATTATTTTTGTTCTCCAACAGAATAGTATACATTCCACGCAGCAAAATCGGTCCGAAAGATGAGAAGCTTCTAGAAATGAAAATTAGGCTATTTGGTGGCAAAATAACGGACCAACAGTCTCTTTGTAACCTAATCATCATACCACATACTGATCCTATTTGGAGGAAAGATTGTTTAGAAAAGGTGCATATTCAAATAAAAGAACAGGTAAAGGCTTCGAACTTGGATACTGTACCGAGAATACCCAGAATTGTTGCCCCTGAATGGGTGGACCATTCTATAAGCGAAAATTGTCAAGTACCTGAAGAAGATTTTCCAGTGTCACACTGTTGATCGTGTACATTTAGAAAAGCACATTTTTCCAAGGAACTATTTAATATTATTCTACATATACAACCACTAAATATTTAGTACCGTTTAGCAAAACCAATTATAGATGAGCGGTCATGTTCAAAACCTGTGTAAAATCACAGACGTGTCGCTAAACGACTAATCAGAGGAAGCTTGTCCTTGCACTACTGATGTTCCGCTTGCGACGGAGTCATCAGCATTGCTTTTGTGTCTCCTTCTTCTCCTTTTTTTGTCTTTAGAAGCATCATCTTTGTCTTTCACCTCACCGTCTGATGGACCAGTTTTCTTCTTCTTCTTCATACTTAATGGATTGGGAGCCTTTGGACCAATCTTTCTTTTCTTGGGCGTGGATTCCTTCTCGGATCCCTTGCTATTTGCTTCTGCCTTTTCAATATTTGGGTCATTGAGGCCTTTATACAATTTCTGTTCTTCGGTCATCTTGCTTGCCTTAGCACTTGCTGTACTGAGTGGTTCCATGATCATAACAGATCTAGTTAAATGAATTAAAGGAACACCCGGAACAGTTCTCAGCTTTCTCCTTAAATCTATGTCCTGCGTAGCAACCACATATCTATGTTTATTCGCGCCGTTAACGTTCACGACACTTTCAATACACTCTGCTGGTGATTTTGGATCCTTAAAAGAGTGATTACAACGACGTCTTTCAAATTGTTTTGCCAAATCAATTGCGCCTTCATTTCTAGTTTCATATAATGCCTGTATGCAACATTGTGTGATCATAACTTTTACATCGGCTTGTAAAGTCCTCTTTAACCCACTCGGTAGATCGAAATTTGAACCATTGCATTCTGAAACCAGCTGATTATCAACCAGAACTTGATATGGCTCACGGAATTTAAACGTGTGACTGTAGACAAGAAGTTGCTTTCTATATGACTTAGCTCTCTTTTGACGCATTATAGATGTATTTGAAGCGCTTGCAGTAGTGAGTTATTGTTGCTGAAATTTCTTTGACTTCCAATTCATCAGATATGATATTGCTATTGCTGTTTAGTTAGCGTCCTGAAAATTTTTCTTTCCCGAAACTCATCGCATCGCATCGCATCGCGTTTAATTTTTTCAAGTATTTTTTTCTTAGAAACTACAGCGTTAATGACAAAGTAAAGGCTATATGTCATGACGGTAATACCGTATTGAAGTGATAGTTCCAAGTATTTAGAAACGATTTTGGGCTCTTCGAACAGAAAATGCTGAGCTAGGTCAGCTCCATAAAGCAAAGTTTTATACTATTGCTTGGTTTAGACTGTAAAAGTTAAGAATGGCACACGGATATACTCTCTTTGGTGAGTTTCAATAACTCGTAACTTAAACCCGTCTAACGCTTAGAATGTATATCTGAACTTGCTTAATTAGACATGCCATGTTTCTTTTTTAGGCTCTTTAAACTTTTTTTTATTGGCGGCTAATTTCAAGTTCACGGTGGGCTATATATGACGAAGACTTCCTTTGCCAATGGGACTTTATTGTTCTTGCTAACTGATATGTATAAATCCAAGAAATACGATTAAACGCATTGTCAATTTTATGAGCCTCACTAAATAATATATGGACAGGCATCAAAAAAGAAAATCCATTACTATAGAATATTTTAAGTGATACTTGAGTTAGATTTAACCCTACCAAAAATTATCCAATTTCCTACCCCCTCCATTGTATATTAATCTATTAGGTGTATCTTCACCGATATCGCCCAAAACCCCCTGCGTACTAAAATTTATAATTTTTTCCTTCAATTGTTGAGGTGAAACAGTGCTATCGAAAAATTCACTATCTGAGCTGGGTTGCAATGAAAGAAAGTAACTCAAAATACCAGCAACGTGAGGTGCGGCCATTGAAGTACCTGATAAACTTAAGCTTGCATTTCTCGAGCCAATATAGGTAGATAAAATATTTACACCCGGAGCAAACACATCAACACACGTACCCCAATCCGAAAAAAATGCTCTATCATCACTGAATGTTGAAGCTCCAACTGTAATACTTTTTTCAGCACCGGCTGGTGAGCTGAGACAGGCATCTTCGTCTTCGTTCCCCGCCGCAATAGCGAAATGAACACCACTTTCTACAGCTGCATTCACAGCCATTTCCATTGCTGGCGATTTACTACTTCCCAGGGATAGGTTAGCAGTCGATCCTTTGAATTTAGAGCCTCCCTTCTTTGATGAATCTATGTGGTCCTTAACAACGTACTCGATACCCTTGATAACGTCTGATACCGTCCCTTCTCCATTTGAACGGAGAACTTTTACCGCTACAAGATTCGTATTCTTAGTTACGCCAAAGTGTCTTGAACCAATGATCCCAGCACAATGTGTCCCATGGCCATTCAAATCAGAAGCCTCATCGTTATCAGGTATAACAGCTCCCCATACAGCACGCCCCTCGAAATCCTCGTGGTCGATGTCAATCCCTGTATCGAGGACATAAGATGTGACTCCTCTTCCTGCAGCATCTTCATATAAATACTTCAAATCTTGACCATATTTTGCTTTTTCTCTGTGAGAAATCCTATGTAATCCCCAAGGAGCTTCCTCTTGAAATGTCGAGTTGGAAACTTTCACTGTGCTCTCTTGTTCGATAAATTTGATAATTGGATCTTGGAGAACTCTCTTAATGACTTCTTCCGTGAAATAGCCAGTATAACCTCGAAATAAACCGTTTATATCAAAAAAGCTATCAATACCTCCAAATTGCAAATTAGAGGGTGCTGAAGTTGAAACTGTCATTAAAAACGCGTCGTTTTTTGCAAGCTTACTGACATACTCGTTCTGAACCTCCTGTATCATTCGCTTGTGCGATTCAATGGACCGCACTGAACTATCTTCATGGAAGGCTATGATATATCGATAAGGAAGCGACTCCGCATTATGGATGACCTTTTGTTCTTGTAAATGAAAATTCCCAGTTTCTTGTTGGCCTAAGCCTTCCTGGCCCTTCGCATTGCGGAAATCTTCAATGCTTTCAGTAAAATGAACTATTCCGTCGAAGCCAGGGATGAACATACATAGACTACAACCTGCACAAAGAGCAAGTAGTATGGTTAAAAGCTTCATGTTCTACAGTTTACCTGATATTGAAGAACAAGTGATGATTCGGATCTAGTATTGTGGTACTTTTGTGAGTATCACAGAGCTCAGATACAAAATATACCCTTATCTGGTACCACACACATGTCACCGTCTGTTATCAGTAACCGCCTTCGGAAGTGCGCCATTGTTCCGAAGGGCACGATATATCAGCCGAGCAATTAATACTCGGGAAAAGAGAAAGTACTGAGTTAAAAGCGATGAACTGATTCTAATGATGTTCAAGGGACAGTCTATAATTTACTTGCAGCATTTTTAAGTCATATAGAGTGTCAATCTTGAGAAACCCTTCAAGGTAAAAATAAAAGTGCAAGCCTCAGAAAACAGAGTCTTTTAAATCAGATTACATTTGACTGATGTGTACAGTATATATTAAATAACTGAAAATGATCTTACAAGTCCTTCATTGATTTATTTCCAGAAGTAAATATCTTGTAGTAAGACCATACCCAAAATACGCTGAAACAGATAAACCCTACAGCACAATTTAACAGCACCCACAAGTCCGGATATTTCTTTGGAGGCGCTACAAATAGATCTAAGAAATGATATAAGCCCATGGCGGTATACGTTCCTATAATAAAACTTTTCCATATCACATTATAGGGCAACAAACTTCTTCTTCTGTAATCGCTATTGATACTACTAATGGACGGACCAGGGGTTAAGGATTTTGGCAAGAATCTTGGTGTAATAAAACTGAAGTTTCCAATCAGCCAATTGGTTAGTAGAAAAGACACAACATACTGTAAATGAAGACCATCCTTTTTCAATAAAGGCCATAAAGTGAACAAAGCAACATTGTTTATCCAGCTTACCAAAGATAAAACATTCCAATCAGTAGAAGAGTAAAGTAAAGTGATAGGTAAAAGTGGAACTAAAATAGTTTTCTCGTGAACCTGAAAACTGAAGAGGAAAAACGACATAGAACATGCGATTAGTACATATGGAAGAAGATGCTTCTTTGGGTGTAATAATGTCATCATCATAGCCGGTAGAAAACCGAGAACTGTGGCAACCAACGAATATAGTTGCAGTTGCTGAATACTAAATCTTTCCTTGTACTTCACAAATATGTTGGAAACGCACCAAAAATTCGCAACTTTGTCTTCGAAAATACCTCTAGCGAACGGGAACATCCTGTGAATGCATTGATAAATATTTTTTAGTCCACCTCCTAAGAAATAAAGTGGTGCAAACATTAAAGAAAAGGTTGCGAGCGTGGCAAACGCAATAACTGTTAACCGCGCTATATTAAACTTTGGGAAGAATAATGATCGACTTAGTAGATATGCGAAAAAAATTGGTGCATAGTACAATGCCATTTGTTTGAAACAGATGGACAGGACAAAGCACATTGCAGCCATGGCATAATATTCATCTAACAAGTTATTTATGGCATAGGCGGTGAGACCGAGCATAACTGAATTGTATTGGAAGTGCCCATGGTCAATGAGCATTAATGAAGGTTGGAACAATATTGCTGCCGCCGCTATAGACTGCCCTATTGGTGACTGGTTTCGGTATCTACCAAGCCATTTGGTGAAATATATAACTGCTGGGAAATAAAATAATATGTCACTGATAATGACAGTAGAACGCATGTATGTTTTTAGGCCATTATCAGGAGATTCAAACCCACGAGACTTGTCAAGAGCAAACCATGATGGATTGAAGAAGGTCCCAATAAGGCCTAAAAGGTAAGAGTGGAAAGCTGTCAATGGTGGATAGTCCAAGCCCCAGTATTGTAAGTCATACCAATACCATTTGGAGAGTGGTAAATGCTGTGTGATTTCCATCCAGTGCCTTTGGGCTTCAAAATCACCGTGCAGGGGCGGAGTGGCCTTTCCAGAATATGGTCCAAGTCCAATTGCGCATCTTACTATAACGGCACATACGAAGATGATGTACTCTGGTAGCCATTGATTTCCAACTGGCCTGAATGGATACAGAAAATCATACATCGGGGAAGCATAAAATGATTCCTCTGCTGGTTTGTTCACCAGTAACCTTTTACCAATGGCCATTTTCTATGGGAAGCTGATGGTGAAAATAAGAAGTCTGTATGTTGTCTTTTTGGATTATCACTGTTATAACATGTGTACTTCCCCATTATCATTTGAACTACTATTTTCACTAGGTATATTCACGCCTAAAGCAAGAGCAAAGTGCCATTTTCGGGAAACTCAACTAAAGGCTCCGGATAACCTTTTAATTCTATATAATTGCAAAAAAAATGCAGTTTCTATACTGGAACCGAGAGCCAAAAACATGCAGAAACAAAAAAAAAAAAGGAATCTCAATACTTTCAAATAGATAACGTTTTGAATTCTATGATACATGTACTTAATTATATCGGGGCGTTTTATGTAATAATTATCACTACCGTAGTCATAAAAAATGTATATGTCTATATAATTCACCTTTTAAAAGATACATTCTTACCCCTGGTGGTAGGTCTTTTCTTTTTAGGAGCTCTTGGTCCCTCACTATCGTTATAGGATGGGTCAAATCTTCTTTTCCTCTGTTGCTTATTATTTTGGCCCGGTTTATTAGATAAGACATTAGCCATTTTAGAGTAATCAACAGCTTCCTCTGCTGCCGCATCACTTCTTTTTGCTGCCTGCTTCTTATGTATCTTTTTCTTCTTCAAGACAACAACTTCGTCAGGATTCTCAATTTTAGTTGGAGGCTCAGGTGTAGTCTCGATTTTCACCTTCTCGCTCTTTTCTACGTTGACTGGCTTCTCTACTTCAAATTTGATGTCTTCCAACCCTGCTAATGCAGAACTAAATCCTTCAGCCCGGCCTCGAATATCTTCAACCTTAACTTTATGTGGTAGGCCCCTATCCTCGTACACGATATCGGCCTCCTCATATGGTAAAATCTTACCGAAAAGAATGGAAGATACTGTACTATCCATGCTTCGATCTTCGGTAACGCTGTTGCTGGAAAATACTGAAAATCTATCCATAATATTACGAATTTGAGAAACTGTGATAGCTTCTAACGAAGTGCTTTTGGACTTAAAATCGGAACACACAATTTCAGCGCTTTCCTTATGAGTGTCCTTCATACTTGTTAGTGCACTCTTGATTAAATTGGCTAGTATTTTCGCATTTTGACGAACATGGTCTGTCACACCATTTGTCAGAGAAACAACACCTATAACATCGATGGGTGTATATGCAACAAGTGCAGCTAACAGCTGATTTGGCATGATAAATCTCGGCGATTCATCATCTCGTCTTGCTATAACGTCTCTCCACTCATATAAATCTTTTACTAGTTCCTCTCTCTCGGGAGCGATATTGTATTGATACATCAACACTCTCCAAGGATTCTCCTTTTCGGTTGGAGAGTAAACTTTGGAAGAAGGCGTCGTTGGCCTATACTTGGAATATTCAAAACGCCTTTTAGCCACATTTCTTGATTCATAAAGAACCCCAGCTAACTTATTAGACTCGATAAGCTTGTTTCTTAACTGATCATATATATTTAGCAAGAAATGGGTATCTGCCCTGGCATAGGCGGTCATGGGTTTTGAAAGTGGTCTTATACGCCAGTCAGCCAGCTGGTATTTCTTTGATGTTTTGAAATTGGCGAAATTTTCCAACAGATAGGCTAAACTGTGTCTAGGAAGTCCTATAGCCTTAGAGGCGTGGTAAGTATCAAACAGACCAACGACGTATAATCCTAAATCTCTTTGGAGCCAAATAATATCCATAAAAGCACCGTGAAATACTTTCACAATTGATGGATCTGTAAATACTTCATTTAGGATGTGTAAGTCAGCGCGAAGTTCAAGGGTATCAACTAAATAGTCTCTCTCCCTTGTACTGACCTGCATGAGACAGACAACACCATAATATGACCTATAATCGTGATGTTCAAGATCAACAGCGATTTCGTGCACATTTTTTAAATCCTCTAGCATTGATTCGAGCTTTGTCTTTGAATCTATCCATATCGGTTCTGAAGCATCCCAAGGTTTGGAGGGTACTTCTGGTTTGATTTGAAGGATATTTGAGTTATATTCTTGGTTGTCAATTTCATACTCATATGGGTGTGGGTAATGACCGGGACTATTTTCTTCCGTTTCAATCATCCGTAAACTATCAGAAAGTGGCTTCAAAGCATTTGGCTTCTCCTTAAGTAAAGGTATGAACGGATGACTTTCACTGTTATCAATTGGTGTTTTAAACTTCAACTGAGGCTTTTCAACTCTTTTTGTTGGAAGTGAGTCCTTTCCTGAAAAATCACCCAAGTATTGGAGATTGGCTGCACTATTGTTTGAGTTGGAAGTACGATTTAGATTGTCCAACGAGTGATCTGACTTTTCCAACAAGTTGTCCATTATATTTCCAAAATCTTTCCACAAATCACTTATTTCTTCTTCTTTGAGTTCAAGGGAGTCATGATGCTCATCAATAGAAAGGACGATTCCATTCACCATTTCAGTAAGCTTGCTCGATTTTGACTGCAAAATCTTACTAAAATCTCTGTCCAAATTTCTATAGAAATCAACATCTTGGGCAGCCAATGAAGATGCAGCTCTAATCACATTAACAACCTTAGAAAGAAGCACATCTGAATTGTCGGAAGCCATAGCGTATTAATTTGATTCGTCTTGACTGTTAGCTGTCTGATCTTCGTGTCCCAGTTTAATATCTTATAGCTAATAACTAACGAAAATTTTTACGATGCCCTCATCTTAGTGAAACTGATAAATTTTCAAGTGCCGTTCTATATAATAAGTCACGTGCTTTATTTTTAATTTATTTTTAATTTTAACAAATATATTTATTTTTTAACATTTTTTGTGTTAAAAATTTAAATACATATATAATTGTATATGATTTCCGAACAAACAAACTGTCTTATGAGATAAAAGTGAGAGGTTTCGGAAATCTCTTACAAACTACACATTTTTATTGAAGTGAGTTATGAATTACTACAAAAATTGAAAAAAGATCTTTAAATTTCTCTAGATGCATTATTACGTATCTATCATATGGGTTAAAAAAAAACAATACGAAGTGGGTTCGCATGGAGAAACATCATTACAAAGGGAAAATGATATAGGAGAAAAAATCTATTAGGTACTCAAGAATATTTAACAAACCGGCCTAAACTTGCAAAGCCAAGTGATGTTATTTGCTGGTTATATAGTTATATAATAGAATGATCTGTGATTCCACTCAGCAATTATTGTTGCAGATTTTTTCAATCTGGCTTTGAGCGTTTATGATACTTATTCGTGTCTTTTGCTTCAGAAATTCGTTTTTGTGAATAGTGAGATTTAGGTGATACTTCAGTTGCTGCTTTGGGTTGCTGAAGTCGAGCACTACTACTTTCATTATCTTCATCAAAATTGGACGGGAGAACATAATTAACTCTTCTACTCTTATCTGGTGAGGCATCAAAAGAACCTACTAATTGAACTATCCTTTGATAGTATTTGTCTAGAACATTATACCCGCTTTTTAAACGATTGGAATAAGAATAAGAACCCAAATCAACAGATCCTAATGCGTTTTTATCTATAACAAATGTTTTCTGTTTTTGTTCTATGCTACATAATGTAATATTATGATCTCTAGGAAGTATTCTGTAGTTTACTCGCTTTAGAAAATCGTTTTCTAGGATATTCAACTCATGACATCGTACTCCACCAACTTTTGAATAATGAGCATTAGTAGAGAATGAATCACACAAGCCTTTTGCTGCAACCGTAGTAGCTGTCAATAAAAATCTATGGGCGGTCAAAGAATTTAGTGTAAAATCTGGATACGCGGTTTGTAATAAATCAATATAATAAAGCGATGTTATAAGAACACAATGTTCCAGAGAAGAAAATTTGGTCAGTCGTATGAAGTAGTTGAAGATCGATATGTTTGGTGGAATCTTGGAATGGTATCGTGTTAAAGTTATTTGGTCATCAGGTCTTTTGGTTGAGGAATTTTCGTTAATTGCTATGAGTGATACAAGCATCCGTGATATGAGTACTACAAGATCTGTTCTAGAACATTTTTTGAACTCGGAGGGTAGAATTATTTTTGGAATAGTCTGATCCTCTTGTGTATCTTCGGAATGTTCTCTCGCTGGGCTTTCCATGACTACTATGAGTCCTTGAAAGGTATCCTTGTAACTTCTTAGATAGCTTCCAAAGTCAACTTTGGTAAACAATTATAAAAGAAAGGGTATCTGCCTTTTGGAGTATATAATTGAGCCACTGAACCTTTATGCTGATGCAGAATAATAAAATGGAATATAAATAGTCTTAAGAAAAAAAAGGTAGAAGCAATATTTTGCTGAGGAAGAAGGAATAAGCTATTGTGTATATGGGTGAGCACTATTACAAAATATGGCTATTTATGACGGCTGGGGGCATTAGGTGAGTGAAAAAGCCAATTAATAATGTTGTAAAACTTTCTGGAGCTTCAGTCCTTGATCCATCAAATGAAGTAGAGATCTTAGGAGTAATGTAGAAAGACCGACGACGTGCTAAAATCCAGAAATTGTATGCGATTTCGAGCTTGTTTACAATAGTTTGTGCAGCCTCCTTCTGAATAGGGATTAAAATCTTCCTATGATTGCAAGCACGTTCGCTCATTCATGTTTTCCTTACAAAGCGGACTCGAATTTTGAAACCGCATTTTTAGAGAAAAACTCAAATGTACGTTAGAGGCTTAAAGAACACCATAATCTATCAAGAAAATAAAAATTGTACTAATGCTGTGCTACCTTTACGGTTGCACTTCGTTGAATAGGGAAGAGGTTTAGAACAAAATTTCCTTGTTTCCTTCCAAAAGTCTGATAGAATTTGGTGACTCGGGGTTAGTAGGCGGTCTTCCGTTGTTGAGCTCTTTTTTTTTTTTGGAAATCCAACATCTCTTGGAATAGTTGATTAGAAATAGTATTTATTCTAGCGTTACTTGAGCCAAATGTACCAAATACGCTGCTGGATTAACTATGATCCATATTGGTAAAGAAGCGTTCGAAATGTCAACTTTATTAGAGAGGACTAACAGTGTGCAAGAATTGAAGAAGAGAGCTGCAGGGAACACAGCCGCAAATCCCGCAGAAGTTGCAAAAGCGAAGAAAGTGCTAAAGAGAGTCTATAGTTGGGACGAAATTCCAGAATGGCAAAGAGATAATGACTATATTTTGCATGGGTACGTGAAGGAAACTAGTAGTTTTGTTGATACTTTCAAAAGTTTATTCTACATGCATAATGAAAGTGTCAATATTTATTCACATTTGATCCCTGCAGTCGGGTTTCTCACAGTCCTGTTGCTAGATAAAACGACTATCACAGTGTTTGAGACTACCACATGGCTTGATCATATGATGATTGACCTATTTTTTACGGGGGCATTTGCATGTTTGATACTAAGCAGTTCGTTTCACTGTTTCAAGAGTCATTCCTTGAAAATTGCTACTTTGGGTAATAAGCTAGACTACCTCGGTATTTGCATATTGATTGTTACATCCATGGTCAGCATTCTATATTACGGTTATTATGATAAATTCCCCGCATTTTGTTTATTTGCGTTTATTACTGTCAGCTTTGGTGTTGCATGTAGTATAGTGTCTTTGAAAGATAAATTTCGTAAAAGAGAATGGAGACCTTATAGAGCCGGACTATTTGTTTGCTTCGGATTATCCTCGATCGTTCCGATTTTTAGTGGTCTTTACTATTATAGTTTTACAGAAATTTGGAATCAAATTCAACTATTTTGGGTGCTACTTGGAGGTGGTTTGTATATAATCGGTGCCGTTCTTTATGGGATGCGGTTCCCCGAGAAAGTTTATCCCGGCAGATTTGACATCTGGGGACATTCTCATCAACTCTTCCACTTTTTGGTTGTTATCGCATCCTTGTGTCACATGAGAGGTGTATTGAATAGCTATGAGTTAGTCCATATAAAGATGCAAAATGGAATTGTCTCTTAGATATTTGAGTTCGGAATTTACTTATAGTAGGTTTAGTAGTTAAGTAATTGTAGGGCCTTTTTAGGTATGCTTAAAAGAAAAAGGAAAATGGAAAAAGGAAAATTTTGAAATTATCGACTAAATATAAATTGTAGGTTTAGTATGAACAAAAAGTTTAAAAATTTGCTCTGTTAAAGACCCGCAAAGACTTTCGTAAGAACGTATTTATTACAAGGATTATTTTGTATCTATAGGCAGGGACGAAATTACATCTTAGGGGGCCCTTTTCCTAGATGTTACTGACTGTTTCATGGATACGTTCACGCTCTATACTTAACATTTTAGCTACGCGCTTATAAAAAGCGGCAAAGGCGAGAAATAAGAAGGATTGCTCTCTAAAGGCAGTATATTATGGTGGGTGTATCATACAAGAGTTTATACAGAAGTAGTTACTGACTTGGCCATGGCTGTAAAATTAAAATGGCCTTGGTTAGGGATTGCAATACCGACGTTTCTGATATCGTTTATAGGTTATGGTGCTCATTACTTCATTTTATCGAATTTTCTATCAATATCGAAACAAATAGCATTTGAATCATCTTTATCGATGATATGGGTATCCTACTATTTGGCTATCTACACGAATCCAGGAAGGCCTTCGCCTACTTACCAGCTAAGCCCTAGTACCTGGCCGAACTACTGTAAGAAGTGCCAAATCTATAAGCCAGAACGTTCTCACCATTGTAAAGCTTGTAATCAATGCGTTTTAATGATGGATCATCATTGCCCGTGGACGATGAATTGTGTTGGCTTCAAAAATTATCCGCATTTCCTAAGATTCATATTTTGGGTCATTGCCACAACGGGTGTTTTACTTTGCATACAAGTTAAACGAATATGTTTTATTTGGCAGCAAAGGCACTTGCCTGGGTATTTATTCAAAAAGTCAGAACTAGTATTTTTAACAATATTAACTCCTTTGAATTCTTTTGTTCTTTTAACGATAGTAATTCTTTTCCTACGATGTTTATTCAATCAAATAATAAATGGACGATCTCAAATTGAATCCTGGGACATGGATCGGCTTGAATCCCTATTCGACTCTCAAAAATTGATTAAGAAATTGATTGAAAATACTTGGAGGATCTATCCCGAGGTGAAGTCACCCCAACTTGAAAGGGATGCTGAAAAATTGTTGACTCAACATAGAATCCGTTTTGAGGAAGTTGTAAACTTCCCTTATAATATTGATTTGTTCACTAATGCAATAATATATCTTGGTCCCCTCCATTTATGGCTGTGGCCATTTGGTGCTCCTACAGGAGATGGAAATAGCTTTCCAAAGAATGATATTTCCAAATATGAAGTTAATTCTTCATTAGAAGATATCATGCTCTCGCTTCCCTGGCCGCCAGATGGCGGTAAAATTAAAACTGTTTCTAACCATAGCAATTTAGCAATAGAGACGTGCAATGAAGGTGGCGAGCAGGTGGTGAGAAGCAGAATTGCTCAAAATGGCAGATCTGCTATTCGTGAGAAGTGGTATAACGATTGGGGGGAATCTTTAGATGACTTTGGAGTCGACGTTGATATGGAATAGGGTACTCATATCATAACAATATATATATACGTGTATATATAATATGCCAGTGCTTCAAATCACTTCCGTATAATTACATCTTTAAGCATCCAAAAAAAGCCTGATTGAAACGGCATATAAATGCACGAGTATACACAAATGCATGCTTCCACACACATATTTTGTATAAAAGTTGGTACTTGTTCAAAACTTTAAACACTTACAATTTCCTTTTTTAAAATTACAATATTACATCCTTGACATTAAATAAAAGTACACATCAGATAAAAAATCAACAGAGAATAGGATCCTGTACCAAGCCTAGTCAGAATTTATTATTTTGTCTCTTTGTCGGAAGGACCCGTGCTTCCAGTTACTTCTGTATTATCATCTTGTGGCACGTTTGCGATGGAAGAAGGTAATATATGCATATCGGAAGTTGGTAAATTCTCCGGCTGTTCTTCCTTTGCCTCCATGGCTTTTTCGTTCTTGGTTACTGTTATTTTATCTTCAACGTCCACCTTTGCCGTGACGCCTTTTAGGCTGTCCAATTTTTCTTGCATATTTAATTTCTTAGTCTCATTTAAATCATTCCTTAAACGTATTGCGTTGTCTAAAAACTTTGATATCAACCCTGTCTTTTTTACAACCTTTTCTTTGTAAATATCATCATTAGCAACAGTCGGATATTTGTTGGCTGCTTTACGAGTGAAAACGTCATAAGATCCATTTTCAATATGCAGCTTATAGGTCACAGGCTGAATCTTGATTTTCAGTGTCGATACAGAAATACCTTCAGGAGAGAATTTTTCGTCCACTTCCCTCCCATCAGTGTCTTGCCCATATTCGATAAGCCTTTCCAAAAATGGTATCTTGAGCTTCTCATGAGAAATACCTTCCGTTGGATGTGGTAAAGCATACGATGTTACGTAATATTTCCATTTATCTTCATCTGCTCTAGGTTCCTTTAAGGTTAAATCATCAAGGGCAATATATTGAACGGAAACGTGCAAATTTCTTCTATCAAACTCCATCCTAAACATATTCTCTGTATTGGACATATATGAACGTGCCTGCAAACGGTAGATAATTTGGTCCTTTGCACTTGTTGTGGAAGCATTTCTATCTTTGACAAATAGAGCCATTATTTCTGCGGTTTTAGCATCAGTCATTAAGGTGTGAGCATGCTTCACCAACAATTGAATGACTTTATCAATGGTATAGAGCTTGAAAGCCTTATTATTGTAAGCTTGACGTAAACCTTCTTCAAACCACTGATGTTCAAGTTCACCGTTAATCAACCTCCTGCTCAGTTTCAATACTTGCTTGTACGCGTCTTCACCATTGAAATCTAATCCCATTTCAGAAAGTTGGCTAGATAGCAGATCCAAATCTTTGGCAAAAGTGACCATTGATCTTTTACTAATTTCCTTAGTGACCTTTTCATTCATTTGCTTGATTTCCAAAAGGCGTTCGTAAATAGTTGTCCAATGACGGAAAAAGATGTAAATATTCGAATTAGCAAACAAATTAAAGATATTACGATTTTGGATAATACCTTGAGAATTTGCTTCCTCCACCAAATTCCCGGTTAACCAGGGGTTTTTGGCTTCTTCATTGATGAGTTCTTCTTCCTCGATAGCATTGGATTCTTCGTCAAGTGGCTCTGAAAGTTGCGGTACTTTACCGTCGTCGTCGTTAGAACGCTTTAGCTTCTGGTATTTGCTTCTATGTAAAATGTCAAGTAAACTCATTTCCTGTTGATATGGCCTTTTTCTAGGCGTACTAGAATCTCCATCGTCAGATCCACTAGAGTCTGACAAGTTTTGTTTATAAGATTGCAACGCTTCTTCGATTTTTTCTAAAGGAATAGAAAAAAACAGAGATATAAAATAATTCAACAAATCTTTCAACCTTTCTTTATCAGGATTCGAATAAGCTGTGGTATGAGCTATGAAGCTGTCAGCCAAATACAAAACATCATAGAAAATATCCTTATCTGGGAAGTCAAAATCTAGTTGGCTCTTTGGTTTAGGAGTCAACCAGTGAATCTTTTTATTTGTTTGATCGACTTTAATGCTACTGATTTCCGATATTAGCTGCTTTGTTGTTAATAGTTTTTTATCGGCCTGCTTAAATGTCAAACCCAAATGATCCAATGACTTGAAGTAAACCTTCTGTTCCAGTTCCCTCCAAACTTTATTCCATTCACGTTGAGCTCTTCTCCATTCTTCGTCCTTTTGTTTTAGTCTCTTCAAAACAACTGGCGCTGTCACTGCAGGATGTTCATGTAAAGCGTCAATAATTTCAAATCCTCTTTCTTTATCATAAACTTTTCTTATCACTTTCTTATAAATAGTCATTGAAGTATGACCAAGACCTGGGGGGAGTTTGAAATTAGCCTTTTCGTTTTCCGTCATATTTTCAATTTTATTTACAATTGTTTCTAAGCATTGGATAGTTCTTAAATTAGACTCAATGTAGAAATCATATTCGTGCCTTTCTTCTTCAATTTTGAATAGTGTTTCTTCGTATTGGTTTTTACGATGGGCAATAAACCCGGAATCTTCAGAAGCCCACACTGGGTGTCCGACCCATTCATCATTTAATACTTCCCAACACATATCATCTCTACCTGAACATGGCATGAAAGTATCACTCTTCGGTAATCTTTTGTAGCTTGGACCGAATGCTTCACATAGATCTAAGTCCAACCTATGTTTTCCATGAACAACATTTTCGATACTTTTGATCTTTTCTTGGTAACCGACAAAATTTTTGAACCATGTGAACAGTTCCTTGTTGGAACCCAGATAAAAATCTACTTTTTCCACTAAATCATCTAGATCAAGTATATCTTGAGAATACAAATTCAAAATTTTCAAAAACTCTGTATATAGGTGTTTATTGCCGATATATCTCTTTGCCTTCTCAAAAAAAGTTACTTCTTCATTGAGTGATATGTTGTCTTCAATGGGTTCTGTTGGTTCAGGAACCACAGGTACTATGCTTGGGTCCAAATCAATTTCTGGCCTAACAGGAACATCACCATATTGCGAATCTATTATAGGACTAATAGTTGGTTGCTGTTGCTGCTGCTGTTGGAAACTGGACGGAGCATACTGGTCGGTAAGAGACGTTCTTAACTCCGAAAGAGGTAAGTTTTCATTTACAATTCCTTGGTGTACCATATTTGGGCCCTGTTGAACCATCGAAGGTAAGGGCATCAAATGAGGTGGCTGCATATGTTGTTGATCTTGGTAGCCTTCGTGTGCAGTGGAACCGTTTGTTGGGGGAGAAAAACTTCCAATGGGGGGCAAATTCTGTTGTGGAATACCTCCATTAGTAGAATGGCTATAATAGTTAGTTGCTGGATACAAGAACTGCTGCTGCTGCTGCTGCTGCTGTTGTTGTTCTGCTTCCGCTTGAGCCTGTGCATGAGCCTGCGCTTGAGCTTGAGCCTGTGCATGAGCCTGAGCCTGAGCCTGAGCCTGAGCCTGAGCTTGAGCCTGAGCTTGAGCCTGTGCATGCATTTGAGCCTCCTGTTGTTGCTGGGCATGTTGCTGGGCATGCTGTACCTGTTCATTAGCAGAAGCTGAAGAATCCGGTAAGAATTTCTTGAAATCTTCAAGTAAATCAGGTGCATTCTGGAAAAGATGAGTAACTTGTGCATAGACTTCATTGATCGGTTTTTGTTCTCTTTGGTATGTTTGCAATATTTCCAAGAAATGCTTATAGATATCAGGTTGATCGGCAAATCTAGTTTTAATTTTATTAACGTAACTTATGGCTTGACTAAATTCGACGTCGACATTTTTCTTAACGTCTTCTTGAACAGTTAAAGGCTGACTTTGAGGGATTGGTAATTCGGGTTGATGAATTGAGGGTAAGCCAGTAGGATTAGCCGAAAGGGGCAGAGATTGTTGTTGATCTTGACTCTGTTCCGAGTGGTAAACATTCGAAGGCACCATGGGCACATTGTGAGATTGTGGGATAGTGCTTCCGTCGGCTTCCGGAAGGGAACTGGGTTCCTGCGTTTCTAGAGCGCTTCTTGCGGGTGGACTGACGTTATTGTTTACTGTCGTGGTACCCATGGGGGTGGTGACTCTAATGGGGTCGTCCGGGTTAGTAGAACACTCGATCCTATAACCCTGAGGCAAGAACGTGTTGAATCCTTGAATCAAAATCGGATAGCCCCTAAACAAAGTGGACACTCTTTCGATAACACCCGGCGTGTCTATTGCTTGTGACTTAAAGTCCTTCATGATATCTAAAAATAGATTGTAAATATCGGGACGCGAATTGAATTGAAATTTGACCTGTTCGAGGTACGATAAAGCGTCTTTGACGTTTAAGGGTCTATAGTCGGGATCTTCATCGTTAGTGTTCTCGACATTGATCTCATCTTTAGTGTCTGCGTAAACATTTGTGACCTCGGCTGCGTCGGCGGGTTGTACCCCAGTGGAAACTCCCTTATGATCTTGAACTTGTTGGTTTGCTTTTTCCTCCTCTGGCAGGCCGGTAAAACTCTTTCGGTCTTCGGTACGTCCAAGAGTGTTCATCGGCAAAGGATTGTCAAATCTCGATAGCGAAAAGCTCGCGCCTCCTGTGGTAGGTAGAGGAGCAGGAGCAGGAGCACCCGCTGCTGCCGCCGCCGCCGCCGCCATAGCCGCGGTGTTTGAAGAGGGAGAGGAGGAGGAGGAGTTGGAATGGGGGTGGTAATCATGGGGCTGTTTTAGCGCCGAATCGGTTGTGATTAAAGGCATGACATTCGAATGAGCAGGAGGATAGCCCAGTATGCGAGTAGAATGTGAGGCTAAAGGCTGTTGTTGTTGTTGTTGTTGTTGGCCATTGCCATTGCCATTGCCATCTCTTCTGTCTTCGTCCTTAGCGTTCAAAGCAGACAGCGAAGGTAGAGTAATGCGTTGTTGTGGTTGAGCAAAACTAGGCTGAGTTCCCTGGAGGGGCGGTTCCTTTTCGGTTCTTTCGTTCGAACTGGCGGCATCATTTGCGGCAGACGCCTCGTTCGACTGTGAATTCGGATTGTGCCAGACCTGCGACATTACTGCACGGTGTGACTTGTTTTCTTGATTATATTTGCTCTATTTCCAAATAGCCTCAAACGGAACACAACAAAGGGAAAAGGGATTATACTGAGTGCGATCGACGGCGTAGCTTGTTGTGGGAGGAGCAGAGAGTGCAAAGAAGGCGTAGTCCGTGAATAAGCTGAACGGGATGATACGGTGCCTTGGATATTATCAATAGTTGTGCGAAAAGGGAAAGGCTGATGCGGCAGGGAAGGGGAGCGAACTGTTATTTAGTAAATCACGTTTGCTCAAGAGCTGCAAAATGAAGGCGATTTTTTTGCGAATGAAAAAATCACAGTGAAAAGTAGGCAAAACCGCCCGTTTGACGCGGGCCGCGCCGCGGGTAACTCCGTGCGGCGTGACTGCTGACACGCAGCAGCGGTGCAACGCAACGCTGCTGCTGCTGCTGCTGCTGCTGCTGCTGCTGCATACCAGACCGCTGGAGCGGGCCAAGTGGCAGCCGTTGCTGCTCAACACGTTGCGGTACAACGCGACGTGTGGAACAGGCTGCTGGTGGCAGCGGGCTGCCAAGAACGCCAGGGTGTTACCCGGACCTGCGGTGCCAGAGTGCCCGCGAAAATTCCAGGCTGGTTGTCCTGGCACCCACAAGAGACCAGTCAAGAGAAGAGAAGAGCAGAGCAGCAGACCTTCACAGCCACCAAGCCAACCACCTTATCTTAGCACACTGCCGCGCCATGAATGCTCCAGACAGATTCGAACTATTCCTGCTGGGCGAGGGGGAGTCCAAGTTAAAGATCGAGCCCGACACCAAGGCCCCCAACGCCGTGGTGATCACGTTCGAGAAGGAGGACCACACGCTGGGCAACCTGATTCGCGCAGAGCTGCTGAACGACAGGAAGGTGCTGTTTGCCGCCTACAAGGTTGAGCACCCGTTCTTTGCCCGCTTCAAGCTGAGAATACAGACCACCGAGGGCTACGATCCCAAGGACGCCTTGAAAAACGCCTGCAATAGCATTATCAATAAGCTGGGGGCGCTGAAGACGAACTTCGAGACCGAGTGGAATCTGCAGACCCTGGCCGCCGACGACGCGTTCAATATGTAAGCACTCAATAAAAATCATACTCATAAATCATCATTAATAGAAATCTACTCTCGTACCCCCGTGCGTATATACGTATATATTGCCCTTCTGTGCCTTAAGAGCGGACGCTGGCCGTCCGGGTACCCCGCGCTCCAGTCTTAAACGAAAAAATGAAGAAAAAAAAAACAGCCGAAGGCTTTACTTTACGTTCTTTTCCCTTTTCTTACACATTCGAGTTGCGTATCCATTGAGGATTGATACACCTTTTTCTGTCCTAATACCGCTGCAAGTGCACCATTCTTTCCCTTCTTTCCGGTGCTTTAGTTACTTGAGTTTCACTCTTGCTGTTGTATTGAACAAAGAAGAAAACAAAGAAAGAGAGGATTAGGCACGAAACGTATAACGCGTAAAAATGACCATCGCTGCTGCTTCCAAAGCTAAACGTGACTTGTCTTCAGACGACGATGACGACGTCCCACTGTCCCAAACCTTGAGGAAAAGAAAGACCGAATCCGCGGGTTCTGCTTCTTCCCATGACGATGCGGACGCTTATGACAGTGATGAGGCCATCTCTAAAATTTCAAAGAAAAAGTCTAAAAGGATAAAGACTGAACCATTGCCATTGTCACCGCCGCCAAAAAAGAAAACCACGACACCAAAACCTAAGAAGATCAAGAAAGAAAATAGCGATGCCAAGGTAAAGGCAACTAAGAAGAAAAAAGAACAAAAGAAGAAACAGGAAGAAGAGGAGGAAGAGGAGGAAGACCAAAAAATAAAGGATGAGGAGGACGAATATAAATGGTGGGAAAAGGAAAATGAGGACGACACCATAAAATGGGCTACGCTCAAACATAACGGTGTCATATTCCCTCCACCATACCAACCCTTACCCTCTCACATCAAATTATACTACGACGGTAACCCAGTAGACTTACCTCCACAAGCTGAAGAGGTGGCCGGGTTCTTTGCTGCGTTATTAGAAAGTGACCATGCCAAGAATCCCATTTTCCAGAAGAATTTCTTCAACGATTTTTTACAGGTGTTGAAGGAAAACGGTGGTACCCTAAATAACATCGAACTAAAGGAGTTTTCTCGTTGTGATTTCACCAAGATGTTCGACTATTTCCAAGTGCAAAAGGAACAGAAAAAGCAATTGACATCTCAAGAGAAGAAACAGATCCGTTTGGAGAGAGAAAAGTTTGAAGAAGACTATAAATTCTGTGAGTTGGATGGCAGGAAGGAGCAAGTGGGGAATTTTAAAGTAGAACCTCCCGATTTATTCAGGGGCCGTGGTGCCCACCCCAAGACCGGTAAATTGAAGAGAAGAGTGAATCCTGAAGATATCGTTTTGAACCTAAGCAAAGACGCTCCTATCCCACCTGCTCCAGAGGGACACAAATGGGGGGAAATAAGAAATGATAACACTGTCCAATGGCTAGCCATGTGGAGAGAGAATATCTTTAATTCCTTCAAGTACGTCAGGTTGGCGGCAAATTCCTCATTAAAGGGTCAAAGTGACTTTAAGAAATTTGAGAAGGCAAGACAACTAAAATCTCACATCGATGCCATTAGAAGAGACTACACAAGAAATTTGAAAAGCAAAGTCATGCTAGAGCGCCAAAAAGCCGTTGCCATTTATTTGATCGATGTCTTTGCCCTAAGAGCTGGTGGTGAAAAATCTGAAGATGAGGCAGACACCGTGGGATGTTGTTCATTGAGGTACGAACACGTTACTTTGAAACCTCCAAACACTGTTATTTTTGATTTTCTTGGTAAAGATTCCATTAGATTCTATCAAGAAGTGGAAGTGGACAAACAAGTTTTTAAGAATTTGACAATCTTCAAGAGACCACCCAAGCAACCGGGTCACCAATTATTCGACCGTCTAGACCCATCCATACTGAATAAATATCTGCAAAATTATATGCCGGGACTGACTGCCAAAGTTTTCCGTACTTATAATGCTTCGAAAACCATGCAAGACCAGTTGGATTTGATTCCGAATAAAGGTTCTGTGGCAGAGAAATTGCTGAAATATAACGCAGCTAATAGAACTGTGGCTATCTTATGTAACCATCAAAGGACTGTCACCAAAGGGCATGCACTAACTGTGGAAAAGGCCAGTAATAGGATACAAGAACTAGAATGGCAAAAAATTCGCTGCAAAAGGGCCATTTTACAGCTGGACAAGGGTCTCTTGAAGAAGGAACCAAAATATTTTGAAGAAATCGAAGATCTAACAAAAGAGGATGAAGCCACCATTCATAAAAGAATTATCGACAGAGAAATTGAAAAGTGCCAGCGGAAATTTGTTAGAGAAAATGACAAGAGAAAATTCGAAAAGGAAGAGTTATTGCCCGAGACTCAACTAAAGGAATGGCTAGAAAAAGTCGATGAAAAGAAACAGGAATTCGAAAACGAATTGAAAACCGGTGAAGTCGAACTGAAATCAACTTGGAGTTCAGTGGAAAAGATAAAGGCACAAGTAGAGAAGTTAGAACAGCGTATCCAAACTAGTTCCATTCAACTGAAGGACAAAGAAGAAAACTCGCAGGTCTCTTTAGGTACTTCTAAAATTAATTATATCGACCCAAGACTTTCGGTGGTATTTTGCAAAAAATTTGACGTTCCAATAGAAAAGATTTTTACGAAGACTCTAAGGGAAAAATTCAAATGGGCCATAGAATCAGTAGATGAAAATTGGAGATTCTGAAGTAGAAAAGAAAAAGACAAAAACAAAAACATTCACGCATCATATTTCGCATAAGGTACCAGGAAGATACTTTATATACGTATGAAGGTATTTAAAACTTTAGGAGAGTATAGTACGGTATATAGTACAGTATATAGTACAGTATAACTCAGATACAATTTTATTTTGACATGTTACCGTAACTTGATACTCCTATTAACGTCTGGAAAACGATCATATCCCTTTCGATCTTTTGAAGGCTGGAATGCCTGGTATAGTTGCTTGTTCAGTTAGCAACACAGCTTGAAGCCCTTCCTGTTTTACGCCTCAAAATTTTGGCGATTTTCGCGTTTCTGCCGCACTCGAACGGAACGCGAAAAATAAATAAATACACATCATGGACAAGAACTACACGAAAAGTTATCAGCACAACGCCATCTGTGGGGAACGTTGCTGCCGTTAAGGCAGAGCCACGAAATGTCAAACTAAATCAAACAGGTTCAGACCGGCTTCCTGTTTTAGACGTTGCTTTTTGATCCATCGAAAGTACTTTGCCAAAAAAGAAAAAAAGAGAAAAAAATATTCTTCCTACAATATAAGGATGTAAGATACGTGATATATCTTGGACTGCTTTACTTTTCAAGCCCCATCTCAGCCAAAAAAGACTTAACTTGGAAATAGGCAATTCTGAAGCTATTGACGGAAGAAAAATTGACAACATAAGTCTGTTACCACACAATGAAACTGCCAAAAATTTCCATTTGGAAAGTGCTGCTACTGCTTAATTTCTTCGTTCTACAAGACTTTCAGTTTGCCTCCGCTGCGAACCTGCCTTCTTTATCATCTAGCACAAAAGCAAATGATAGTTCTAGTAAGACTACCTCTACAACAAAGGCAACAACATCGTCTAGCCGAACCTCGGCAACCAGCCAAAATGTTACCTCAAGCAACAATACTACCTCTAGCACCAAAATGCCTAAAATCACTTCAAGTACAAGTTCAAGTTTATATTCAAACTCCAGCACAGCCAGCGATCAGATCGGAATTTCAACTTCATCTATCACGCCGTCTAGTGTTTACATCCCAGTAACAGATGGGAACGAATTCATCTATCAGGCCCGCCATCCTGACGGCACTGTATTCATTGCATTTGCAAGCTGTCTAGGTGCTGTTCTATTGTCGTTAACAGCAGTTTGGATTGCGCTGACTATAAAGTCATGGCGAAGTGCGAGAAGGGAAAACAAGTTGAGGAATTTGGAAAGCCAATACCAATACGACCCCTTCTATTTCCAATCGAACTCTAATGATGACGACAGCGAAACTTCTTCTCATTCTGGTGATAGTGATATATCGGAAAAAATTCTAAAGGACAAGTCGTCTCGTATGAGTTTATATACCCTTGGATCCTCATCTGTTCTGAACCTCTTGAACAATACTACGGACACCAATGAGAACTTTAGGTCTTCTATGTTTATCTCGCCAACTGAGATTCTACAGCGCGATGCCAATAATTCTAACACATCGTCTCAGCAAAGCAATGGTAGTGAGATGTTTGAGTCCTTATCCAGCACTCCCAAGGAACGTGCTGCTGCCCAGATAGTTGGTAAGTTTTCAGATAACAATAATACTAATCCATTTAATTACACACCATATAATTTAAGCCCTGATTTTGAAGATAACTCTACCCCGAAGTCCAACGTTACTCAAGGAAAAACCAAAAAATACCGTCCTCCAAGTGTTCACCTGGACCAATTACTTGATGGTAAGGATTAGTTGCTCTCCTGCCACGGCATGCTCTCTATCCTTTATAGTATTCATTTTAATCAATAGTGGCTGAGGGATCTGGCCTTCTAAACCAAAAGGGAAAGTGCGTAAGGCCTTCGCTTGCACCGTGGGCCGCTTTTGATCATAGTAATATTGAATGGCACGCAAATACACTCTTCAAGACAATTATTACATTGCCAATTTATCAAGTTATGCATCCATATATCGATTTGTTAACTAAGGCGAAATAAATAAATAAGCTTTAGCAAAATAATGTACATATGTGCGCCCCACATCCTTATCGGAACCTAATAGAAAGTCTACATACTGTTAAAGACAAGAATTTATAAGAAATTTCTTTACTTATATAATTTGAAAAAGTCAACTGTGCATATTTTTACCAGCAATATCCTGGACCAACATTCTGTTCAGACGATATCTGTTTCACCTAAAATTGTGTCTAAAAAAATCATGAAGGAGTTTCTTTAGATGAGGATTTTAACATGGCCAGCCTTACCAAATGGTATGCTCTTTTGGCGAAGGCATTCATCACTAATTCAGTTACAGTCTTGGCAAATATCAGAGAAACACTATTATATAACCGAGACTTAAATTTAAACCGCAACAAAAGTTCTACCATGGTGGCATTTGGTCTAGTTGGATGGGGCATTATAGTCCATTTCGAGTACAATAGATCATATAAATTATGAGATATAGTTTCAGCAACAACTGTGTAGGTGTTATCGCCATTTACCTTTTCTTTACATGAGACATTGCATGAAAATTCCTCGTCGTACTGTTTAAAACCGACTCGAAGCCCCGCAATTAGAGGCTTGTTATCTACAGGATTTCGTTTGTCTACAAATGAATCAATGCAATAAGGAATGAATTCCTTGTACTCAGAAACCTCAGAAACAGCTGCATAAACAGTACTAGGATGTGTGTTAATGGTCTTGCGTAAGACATACCGTTGTTCCCTAATAGCATGATTACTAGTGCCCAAACCAAAAAAATGCCTTTTAAAGGGACACCATAGAACTGGCTTGAGAGCTGCTCTCCTGAAGAGTGCTGAAGTCTGCAAGCAAGTTGTTATTGAAACCATTCTCCACGATGCCCTTTCACTTCCTGCCCTTTGAGTTCTTGTGTTATATTTCATTGTAGCCAATGCTAGTTTTTCCAGGGATTTAACCTTGATTTTTTCTGGCCTGAGAAAAAAGCCATGCCATGCTGTGTATTGTTTGAAACACATAATGAAGCTGGCTTAAATAACCCCAAATGTCCTTTGATATCAACTGGAGTACATTAGAATCTGATAATCGACTAAATGATCTTATTAAAAAGCATTTAAATTCATATTTGCAGACTACACAACTACCAAGCTATGTAAGCAATCTTAGAGTACTGGATTTCGATCTGGGAAAAGTTGGTCCTGCGATAACTCTAAAAGAGATAACAGATCCTCTCGACGAGTTTTACGACTCAATCAGAGACGAGGTCGAGAACAATGAAGCAGAAAATAATAATAATGACAACAACGAACCCGAACACGCCAGTATTGAACATTGTGTAGTTAATCAAGAAAATAGCAATGAGGATCCCGAGCCACTCGTAATTATGCCGTCCCCAAATGATGTACAGTTTTTATTAGAGGCTGAATATAAGGGTGATCTACTTGTTACAATAGGTGCTGATCTTGTACTAAATTATCCCGTTGAAAAATTTATGACTTTGCCAGTGAAGCTTTCCATTAGTGATATAGGGCTACATTCTCTTTGCATTGCAGCATATCTATCGAAGCAACTATTCTTCAGTTTTCTGTGTGATGTTAGCGATCCCGCATTGGATGATAGTCAAGTTATTTTGGATCCTAAAGGACCCATTCTGGCAGCTACTAAGCCGTTAGAACGAATATCTATTGTAAGAAGTATGAAGATTGAAACGGAAATAGGAGAGCAGTATCAGGGACAGGGTTCTACATTAAGAAGTGTTGGGGAATTAGAACAATTTATGTTCACGATTTTCAAAGATTTTTTGAGAAAGGAATTGGCATGGCCAAGCTGGATCAATCTAGACTTTAACGATGATGGTGAGCAATAAAAAATTAGTCTGGTGGTAGCATATACACTAATACAAGCACTTCGTTCCCACTCTATACTTTTTGGAATATATTCCCGGTCTTTTGGCGGAGGAGAAGGGTGTTTTGGCTGGGCTAATAATATCCTCAAGGAATCTCCTATTTGAACAATTCGTTCATATATATATATAGTTACATTCAAATAATTATATATAACTCATATATAGTAGTTTTAATATTCCAGAAAAGCAATATTAAAACACTCTATGCCATCTTTTTACTTGTATTTATAAAACCAATACCCTTGATAGTTGCTATCATGTCGTCATTATCCATTTCGTCAACTGGTTTCAAAAAGACTTCTGTGCAAAAGACCTTCTTTATATCTCTCAAGAGGGTAATAAACCTTTCATCTATTTGGTCTTTATTGACTCTTAATCTGCCGATATCTTCTTTTCCGATGACCATGTATACAATTGCTAGTGGAAGTTGACTTCTACCGACAGCTGCGCTTTTCGATATTTCTTCTAATAAACGGTAAGCAACTTTTTCACCAAGTTCCTCGGGTATAGAACCTGCATCGCCAATATCTTCGGCAAAATAACTCCAACTTTTCTGCTTGGATTCAGCCACCAAAGTAATACCCCAGCCTGGACTCTTACCTGAGTTTTCGCCTCTCCAAACATCTGCTGTTATATTAACCTCACATTGGAGGTCTTTCAATACTTTTTTAGCACCGTCGATCATTCTATTTACGAGTGACGGACTTACTCTTGTAGAGTATGCTACTCCAGTGATTGAGGAAATTATGGGTCTATCTACTTCATGCATAGTGATTGGTTGAGCAATCAAAGAGTCAACAACCAAATGTACTTCACCACCACCTAGTGGCGGAGAGCCTCTTTTCAAAGTATGTAGGGCACATTCTCTTACACCGAATTTCTCCATGATGGGCATGAGCCCCCATTTGATAGCTTCAATACCTGCATCGTTGTGAGATGCGGTTATGCCCTTAAATAAAATCGAAAATTTCTTCTTTGAAAATGGAGCTAAATATAACATTGGTTCCACGAAATAACCTACTGGTTTGGAACTAGGACAAACATGGGTAGATGCACCGCCAACTATAATACCAGGCTTGTAGATTACAGTGGTACCAGTATACGAAATTTCAATGACACTACCGTTGGTAACCGATTCAATCAGCCTTAGGAAGGAGACTTCATAATCTTTCAGACCAGGATTCAAGTCACCTGAACGGATTTTTTCAATTTTTATTTGTTTTCCAGATAATGTTGCTAAGACGATCCGTAATCTAAAATTTTGTGACCCTTGGAAAGTGATATACCTGGCAGTAGGAGATGACATTATTAAAAGCCTGGGGAAGTTCCTGGTTGTATACTATCAATTAGTGCTAAAGATTAATAAATATCTTGCCTTTTGACAACGTTAAACCAGTGGAAGCTCATCTCATCGCTTTCACTTTTTTTTTGCAAAATTTTCTGAAATTTTTTCAGTCTCGAGTCCGTGGAAAATTATATCATGAATATGGCGAGGGTAATTTTGGTATTCCTCTTTTGAGCAAATGAAGAAAAGAAACAATGCTCAAAGCTGCAAGTCTTTTTTTGTTTTAATAAGCAAGGAGAACAAAAAGAGGAAGAATTACAAAATGGAGCCTCTCTGTCGGAACTTTGTAGAATTCTTGAGTAAATTGCTGGAAGTCGCACATGATCCGTCATTGCAATACGTAGAGTTGGACGAAAACGACAGTCTATCGCTGGTTACCTGGTCTTAGATTTTGTTGACCCGGCTGTCTTAATGAAGTAAAAGTATTATTACGCTTAGTGTTATAGATATATTTAAAGAAAAGATTTACTATATATAAACCTTCAATACTATTAGTGAAGCTTCTTCAACTTGGCCTTATCCAAAAAAGATTCTTCATCATGCAATGCAGGGGGATGTTTCGTTTTTTTTTTTTTTTTTATTTTTTGACTTGCCAGTCTTTCTAATTTTTATGTTTCGTAACTTTTAGAGTGTAAGTCTATGCTTTTGTTGTCGTGTTCTTTATGCTGTTCATATGTGAGATATATCATACCCCTCCAGTAAGTATGGACACAACAAGTATCATTAAGGCAGCGAACTTTGCACTTGTGCCAGATGAATGTGATCCGGAATTGGCGGTTGCCTTTTTCTCAAAGGTTGCCGTAGCTGATGAAATTGGAGAAGACAAAGATGAAGATGAAGAGGAAGATTTAGAACCTTCAGGTCCAATGAGATGATCTTCTTGTTGCTCCATGGTGCTATTAGAATAATGGCCAACGTTGATAAAGGAGTGATGAACATCTTTTTCGATATCTGGTAATGGGGTAGTATCCAGAGTACCATTCCAGCAGTAGTTCGAGAAGCAGGTTTCACATTCTGGAGGCAGAGTGATATTCAATGCTTGCTGTTTGCGTCTCATAATCGCACAACCGACACAACCCATGAATTCAGGATCGTCGGTAAAGTTATTTCTAGTCGCGATTTCAAACCCGTTTTGAATCATGCTTCTTCTCTGAGATTCAGAATAAGATAACTTGAAGGCGCTTTGATTACTATCGAAAGAGTACTCTGCATTAGGTAGATAGACAACCAAAGGTGGGATGTATTGAAGATCAGTCAAGTTATTAGCGTCGCAGCCGAAAAAGGTTGGCTTCTTGTTCAAACCTAAATTAACAAATGTATTCGTATCTGGGACGTATGGAAAAGACATACCTTGGCCTTGTTTAACGAATTGACGTTCGTAGGTATGGACTAAAGAAGAACCATCAGGCCAAGCCAATCTCATATCAGCTGAATTATCAACAGCAAAAATAATATCCACATCACGCTCCTTTTGGATAAGTGGTAAAACAGGTACATTTTCGTCATCTTCACCGCCGTCAACTAAGAATAAGCTGTCTGAATCAACAATACTTGTGGTATAGTCACCATCCAAAAATTTCGTATCCCTGAATGGATTTGGACTATAGACAGCAATGTCGTTGAAGTCGTGGGACAAATCCTTCAAGAAATGTCTTGCTAATCTTGTGATGAAACCCGGTAGATGAGTGGAATTTATCCTCAAAAGAAATTGATTAAATAGGGTGGAGGAAGTACCCATGATAAAACCAGCATTATCGAAACCAGCCGTACATTTTCCTTTTTGCAGAGGGATACCATTAGAAACGTTGGTCCCCAAATACTTGATATTGGTGAATGAATTCAAAGAAGGATCCCAAGATCCCATTTCAAAGGGGTTAAATTCGAAAACTGTCGCGTTTAAATTGATGACTTTGGTACCAGGGTACCTTCCGTCCGCAACAGAAATTGGGAAAGGCATTTCAGCGTTTTGGAAAACCGGGAAATCCCTTAAAGAAGACCAAGTTAGGCCTATCCCGCCTCTGTTTAGGGAGGGGAAAAAATTATAGGCCAGGGCTTTGCCCCAAATATCAGCCAAAGAAGTATTGTACCCCGCATTTTGCTTCGATTCAACAGCATTGGAGATATGGTCCCATCTTTTGGCAGTCTTAAAGATATTAATACCACCTGGAGTAACAATAGAGTCAGACAAATCCCAAATAGAATCGTCATTATGCATGTCATTGAGGATATCCTGTACGGAAGTCCAATTGTTCAAAGCTAAAGTGCCGACCAGCCAATTACCACCGGAGGCACCAGATAGATATGTCGTGCTCTGCAAAAGGCCACCTAGCCCATGCTCGTTAGCACCTTCAGTTCTGTTATCCATCGCCGCCAAAATACCAGCGCCTGTCAACATGGACCGATAGCCGCCGCCTGAAACAGCAACAGCGACCTTGGGGAGGTTTTCACTATTGTTGTCGGCAAACAATTTCGATAAAATTTCGGAGCTGTCTGAAAAATTTACAGTGGCTCTTGTTAGAAAATCCTTCAAAGCGCCACTGGTGACTTTATTTCTCTTTTCCAGCCATGCAGTTTCATTTTGAGAGATGGACGTGGCCTCTCTTACTAGATTTATATCATCAGGGCACGACACCTCACCCGGGACATAACTATCTGTGGGCGACCATGCATTAATGGGCACTACTAGAAACCGAGATATTATGAGTATACAAGCGATAACTCTCGAACATAACGGACGTACCATTACTTATATTATCTTGCGTGTACTTTCTTTATCCTGATTCTCTAAAGATGTCACAAGTCAAAATAATATACTGGAACTCGCGAAACCACGTATAACTTATATAAAAATGTGGGTAAGAACTCTAACAATAACACAGTAGTATGGTAATAATGGTGATAAAATCCCTGTAAGTCTGGATCTTACAAAAAGAAATGCCAAATCGAGTAATCCCACAGCCAAGCCATTCTGAGATGAAGGGAAAAAGAAAATATGAAAAAAAGACTCATTGCACAGAAACAGCAGTAGAACATTCGCGGAACTGGCAAGATTTTCGCGGAGGAGGAAGCAGAAGCGAAACGAAAACGGATGAGGTTGCGGCATTTCCTGATGAGGAAATTCAATAGGCCGTCCGTCAGTTTCAAAAGAGAAAAAAAAAGACAGGAAGGGATCTGCTGTTTTTGTCATTATAAACGGCAAAGGGAGTGGCCGAGGTAGGTGGGCGGCAATAGAGGCCAGCAGTGCGACACGTGTTGAAGGTTGGGACGGGACAGACTAGAGGAATAAGTCACAGGGACGAAGGACCATGCAGTACCATCGTTATCGTCGTAGACATTCACAACAGGTCCTGAAATAGAGCGCCGCATGCGAAGAAAATAAACGCACCGAGCAGGCAGACTGCTATCCGTTTGCAATTGTACTCTCTTTCTCTCTCTCTCTCTCTCTCTCTCATCCGTATTCTTCCTTAGTCATTCTGCAGATGTTCATAGGGACGTCAATAGTGGTAGTACGTGTTCTCAAAACGCTTGCCGTTGTCGTCCCTTGCCTTACAGCAATGTGGCTGTAAGTGCTGTTTTTATATACTGCATGGCGGCCGCCGGTGATAAGAAGTGATGTGATTAAACCCCGCACGTTCTCTAATTTAATTTAAGCTCGGCCCGGTTACCCGCCGCCCACATAGTACGCTGCCGCCCGGCGAGAGAAGAAAAAGACCATTATTTGCCACATTGAAGCCAGACAAAACAGCACGACAGCAGGGCCCACACCCACGAGAGCTGCGTTGTTATCGGGATATCACTGGCTCTGTCAACGACGTGAACTGTTCTAAATGGCATACCATGACCTGGTATTAACGCCATGGCCCTCTCAATACTGGCGCTGGTACTGCGTAACCCGCCGCGGTATTTGCTCCGCGCACGAAAAACAACAAAACAAAACAAAACAAAACAAACAAACAAACATAACAAACAGCTATATTTGATTGCGAAACTAGTAACCGGTGGAGTCACACGCAAAATCTCTAAAACTAGAACGGTATTGCAGACCCTGTCATACTCTAGTTTGAAAACACTCATCCTACAATACAGACATACTTAAGCAAAGAACATAATGTCCGGAAAAGCTCATGGAGGTAAAGGTAAGTCTGGCGCTAAAGACGGCGGTTCGTTAAGATCCCAGTCTTCTTCGGCAAGAGCCGGTTTGCAGTTCCCTGTTGGTAGAATTAAGCGTTACCTGAAGAGACACGCCACAGGCAGAACAAGGGTAGGGTCTAAAGCTGCCATTTATCTGACTGCTGTTTTAGAATATCTAACTGCGGAAGTGCTGGAACTGGCTGGTAATGCTGCCAAGGATTTGAAAGTCAAGAGAATCACCCCAAGACATCTACAATTGGCCATTAGAGGTGACGATGAATTGGATTCTTTGATTAGAGCTACTATCGCTTCAGGTGGTGTTTTGCCTCATATAAATAAAGCTTTATTACTGAAAGTGGAAAAAAAGGGTAATAAAAAATGAAAGAACAAAGCATCCTCTCTGTCCCCTTTCACAATTTATGCTTCTCTACTCTCATTATTTTTTATCAACATCTGTATCATTATTATAACTTGAATTATCTCTTCATACCGCAGTTATATACACACATATATGTAATTTACATCTTCTTTTTTACGTTCTTTCTACCACTATGCACATACTAGACTATGGCGTATGAAGGTATTTCCTTTCAGCGACTCGTCTCAATGACAGCATGCTATCTGTTATATACAAGGCTATCTGTTTTGCTAGTGCCTTTCTTTTTTTTGTTGAACTTTAAATACCCGGAAAAATTAAAAAATAAGGACACCTAGAAAAGTACGCTATTGAGCCCAAATCAGAAAATATAGTAGACGTTAAAAGTCTACACTCACAGAAAGGATATAAACCCCTATCCTCACTATTAGCATAAACTGTTCGAATACGCGCTATACAGGCCAACCTTCAATCTTTTTGTTCGTTGTGTTTTTTACCGCAAGACCGTCTTATCAACTGAAGTTCACTAGGGAAGGGGAAGAAGACTAAATATAAATATCATGGTGCCTGAGAATAGAAGGAAACAGCTGGTGGCATTTATAGTCGTCACCTATTTGTTGACATTCTATTGTGTATACTCTGCTACCAAGACAAGTGTGTCCTTTTTGCAGGTAACGTTAAAATTAAATGAAGGTTTTAATCTGATGGTTTTGTCAATATTCATCCTATTAAATTCTACTTTGCTATGGCAGCTGTTGACAAAATTACTATTTGGTGAATTAAGGCTCATTGAACACGAGCATATTTTTGAGAGGCTACCGTTTACCATTATAAACACATTGTTCATGTCTTCAATGTTCCATGAAAGATACTTTTTCACAGTAGCATTCTTCGGATTATTATTACTATATCTGAAAGTGTTCCATTGGATTATAAAGGATAGGCTGGAAGCTTTATTACAGTCCATTAACGATTCTACCACGATGAAAACTCTTATCTTTAGTAGATTCTCATTTAACCTCGCACTATTGGCGCTCACAGATTACCAGATCATAACACGTTGCATTTCATCCATATACACAAACAAAAATATCGATGTTGTCTCTACCTCCCTCTATTTGATGCAAGTGATGGAATTTACCATGCTTTTGATTGACCTACTCAATTTATTCCTACAAACTTCCTTGAACTTCTGGGAATTTTATTGTTCACGGCAGAGCCAATCTAATGAAAACAGCCATATTGTCCAGAATGAACTTGAAGATGAAAACGAAGTTGATTCTGGAGAACCCCATGCAGTGCTAAATGACGATAACGATGATGACGATGACGACGATAGACAATTCACCGGTTTGGAAGGTAAATTCATGTATGAAAAGGCAATCGACGTTTTCACAAGATTCTTGAAAACGGCACTGCATCTATCGATGCTAATACCATTTAGGATGCCTATGATGCTTTTGAAGGATGTCGTGTGGGACGTCTTGGCATTGTACCAAAGCGCTACGACTCTGTGGAAAATATGGAGAAACAATAAACAACTGGACGATACTCTTATCACTGTCACCGTAGAACAAATGCAAAATTCCGCAAATGAAGATAACATTTGTATCATTTGTATGGATGAATTAATTCATTCCCCGAACCAACAAGCGTGGAAAAACAAAAATAAGAAGCCAAAAAGGTTACCTTGTGGTCATATACTTCATTTGTCATGCTTAAAGAACTGGATGGAACGTTCTCAAACCTGTCCTATATGTAGATTGCCTGTCTTTGATGAAAAAGGTAACGTTGTTCAAACCCCTTTTACATCCAATAGCACCACCACCCGCACCAACACCAACACAACCGATACCGTTAGGACTGCAACGACAGCAACAAATCAATATTTATCTACAAACGATACAGAGTTGATTCCTACGAGAACAATTCCTCATGACGCGGGAATAGCGTCTAGTCAGAACATGAATATGTCCGCATCAATGTCAGCGTCATCCAACACGTGGTATACGTTCCCACTGCAGCAAACCGATAATACTTCCGGCGAATCAAAATGTTCCACCTATGAATTTTTAATTTCCAGTTCAAATGAAAAGGATAATAGTATTCCAGTAAAGTTAACAGTACAAAGCCACGAACTAAACTCTGAGCAAGGACGCGAAGAAGAACAAGGTGCCCAGAAGAGAATTGTCATACCAGATCAATTTATCCAGCATATTTAGAATTGCATATTCAATAACCATATATACTACCAAAAATATATAAACATTAAATAAAAAAAAAATATATATATATATATATATAAAAACCAAATAAACTGATGTCTAAAAGTACGCATATATGACGCCAACAAGATAAGACACACTGAAGTTTTCCTAGTAGTGCGCAAAAAATATAATGGGGCGAGCTGGGAATTGAACCCAGGGCCTCTCGCATGCTTTGCTTTCTGTGTTTAAACAGAAAGTTGCCCAAAGCGAGAATCATACCACTAGACCACACGCCCGATTATTTGTTGAAGTCATTGCTTCTAGGTAAGACTTTACCGGTAGTTGTAAAGTTGTAATTCACAACTCATTTTGGTGTCGTCAACAAGATCGTCGTCATTCACAAAATTTACTGCACATAGTGGGAAAAGCCTATAGAAGAAAAAAGAACGTGCTTGTTTTATACTGGTTATCGTACACAATGTGTATAAATATGTTGGAACAAGATTCAACTATCGTCCATCTATTACTATTATATACGGTGTTAAAAGATGACATAAATTACAAGACCAGTAAATTAAGATTCAAACTGTCATCGAAATTAATGGAAACTGAAGCGGAAGGATTGACATTGTAATAGGATCAATGAATGATAACATATAAAAAGAGGAACGGAATCATTTATAATATTATGCAAAATTGTAGATTCCTTTTTGTGGATTCCTAAATCCATGAGGAGGATATCTAGTATAATCTATATACGTAATATTATAACATCAAGAAACAATGGAATCCCAAAGATCATCATACAACTTTAGTACTCATTAAAATAAACGGACGAAGCAGTGTTCTCTTTACAATCCCTATTACTTCTACCTAAATATTCTACCAATAGCTTGATACTTGGAAAGGAGTCGATAGCAAATAAATGCACACCCACGGCAATGGCCTTGGATGGAAACCTGTTAATTACAGTTAACAATATATTCTTGAGAGGCTATTCTAATAGCAGTGGCACGAGTGATCAGTTCGTGCATGCACGTTATATATAACTGAATAGAGGGTTATACCTGTTACAGCAAAATACCACAGATGAGTAAAGCAAATACAAAGTATTGTATCAAATTAGTTGGTCTCAATGAGAACGCGTCTGAAAGGGCATATTCTCTAGCATATGTTCTACCACAATTCCAATAGTCTACAGGCGATTTTGAATTGTTCAAAATGTTAATGGTTGTTGAATAGCCACAATTTACTAAGTTCGTATCCCCATCAGAGGTGGACAAGGGAAATGTGTGAGCTGATGTTTTAGTCAATGTTGCGAGTGCAGATTCATAGCCTGCACCACATGCCCAAACATTATGATAAAAAGGTGCGTATTCATCTGTCTGAGTTGGTTTAGTTTCATTCATAACACCCATGTTACCACAATATAAAATTATGGAATCATTAGATGCTAGTGATGTGGTGGGTGTGCCTGTTGAGGAAATTATGGAACTGTTCATTTTCTGCTTCACCGGGCTTGTTTTATCAAACCAAAATTCTTGGAATATTAGAAGAAACGACCTACGAGCCGTTTCATTTTATATATTCTTTTCTCAAATTTGTTGCAAGTCTTCTTGGATATTATTTTTTTCACAATTGAAGGTGGTCTCAGAAGCTACGAAAAGGCCCGGTCACGGTGGGTTAATTCACATAATGACGACCCTGATGAAGGCGCTGAAAACTTTTTCTGTACGTCTGCTGTGATTAAGTCAACAGATTTTTCTATTGCGGCCGCAGACCCTTTTCCAAAAATGGTCGTGGATTTCCATTTTAAGAAAAGCATCCACCTCATATGTCTCTTTTGGGAAGAGACAGCTTCGGTTGCCTGATTTTAACTTTGTCTTCCGATAGAACAGATTGGCGACACATCTTGATACGAGCTTAGCAGTAAGATGAAATCCTCCGGACCCTCCCAACCTTGCTTGATTCCAAGGCGGATTTTTCATGTACCTCCCTGCTTACTAGCCAAGTCAAGCCACAACATTAGAATTAGGACTCTTTCCACACTATTACCTTAAAGAAAAAAAAGTGGGAGCTTTCCAATATCAAAGGAGTCGTGGGTGTTAACCTACTATTGAAGCACTGACAATTCATCTTTAAGTAGCTTTTCGTACAGAAAAGCATAAGTCTTTAAAAGAAGAAGTTTCTATAGTATATAACATCTACCTCAACATCATCGTTTATTAACAATGAGTATCTCATAAAAAGTGACACTTATACACCATGTGAAAATAGACCATTATCAAATGCATAGACAATGTGTTTGAAATTGCTTTAAGGGATTCGAAATAAAATCAATCAGGCACATTAAGGGACCATTCAATGTCAAAAACTTTGTTTTTTTTTGCTTATTATCTTATATATTCTCTTTTACCCCTTTTAGGGATCGAAAACTCTAATGAAATTGTCAGTTTGCTAGTGGTATTGCTATTTTCTTTCGAATCTTTCTACTCTCAATTACTTTTGCTGATTGTTTCTTGGGTGTGTTGCCTTCTACGCGGTGATAAAAAGAATAATACTTATTGTACAGCTCAAGGAATCCCAAATGGACTTTCCTTCTTATGAGTAGCATCCACGAGCAGGGCATGTACGGTAACTTAGTGAATGTTAAGCACTTATGGTGAAACAGTATGCCTGTTAGCACCAAACCGGAGAGACCACCATTTTAATTGATGGCAATTTACTTTCATCTTAAGGTAGCATGCTCGAGCTCTTTCAATATCGAAAACCCACAAGAAAAGTGTAAAATAATACGATACTGCATGTCTTTATATGTAATAGGAAAAACAGCCAAACGAGAAAAGTTGACATTTTGAAGAAAAAACTTATTAAGTTGAAAATTAGTCCATAAAGGAGCAGGTCAGGGAGTCTATTCAGATGATGTGTTTAATTTGGTTTCTGTGATTGGGGTAGTGTACTACATAGAAGTGAAAAGAACTATGCTTCAGATTATTATGTCGAGAGTGTCTTTGTAAATAACAACAAAACCGTCAATATATGGGATTGTGGGAGCCATGTTCTTCCCAGCTTTGTTTGGCAGCCCTGAGCGCTTGTGAAACTCTTTGCAAATCGTTTCTGAATTGTTTGACTTTTTTCCTGGTTTTATCCTGAAGAACGAGGCGCTTTTGTAATAAATTATTTCCTTTGTTCTTGTACACATCAACGTCCAAGTTATGATAGCAAGATTTGATTTTAAAAGCTCCTTTCGTCAATTTGTTTTTAAAACGTCCATAATTACTCAAGGAAATATTATGCTTTTGGATAGGTTTAGACTTGCTTTTTACAACGAAACTTCTTGAACTTTGCTCTAAATCAGGCGTAGAATTTGGAGAAGCTGATTTAACACAGCTGGAAGGCTCTATTTCCGAGATGTCTTTCAAGCTAGGGCCAAAAATGCTTGAGCACATTGTAGCTTCTCTATACGGGTCAGGAGCCGGATTGGAGCCGATCCAATTTGCCGTTCTTCTCAAGATTATCTTTCCAGCCCCAGAGGCTGTACTGTTAGTGTTGACGCTTGGTTGATAGTTGGTTTCCCCTAAGACAACTTCACCATTAATAGCTTCAGAAGGATTTAGCAGTTCGATTACAGAAGAAGTGAGATCAGTAATTTGCTTTTTCTGGCCAAGCATAGGCACATCGTCACATGCATTAGTATAAGCAATTGCATTAGAAGAGCAGTGTTTTCTTTGAGATATGTTTTCTGCGTGGAAGGTGTCTTCTTGTAACAAATGCCGGTTGTTCAACATGAGCTCTTGAAGGGGAGGGTCTTTGCTCTTATTAATCCTTTGTAAGGAAAAATCACTTTTTAGCAAATATTCTGTTTTTGCAGATGTCGTAACTGGAAACTCGATGGAAGGTGATTCATTGGGGCAAACGTTTTCATCCTTATGGAGAGATTTTCCTGTTTTTGCTGTGATAAGGTTCCCTCCTTGTCTATTCAAATTCGTTTTTGATATATAGCGCAGGTTACTTGTGTCACTAGTCAACGGAAGGAAAATCTTTCTTGGCGTTTTCTCCCAGTTAACGAATACCCTATAGTTCACTGGAGTGATTTCAAACGAATCCACTGAATCCAACTTCGACCAGCTTACTTTTCGTTTGAAGGAAAAGCTTAGAAATTGACCATCAAATTTTCCAATTTTCACACGATCACCATGGAAAACTGCTTTTCTATTACTAAAAAAAACATTTGGAATATTCACGTTGTTTCTTAAATATTGAATTGTATCATTTGCAGCTTCTTCTTTCGAGCTCTTGAAAATAAGATCATGGAAATGCTTGATAAATAAATTATTTAAATTGGCATGAGGTTGAGCAAAAAGCAACATGTTGTCTTTAATTTTGGCCATGACCTTCTTCATTATTGAAAAATAGGGAGTAAAAACAGCATGGAAAGCGCTTGCCAGTGTTTGGTTGGCAAAATGCACAGTGCTCACGGCTTGTTTCCCAGGCCAGCCAAATCGTATCCAATAAACAGTCGGACATTGAACAAGAACGGTCAAACATTCCTCCATTTGTAGAATAGATATTAGCATAATGTAGATATAATTTATCTCATTTGGATGTTCCTTGAAATCGTTGACGCTGATTCTCTGAACATGTTTGTTAGGACCTGCCAAAAGTTTGAAGTATCCCAATTTCTCCTCATCAGTAGAGAAATTGGTAAACTTGGCCAGTCTTAGCATACCTCTAGAAAATGACGCGTTGATACTTTCGAACCCTGGTAACCTGGAATATTCTATGAACATGATGTATTTATGGCGTGAATCTACTGTATAAAGACAATATAAAAGCCAAAATGGCCAAGACAGAGTGGGAAAACCTATATATACATCTTCTCTATGTAATTTCATCCTCCGTATACTTTCTGTGGTTTCTCTCTAAATATTCGCTTTTCCGTCCGTGCCTTGGTATTTACTGACACAATGACAGGCACATCGCACGGCTTAGAGGGGAAAGCTAAACAATACCAATATTACACCAGCTTATCTGGGTGCGCGTCTAGATTAGACTACGCTCAGGCATTTGAACGGTTAAATTGGTATTGGCATTACTTACTGTGTACGTCACTTTTACACTACGACAGGAGCCACCGCTACACGGATAAAAAATACTAGTCAGTGATATGATTAAGCAGCTAAAAATCCGGTATCATCTTAAAACCTCCAAAAGATGTATTATGTACCATCATCAGCTCTGAAAAGCTGATTAGAAGTAATGCGATTTAGATTGTTGTTGATATGTAAAATATTCTAAGGCATTTACAAAGAGTCGGTTGACCCAGTACCTATCACTTTTTCATATTTTATTTTAAGTGATCCAATGGACCTTGAAAGGCATCCTTCATGTCTATTTGCGATAGACTCACACCAACTTACTTCCGATATTCATCAACATTCCACATATGTCTTTATCCTTGGTGTTTGCTTCTGAGGTAACACAAGCTTTCTTTGATTCCGTAATAATTCAATCTCTTCAAATGCAGGCATGTCATCCCTGATACTTTTTGTTTCTTTTCTAGGGTGTCTAGCCATAAAATGTTTTTATGACAGAGGCTTTTTAACACATGCTGCCCGTTGGGAAAAGCGCCCGCTTCAAGGCTGCGCGAAAAGAACAATTGAGGCTCATTATTGAACCCTGCCCCCTTTGAAACTCCATAGTTATCTTTGTCAGTTTGACCCATTGGTATAAAGCAACATTGACATTTGCTAAAAATCGACTGCAAATTTTTACCGAGGCTTTTTATAGGTCTTTTTTCTCAAGCTAATCACCGACAATTGTAAGTACTAAAATGCCTAAAGAGACAAAGCTCATAAACTCGGAGTTTCATGTAGATGTTCAAGATCCAGAACGTTTAAATGGCCACCCTGTAGCCAAATTCATCAACAAGTTGAGCGGTCAACCTGAGTCTTATGTCAACAGGACCAATTATATTTTTGGTCGAACACTGGGTGCTGGATCTTTCGGTGTTGTTAGACAAGCAAGAAAATTGTCTACAAATGAAGATGTAGCCATCAAAATCCTTTTGAAAAAAGCCTTGCAGGGAAATAATATCCAATTGCAGATGCTGTATGAAGAGCTATCAATCTTGCAGAAACTGAGTCATCCTAATATTGTCTCTTTCAAAGACTGGTTTGAATCAAAGGATAAGTTTTACATTGTCACTCAATTAGCCACCGGTGGTGAATTATTTGATAGAATTCTCTCCAGAGGTAAGTTTACAGAAATAGATGCTGTTGAGATTATAGTCCAAATCCTTGGTGCCGTAGAGTACATCCATTCTAAAAATGTTGTTCATAGGGACTTGAAGCCTGAAAATGTTTTGTACGTTGACAAATCAGATAGTTCACCTCTGGTGATTGCGGACTTTGGTATAGCTAAACAATTGAAAGGAAAAGAGGATCTAATATATAAAGCAGCCGGATCACTGGGTTACGTGGCGCCAGAGGTACTTACACAAGATGGACATGGAAAACCTTGTGATATATGGTCAGTTGGCGTGATCACTTACACTTTACTATGTGGTTATTCTCCATTCATTGCTGAAAGTGTTGAGGGGTTCATGGAAGAGTGTACGGCTTCTAGATACCCGGTAACCTTCCACATGCCATACTGGGATAATATATCTGTTGATGCCAAGCGTTTTATTCTTAAAGCTTTGATACTGAACCCGGCTGATAGGCCAACCGCTACAGAATTGTTAGACGATCCATGGATTACATCGAAAAGAGTCGGAACAAGTAACATTTTGCCAGACGTTAAGAAAGGCTTTTCTTTGCGTAAAAAATTGCGTGACGCTATTGAAATTGTCAAGCTTAATAACAGAATTAAGAGATTGAGAAACATGTATTTGTTGGGAGATGACGGTGATAATGACATAGAAGAAAACTCTCCAACCGGGAGCTGCTTGGACGGCATCACACGTTCATTGCATGATTTACGTTTACAACCCCAAAAGAAAGTGGTAGAACTTTCAAAAGAGCAACTGAAACTAAAATCCGCGTTGACAAAAGATGCTTTTGTTCAAATTGTGAAAGCTGCAACAAAGAACAAGCATAAAGTTCTAGGTGGCGAGGAAGAGAGTGATAGTATCGGAAGTGAGGAAACCAGAACAAATGATCAAGAGTCCAACTCAAAGGACTCAAATAATTGACTTTAGTTCGCTTGCATATATTTATACACCGTATGTAATTGGTAATTTTGGTGGCATTTTATATAACAAACGGCCTCCTTTAATACTATTCAAAGAGACTGATCTCTTCTGGCGTTACGTCTTAAACTTCTCCCTTCCCTAGAATCATTACGCATTTGCCTCACGGGTTCTGAAAATATTTCTATATCACTGTAATCCTCACTCTGATTATTACTCTCATTATCCGTTCCAATCTTTAAAGATTTACTTGTCCAGTTACCACCAGTTTTTTTAGACTCTCTACTACAGAAATATTTAGATTGACAATTATCGTCAAACTCTTTGTCAACTTCGATTTCGGTTTCCTCAAAGCCGTCACTACCCACATCTGCTGAGTATTGCGTTCTAGCTCTTTGCCGAGATTTTGTTCGCAGATTACGTCCTACAATGCTTTGTGTAGTCGTATCTGTAGAAGTTTTAATAGTTTCACTTATAAAGACAATGAAAACTTTCAAATATTCAACTAAGTTATCAATACCCTTTTTCGTATCGGCATCGATACTTTCCTCAAGTAATGACACCCTTTCTAAATACTCAATAAAACCAATTAAAGACTCTAGGTCGCCTGAAACTTCAAACCAATGAGACGCCTTCGCCGAGTTAGTGTCACTAGAAATTAAATCGTGAATACGTACCGAAGTATCATTGTATAATAGCTTTAATTGACAGGTGTTTTCCCTCTGTATATTTCTCGCAAGCTGTTTTGGCGTCACTCTGTCCTCTTTTTTAAATTTGATATAGTAATTAACATAAGTTGTCATTTCGTTGAAATTATAGGTAGTACTAGTTGAATTGCAGTTATTTTGAATGCGAAATGGTGGCAAGTAGAAATCACCGAACTTCGGAATTCTTGTAATCATGAACTCTGATGACCTTAATCTGTATATTTCATCCGCAATAGGGTCATCGATAGGTGAGTGTGATAGTTCGTTCTCGAAGTACTTACTCCACTGTTCGTTAATTTTGATGGTCGCTTGTAATCTGTCCGCAGTCAACTTTTCATTCAGCGACCCTCGAACGTCCTTTAAAAATTTCATTTGTTCGTTGACCACACTCAGTTTGCCTTGGTCGTGAGACCTCCTCTTTTTCCGGTTTTCCAATTTTTGATTCATTAAAGAACACAATACTTCAAAATTGTTCAAAGCGTCATCGGCTCCGTACATAGAAAGTCTGGGAATATGGAAAGTCTGATGGTTGAACCCAGTATCGCCTTTCAGATGAGTCAGTCTCTGGATTTCGTTATGAAAAACCGGAGAGTAGCTACAACTCCAATCGATCATACACCTTAATAGGATTATTCTGGTAGATGGTTGCATGGTCAACAAGCCACGTCCATTAAGATTCAAGGTAGATAATGAGTCATCGCTATTACGCCATTCTTCAGGGCAGCCCCATTCCTGCATTACAGCCTTTAGTTTGCGTACCAATTTTCCGTATGGATTTTTCAAATTGAGGAACCTTTGTAGAGTGAAGTTCTTGTATGTATGATTCTCGGTTCCTCTATCGGGGTTGAATAATGATTTTAAAATGCTGCAAAATAGAAGATTCATTTTATCTTGACAGAGTCTGACATCCTTTGAAGAATAGACATATGCAGCGTGAAGATCAGATTGTAATTCTAATCCAATCTCCACCTCTTGGAATGACAAATTTAGTAAATCGTCACTGAAGGCCCAATGAAATTTAGCAATAAATGAAAGTACTTTTATAATGTCACCTGCGTATGGGAGAGATATGCAATTGGGAGGCGCCCACTTATTTTCCGCAGCTTCATCTTCACCTACAAGTTTTCGGTAGTCAGAAAATTGTAAAGGAATGTTGGGTGACCAGTTTAAAGTATATAGTGGTCTATTGTTATTATTATTTTCATTGTTCGACTCTGCCTTTATTACTTCATTTAGATGAGCTTTGATGTTAGAGTGTTCGTTCTTGGCGTTCCCCTTTGGCTTTTTGTTTGGGAGCTCTTCGTCATCAATTTCTTCATCTTTATCATGCTTATTGGTCTGGATAGCAGCATCCAACGAGTCATCGATGGAAACATTGTGAGAAAAGACAACAGGTTCCTCGACAACTTTGATGTTTCTGAAGTCGTCGAAAGTCAACTGACCCCTTCTCTTGATCTTACTTTTAGAAGACCGGTTCCGTTGTTGCGTAACAATAGGCTTTTTAACGATGTCATCGCCTAACTCTAAATCAATAACATCCGTCATATCTGCAATTGGGGAAGCTTCTTGTTCGTTTTTTTATTTGATTATAAAAAGAAAATTCAGGCATTCGAACGCTAAACCCTGGAATAGATCATTTAGTACTTCACACGAACGATCTGGAAGCCACTACACTTTTTCTATTGACATGATATTCCTAATTCACCGATAATATTAAAATCGCGTAAATAATACGCGTTTGTGTCACCCTCCTTGAAATACTAATAGACCTATATTTTGAAACCCATTTTAATTTAGGTATTCATTTATTGTTATTAAAGACCTACATAAATTGTAGTTTAACCCTTACTATTATTTTAACAGTTAGGGTCGATTTGGCTTGGCTTTTATCAAGGTGCAAGAGAGTGCATAGAATGTGTAAAAGAGATTAGGTTGAAAGTACAGCAAGGAACAAAAGTGCTTCAATTAGCGTTCATTACAAGATCTAGTGTTTGTAGGCCGCTGTCATGTTCAGAGATAGAACTAATTTATTTTTATCGTACCGTAGGACTTTCCCACATAATATAACCATTCCATCCGGGAAAGCACCCTTGAGCGATGATCGAGATATCGAAATGGGTTCGTACCCAATGGCGGATATGTCACACGATATATCCGCCAGGCTAATGGATGGACAGGACAGTAAACGTGGAAGTAGTGGTGATGCGTTACCACCCATATTCATTGATATAGCGCAGGACGTCGACGATTATCTTCTTGAAGTGAGACGGTTGAGTGAACAACTTGCGAAGGTTTACAGAAAGAACTCGTTACCAGGGTTTGAAGATAAAAGTCATGATGAGGCGCTGATTGAGGATCTTAGCTTCAAGGTCATTCAGATGTTACAGAGGTGTTATGGGGTTATGAAGCGGTTGAAGACAATCTTCAACTCTCAATTTGTAGATGGGAAGCAATTAAGTCGAGAAGAATTGATCATACTAGATAATCTACAGAAGACTTACGCAGAGAAGATACAAACAGAAAGTAACAAGTTTAGAGTATTACAGAACAATTACTTGAAGTTTTTGAATAAAGATGATTTGAAACCCATTCGTAACAATAAACTCAATACAGAAGACACGTTGTTATTAGATGAGGAGGAGGAGGCAGCAAGAGAAAAGCGGGAGGGCCTTGATATTGAGGACTATTCGAAAAGGACGTTACAAAGGCAACAACAACTGCATGACACTTCCGCAGAGGCATATTTGAGAGAACGTGACGAAGAGATTACTCAATTGGCAAGAGGTGTGTTGGAAGTAAGCACAATTTTTAGGGAAATGCAAGATTTAGTTATTGATCAAGGAACCATTGTAGATAGAATCGATTACAATCTAGAAAATACAGTTGTGGAATTAAAAAGTGCGGATAAAGAATTGAATAAAGCTACACATTACCAAAAAAGAACACAGAAATGTAAAGTTATTCTATTATTAGCACTGTGTGTTATTACGTTGTTTTTCTTTGTCATGTTGAAACCACATGGTAGCGGCGGCGGCGGTGGTGGTAGACATGGTAATAATAATAGTAATAATAATAATAATAATAGTAATAATAATGAAAATAATGGTGGCAGTGGTAGTAATAGTAATAATAGTGAGGAAAATAATGAAGTGCCAAGCACAATTGAAGTGACAGAGCCGGAGAATAGGGCTCCAATTCATATACTTTGATGGACAAGGAATTCACAGTACCAAGTGGCAATTTTGGAACATAGAATGGCTCGCTCGGAAGTGATCAAGAAAACTATGCAGCCTTGATTCATTCCGCTGATAGTTGCATCTCTTCCCAATTTCCTAAAGAGAAGGTGAAAAATTCAATATATAGTTTAAATAAAGTATATAGAATGACTATAAAAATACAACTTATACGGGGGAAAGTAGTGTTGAAAGTAGAAAGTGAATGAACGAATATAAAAAGAGTTCCTTTAAATGATAATGATAATGATAATGATAATGATAATGATAATAACATACGGTTTAATACAACTTCTTGACATGGAAAGTACCAGAGAAAAAAACATGTCTTTTACCTAAAGCCATAAGGATTATTTAAAGAGGTAGTGGCTCTGGGCATATTCTTATTCTGCATTCTCCTCTTGTAAGCAGGTTGATAACCTTGCGCTATTGGACCCTGATTTGGCATTGGATTTGGAGCAAAACCCGATCTTGGAACCGGATTTCTGTGTTGTAGTGGTTGGTTTGGGCCAATGTTGAAGTAAGGATTGCTTTGTAAAACCACATGAGAAGGATCTGGACCAGCAGGGATATTTCTTTGATATAAATTATACTGTTGCTGTTGTTGTTGTTGTTGTTGTTGTTGTTGTTGTTGATACGCTAATGGGGTTGGGTGTGGTTGACCAGCATAAGGCCTCATGTTCTGAGGAGCAGGCGCTGCTGTTTGAGGCATTTGGTTGTATGTTCCTAGATTAACCCCTCTTTGTGATATTGAAGTTAGATTATCCTTATCGTTGAATTGAGACACGTGATTGATGCTGTTGTCATTGGGTTCGTTGTACGAAGTCTCCATGATATCATTCAATAACCTTGAAGGGTTTCTATGAGGGATAGTGTCTCTTTGGGAGTAATCTGAGGATGCTAAAGATGGACTGCCTGAAATCTCCCTTTTCATTAGTGACGTTTTATCATTCATATTGTTGTTGTTGTTGTAGTTATTGCCGTTATTCCTCATGTAATTATTAGCAAGATCGCCACTTTTCAGGCCACTCTCACTTTCAATAACAGAATACGTAGAGGTAGACTTTCTCTTGTCAAATGCCATACCATCTTCTTCTTCGTCATTGAGTTCAGAAGTGTTTGAGTTTCCCACCTCTTTGGCCTCTTTATCGTAAGTGGAGATGTCAGAGGTAGTGGAAGTGGTTATATTTGATAATTTGGAATCTTGATTACGTGGAATAATATTTGGCAGTACCGTTGCGTTGGTACGGTTGTTGAAACTGCTATTCAATAAATTTGTTCTTGAATCGCCGTGGGGGTTGAATTCTCCCTCAGCATCGATGTTGAATCTTTCGGTTGCTGAGTTTGGATATGGGTCGTTCAACAGTATTCCCTTCTCCTCTAGTTCCTCCAGTTCGTCATCCTCTCTCGAACATGAGCTTCTTGAATAAGCCAAGAATATCAGAGGAACTACTAGCAAAGATAAAGCAGCTCCCGGTATCAAAATCCATGAACACCAGGTAACGTGAGGGAAGAATAATAGAAAGACGACAATACAAATCAAAGCAGCAGAGAAAAAGCCCAATGTGGACAATGCTAAGTTAACGAAGAACATGATGGCAGATGCACCACCGATTCTATCACTGGACAGTACGTTCATCAATAGAATGCTTATGATGGTCGAAAGAAAGGCCAAAAAATTCAAACCTGCAGCAATGGGCGTGATGAAGATAATCTTCCCCAATATGGACCTAGCATGACTATTGAACTTCCAGCTGCTATCACTGTCCGACAGTTGATCCGGGCTATAATTATAGCTTGCCTTGGAACAAGAACCATCCTTACAGTAGCCGAATGTACCATATGTGATGCTGTCGTATTTGGAATAGCCTATCTGTTTGAAAACTGGAGCGGTGACACATCCTATAATGAGGAATGCCATTATGATGAATTGTGACAGAGCCACGAGGAAGAAAATTACCGAAGAGTTTATCTTCATTACTTTTCTGTGTAAAAACTTGTTATTATTATTCTGCTTTTCCTGGTACAGCTTAGAATGCTTGCACTAATTGATGAAACGTGTGTATGATCTGTGTCTTGTTTTTCGACGTGGTGGTTTTTTGCTAGTTTGGCCTAGCACCTGAAGAAATAAATAGTGAGAAATGTTATATAGCGGAAAGAGAACAGAGAAAGAGATAAATAATGACTAGATAATCAAGACGCATTCTTATCAAGAAAGGATAAGATTACGCGGAGTGTGTAATAGCGTGGCTTTCTGCCTACCAGTGGAGATGCACTGTATCTAACACCTGCCTCTTTATTGAGCTAAAAATATCCAAACACTTGCTCGAGCCAGCCGTCTCTTTTCCTCAGAGATGCCGTGATAAGCCTTTTTAGGACGCCCACGCGACGCGAATTGTTTCACACCGTAGGATAAGAGAAATTGGGCACAGCCACAAGAATTTATGCTGGAACAATGGCGTCGAGGTGTTGCAAAAGTGTTGCGAAGTGGTTCCACCGCAGCAGAGTCACCGCGACCGGGCTGCTGTCTGTCATACTTGGCATAGATGTTGTATTGCACCTCAGGGACAAGATCTCAAGGCAAAGAAAATGGCAAAAAAATGGCAAAAAAATATCTCCCGGGGGCGAGTCGAACGCCCGATCTCAAGATTTCGTGGTAATAAATTACAGTCTTGCGCCTTAGACCAACTTGGCTACCGAGAGTGGTGTATTTCTGGGAGGGGTCTTTCTGTGAAATCTTTATAGTACGCATTTTGTGGGTTTTTCTGTTTTACCTACTTTCAAGGCTCTCCTGCTTAAGAAGCGGTGAGTAGAGATAATTATAGATATAATTCTAAAAATGATTTATAATTTTTATGTCGTTATGCATTAGATTGTGCTGGAATAATTAATTTCGAAGGGAGAAAAAAAAAAATACTATACTACATATATAAATTGTGCCTTTTTCTTTGCATGCTAGCACCAGTAATGGAAGTGTCTAACATACCATGGACACGAATCCAGGTACATCTTCTTTTCGGCGATTTCTTGCTTGACAATCTCGATATCGATGTTTTTGCGATCGGTTTCTAGGTCAATGTCTTTTAAAGCTTTAATCCCCCACCATTGGCCTGTTTGACACTTGTAGTAAATCTTGTGTGCGATGAATATGAATAACACGATGAGAGCGCAGAGGTAGTTTTGGAAGAAGATCTTTGCTCTATCGCTGCTATTTTTCCAGCCCCCAATGGGCCACAATGAACAATAAAATTGGGCTAACAAGATCAAGCAGTTGATTAATGCGGAGTACGCAGATCCCCACACTCCGACAGCACTAACAAACTCCAGTTCATCCAGTTTTTTCCCCTGAGCCTCCATTGCCATTCTAAATCTGATGTGCGACAAATTAATACTCAACCAGACGATACACGTGGCTAAGCCAGCAATAGCCATTAACCAATTGAAGACGTCTCCCATGGAGCCTGATTTGACCAGAAAGGCGAGTAGCCCGAACAGCGAGTTTGCCATAATGCCAACTAGCGGTCTGCCGGCACGGTCAATATAACCAAACCACCACGGAATAAGACCTTGATGGGCCATGGAACACAGTGTTCTACTCGAAGCAAAGATACACGAATTCCCCACACTCAAAACACTGATCAGAATGACCACGTTGACAATGGAGGGTAAAACTTTGATATGGTGCAGTTTGATGGCGATCACGAAGGGCGAGTTGTCTACAGATGAACCACCGAGCAGATTTTGGTTTGTATATGGGACCAGGAATCCGACCAGCGTTAATGACACCAAAAAGAAAAATAAGATTCTCCAAAACACTTGCTTGATGGCGCTTGGTAGGCCCTTAGGATCCGTTTCACCAGATGCCAAACATGTCATTTCGATACCACCCAGGGAATACGAGGCAACGACAAGCACGGACAAAATACCAGGAAACCCGTTGGCCAAGCAACCAGGATCGTACCAGTATTTGGCGCCGACGTATTCATGGTCGGGTCCTCCCCCAAAAATAAGGACGATGCATAATATGATGAACCCACAAACCGTTATTGCCTTGATGGTGGAAAATGCGAATTCAGCCTCACCAAAACCTCTCACGCCAAACAGGTTTATGGAGACAATGATGACGTAAAAGATGGCCACCCACACTACGGGGTCGATAGAGGAGTTCCAGTACTGCACGGTCATGGCTGCAGCAATGATTTCCAAAGGCAAAACGAAGAACCACTGCAGCACGTATATGGTAGAAACAACAAAACTTATACTTGGGTCCAAAAACCTGGTACCGTAATTGGCGAATGCGCCCACGACGGGGAACCGCACTGTGATTTCACCCAGCCCATGAATGGTCCCGATGATTTGAGAGCCGGCAATGGTCCAACCGAGGACGACGCCCAGAGGACCACCCTCTGCGATGGCTTTACCACTACCGACAAACAGACCGGTCCCTATACTGCCCCCAATGGCAATCATGATCAAATGTCTGGGCTTCAGTGTTCTTTTCAGGTTACTTGTGTCAAACGAACCGTCCAGAGGCGGCTTGAAAGAGTCGACGCATCGCTGGAGGATGTTTCTGTTGCTATATTGATGGTTGTCATCGTGATGCGATGTGTCCGAATTGTGCGATGAGGAGGATGTTAACTGCTTAGATTTGTACCCTACGAATTCCGATGTGGGCTTCCGTTCCTTAAGTTCCTCGCTCGGATACTTGGCAGAAGAAATAAAGTCTTCAGCCATATGAGAGGAGAGTGCTTAGTGTACTTTTCTGTTTGCTTATATTTCTTGATCAGCCTTAGTATAAAACCAAATCACCACAGGCACTTCACAGTATGCAATTGCAGCGTGTGCCAAATGTAAATATATATATATATATATATAAATAAATATACGAGAGTGTATACATTTTCCTACTGAAAAGCAGGTAAAACTACAATATGGTGAAAACTGTGACTCAAGCAAGATGGTGAAAGAAAAGAGAAAAAAATAACGAAAACCAAGTCAGTACCGTTTAACGAAATATCTCCAGATTCATACAGACAAGCACCCACGTATGGCCTGTAGATGCAGTGAAATGGCAGCAAACTCATCTGCTTTTTGTCGCTGTCATTCAATGCCGTTTCGCTTTGCCCTGCGACAGACGTCAACCAGTGGAAAAAAGCTTTTCTTCTGCAAAGCAATAGCGCAAAAAAAAAAGAAACGATTTAGCGCCGTAGGGGACCAGGGCTAGCACTTAGGGCAGTGCTCTGTTTTTTTGGGCAATTACATTTTGAAATTAATATTTATTAGGTCTTCTGTGAATATAATTTAGCCCTAATATCCGGGTAATATTTGGATTGTTTTGAAATTTTTTGTTCTCTTTTCCTCATCTCAGGAAAATTTTATGAAGTGTGTGTGTACTTCTGCAGAGCTTTTTAAAGGTGTAAGTGAATATAGCGTAAGTAGTGGCCAATTTTTTCTCAATCACACACAACCACTTAGATTGAAAAGTAATGTCGGTATCTGCTATTGCCCCCAGAAGGAAAAGACTGGCGGAAGGCTTGAGTGTCACGCAGAAAGTGTTCGTTAGGTCCCGTAACGGAGGGGCTACTAAGATTGTTAGAGAGCACTACTTGAGATCGGACATTCCGTGTCTTTCGAGAAGTTGCACCAAGTGTCCGCAGATCGTTGTTCCCGACGCTCAAAATGAGTTGCCCAAGTTCGTTCTATCTGATTCTCCGCTAGAGTTGAGCCCGCCCATCGGGAAGCACTATGTCGTGCTGGATACCAACGTGGTCTTGCAAGCGATCGATCTTCTGGAAAACCCAAACTGTTTTTTCGACGTAATCGTTCCGCAGATTGTCCTGGATGAAGTGAGAAACAAATCATATCCGGTGTACACGAGATTGAGAACTTTATGCAGGGACAGTGACGAACACAAGAGATTCATCGTGTTTCACAACGAATTCAGCGAGCACACGTTTGTGGAAAGACTACTAAATGAAACCATCAACGACAGAAACGATAGAGCCATCCGGAAAACATGTCAATGGTACGGTGAGCATCTGGAATCCTACGGTATAAGCGTCGTTCTTGTTACCAACGATCGTTTGAATAGAGAAGCCGCCACCAAAGAAGAGGACTCCAAGATAACAACCAAGAGTCTTATGGAGTACGTCGAGTTGCTGCCAAATGCAGACGACATCAGAGACTCCATTCCTCAAATGGACGCTTTCGATAAAGACCAAGAAAGAGACACATTTTCCGATTTCACGTTCCCCGAGTACTATTCCACGGCAAGAGTCATGGGTGGGTTGAAAAACGGCGTCTTGTACCAAGGTACTATCCAAATATCGGAGTACAATTTCCTGGAAGGCTCGGTGAGTTTACCAAGGTTTTCCAAGCCGGTGCTGATTGTGGGCCAGAAAAACCTAAACAGGGCATTCAACAGTGACCAAGTCATTGTGGAACTATTGCCTCAGTCAGAATGGAAGGCGCCCTCGTCTATTGTCTTAGACTCTGAACATTTCGATGTTAATGATAACCCAGATATCGAAGCAGGCGATGACGATGACAATAATGAACCTTCCTCCAACACCACTATAACATCCGACAAGCAACGTAGACTATTGGCCAAAGACGCTATAATAGCCCAAAGATCGAAAAAAGTCCAGCCCACAGCAAAAGTCGTGTACATACAAAGAAGATCCTGGAGACAATACGTGGGTCAACTAGCACCAAGCTCCGTTGATTTACAGAGCACCAGTACACAAAACGTCTTCGTTATCTTGATGGATAAATGTCTTCCAAAAGTCAGAATCAGAACCAGACGTGCCGGTGAACTTGTCGATAAAAGAGTCGTCATCTCTATTGATTCATGGCCCGCCACTCACAAATATCCATTAGGCCATTTTGTAAGAGATCTAGGTACGATCGAATCCGCACAGGCTGAAACTGAGGCCTTACTATTGGAGCATGATGTCGAGTATAGGCCTTTCTCCAAGAAAGTCCTGGAATGTTTGCCAGCTGAAGGCCATGATTGGAAAGCTCCAGCCAAGCTGGATGATCCGGAAGCTGTTTCAAAGGATGCGTTACTGACAAAGAGAAAAGACTTAAGAGATAAACTGATATGTAGTATCGATCCGCCAGGATGTGTAGATATTGATGATGCATTACACGCAAAGAGACTTCCAAACGGTAACTGGGAAGTTGGTGTACATATCGCCGACGTTACTCATTTTGTGAAACCAAATACTGCCTTGGACGCGGAAGGTGCCGCAAGAGGTACTTCTGTCTACTTGGTGGATAAACGTATTGATATGTTACCCATGCTTTTAGGTACCGACTTGTGTTCTCTAAAACCGTATGTTGATAGATTTGCATTTTCAGTCATTTGGGAACTGGATGATAACGCTAATATTGTAAATGTTGATTTTATGAAATCCGTCATTAAATCTAGAGAAGCATTCTCATATGAACAAGCACAATTTAGAATTGATGATAAAAACCAAAATGATGAATTGACGTCAGGTATGAGAGCTCTTTTAGAACTGTCCATAAAATTGAAGCAAAAGAGACTGGAGGCCGGTGCCTTGAATTTGGCCTCCCCTGAGGTTAAAGTTCATATGGATAGTGAAACCTCGGATCCAAACGAAGTTGAAATCAAAAAACTGCTAGCAACAAATTCTTTAGTTGAAGAGTTCATGCTGTTGGCTAACATTTCCGTGGCAAGAAAAATATACGATGCCTTCCCTCAGACTGCAATGCTAAGAAGACACGCAGCTCCACCATCTACAAACTTCGAAATTATGAATGAAATGTTGAATACGAGGAAGAATATGTCCATTTCGTTGGAATCATCCAAGGCCCTAGCAGATTCTTTGGACAGATGTGTGGATCCCGAAGACCCATACTTTAACACTTTGGTCCGTATAATGTCGACACGTTGTATGATGGCTGCCCAATATTTCTATTCTGGAGCCTATTCCTATCCTGACTTTAGACATTATGGTTTAGCCGTTGATATCTACACACATTTCACATCACCTATCAGACGTTACTGTGACGTTGTCGCGCATAGACAATTGGCAGGTGCCATTGGATATGAACCATTAAGTTTGACGCACCGTGACAAGACTAAAATGGATATGATATGCAGAAACATTAACAGAAAGCATAGAAATGCACAATTTGCCGGCAGAGCAAGTATAGAATACTATGTTGGTCAAGTTATGAGAAATAACGAGTCCACAGAAACCGGTTATGTTATCAAGGTATTTAATAATGGTATAGTGGTACTAGTTCCTAAGTTCGGTGTGGAAGGGTTGATAAGGCTGGATAATTTGACCAAGGACCCAAATTCTGCTACTTTCGACGAAGTTGAATACAAACTGACTTTTGTTCCTACAAACTCTGATAAACCAAGAGATGTTTACGTTTTCGATAAAGTTGAAGTTCAAGTGAGGTCAGTGATGGACCCAATTACTAGTAAGCGTAAGGCAGAATTGCTGTTAAAGTGAGGGTATAGAATATCTTGGTATAAAAAAATTTTGGATAAAAAATTTCATAATTCATATATAAATATATCAGAAATATTTTAATGTACACTACAAACAGCTGCTGCTCCCCATCCGCCGCCGGCTTATAGTGGAACCGCAGTAATCACTCCGACTCCACCTGCACCAATGACCAATACTCTAGACATTTTTATCCGTGTAATCTTGTCTTTACTTGAAACCTGGAGTATCGTAGTGTGAGCAGAAACGGGCGTGTCAATGGTGCAAGGCTTGATATCGGTGGAATACAAACAACAGATTGTTGGAATAGGTGATGACGGACATCCCTAAAATGATATTAATTATATTGGGGTAGGTAAATTCAGATTATAAGAATTTACCCCAATAATGAAGATAAAGACCTATTCATTGAACAGAAATTAGCATATAAGGAAAGAGTTATACTGGATAACTTATTGTCTATGTTCTGAATTATGTCTGAACCATTGGGTTTCATATAACCAATCAGCGTGTATTTTATATACCTCTCTTATATAATTAAGAAAGAACGACTTATTCTTGATTATTACAAGTTACTAAACTACTAAGTATCAACACAGATAACCTCTGATCGTTAGGAAAAAAGCAAGAACTGACTAATGGACCATTCAAACTGAACTGGGTCAAACACCGTTCAATAACGAAAAAATATCGTTGCCTCTGGAAAGAGGTGAAAAATAAATGCGCAAGCCCGGAATCGAACCGGGGGCCCAACGATGGCAACGTTGGATTTTACCACTAAACCACTTGCGCTTACTTGTTATTATCCAAATTAAACTAGCCATCCTTACAACAGTATGTACCTTAGGTAGTCGTCTTATCTTTATATTAGTATTGTGCTTAAGCTTCCGAGGAGTAGAGGTTCTTGTTGGAATATATGATTTCGGACAAAAAATATTAATAATTTGTCTTTGAAATAAACATAATAGCGATAATATATTATTATTATTTATCCCCTTTTTCATCGTGATAAGGATAACCAAATCTGGTAAATAGTGAAGAGAAGATTAAAGATCTATTAATTGACCAGGAAATAACATATAAGAATATGAGTTATACCTGATAACTTATTGTTTATGTTCTGAATTATGTCTGATCCATTGGGTTTCATATAACCAATCAGCGTGTATTTTATATACCTCTCTTATATAATAAGAAAGAACTGCTTATTCTTAATTATTACTACTTACTAAACTAACTAATTATCAACAGTTCTAGTCCCGCTTGTAGTGGTAGATATCTATGTTATGTGAGGCAGTACTCTTAGCATTTTGTGCAATGCAATTGGCATATTCTTTAAGGAATAGCACCCTTACCACACGTTATGTGACATTCCAGCTTGGGAAAGACAAGCACTAGATCCTTCGTATTGACGGATATACAGAAGATTTTAGAGACTTCATCAAGGCCTTTAGAGTGGCTTTTTATATCTCACGCTCATTCTATTCAGGAATAGCATTATTAGCGGCACTTTTCCTCATATCCTACATTATTTAGCTAACTATTCGGATGCTCGTTATTATACCAGACTAGCCACACAGCCACGTGGATACACTACTCAACTACATTTTCAATTACAACTTTGATCATCCTCTTCAGGCTGATTAAAGCTAATATTAGAATACATTCATACGTGGTTGCCCTGAAACGATAAAGCCTGACTGAAAATCAGAAGGAAAGACGGAATAAGCACAGAAATTAATTCATTTAACCTCTCTTTCCTAGGCTTACATCTCGGGTGTACTTGTTGACTTTGTACATTACAGTTTGCATAATGATTATCTGATGATCAAGTGAAAAACTACAGTATTGGACAGCTATTGCCCCTCTTGTACCAAATTATTGCAAATACACATGTATAACTAGCGGTATATCAAATCAACCTTGATGCACCGATCATGGTCAAGTAGCTTTTGTTTAGGAACTTGTATTTAAAATATTGTGTCGAGCTAAAAAAATTTTGGGCTGTTCGGAAAATGTAATATTTTAAAGTGGCCTCATCTCATCTTTTTACCAAAAGAGTTGTACTACATTGAAATAATAACAGCAGAAACCTAGCAATCAATCGAATCCCTTTATTATGTCTAAAATTGAAGAGCTGCCGCCATCCGACATTGAAGATTATTCCTATTCTAGTAAACCAGGAGACGTGTTTTTAGCAGTTGTGGACACACCCGTTAAAGAAACTGATGAAATATCGATTGAGGATAGTTTTATTGGCGGTGAACCCAAATGGCTGCATCCAGATTCACAACCACCAGTTGAACTATTGAAATGTGGTGCTTGTAAGTCAGCCGATAATATGAAGCTGTTGCTACAAGCTTTTTCACCATTAGATGATGAACAAATGAGTACCATTCAACAGCGAGTCGGCGTTAATAATATGAGTTATATCAATCCCCAAGACGATAGAGTGTTATATGTCTTTCTTTGTACCAAATGTCAAAGAAAGGGTAATTCAGTGCGTTGTATCAGAGGTGTAAAGAAGAACAAAAACGATGATAAGCTTTCTGAAAAGATGGCGTCAAATTCATTGGGTAAAAATTTCCTAAATAACCCATTTGACATTGCTAACAACTCTGACTCTCCATCTAATGCATTTTCAGGCAACCCATTCGAGAATGCTTCCACAACTACTAACCCATTTGAAGTTGATAGCACTAAATCAGGTATATCGCAAAAGGAAGGGGAAAAGAAAGAAGAAGAATCTGCAAAGGCTTCTGCAAAGGCTGCCAGAAAACTACATGATTCACAAAAGGACAAAGAATATGATCAAACCAAATGTTTCAAAAGTTATCTATTGTTTGTTGAGGAAGAAACGTTCAAGAATAAAAAACCAGCACATCTGCAATTACCTAAAAACTTAAAGATTGATCAGGAAGCATTGGATTTAACAGGAGATGAAGATCTGGAAAAAGACCCGATTAAGTTGGACCCAAGAACGGAAAAGTTATGTAAATTTCTTGATGATGACGTATTTCAAAAGTTTCAAGAGGTGGTCGGTTACAACCCGTTACAAGTATTACGTTATGACTTAGGTGGAAAACCCTTACTATTTGCTGAAACCAAAGTTGATATTTTCTCTACACTGCCAAGACCTGGTTACAACCCATCGAGCCAAAGAATTTTCGAAATGCAGTTAATGCCAAAGATGATTTTTGATTTGGAAGAGACAGTATCTGTTGAAAACGGAATGGAATGGGGCACCATTCTTGTTTTTACTGATGTTGAAAATTACATACCTGAATTTGATGAACACGGTGTTGGTTATGTAGAAGAATGTGTCAAGGTCCAATGGGAATCGAGAACTTAAATAAATGAAGCCATTTTAACCTTTATTTGTCTTTCAATAAGTGGATAATTTACAAGTATTTACTAAATTATATACGCGTTTTTACATATGTACAGTTTTTGTGTGCTTATTATTTGTTTCCTGCTCATTGATGTCATAGTTTTAGGAAAAAACAACTGGATGCACTTATTTACAGGTAACGAGGAACTTTAACATTTTCATAAGCCAGTATTTTATCGCCGGGTTTGAAACCTTCAAAGCCGTTCTCAAATGTAATCCCACATTCGTGTCCTTTTGAAACTTCTGCTACATCATCTTTATTATGTTTTAAAGTTGAGAGCGTTCCATCGAAAATGACATCGTCGTTGGGGCCCCTAACTACTTGAATCAATGAATTCTTCTTAATGATACCGTTATTTACTTTGCAACCGGCAATTTTAATTGTCTTCTTTTTTAGTTTAAAATCAAAAATTTCACGAATGTCTACAGTTGAAATGATTTTTTTTTCAAAAATTGGTTTAAGATTTTCAGTCAGCGTTTCAGTTACGTCTTCGATTAATTTATAGATAACATTATACTGTTTAATTTTAATGCCAGCCCTATTGTTGATTACCTCACTGGGTAAATTACCCAAATTGAAGCACAGGATTGTGCTATCTGTTATTTGTGCCATCTTTAAGTCGCTTTCAGCAGGTATACCGACAGAAGAAGATATGACACTACATCTCACTTCACTATTCCCCAACGAAGAGATACTTTCTGAGACTGCTTCGGCTGATCCGGAGACATCACACTTGATGATGAAATTAATATTTTTAGGTCCGACGTTTAGTTCACTATCCTGTGTGGTATCTTGATTTTCTAAATCATCATCGTTATTTTTGTTGGGGTGATGCTCTTTAGCTAGAGCTCTCTCTTCGTTTAATCTTTCAACAGTACTAGAGTTTTTCTGAACTTCGACAAGATCTTGCCTTTTACTAATCAACTTTTTGGCGATCGCTTCGCTCTTGACTTGAATTACTTCGTCTCCAACATGTGGAACATCTTTCCATCCAAATACTTCAGTAGCACATGACGGCGTTGCTTCAGAAATGGGTATACCTTTGTCGTCGACTAAGTTTTTAATTTTACAAAACGTGTTACCACAAATCAGGATTTTGCCTTTTTGTAGAGTACCTTTTTTAACCAGAATGGTAGCTACATTTCCGATTTGCTTTTTAACTTGACTTTCGATAATCCATCCCTCTGCAACAGTTTTAGGGGAATTTTCGGCTCTAATATCCATCACATCACTTAATAGCACAATCGATTCCTCCAAGAGGTCCATATTTTCGCCCGTTCTGGCACTTATAGGAATCACCTGAACATCTCCGCCAATTTTCTCAACTGCAATATCTTGAATAATCAGATCATTAATGACTTTCTCAATTTTTTGGGCACGCTCTTTCGGCTGGGGAATCCTATCTATTTTCGTTATTGCAATTATCAATTCATTGCCCGACTTTTTGACATGTTTTATGGCTTCCAACGTCTGCGGCATAATGGAATCTTCAACAGAGACTACGAGAACAATGATATCAGTGATATTTGCACCTCTTTCCCTCATTTTCAAAAAGGCTGCATGACCAGGAGTATCCAGAAATGTGATTCTTTTGCCAGACTTTGGAGTTATTATCTGAAAGGCACCAATATGTTGTGTGATCCCACCGTGTTCTTGAGCAACGACAGAGGATTTCCTTAGATAATCTATGATAGTTGTTTTACCATGATCAACATGGCCCATTATTGTCACCACGGGAGGTCTTCTCGTTAATAGCTTTGGCTTTATAGGAGATTTTAGCTCATCATAAACATTCTCCAAATTAGTAGACGTTGAGAGACTCGGAAGTGCAAAGTTGTATTCTTGTAAGATTAGCTCGACATATTCTTTTGATAAGATGTAAGTTGTTGTAATATTTTCAAAGCCTAGTGCTGTCAAATCTTTGATTAGTTTCTCCACACGACAGTTTAGCAAATTGGCTAATTTATTTACAGAGATATAGTTTGGAATGGGAAATTTAAGTGGCTTCAACTCTTTCTTTATGGTCTGGCTTCTTCTTCCCTTCGCGTATTGTCTTCGTTGGTAAATGTTACGAACAATAAATAAAAGTGGTATAGGTATTGAATGTCTTTGAAGAACATTTAGACGGGGACATGTCTTTAACCAGAATAATCCGTGTCTTCTAAGCATAATCTATCAGCACGCATATAGAAGTTCCCACTGTGCTAGAAAAGCGTATGCAACATTGAGTAATTAATGTCAATGAGGATAAAACGTAGTTCTTTAGGACCTTATTTCATATTTCCTACATTTAATTACAGAAAGGTTCCGGGTAACCAACAATAGAAATGACAGTAATTAGTATAGGGAATACCTAATCATCAAGGAAGGGTGTCTGATTATTTCTTAGAATTCTAAACTACGAGTTTATTATCATTATTAGGTTGAATGAAATGCTTTATTCAGACGATAAGTCTTTTTTTCTCATCGTCTTATACTTTTACCTTTTATTATTTAATTTTTGTCAGAAAAGTTACACATAAGTCAATTTACTGCCAGGGAGAAAAGTACGAAAACTTATCCAATACTAAATAAAAGACATTGTGCCGTACAACAACAAAAGTACTGCTTTAAGTAAACATATTTAGTTGTTGATACACGAATTTTTTGTAGTCTTCATACAAGAAGAAATTTGAATTCTGTGCAATGGAGGGTGCCCGAAAGTCTGTCTTGATTACAGTTGGCTCGTCAAATATTCGTTCTGTCTTCGAGTGTGCCTTATTTACATGCAACCCTTCAAGCACTGCTCTTGATTTTAAACTCAGGGATTCCGGCGAAACATGATCGCCCATGTCTATCGCCTTGTAGGCATCGTAATTGGTCATCTGGTCCTTTTCTTGTAACGGAACCGTGGACATATTGTGTCTCTGCTCTTGCAGCGTCATTTTGGACAATGCAACAGGATAACTTTGCCTAGAATGGCTCAAGGCCTCACAATAGTTTGTTGATCTTGAGCGTTTGACAAATGTATCTTGGAAAAAATAGAAAAGCTACAAAGGTCTTGGAAAAACTCCTTGGGCTCCGGTGGCTCTTCTAAATTTGTAAAATCGCCTAGTTGGGAGTATATCGCTAGTTTTGACATCCTATAGATACCCTTTCCTACGCTTACAAGTATGTTACAATCTTCTTCTCTCAAGGGCAAAAAAAAAATTCGATAGAAATCATCATAGGCAAAGAGATGTCGATGACACAAACTAAAGGGAAACAAAAAAAATGCGAAACGAAAAAAAGAAATGAATGATGTATTTGATATAAGACTATCTATTTAAATGTGAGAATAAGGGGGGTATCGGCTTAAGAGTTCAGTATCGACATCCTTTTTAATACAAGTATCTTGCAAAACCTGATAAAAATCACTACTATACCAGTCCCAATCGATACCGATTAAGTAGTTATAGTGCGTGCTTAGGATTTGATTCAGTAGTTGTAAAGATAAATCCCTTACCGTTGGATCCTTGTCCTTGACAGAATATTTTGCAATAGTGGGCAGGATCTCGCCTAACATAGAATAGTCCAGTGGGAGTAGTTGCAATAGTAAAGAAAGGATCATTGTTCTCAAAGTCACGCCTTCATCAATTTTTTGGGTAAAATTTCCTGCTTTTAATGTATCGATAAAGGATTTGTTGGTCTTCAGATGAGGGAGTACTAATTTAATCAGCTGGAATTGCTCATCGCGAGTGATATTTTCGGAATGATTTTTAACCAATAACTGATCAACGACTTCTATTGATAGTTGTAATACAGACAAGTCTGAAGAATCTTGAGATGAAAGGAAATGTGTGAGTGTGTAAAAAGTATCGTTTTTTCTAGTGAACTTATTGGATTTCAGTTCATTTAAAATTTCGTTCAGGTCAATGACATTTCCGCCAGGAGTGAGGAATTCGCACGTATCTTGAGAAAGAATTTTGCCAATTAAAGATGAATCTATGGTAATTTTGCTCTGTAACTCAGCTAACAACTTGGGGAAGCGTTCCTCCTGAGGATAGTGCAATTCGGCAAAAATCGAAAGGATTTCGTTTATTTGAGTGAGATCCTTCGTTGTCTCGTCACTTTTTCCGAGATTTTCATCATCAACCTCATCATTATCAGCTTCATCCTCATACAGATCTCCGTCATCATTATCGGATATGAGTTCATCAAGATATGCTTGCTGCTCAGGATCATTGTCCAAGACAAAGCCGTCATCATTGTCGTCAACCCGGTGGAAATCATCAACTTTCTCATTGTGCGTTGTTGTTAGTGACCGATTTAACGTGCTTAGTATGTCAAACAAGCTTCTTCTTAGTAGGTCAACTGTTGGATCGGATAATAACGGTTTACTATCCTTTAGCCTACGAATAGAGAAAAACGGGTAGAAATTATGGATCATTTCCAATATGCCTTCGACGCTGTATCCTTCTTCCGCATAGGAGGGACATATAAGACCTGGTAAAAGACGCCCGGTAAATAACTCATTAATCATGGGGCCGAATTTATACCATATTCGAGAAACAACTAGTAAGGCTTTGTAGTTAATCTTGGAGCATAGCCGTTCCAGATCCACTGGATGCGTCAATTGTGCGGACGTCAACAGTAGTTTCTCAGTAATCCTGTCAATACTCTCATTTGTATTTGTAGCCGAATAATCCTGTGAAATAGTAAAAATATCATTTAATATATCAAAGGACAGCGAGACCGTTAACGAAGGGTGTGTCGCATCTGAAAAGAAGTAGAACTTCAACAACAGATTTAGCGACTCTATGTAAATTAGCATGTTACCTTCGGAAAGAGAGTGCGAGAGCTGAGCTTCATCAATCTCACGCATATGCCTTTTCATTTCGACGACGAATTTAGTAATAAACTCAAATGAACTGGTCACTGGCTGACAGTATTCGAGATGAGAAGCGTTTTCAATTTTTTGTAAAATATTTCTTAGCGTCTCAATCAAAATGAACGATCGATCTTCATGAACCATACTCTCGTTCAATATAGGGTCCCACACCAAGCTCGTTACCCATCCCAGCTGTGTAACGGCTGCGGCAGCGTTACTCTTTATCAGAGTAAGGACCAGACCGGGGAAGACGTGGAATGCTACCAAATTCAGAATCTCCATGTCTTGCTCCTCCACCAATATCGGGAGCAACAAGTCCTTAACCAGAGGAACCATTTCATCCTCTATATCGGTGATTTCGATGTTTTGCCTCAAGAGCATGTACTTGAGGTCATTATCCTGCGTGGAGCCATATTGTTCAATCAGCTTACTGATTGGTAGGTTCATTACTAGCGGTAGTGTGATACAGGCGTGAAGTAGCAGGAGTACACAGCACACTTCCGTATATAGCGTAGATGACAACCGAATAAATACTGTCCTTAGCAATGACTGAAAAATAATAAGGATAAAACCTGATATGAAAGGACTAAATAAAGAAGGTGAAAAGTTAAAAAAAGAAGTGCGTCACAGACAGGATTCGAACCTGCGCAGGTAAAACCCAATGCCTAATTGCTTTTCTGAGGAAATAGCAGGGCATCGCCTTAACCACTCGGCCACTGGGACACGATTACTTACGGCTGATGACGCTGCAAGGACTATTAAACTAGTAGAAATTGCACCTGTCTACGAACCCCGTCATCAGATACTTGCCCAGAAACGGGAAAACCGGTGTCTTTGCGCAGTGCAGCCCTCCTACTTCGATGGCGTTCGACTCTATTCTCTACTACTGGGTGGAGACGCTTCTTTCCATCCGATCACTGACAACGAAGGGAGCTCCTGCCCCCAAAAATAGCCATACATTAAACAATAGCACAGAACTATTGCGAAAGTGAAAAGACCCCACAGAATAACTACAACACGCAAGAGAGATGACGGAGGTTGAAAGCTTCTGGGAGAGCGACTCGGATGACGAGTCGCAAGAGAAATGCGACATGGAGGTGCAGAGAACGCCGGACTCCGACGAGGGCCGGCTGGTACAAGGTCTGGTGTCCTTTATGGGCTCGTGCTCCATCAACCTGCTCTTACCGTTCCTCAACGGCATGATGCTCGGGTTCGGCGAATTGTTTGCCCACGAGCTATGCTGGAGGTTCAACTGGTTCAACCGCAGAAACAAAGGGTACAAGGTGTACCCAGAATCGCGCAAGGTGGCTGCACTTAACGAGCCTTCAAGTCCTGCCGCCCGTGGCAGGACTGCGACCAAATTCCTCTAAACCAGCACCACGCATCGACACCCCACATACATACATACATACGTACACGCACATACAATAGATATAACCACATAACCGCACCAGCTATGAGAGCCAGAAAGCTAGCCCCAGCATTACCCTCAATTAACCGTCTTGGGCGATAATCCCGCGGTGAAAAATTATTCGTTGAATCATCTCCAAATAAATGGATCAGTCCCTGCCACAGTGATGGACAGAGCACCCCAGCGTCTTCGTCTGCACATCACACACGCACTACCTTTACACTACGGACGATATACGATGTTGAACTTTGCATCGAGAGCGTCATGCGTCGCAAGACGCCAAGCAAGCTTGCACCTCATCAAATTCCAAGGCCCTAGGCTGATAGCCTCCACTGCTCCCATGTGCCATTGGCCCTCGGGGGCGCAGGAACTACAACCTTACTGCTACTCGTCGCTAAGATTCTACTCTTCCGAAAAGAGAAAGACCGTCGTCAAGCCCGCAGATTCGACCTCCACGGATGCTCCTGTAAAGCCTAAAGAAACCCTTATGGTCAAGGTGAAGCATGCCTTGAAGCATTACGTTAACGGTACGAAGCTTTTGGGCTACGAACTGAAAGTCTCCACTAAGCTTCTGATCAAGTTCGCCCAGGGTTACGAACTATCCAGAAGAGAAAGAAACCAGCTGAAGAGGACAATGGGTGATGTTTTCAGGCTGGTTCCCTTTTCAGCATTCCTTATCATTCCATTCGCCGAACTATTTTTGCCCTTTGCTTTGAAGCTTTTCCCCAACTTACTCCCATCCACTTACGAATCCGGTAAGGATAAGCAGGCCAAGAGAAATAAGCTGATCGAGATCAGAAAGAAGACTTCTGAGTTTTTGCACGAAACTTTGGAGGAATCCAACTTGATCACTTACAACACTATCGAAAACGCGGAGAAAAAGCAGAAATTCTTGAATTTCTTCCAAAAGCTTTATTCTGCCAAAGAAGGTAAAATTATGACTTTCCAACACGACGAAATCAGCGCCATTGCGCAAATGTTCAAAAACGATTCCGTCTTAGACAACTTGTCAAGACCGCAGCTGGCGGCAATGTCCAAATTTATGTCTTTAAGACCATTTGGTAACGATAACATGCTTCGTTATCAAATTCGTTCCAAACTAAAAGACATAATGAACGACGACAAAATCATCGATTACGAGGGCGTTCAAAGTTTATCCCAGGAAGAACTGTACCAGGCTTGTGTGTCTCGTGGTATGAAGGCGTATGGTGCGTCCAAGGAGGATTTAACCGATAATCTAAAAGTGTGGTTGGAATTGAGATTGAGACAAAAGATCCCATCTGTCTTGATGGTTTTGAGTTCTACATTCACGTTTGGTGGGCTTCCAAAGGAGAACTACTCAAAGGCCTTCTCTCCACTAGCCGAGAAAAAGGAAACCAAGAGCAAGTATGACGACCTACTAGATTTGTACTACGACGGTATCTTGCAGGTACTAAGCTCCATCCCAGATCCCGTTTATAACGTTGCTAAACTGGATGTATCCGAATCCAAGTCTTCTTCCGCTGAAACTGAAGCTGAAAAGCAAGCCGCTGAAAAGAAGGCCAAGGAAGAAGAAGCTAAACCAAAAGAAACCGCCATACCGAATCAGGAAACTACACCAAAGGACACTACCTTGGCCACCACCAGTCCCGTAGTTGCTTCTAAGCTAGCCAAAATCAACGAAGAAACAACAAACACAGAGGCACAACCAGAAGAAAAGCAGGAAACCGCCACTGCTGATTCCGCTGAAACCGCTGAAACCGCTGAGTCGGGTGAGAAGAAGGCCTCTGATGACAATGAATTCAAATTGAACGTCTTGAAGGAACAAGAAGAGCTAATCAAGAAGGAAGAAGAGGAAGCCAAGCAAAGAGCTTCTAGGGAACACGTCCCTGATGATATCAATTTAGACGAGGAGGAAGAAGCCAAGTCTGTGCCCCCTATCCCAGCCGACCAAGCTGCAAAGACTTCTGTCGTCAAGAAAGATTAGTAATAAAGGAAACGTCAAAAAAAAACAACTACAACAAAAAACGAACATCAGGATACCCCAATCAATCGGGTCCTCCTTCTTTAATCTTCGGATCAAAAGGCCTAGCAGAGACATAAACACTACACTCAGCGACAACCAAACATTGCTCCCAGAACTAAATTATTATGCATGTATATAATACGCAACCTATCTAACTTATCACTTTATTCTTCTTATACGAGAGCTATATATTCTTTTTTTTTAAAAGGCCACTAGGGTCCTTTTCCTGATGACTCCTTAACCAACATTCTCATGTGCAGTTTTGTCATATATCGGTGAATTTTTCATCGGACATGCCACCATGCTAAGGCTGCTCGAGAGAAAATTAGTAATATACCGTAATATGAAGAGGTGCAGAATGCAGAAAAAACAACACCCCGCCATTTGTAGAAAACAATCACGGTTGCTACTTCTTTGCTCCGATCTATACAAAACAGTTATAAGAGGTTTGAAAGTTCCTTCAAGTTCGGCTCCCATAGTTTTATTATTAAGACTTTACCCTGTTCCTTTTGTTGAGCCATCCTGGAAATAAACGCTAGATCACCGACCGATTGTCCATATACTGCCGTTCGTAAACGCTTTCGATGAATCATGAGTCAACGAAGAGCTGTTGTAGCAGTTAGCGTAAAGCCCAAGTGCTTCAAATTAGAACCTAGACACGGATCTACCTCCTCTTCGTCTCCACCCCCATCCTCACCGGATGAAAATGCATCAGAGATGCCATCTATTAAGCTATCCAAGAATTGGGAGTTGCCTCAGCGGCTGAAGCCCGGACGTAAGCCGAAGTACAAACGTGCTGAGGCGTTGGCTAACAAGAAGCCGCCATCTAAGTTAAAAAAGGCCCCAACCTGTAATAAGAAAGGCCAGATGATTACAGCTGACTGTGAGCACGAGCATATGAAAGATGATGGCGATAACGAGGCAAACATGATTGCAAGTGGCGATGAGAACGGCGTTGATAACGTAGAAAAGCGAAGGAAGCAAAATAGGAACGCTCAAAGAGCATATAGGGAACGTAGGACAACAAGGATTCAAGTTCTAGAAGATAAAGTGGAGAAGTTGCAAAATTTGGTCGACACTTGGCATAAGAAGTACAAACTATTGGAGTTCGAATTTTGTGATACGGAGAAAAAGCTGCATTCATCACTAGCATTGAATAACGAATTACAAAAAACGTCGCCTTGGTTCACGAATACTCAATTTCAGCAACCACAATCCAATGCTCAAAATCTGGCAGAGAACCCCGCTTCGATAACGGAAATGATAGAGAATTTCAAGCCAATGGGTGCTGTAAAACTGAAGAAAAGGAAAGCCGATGAAGTTCCATTAACATCACAGATGTCCATGATATCAACGGACCAGTCTTTATCAGAGATTGAAATAGGTCACGAATACCAATATGCTAGCAGTAAACAGTCTAGTTCAAGGAACTCATCTCTAGATGGCCATACGACTCCGCCGTCGTCTTCATGTGGTAGCAGCAACAACGCATATAGGGGCAACGCAAATAAGAAGATAAAGTGCTGCGAGAAGGAACAAATTGTAGAACCAATAGAATGTTGTGGGCAGGACAATACCATTGCGCCAACTTTGGCTCCGGGATGCAGTGCAGGTAAGACAATAAAGTTGGATGGTAAGATGCCGGTATCAGACTGTTGTAAGGACAAGGAAATCGACGATAGCGAGAACAAACCCATCACCATAGAAGATGGGTCATGGATACCTGGGAGCTGTAAACAATGTAGATCTGACCCTAACAGTATGAATTTCTGCCAGTCGCTTTCTAACAGACGTAGTTCAAGTTGCTGTTCTGCCAGTAGTTCAGTACCAGCGAATGCCAATAAACAACAAACTGATATGAATTATAGTCTGATTAAGTTGCCTGAAATAGGCAACGGCAAGAATGCCCAATCAGATGTGGCTTCCAATGCAAAAGACTATATACCAATCAGTTGCACATATCAAAAAATTCGTCAACATATGCAGAAGAATAAAAGTCTCCAAGAACCAACCAACACAGATGATCCGGCCTCGGTCTCATTGATCTTGGAGAACGTTGCTTCTGGATTGCGTGTTAGTGGACAGAAAGTGGAGTTACAGAGCGTAAAGGATGCGCTACACAAGATGGATAAACACGTTTTAGAATAGTATGTGTTTTGGCAAAAACAAAGCTAGGACATAAAGAGTGCTTATAGGTATATATATATATATGTATACATGTGAAGTTTTATGATGGTATCAATGGTAATTTTATTTTATTTGAAGAACTTTAAGAGTAAGCAACGTTGACTGGAAGAAATGAAGGACGAGAGTAAAAAATCATTAGATCAAGTTATGAATTTCAGCCAAAGCACGGAAAATTAATGGAATCTCAATAATCCCGGCCGCGCCTTTTGATTTTGAAGAAGATTGGGTAGAGGATGTAGCAGATGCAGCAGATTTTACCACGCTAGCATCACTAGTGGAGGCCGCAGACGAAGACGCCTCTGAAGTAGACGATGATGACTCGGAAGTGGTTGAAGATGAGGCAGAAGAAGAGGAAGAGGAGCTATCATCACTGTCTTCATCATCGTCATTGTCACAGCTTTGTTGCGTGGCAATGCCAGTCCCCATTGGAGAACCTGCTCCAGACTTGAAATAGGCAGAAGCAGCACTTGGCATAGCGGGCAAAGTATTGTTAGCTTCCCAAACACCCTTTTCATAGTCAGGACAACTGGAGTAGTTGTTAGAAGTACTGTAACCACCATCACCTTGTGGATCGGAGACTTTGCTGTATTCGCTCTTCAAATTTTCAAAGTCTGTTAATTTAGTGACATTATCACCATTGATTTGAACCAGCCCATAGTTATTAGTTTCATTAGAATATTCGTAAACCAACCCACCAGAGAACACAGAAGACATTTCAGTGGAATATATAGCTCCGATTTCCGTGAATGGACGGGAGGTCTTGACTTGGTTACAGCCAAATTCACTCAAGAAGACAGGAACTGAATAATCTTGGTATAATTTCATCTTGGTGGCATAACCTGACACAACAAATGAAGATTCACCACACCAAGAATAATCGTTAACACCAAACATATCTATTCTGGCATCCGCATCATCGCCACAGTTGAAATACTCGGCAGCCAATTGCCTGTTAGCAACGATATCAGCAGCTGAATAACCTACAGGAATCTGTCTGTAGCTTCTTGCCTTGATGTATTTCTTGATATCTCTGACCACGGCCTTGACGTAGGTTGCTGTATTGGTTGTATTTACGCTATTGATGACTTCGTTACCGGCAAAGAACCCTAGCACATTATCGTACTCAGCAAAGGTGTCCACTGTAGCAAACACGTTTTGTAAGTAGTCTGCGTTATAGGAGCAAGATGGATCGTAACGAGAAATGGCACTGGTGGGAGTGTTGACATCCAGGATCAAGTAAATACCGTTTTCCTGCAACAGTTTCATACAGTGGGAATGGTCTTGCGAGTTGTCTACGGTATAAACCCTGACGGTGTTGATTCCTAAATCTTTCAAAACGGGGACGTCTCTGTCACACACAGAGGAGTCAGCCAAGGGATCGGTTAGGTTAGAAGAGCCACCAGGCTGGTAGTCGACACCACGAATATAGAATCTTTCGCCTGACTCGGAGTTAAAGAAGGCGTTGCCCTTGACCGTGATAGAGGGAGTAGAGCTGCTGTTGCTGCTTGCAGCTTGAGCCAAACCGGCACCCAAAGCGAGAGCACCTGTCAAAGAACGTAGTAGCATAGCTGTGTGTCTATGTATGTGTATAGCGAGTGGAAGTATAATGCTTGTTTCAGCCTCTTGTTCAATGCTATCTGCGGAATGCAACACTGTTTACAGATCAATTCAGGGACCTACCTATTTATAGTGTACAAGTAAGAAAAAGTGAAAAATTCTTGTGCGAGTTTTTTTCTCGAAGAATAATTGTCAAAAGAAAGCAACGATAGAAGACGATAAGACACAAAGGCAAGAGAGACAGAACAGTTGCGGGATTATGGAAAGCGACCGACTTGTTTGCCAGTTGGAGCTAGGCAGCAGTAGGGATACCCACAGTAACATGGTATATAGATGCATAATAATATCTTGTTATATACAAAGCCGTTTCGTAGCGGGAGCGGAACTGTGAATGAAAGGTACATCTGCAGGTTGAAGACAGTGAGCTACTTACAATGCCAACAGCAGGTGAGGTGTTCTGAACGTTAAGGAAACGTCGGTAGATCCAAGTTGAGATGGAGTTTTCGGGTAACCGAGAGTGGTAAACAAGAAAGATCAGGCTGAATGAAAAGGCCACGTAGTTGCGAGCACGTCTTGGCACCTATATAGACCTGTCTTCGAACTATTTGGAATTGTGACTATCGAGAATTACTCACAAAAACACAAGCATAACATGGTCCGAGTCCTTCCCGTAGTTTTAACTGCTTTATCTTTGGAACTTGTGGCGAGCACAATATCTCAATCTATAATACAGCCGGTGTACCCTCGAAGTGAAACCATGTCTGTGGACGATACCAGAGACCTGGAGATTTCAGGTAATTCGATCTGTGGCAACGGCCGTTGCTATCCGAAGATCTTCGAACCTCGCTACGATTGGCAGCCCATACTACCGGGCCAAGAACTGCCCGGTGGCCTGGATATAAGAATCAACATGGAAACTGGCTCGAAAGAGGCAAAGTTAAGCGATGATGATAGTGAAGGTGATAGCGGCACCTATGACTTAGTTGTTTCGTCGGAAAACATGGAACCATCTACCGATAACTACGAATTTTCCAGTGACTTTCAAGGAATTAGGAGCATCCTTGACTCCCATTCGACCTTATCTGCAGACGATATCACCGTATTGGAGGATACTTTCGATAGAGTAATGGAGTTTGCTCACGATTACAAGCACGGCTATAAAATCATTGTGCATGAGTTTCCCCTTTTAGCCAACGTCAGTCTTAACGAAGAGTTGCCCCTAACATTGAGGGAGCTAGGCACTAGAGTCATTACAAGCTGCGTGAGAAATAACCCACCTGTGGTGGAATTCATCAGTGTGAACTTTCCGAGTTTCAAAAGCCAAATCATGGCCACTTTGTCAAAGTTGAATGATTCCGACCATAAGTTCTCCAATATCTTGATCAAGAGATATTTATCCATTCTAAACGAACTACCTATAACGTCCCAGGATTTCCCCCTATATTCTACAACAGTCTTACAAAATATTTATGATGAAAACAGTAGGGATAAACAGTTGCAAACAAAAGTCTTGGAGCTAATCAGCAAGATTTTCAAAACAGACGTAAAGGAAGACGAAGTCACGGATCTAGCATTGTATAAAAGGAATGCAGAAAACTGGTCACAAAATTTACAAGAATGGGCAAGTGCGTTCCAAGAAATGGTTCAGAACAAGGATATAGATGAGCTACACACGAGAACTTTCTTCGAGACCTTGTACAATCTGAAAAAGGCCTTCAAGAACGATATTGCCATCAACAAAGATTTCCTGAGTTGGTTAGCACATCAAAGCGAACACAGACAATCCAATCTGGAGAACGGGCTACAAGAAAGAGACGTTGAACAAGACTCATTCGATAAGAAACTCATCGACAGCAGGCACTTGATTTTTGGCAACCCCATGGCCCACAGGATCAAAAATTTCAGAGATGAATTGTAATTTTATCGTCATTGCATAAGTAGTACGTAAATATATAGTTGTACATCCGCACCTAATCTTTGGTTACTTCATCTAAAAACGTCCCGTCATTAGCAAGTCTATTCTTAAATTTGTCCCACCACGTATCGAACCTTTTAATGGGCACATTGCCCTGACTATCGAGGAAGCCCGAGAGATAGTTATATGCATGTTGTACAACTTTCGCGGCCAATTCTTGTGTCAATGAGGGGTACACCTGTGCTAATTGTCCCGCTGTGGTAATATTTCTAATAACTCCCAAATTAGGTCTCGACAAAACCAATGCATTGTTCTTTTGTGCTTCTGCATCCATACTGGCCTTCCACTCTTCTAGCTTCATCATCCCTTGCTCTCGGGGCTCGATGGAAATGCCAATAATTAACTCTGATATATTATTACTACCGTTACCATTGCTATCTGCAAACGTGTCATTAGCTCCAGAGCCATCGTCCACGTCCATGTCTATCTCCCCCAATCCATCACTTGTTTCTCTAGGTTCTCTCTTGGAGCTCGGTATTTGCACTTTGAATATTGCACTAGGTTTCTCTCCGCTCAAATATCCAAACAATTTGAACTCTTCTTGAGGGCTTAATTTGAAATAAACTGTGGCGACAAAATCCGGCGGGAAGGTCACATTAGGAAGTATAAATAATGTTATGTGTGAATATAGTTTGGGCTTTGTTCGAGAAAGCACAATTGTATGCTGTAAGCCATTTGAATTAGGGACTTCTACGGAGAGTTGCAAAGGATTTCCTGAAGCAATTGCGGCAAACATTCTATAAATTTTTTTCTCCTTCTGATTCCGTCTTGTTTTCCCAGTTTACAAACTTTATTATGTCAATTTCTATACGAAATAAGGCATCGACTTATATATTATCAATGAATCGTAGATCCCTCCTTTATCCTTGTATTTCACTTTCAATATTCGCTTCCTTTATTTTCCTTCTAGAACGTTCGGCCGAGTTCTTTAAGACAATCGTATCAGTAGTAGTAAAGTATAATGAAGCAATAGCCGAGATGCAATATCACTTGGAATATATATATATAACTGTATTTACATGACTTCATCGTACCTCAAACTACTACTTCCTGCTTTGCAAGAACTCCAAACCTTCAGCTAGTCTTTTGTTACTCTCTTCGACGCCCAGAATATCAATCATGACTGCTATTTTGGCACCGGAATGGCATCCTGCAAGAGCAAATCGTATCGTTTGATAGATGACGTTTTTAGAGAAGCCGTGTTCACGGTACATCGTGTCAATCATAGATTCCACGTCTTGGGCATTAGCGCCCTCTTTAAACTGTCCAAACTTCTTCAATAACTCAACAACGTGGTGATTTTCATTCTTGCTGAGGAATTTTGTAACACTGTCATTATTGTCGTATTTAGGCTTCTCAAAAAAATAACAAAACTCGTCACGAAAGTCGTCGATCTTAGTTAAGCAACTACCGCAATCCAGTAGAATTTTTGACACTTTCTCACGATTTACCGTAAGTGCATTATACCTGGACTCTAACGAAGGCATGATCCCATCGACGAGTTCTTTCAACATCACAGGGTCAGAGATCCTTTCCTGCAAAAAATGCTTGTTGAAAAACCACAGTTTTTTGTCATCAACTTTGGTGTTCCCCTTTGTCAATCCGTTCAAATTAAACAGTTTTTCCAAATCCTCCATTGAAAAGCACTCGTGCTTCTTCGAGGCCAAATCTCTTGGAGGAGACCAGCCAAATAAAGCACAAAAATTGACTAGAGCTTCCGGTAAGACTCCCTGGTTCTTTAGACTTGATATGGACATGTCGCCTTTTCTCTTACTTAATTTCTTATCGCCAACAGTTGTCAACAGGGGGATATGGATGAACTTCGGATAATCCCAACCAAATGCGTTGTACAGGGCGATGTGTTTTGGTGTGGAAGGAAGCCATTCTTCACCTCTTATTACATGTGTTATCCCCATCAAGTGATCATCTACAACATTTGCGAGATGATAAGTTGGCAATTTATCAGACTTGACAAGGATGAGGTCGTCGTATCTTCTGTCGTTATAGTTAACTTGGGGTTGAAGGTTAATTTCGCCGTGTAAAACGTCAGCAAATGTTGGATACTGTTCTGGCGATTTGAACCTCACAGTGAAGGGTGTATCTTGCGCTAGCCTAGATTCTATTTCCTCTTTCGCCAAGTGTGCACAACACCGGTCATAACTTGCCATTGAAGGCGGTTTCAATTCCATTGCTGAGCGCCTTAAATCGTTCAATCGTTCCTTCGAACAAAAACATCTATATGCCATCCCAGAAGATAATAGTGTTTTCACGTATTTATCATAGACCGATTTCCTCTTGCTCTGCTTTACAGGGGTTTCATCGTAATTTATTTTGCACCATTTCAAAACCTCGTAAATGTTCTCTTCCGCACCAGGTACTAATCTTTTTTGGTCTGTATCTTCCAAACGAAGTAGAAACTGTCCATTAGTATTTCTTGCCAGCAAATAATTATAAAGGGCTGTTCTAAGCGACCCCAAGTGTAAAAAACCAGTCGGGGAAGGCGCAAATCTAGTTCTTACTGGTGTAGATGGATGGACATCTTCCTTTCTTTTCTTGGATAATAGGGATTTCTTCAGTAGGGACAAGGCCACGACCTTTGTAGGCTTGAAGGATGAACAATAAAACCGTATCGGTATTCTCAGCAGGATCATATTCTAATCAGGACACTTACACGTACATCCAACCTTTTGTTAACCACCAATTGACCTGTGGGTATTTTTCCTGTAATAAAAATCATCTGTTCCAACTTTTCCTAAGCGCGCTGAATTTGTTTAAATCGCCTGTCGAGAATTGCATTTATGCCCAATGCACTTATCATTATGAACCGTCTTAGCTGTATCAGAAGAATATTCTCAACTGTTAAACATTATCCCATATATATATATATATATATATTTAATAAATAGGCTATTCAGAAAGGGTAGTTAGAGGTCTCACCGAAATGAATCATCCTTGGATCCTCAGAAGGATTCGGAATCCAAGAACCGGCCATGACACAGTGTACCCTCATCTTCTCGTGATAATACAAATCAGTTAATAACTTCGGAGTGATTAAGAAATATTGAGATGTGTTTTCGGCACACGCATTCTCTACCATGGCCTTATGGACAATTCTTTCATTTCTTGAGTCCATACCTTGGTTGATTTCGTCTACAACTCTGAATGGAGCAGAGGTGAACTCTTGCAGGGCAATCATGTAAAGAACTGTAGAGACAGCCCTTTCACCACCTGACTGCGTGTGGGAATCTAGCTTCTTTAATGGTGCATTATCTCTGAACTTGACCATGATTTCAATCTTCCACTCAGCGTAGTCCTTTGGCTTTTCCAGATGGACAGCACCAGCACTACCGACATTATTGAATAAACGAGCAAATCTTGTGGAAATCTTTGATACTATGTCATCCAGCTTAGGTTCCAAAATGGCATGGTCTTCTTTTAACTTGGCTTTAGTGGTTTCTAAATCTTTAGTTTGCTGAGGAACTGTTTGTTCCAACTCTCTCAACTCAGTGACAACTTGATCTAAAATCGTTATGGCAGATTCGTCATGGTTCACCATAGCTATTTCAGATTCTAATTTATCGATAACATCTTGAACGAATGGCAAATTGAAATTTCTCCCTTTTTCATATTCTTCTGCTACTTTATTCAATCTTTCCTTTGCATCCTCGTCGTAGCGTCTAATTTCTTCCATCCAGGATCGAAATTCAGGAGTATCTCTCATCTCCTTCACGAACTTTTTCTTATGCTCATATTGATGCCTTAATTCAGCCTCTCTTTCGTTGAAAAATCCTATCACATCATTCATGGAAATGTCCATATTTTGAGCTTCGAACTGAAAAATTTGGGAGGTTATTAACTCCTTTTGTGATTTTTTTAGATCCTCCATCGAAGAGACCATCTTGGACAGTAATCGTGTTTGCTCGAGTAGTTGCTGCTGGATTTGGTCATCGATATCCTTGATCTTTTGTGATACATCCTTCCTAGCTTCACGTTTCAACTGATCTAATTTCTCTTCCAGTGTCCCTATTGTACTTTTCCTCATGGTGTATTTTTTACGAATCTCATTTAGTTCATGAGCCTTTCTATTGATGTTGTCGTTTTTTGACGCAAGCTCAGATAATTCATGCCTATAATCACTCTTTTGGTTTGACAATGTGTCTAACGTAGATTTTCGGTTATTATATTCATTCTTTAAGTTGTCAATATCACTCTCGATTCTAGTTTTCTGTTCATTTGACATGATCGACCCTTGGTAAAAGTTAGTCTGCTTTACGTTAACATCGGTGGGAAATATCTGCTTATTACCGTAAGATGATTGCTTAATGTCGACTAGTCTGTTCCCGTGAATTATCCTCTTGAAAAGGATTCTTCCATTTGATGTTGGTGTAATCAATCTTTTTATCTGCGCCGGTGTCAATTCCCTCCTAGATACTGGTATGGTATGTATCCTGTTGATTTGACAAAGCATTTTCATAACCCTTTTATCACCAGTAATAAAATCGGACAAGTAACCTTCAAAACCCAAATCTCTTACTGTTTCTATAGGCACAGGAGGTTTGGAATCAGTGTTAGATAGTTCTCTTAAATTCACTTTGAATTTTTCAAGAATTGGATTTGCAAATAGCCTGTAAGCATCAGAGTCAACAACAGTCAGGGCTTTGCTTGTATTAAAATCCACACATTGAGCCAGATACGCTGCAAACTGAGAATTAATAGCAGATACTGTCATAATTGGAGGCTCTAAAATTTTCTCCTTCATTTCGGGATGGTCCCTAATAAAAAGCACGGCATCACGAACTTCTTTTAGATCTTGATCCTGATTTAGAATACCAATTTTATCAGTTGTAGTGAGGGATTTAGTTTTATTCTCTGCTTGCCTCTGTATACTCCTCATTTCATGATTAACGGCATTTGCTTTTGCATCTATTTCGGAAATAAGACCTCGGAGGTCTCCTTCTTTATTGATAATTTCCTTTCTTTTGTTATCTATATCCTCAAATACGCTTTTTTCAGGCAATTGAGTTTGTTCTAGTATTTCTTGATTTCTCGCTAAATCCTCCTTCGTACTAATGATGGTTGCTTGCAATTTCTTGGTTCTACCTCTATAATATTCGTTTTGGGTTTTCTTTTTGATAACATCATCTCGTATGATATTCAACCTTTCAAAAATCTCATCAAGTTTTTCTTTTGCTTCCACAAATTCGTCATCCTTTAAGGAACATTTTTCTGTCAATTCATGAACTCGATTCTCTAAAGTTTTCTTTGTATTTGCAAATGGTTTCTTGTCCTTTAATAAGGCTCTCAAGTTTGACTTCGCTCGCTCGTACTCTTCTTTATAGGTATTCAGTTTCTCCTTATGATCTTTTACCTTCACATAAGGTAATAATTGAGAGTGTAACTCAATCTCACCCTTTTTCTTTTGAAAATCTCGTAACGACTCTACTGATTTTCGTAATTTATCGCTCTCTTGTCTCAAATAAACGACTTTCGATTTTTTTACGTCAAGGTCCTTTTGCAAACTCTGTTCATTTGCCTGGAGTTCCATTAGTTCCTCTAGTACATCTAATAGGCTTGCATCGATGGACCTTATAGTTTCCACCAATAGTTTTACTGACTTCAATCGAGCAAATTCCTCTACACGTTCTTGGGATAAAAATTGACATAGATTATCTAATTGGATGTTCAACTGAGCGACTAAGGTTTTAACTACGTTTTCCGATACCTGTTCATCATTAATCATGTAATCAGACCTCCTCTTGGATCTAGTAATAATTCTAGTAACTTTTATCGTTTCGTCATGTGTATTTATAAATTCGATATCATGAATCTTTGGTGAATTCTTCAAAGTGATCTCAATTCTTGAAATATCCTGACCATTCTTGATAAAATCTTCCACTTTTTTACTCCTACCAATATATTCTGGCTTACCAGCCAACCCCAGACACACGGCGCACACAAAAGTAGATTTACCGGACCCGTTGGGCCCAATAATCATGTTTAAAGACGGCGAAAGGTTGAATTCAGTTAATGTGTAGGTCACGAAATCTTGTAAACGGATCTTGATGATACTGCCAGGCTGGAAGGAAGATAAATCAGCTGCGGCAACTTTTACTCTTTTAGAGCTCGATGCGGTGTCTTCTTCATGGCGAGTTCTTCCAACATACCTACCCAAATCTATGAGACTAGTCATACCTTTGCCGACTTTCTTCTACGCCTTACGCAACTCTATATGATAGACCTGCATGTGAAATCATATGTAAGCGTACTACTACTATTGTTATTATCTTCACATAACTTGAAAAAGTGATGGAACGCGAAAGCCAACGTGTATCAGATAGCTCAGTCATCCTGGACGACCTAAAATTTAAGAAAGATATAGAAGTTAGGTACCTGGTATGCGCAGTGATAGCGGTATATCCAATTGGAGTTTCTTTTACATTCTACATAAGTATAAGCAAGTTCAAGGACTACGAGAGTAGCTTTCAAATGAATAACATACGAAAAAGGAAGGCTTACATTAGTATCAGTGTAGCGGTTCTGAAAGGTTAATCTTTGTTTGTTTCGATCATGAAAATCTGTTGCAAATTGCTACCTCTTTCATCATTCTAATGTAAAATTCTTCTCTTTTCCTTCATTAAGTTCTGAGATGTAGAAGCAATACCAACTAAGCCCAACACAACACATGCGCTGAAGAGTAATTGCGCATTGCACTCCAACTGGAGTCCCACAAAAATGTGTCCATCTCGCGGTTAGTCTTTCCATTTGTTTGTGTTTTAAGATGCTGAGCAAAGAAAAAGAAGAAGAAGAAGTAGGACGTAATTTTATTTAATTTTCATTTTTTCCGCCTTTTAAACAAGAGACGGGAAGAAAAAACTAAGATAGTTGCTAAAAAAGCTAGGGCTTCATTGTAAGTAGCCAAGCAAAGCAGTTTTAATGCAAATGTTAACCTCTCATAGAGTGCGTAACTAGCTATATAATTGCTAAATAGATAGCATGCATATGCATGCCTGCCCACTATAGATATATATAAATATATATATATATGTCCGTGTTTATTTGTGCGTGTCTGGTAATTAATATGGCAAAGACTGTCTTTTCTTTATGGACTGTTTAACTTTCCACGGTAGAATCGTACGTAATCAGACCATATCTTGTTCATGGAAGTTCGTTTCTGTTTCAAGTACTGGAGATCTTTCTCACTGCACCATGCACAAGATGCGAACTTCTTTTCCAAAATGGCATATCTTTCATCTTCCTTACGTTGTTGCTGGCTCAAGATGTCCACGTATTCCTTGACGTCCAATCTCAGGCCTTCTTTGTTTCTTAGGTTGTCGATGCACAATTTGATAGTGGACTGCGTTTGTAAAGACGAACGGTTAATGTGGTGGGTGTCCTCTGTGACAGAAAACACCGGGACTAAGTTTTGTAACGCTTCTTTGTCCAAGTATATTTCACTTCCCTTTGTTTCCTGTTCGGACAAAGTGTTCCTCTTGCTTAGATTTCTAGACAGCATTTTTCTACTTGTTGATCTCTTTGGAATGTTAGTCTCGGTTTCTTCGTGTAGCGTAGGAATAATATCCGCCGATGATCTTGGGTAGGACGTTGATGTTCGATTGGTTAAACTCACGCTATCCATTGAAACTCGTTTCCTTTCCATAGAGCTTGGCGTTATCGGACTACTTCTTACAGTGGATATAGGGGTTAAAGAAGATTCTGTGGTTCCTCCTGCTGCTGTTATTTTGGGAGATGCAGCGAGAGCTTCTCTGCTACTATTACTATCGCTTAAAATTCTGGTGAAACCTCTCTTGATCTTAGAACCCAGAGATGTCTTTCTATAGACCTCTTCCACATGGTTTGAAGTGGTTCTTAAAACTTCCTTCGAAGGTCGACTACTGTTAGCAAACTTGGAATCGGAATCCAGACGAGAATAAGACTTCGAGCATGAAAGCTGTCTTCTTGGTTGTTTATAATCAATATTTGAAGATCGTCGAATTAACAAGGGATGCTGACCATTTGTTGAGCCCGATTCAAACGTTTGAGATGACGGTAAAGTTGGGGTATTTGGTCTAGTTAGACTGGGATAAATCTTGACAGATTTCTTTCTTAAGATGGCACTAGAGGCTCTTCTCAAAAAAGGCATCTTCTTTTCTTCACTAGTCAAAGCAGATTCGGATTGAAGTGTTATTGGCGTTTGGTTACTTGGCACTGGCGTGGATATGGTATACGTTTGTGAACCAATGTTATCGATGGACGCTGCCATAACGTACTGGCTTGAATTTTGGGTACTTAAAGGTGGTAATGTTTGAAAACGTTCTTCAAAGGTTCCTGTATTTTTCCTACTCAAGTTACTTAGTTTTCTTGATAGCTTTCTTTCTATGGTGCTATTAGTTTGAGGCAATTCTGAAATGATAGTATCTCTCAGAGTAGAAGCGAAGGCGCCAGAATTAGACCTACTTCTTTCTCTTGAGGCTCTATTACTCTGCTGTTGCTCATAGAGAGAAGAAGGTGAAACCGGGATGGGATTCAAGATCTTATTAGGATCATACTGTATGGTAGCCGCCTGATCGGACGTGGAGGAAATTGTAGTTGTGTTCTCGTCACGTTCCCCACTGGCAGGTGACGAAGAGTATGTTTTCAAAGTCGCAGTACTTATCGGAGTTCTTGAGGTTCTTGAGGTTCTCCCATCGGAACCGGGATTAATAATATTGCCTATGTTTGAATGGCTAGTCATCTCCAGGGCTTTAGAAAGATCAAACGAGGTCTGGTTGTCTAGGATAGCATCACTTAATTCAGAATTGTCGTTAGCGATCATGTTGTGGTCATGCGTCATGATAGCGAAATCTTGGGATTCCCTAGTAGCATCCGGAGTGGAGCTCGTTAGGTTCGCTATTAAATTTTCTGTTTCCAACCTTGAAGACTGACTAATGTCATCCTGTTCAAAGATAGCTTCATTGATATCGAATTTTGGAGCAATTTCTAATTCTCCTGTGTGGGGTAAAGGTGGCAATAGAGTTAGTTCCTCCTTACTATTACCTTTGTCGCTACGGAAGCCCATCTCTTCATGTAAATTAGGAGTGGATAGTGAGAGATTGGTGGCTGATTTATCCATATAGTGTAGCATATCCAAGTTATCGTGCAGATCGATATTGGATGAAGACGAAGATGAAGACGAGATTCTTCCTAATACACGAGGCGAAGAACGGTCTATTTGGGTGAGTTCTTCATCATTTGCCTCCTCTTCTTTGATATTGTGCAAATGCGTTGTAACAGTGGTTGAACTCGATGTGGGTGTGGCACTCTTGGGCATGGTAGGCAGAGTGGTACTGTTATATGCAGTGGCCCTGTTGGAGCCAGAGTTTCTATATCTAGGTGGCGAGTTGTCTTGGTGGTCCATACCAAGTATTGTTAACTTTTTTATTTCTTCTATCAAAGGAAATGACTTGGTATTAACTTCTGGATATATGTCAAGAAATTTTAGAGATGTACTGAAAAAAAATGTAAAAAAAACCTAGAAAAATGACAGGATTATGAATAGAACAGTGTGATGCTGGAAGGGTATAATAATACGATACGTCTTTTTTGACTCGCAGGGTTTACAGCGTTGTTCGATAAACCGAGCAAAGTATGGGCATATAGGCGTAGGGACAGAAAATTGTGGGGAAATAACACAGTATTTCAGTTTTGTTTTATCACGGAAACGAAAACTCTGTGTGTGAGAATGATGGAGTGAAGAGAGGGTTTGATGGTGGGTATGTTGTTCAAGTGGGGCTAGCACAGCTGCGCCATCAAGAACAAAAGTGAGATTTGGCAAGCGCTCTTAAAGGCATTTCAGCTTAGCAGGTTTTCTTGGCGATATGAGAAAACCGAAAAATCACCAGCTCGTGAAAGATGACGCGGGGAGTTGCGTGATGAGTACTTAATTTATTCTATACTATACTGTACTAAGGTTTATATTTTGTCGTTGTTGGTGGTTATATAGGGCGTGTGGCTAACATATATACGTTGCGGGGTTCAATGGCTGGATTTCTTCTTTTTGTCCTGCTCTTGTTGTTCTTGCTTTTCTTGCTCGATCTGGGTGACGTACTCGTTGATTTCGTCGCTATTCAAGGCCACGATTTCTGAGTCTGGCCTGACGACGGTGATTTCGATATTCTTAGCGCCTGTCTGGACGACTTCCAAGAGAGATCTTACGGTAAGCTTAACACACTCTTCCACAGTGGCTGGTGGCTCTTTGCGGTCGTAGTTCTTCTCCAAGAACTCACGGACCGTCTTGGAGTTTCTGCCGATAGTCTGGGCAGACCACGAGGAGTATATACCGCTTGGTTCGGTCTGGTAGAGCTTGGGCTCGTCATCTCTCGAGTCGAAACCGGCGATCAGCGTGGAGACACCGAATGGTCTGACACCACCGGACTGTGTGTATCTTTGCTGCACACCGGCCACGTACCGTGTTAAGTACTCCACCGTCACTGGATCTTCCAACGTCAGTCTATGGCTTTGGGCCTCCACTCTGGCCTTCTCGATAAGGATTCTGGAGTCTGCATTCAGACCAGAAAACGACAAGACCACATGCGAGTCGATCTTAGACACTTTTGAAGGCGTGATCCTGGTGTCTTGTAGCTTCAAAGTAGACCTTCTTTCACAACCCAATACCACGCAATTCTTACCCTTGACACCTACGGCACAGGTACCCCTCTTTACAGCCTCCAGGGCGTACTCGACTTGGAAAATGTGGCCGTCTGGCGAGAAAATGGACAAAGCTCTGTCGTAACCACTCATTCTATGTAATTGTGTATGTGCAACTGGTCCTGGGGTGCTGCTAGGTGCTGAATCGAAGCTTCTATTATTGCCTATATATGGTGTCTTTTCGTTCCCTTCCGGTGGCAAAAGAATCTTCGAAAATTAGACTTAGACACTCGGTTGCCCGGACGGTTGATATTACCGGTAACGCCAATCCATGGGAGAAGCAAGCCATAACAATTGACCATGACACAGACCACATCCAGGACCACTGTGTTAGCAGACAATTGGGCTATGCAGGTTCTCAACTCTCATCAGAAAACTCTTGTCTAGGAGCTATGTTTTCCCTGGCTCGTACTTTAAAGCAATGTACATTCTTGAGAAGCGGCTATAGCAGTTTCTGCCCTCGAGTGAAAAATACGACATACAATTCCGAGGCATAAAATACAGCTAAATATCATAGGCGGGCATGCACGATATGGTGGTCTTGAGTGTGCTGGGGTGTGGGCGGCATAAAGGGTCTAGTTTTTTGAAACAATGCATTAAACCACTATTTATAATATTTATATGTATAGATAGATATTAAATCATGGATTTAAACTTGAAGAAGGTTGGAAAAAAAGAGCATGGTCGCTATAGGGGAGAGAGAAGGCTTTGTATTTGCGTCCTTCCCGCTACAGCTTCCAAAAGATGTTATAATGAGCTTGCAGGGACTTAAACAACCTTAATCGAATAAACCGAAACCCATGTCATCATCGGATTCTTCAGCAGCTTCTTCTTCCTTGTCTTCTTCAGCAGCAGCGTCACCGGAGGCGGCAGCAGCGCCACCAGCAGAGGCTGGGCCAGCAGCTGGAACAGCAGCCAACTTTTCGTTACCTTCAGTAACTAATTCGTCAACAGACTTACCTTCCAAAGCGGACAAGACGGAGGAGACCTTTTCGTCTTCGATTTCAATACCGACGGATTCCAAAACGGCCTTGATGTTGGTGGCATCTGGAGTGTTGCCAGCAGCGTTCAATAATAGGTAAGCAGCTAAGTACTTCATTTTTTGTATAATTGGTTCTGTTGTTGTGTATTATCCTCCAAATAAACCAAAAAATCGAACAGATAAACCCGAAATATAATTGAATTGGCAACTCCCAAACTAATAACTATAAAACCTCGGATCCTCAGTACTAGGTTAACCAAACTTCAAGCGGGTACTAACAACTAACTGTGCCGTGCAAAAAATGTTGCAAGCTTAGCGCGTCTCACAAGCAGCCCAGCCCAGTCAGCCCCAGCTTTCCCACTAGCTCCGGAGGATTGGCGGCAGTTTCCCGAGTTTTCTATGCGGTTCGGCACTTTTAAATCTGTACACCGCGCATATACATCAGCCGGTTGTGTATGGGCGTACAGTCTTGGAATGCATTTCGGGGGGTCCGCCCAGAGCGAGCCTGGAGTGTCCAGAAGGAGCGTCCCTCTAGCTCCGTTGGAGGCTTCCCCGGGAAGTCCCCGTCCGACTCACTTGTAATGGCTCTTTGAAACTGCTTGCCCGTGGGAAATGGGAGAACGACACCACAATCGCTTGCTTGGCCATCTTATGCGAAATCCATTTATTCGGTTTCAATCTCTTAGTACAGAGTTTCACATTATACTACAGTCTCATTTTTTTTATTTGTTCTTGAATCTCGTTTTTTCATTTATTAGTGCTATTCCTTACTTTGTAGAATAACACGAACCAAGTACACACCAAGATAATTACGACCGATCATGTCTCAAGCTGCTAACGTCAAGAAGAGAGTTTTCAAGACCCACTCCTACAGAGGTGTCGATTTGGAAAAATTGTTGGAAATGTCCACTGAAGATTTCGTCAAGTTGGCTCCAGCTAGAGTTAGAAGAAGATTTGCCCGTGGTATGACTTCCAAGCCAGCCGGTTTCATGAAGAAATTGAGAGCTGCTAAGTTGGCTGCCCCAGAAAGTGAAAAGCCAAGCCCAGTCAGAACCCACATGAGAAACATGATCATCGTTCCAGAAATGATCGGTTCCGTCGTCGGTATCTACAACGGTAAGTCTTTCAACCAAGTTGAAATCAGACCAGAAATGTTGGGTCACTACTTGGGTGAATTCTCCATCACTTACACCCCAGTCAGACACGGTAGAGCCGGTGCTACTACTTCCCGTTTCACCCCATTGAAATAAGCTCCCTAATAACAGAATCGCAACCGCCCTTGTATCTTCTTTTTTCATATATAATGTCTAGGTATTAGGAAAGAAAATTTTTGTTTATTGGTATTATTATTATTATAATCTATTATATTATATTTGTTTGTTTTCTATATGGATTGAACAGAACACACTGGAAATAATAAGCGGAGCTTGTTCCCTACATTGTTACCTAACTGGGTTCTGTCTCATACTAACTGTTCTCATTATGTATCATATGAATATATATATATACATGTATCTCAAGGATGGAAAAAATTTTCTCTCAACGTTTATATCAATCAAGCATTGCCTTTTACTGACTAAAGATACCTTCTCTAGTGCTAATATAAATGTTTACATGTACAATGACGAATAAAGGTCATCTGTTCATTGGTATACATGTCATTGTAAACGGATTCCGAAATTTTTTCATGCTCATCGCAATTTTTTCACTTCCTTCCTTCCTTTAGTATTAAACTGTTATATGTAACTTTCAATAGTTTAAGGCATTTCGTTGTTAAAGTGGTTGAATATCATCCTTCAATCCATCATTACAGTGAAATAGAACGTGCAAACATGTCTTCTGCAATTGATAATCTTTTCGGTAAAGTTGACGAGAAAAAAGTAGAATCCGCTGTGGATAAACTATTCAGTTCATCATGTGGTCCTATCAATAAAATACAGGTCAAGAGTAAAACCCGTACTGTTCTTCCTGGGTCGAAGAAGAGAGAAAGAACCACCGAAACCAACCAGGAGACGGTGGAAGACAAGGACGCAAAAGTTGCTGAGGAACAAACTGAAGATACCACACTTCCAAAGCCAAAAAAGGTCAAAAAAACTAAAAATAATGACGAAGATGAAGGTTTAGAAGCTCGTTATTATGCCAAGTTGCTAAACGAAGATTCCAAGGATGATCAAGCTAAAAAGGCCGATGGCGATAAAGTAGCATCAACAACAAAATCCAGTGACCTAGCCGCACCAAATGCATCAGCAGCCAAAAAGGTAGATTTCAAAGAAGATGAATTGGAAAAGGCAGAAAGAACCGTTTTTATCGGTAATATACTGAGTACTGTCATCACATCCAAAAAAGTCTATAAAGAATTCAAGAAACTTTTCGGTACAAACCCAGCTGCCGAAACTGAAGAATCTGATAACGATGACGAAAAAGAAGATGCCAAGAAGGAAAGCTCCAACCCATTTGCCATTGAAAGTATAAGATTTAGATCCATTTCCTTTGATGAGGCTCTTCCCAGAAAGGTTGCATTTGTCCAACAAAAATTCCATAAGTCAAGAGACACTGTTAACGCTTATATCGTATATAAGAACAAGTCAGCTGTAAGACAAATTTGCTCGAGATTGAACGGTACCCTTTTACAAGATCATCATTTAAGAGTCGACGCTGTTGCACATCCAGCTCCTCATGACAACAAGCGCTCTATCTTTGTAGGCAATTTGGATTTTGAAGAAATTGAAGAAAGTCTTTGGAAACATTTCGAATCATGCGGCGATATTGAATACGTCCGTATCATCAGAGATTCAAAGACAAATGTAGGTAAAGGGTTTGCTTATGTGCAGTTTAAAGACTTGCAAAGTGTTAACAAAGCTCTTTTATTGAACGAAAAACCTATGAAGTCTCAAAAGCAAGAAGACGAAGACTCCAAAAAACCAGCCAAGAAGGCAAGAAAGTTGCGTGTTTCCAGATGTAAAAACATGAAGAGAGGTACTACTGTCGGAGCTGGCTTAGATAGAAATGGTTTAACTGATTCACAAAGAACCAAGGCTGGTAGAGCCAAGAAGGTTTTGGGTAAGGCTGACAGGGCAACTTTGGGTCAAGAAATTACCATCGAAGGTCAAAGAGCCAAAAAGGGCGAAGGCTCCACCCACCTAAAGAAGAGGAAACAAAGATCGCCTACAGGCAGAGTGACGCAGAGATCGATAGCATTCAAGAAAGCCCAAGCTGAAAAAACAAAGAAATAGCTTTCATCAACTTTCACACAAGAAGAGTTTTCTTAAAATAGACTGTATATTATTATTATTTGCTTCTTTTTTTGTATCTCCCTATATATATATACTGGCATTTCTTACAAAGTCCTAAAATTATACATACTGAAAATCATGCGTAATAAAGGGTTCTATAAATAAATTCATACCCTGGCTATAGGTTATGTTCGAAATGTTACTTAAAGAATACAACAACACTGAAAAGAATATTGAAAAGAATGAAATACGGTAACAAGGTGTAACAGAAATAAAAAGAAAAAGAAGATAAGGAAGGAAGAAAAACATGAGAACTCTCATAGTATCTCGAATTCTGTTAATAGGGGTATATGATCACTTGGATGGTTTTCATTAGGTAGACCTACTTGACTTGATGCTAACAATTCATCTGAAACTTCGTTACCGGTTAAAATTTTAGTTAATAAGAAGTCTGAATCATGATACCAGACATAATCAAAAATACCCTTTAATTTTCCTGAATAGCATGTATGCACGAAATAATCACTTGGTATGTCGTCATAAACACAACGGTCCAAATACGGCCTCATTGGGTTAACAAGATTAAGATCTCCATGATTAACTATCTGGCCCTGCAAAAAATTAACAACTAACGATTCTCTTGTAGAATTTAAATCGCCAGTGAATAAAATCTTTACTTTCTCCTGAGCATTTGCATCACCTGGAAGAAGTTCCTTGATTATTTTTGCTAATTCTCTCATTATGATCATACATTGTGTCAGCTTTACTTCATCGTATTTCCAATACAGGTGAGTATTTAAAACGACAAATATGGTATTAGTTTCCTTATGTTTCAAGGAGACGAATAAGCATACCTGATTCTTGCCCTTCAAAACATCCAATAAACTGTCTTCACCAATAACATTAGAAGCACCATCTGTTAAAGTCACCTTTTTATTGTACAAATATTTCATTTCACGTTCATTAAAAACATTTAGTAATTGATTCAAGTAAATCCCTGACGATGAAATATAGTCGAATTTTTCAAGATTGTAAAAAATGGATACACCATCCATATCTTTGACCGGTTTCTCCCAATATTTGGGTGGGGTCTTGGAAATGAACTTGGACCCATAATTGATATCAAATCCAATGGACTTGTGCCAATAGTTTTCGTAATCCCTTGTTGTCATTTCTTGCAGACACATAATATCCGCCTTAAAAGTGGTCAGAAGCTCCTTCTCCAGCAGTTTGTGCCTATAATTCCAGTTTTTATAACGCTCTGCAACATAAGTATACACCTGTGGCCACATATATGACGGTGAGAGCATATTGTATGTCAATAAAGTGAATTTAGCATCGTTTCGCACATATTTTCCAATGTTCTGCTTAGTAGATTGCACAACTGGAATAAACCTTCGAGAAAACATTCTGGTTCATGCGAGCAGCAATCCTGTTCACAATATTTCTCCTTTTCGCTTCTATTTGGATTTTGTTTATCCTTTTTCGTTTCTATTTCGTAGCAAATAAAAGATCAAATTATCTGCATCTATAAGTTTTGTTTCGGAGAAATCAAAATAGCTAATGAAGCAACTGTTTCAATTTCTGAAATATAGATTTGATAGAAGAGAAAGCAAAGCACACTCAAAAGTATTTTAAATCGCTTTCACGAGAGTACATAGTACATAGAAAATGTATGAACAGAAAACCTTTCATAGTATATAATGAAAGAAGTAAGCGGGCGTAGGAAGAGAAAGCATATCGCAATTGATGTTGAAGAGGTAGAAGTTCGGTCTAAGTACTTTAAAAAGGAAAATGATAAGACAGACGAGTCACTGCAAAAGCCTAACGTTACCAAGGACTCACAAAGCAACTATGCTGTAAACATCGACTGGATCAAGGCATTGAACCCGATAGAATACTTCGAGTGGATTGATTCGAGAACTTGTGACAATCCAAAAGCTTGGGGACGAGCAATCACTAAAGAAGAAATGGTTAACGATTCTGGGGTAGAAATCCCCGAAACTTTTTTACCCATTTATAATAGAGTAAGATTAATGAGGTCCAAAGTTAACACGCCAGTAGATTCCATGGGATGTAGTATGATTCCTGTTTTAGTTGCTGGTAAGTGTGGGATACCTAGTGAGAAAGTCAAACCAAAGAACTTCAGACTTCAGTTCCTTATTGGTACTATGCTTTCTGCTCAAACAAGGGATGAGCGAATGGCCCAAGCCGCCTTAAATATCACGGAGTACTGCTTGGACACTTTAAAGATACCGGAAGGTCTTACTCTAGATGGGTTACTTAAAATTGACGAGTCGACATTAGCAGACTTAATTCAGTGTGTTAGTTTTTATTCTAGAAAAGCCAATTTCATCAAGAGAACAGCTCAATTACTGGTGGATGATTTCGGCTCTGACATACCTTACGATATAGACGGAATTTTATCATTACCTGGGGTTGGGCCCAAGATGGGCTATTTGACGCTGCAAAAAGGCTGGGGATTGATCGCTGGGATATGTGTTGATGTGCACGTTCATAGATTGTGTAACATGTGGAATTGGGTAGACCCTATCAAGTGCAAAACTGCAGAACACACTAGAAAGGAACTACAGGCTTGGTTACCTCATTCGCTATGGTACGAAATCAACACTGTTCTAGTTGGATTCGGTCAATTGATCTGCATGGCAAGAGGTAAAAGATGTGATTTATGTCTCGCGAACGACGTTTGTAATGCCCGTAATATGAAACTAATTAAATCTTCCAAATTTCATCAATTGGAAGATGAGAAAGACATGGAAACTGTGTATTCGCATTGGTTAGATACACTTGCAGATGGAATTAAAACACAGAGGTACAAGAAGAAGTAATATCAACATTTGTAAAAGAAGACTAAATGATAACAAAACACAAAAAAAAACTATTATATATGTCATTAAAATCTGTAAATAGTACTGCATAGGATTATTTAAATGCTTTCATATACTCGCTAAGAGCTTTAGCAGCTGAACTATATAAGGGAATACAGAGCGGAAAGCCGTCGGAACGTGTCTAAAGACTGCCATCAACGATTTATATCTTTTGACGCATAGCAATAACAACAAACCTCCAAGCAAAAGCCCGTTTTTACTCATCATTTTTTTGGTAAAGTGATTTTTTAAAGCAGTCCAAAAGGAGCCAACTAGGATAGTGATGTCATGCTGAGGCTTACGAGTAATCGTCCCATTGTTATTAACTTCACCAATATCAATAAAGTTGTGCCTTCTGGATGCACTATCAACCTTTGAACGAACCTTGGCATCATCGTGTAGCAAGGGCTCTTGGAAATGATGTATTTTCTGTTTCATGCCTTTTGATTTTGCTTTAGATTTTGTCATATTTTTTTGTATTTTGGTATCTATCGAGTTGAGAATAGCGTCCTCTATGGACTCATTTTTGAATGAATGAAGACCCTTTAGGGTTGAGGATAGGTTTGGTAATGTCTTGCAAAGGGCCCAGTACAAATTTTTAGAGAGTTTCTTATGTTCTAGCTTTACTTGCACCTGAAAAATGAATATTTCAATCAACTCCTGCAATCCGAAAACATCCACAGTCGTCCTCATTTTAGTTGTATATGCGAGAATAAAGTTTCTGATTTGAGACTCAACGTCTAAAATGTTTCTTTCATGTTCCATATATTCTGTCTCATTCGACTGAATAGCTTTAATACAGCACCGAAATAATTTATTGATGATCAAAAGTTTATTGAGGTCTTTGAGAATGATTTCTTGTATCTCAATACATCGCGGATCATCCAAAGTAAATGTATTCAAAACCTCTCCCTTTAAAGTTAAACATAGGTCATTAAAATTGGGTACTAGATCACAGGCACTAACAAACAAATCCAATATCATAGGATTAGACTTGAAAATACTAAGGTCAATAAATCCAACCTCTGACATTTTTTCCAGACAGTCCTTAATTTCTCCTTTTATAAACAAATTCAAACACTCCTGGAATACTTCATTTCTTTCATCATTTTTTGACTTTGTCGATTCGCTATGACTATTGAATAAGTCATCATTAAGTAGGTCCCTTAAAGAAGAATCGAGGGAATACATGGGAGCATTACTCATTATCTCACTTGCAGCCATTATTTAACAGTACCTTGATAGTATAGTTCACACTTCCAGTGTTCGTATCCTTCTTCCTTTTTTTTAATCATCATTTATTTGCTTCATTAAATATGTCTCTGCGATGACTTTTCTTTCACCTTTAAATTTACTCCGTCGGTGATAATTTGCTTAGCGTAAATGGTCTTCTCCAAGCAAAATATGATGAAATGAGGGAAACAAAACACAGTGCACTAAAGAAAAACGCATTTCTAGTTTTATAAGGTGCAAAATCTGTTGCTACGTTCGTATCTTTTCTCTTTGTACATCAAGTGTATGGTAAGAGAGTATTATACGGAAATAATTGATTAACAAGCGCAGTACTGGGTCTTATACTAATACTGTAAATAATATAGCTAATGAAGAATTTAAAATATCTATTGGAAGAATATATTGTGTTATTTACTTTCCTTTTTGGGGAGAAAGGCACCTAAATTTTAAGCCATTTGTCTTGATATATATCGTCAATGGTAGGCCTCTTATCAACTTCTCTCGTCAGAATTCCTTTAATCAAGTTAATGCATTCATCACTCACGTTTTCCGCATTATCAAATCTTAATTCCCCTTCCAAAATTTCATCAATGTTGTAGTATGGGTTCTCCTTGTAGATAATGGTATAGAGTAGGACCCCAAGTGCCCAAATGTCTTGTGGTTTACCTTTATAGGATGAACCGCCAAGGACTTCGGGCGCAGCATAGTCCATGGTCCCCACAAAGACATCGAATGGCCCGCTTTTGGTATAGGCAGCTGATCCAAAATCAATTAATTTCACGAAACCATGTGAATCCACAATAATGTTTTCGTCCTTAATGTCTCTGTGGACAATACCTTGATCGTGCAAGTGCTTTATACTGGAAACAACCTGTTTGAACACCAACTTTGCCTCATGTTCTACCATATCTTTCTTAAATTCAATAACGTCAAATAAGTCAATACTGCCAGTCTCTCCATGAACTGGGGTTTCAATGTAGTAGTAGTCGTCATCTTCGAAAAAATCTAATAATCTCAAGATATTTTCTTGTGGATTTTTATTCAAGGTAGCCATAATTTGAATCTCAGAAGGTATAGTACCTAATTTTCTATCTCTTACCCATGTGTCCACCAGAATCCTCTCCTTGAAAATCATTTTGATAACCACAATGTAATGCTCCTTGTTATGGATGCATAAATTGACTTTACCGTAAGCACCTTCGCCCATGGCTTGTAAAATGGTAAAATCAGAAAATTTCTTTATGCGCTTTTGCGAGCCAATATTGCTTTCTGGGGTGGTCAAATATGTAGCGGTGGCATTTCCTGCTCTTGGTTTGGATTCTTTTTTAAATAGTGCACTTGTTTCTTCTTTTATTTCCTCCCCATTTATCGGTTCAATTATACTCATTATTAATTTTTCATCGACTTTAAAATTGTCGTCTTTTACAAATTTTGATTTGTCTTGTGTGTACATTTTCGTTAGTTCAATCTTATGCTTCAATTCAGGATCATCGACCATTGTCATATCATCGTCGTTATTGGTGTTTTCGTTAAGTTCGGTATTCCTTTTAATACCATCAGGGGTCCCCCGTAGTTTTTTATTCACTTGATTTAAATCTACCTCGTCGTCGGAATTGGAAATCGTTTCAGAAGAGCTAATCGATAGATTACTCATTGTCTTCAAAATGTCCACCGGAATTTTTTCTGAGGACTTCTTGGACGACGCATTCGAGCTACCTCTACTACCGACAATATCGATTTCATTTTCCTTTAACATCGGTAGCTGTGAAGGAACGGTAGTGTAATTTTCAATAACTACGTCTCTCGAATGGGTAATCCATAGCAGTATAATATTCGTATTCAGAACACGTAATTGAATATCTACCTTTATTAAATTACCATCTTTATGGCAGCCATTTATACCAATTGAGGTATAAAATGAGTCAATATCATGGTGCATTTCAGCTTCAATTTTTCTAAAAAAATGTTCAGTTAACACCAAACCTTTATTTTCTGGCGAGGTTATGTTTAGGCTAGGATATGTTTTGTTGGTGTACGATATCATATTTGCTAAAGAGGGCACCAATTTAATAATTGGTCTACCGGCCAGTTCGTGAAGCCGCAGGCCAAACATGTTTTTAGCAACTGAATTATTAAAGCTTAAAAGATTTAAAGTGTGGCTGTCAACAACAAATAAACCAGCTTGATAGGGTAAACTATGGATTTTCAGTTTGATTTCATTTTCCAGTACAGAAGTTGTTACAGCGCATGGTATATTTTCAGATAAATGATTTAATGTAAAATATCTTTCTTCATTGACATGGTTTGCCACTCTGATAGGTAATGGTAATAGGTCATCATCTGCAAATATTACTCTCCCGAAACGTACGTCATCAATCAGTTTACCCAATGAATGGCTTATTGATCTAATGTCATGAATTTCATTTGCAAATTTCACTGTTTTTTTTGTTGACGTTGGGGAAGTTAATTCTTGCTGTTGCTGTTCATTAAAGTTCTTTAAAAACCCCGTTATGTCGATAATACTATCCACTGAGAAATCTTTAAGGTTTAACATAACATCAATGTAGTCACAAGGTGTCTTTTCGAATACGCAGACCAATAAACCGTTTTTCCGCTTGGCCCACAACGACGCCCAAATCAAGTTTGGTAATTTATTATCACTCGTTGAGTTTGGCTGAACAATAGGTATGGTTTCACCGGTAAACACAATTTCTTGATTTTCCTCTTCTGCATTCATGATTTTCTCTAGGACAAATTTCCTACTATCCGTATGAATCAGATCAAGTAATGTGAGTGCCTTGATGACGTTCTTCGATATACCGAATGTTAAACATGCCAAATCGTTGGCAGCCTTGAAGTTCCAAGGATATTGTTGAGAACAGGTGAAAACGGCTTCAGGGCCAGAATTTTTCGCGGATGTGAAGGGATGAAGTATTCGGCTATAATCTTGTTGTGGCTTAATATCTGCTAAGGAAACTATATCGTCTTGGTGTTCCCGATGTTGGCTAGATTGTGAACTTGCGCCAGAGTCTTTATGAGGAAATTTTTTATAGTTTTCGAAAAACGGTTCAGCTAAACTATCTAGTAAAGCCTTTTTCAAAGTTTCTGATTTTTGGATATCCGAATCAAAGCTCAACTTATTAATGTTTAATAACGACAACATGTGTAAATCGGAAGCTCTTTCAAATGAGTTATTTTCCAATGCTAAATTCAATAAAAACAACAAATTCTCCAATTCTGACTTTTCCGGATTCATCTTGTTGGTAGCAGCGTTATCTGTCAACACCATCAATGAGGCGGCTCTTTGAACCGCGGGTCTTTTGGAGGAAGATGCGATACTGGACACCGCTGGAACAACAGAGGGCCATTTAGATGGTTCCCGAAATTCCGGCAGTGTGGTGGCCTCGGTTAAGTTTCTTGTATGTTTAAGCGAGGGAGGATATGCTATTACGGGAGACTTTTTCTTCAACTCGTGTAAAATGTCGGGACTCTTGACCATTATTTCCAAGGACCTTCTTAATATGGTCAGCCTCACTCCCAATGAGTTTGGAGATATGGGGTTATACGAAAATGCATGCGGCGATTCGTTGGGTACAGCAACGAGGTCTGAACGGTCGTCATCACTGAACGTCGACGAGAATGAATCAACGGAGGACGACGTGTGTTGGTAAAGGCATGGTGGCTTGGGCAGGCTCACCAACGGGGTATTTTTAGTATACGAAATGTCGGCAGAAGTCGCTGACTTTACCGGGTACGTCATTATCGTCCTTGTTTATAATACTGTACAGTAAATGGTAAGACAGAGAGAGCGAAACACTAGCAGTAAAACTATTTACAAAAAGATACGCTTATGTTCTATTGTCTTTGCCAAAAGTAGGAATAGTAAAAAGCTACCGAAATGAAGGGTAAAAAAAAGTTGCTGATCAATTAAAGTGTTGATGATTTCCTATTCCGTTCCGTTCCTGATAAGGAATGAAAAAAGAGTATGGACGTGAAATGCCAGCTAGAAACACGAAAAGTGCTACCTGTTAGAAATTAAAATACGTGCCCCTTTTTTTCTCTTTCGCGATGCTTATTATTTTATAAGCCAGCGTGGGTCGTTTCTTTGGTTTCTTTTTCTTCTTTATTTTTCACTTTTGTTTTTCTTCCCTTGTTGATTATTCTCAGCAGCTGTGAAAAGTCGAAACAGGGATATGCTGTTCTAAGTAGACACGCGTATTAGAGTTCTTTCTCGCTCTTACAAACGAAAATAGCTTTGCTGCACTGTTAGCACTTGTTCTTGCAGCATCGACGCGATGACATGTTAAGTCTTGCCCCTGCCCCACCTGGAACAATAGCTTTGGTCAAAAAAAAATTGTTCCGGTGAATTTTTCCTTCGACTTTGGCGGATCGCGTCGCGCCACAAAAAAATGATTAGGTATTAACGTTATAGCATGTATATTTATTACTAGTTTACACTTTTATGGTTTGGCAAGACCTCCCAGGAGCCCAAGCAGCAATGTCAACCAGACCACAACCCGATTGGTACTACCATAGACATCCATATGCCTCGACTCCACTCGCGGAGGGCGAGGAACCGCAGCTGCTCCCCATCCAAGACCAATCGGAGCGTAATACGTCGAAAACTTGGATGGCGTACAAGGCCCCAATAGTGCAGTGGTACAAGAATGCAATGCTCGTCAAGAAAAGTTTCTGGCACGACCTTGAGGCGTGCCACCAGATCATTTGGTACCCTTATAAAGTACGTATATACCCAACACAGCCATATTATTTGTTCCGTTTTACTAACCGCACATGAAGGGAATCAGTGAGTCCGTGGGTAGCACGGATTACTTACACCTGTTTATCCTGGTGGTTGGATACTACATGTTGAACCTTGCGTTTGTTGTTTTGTTTGTGGCAATACTAACATGCTCATCGCTGGTGTTCATCTACCTGCCCTTTTTTGGGTTCTTGGCGTTACCGATGGCTTACCTACAAACTGTTCTCGTATCCACCACCATTTGCAATTCAATGGTGAAGGGTACTGATTTTATTCTTTTTACACGTATCTACGGGGTCACATTTGCAAGGAAGAAATTACTAGAGTTGAGTAAAGCTTGTGAAACGGTGAGTTTCACTCCCTTTGTTTACAGGAGATTGCATCGGATGCGCGGTCTTTTTTCAAGACAGTTTTATTTCGTTTCTTTGCCCAAGTTTATCATCTTTGTCATCTGGTATGTCTCTATAGCCTTTTTCTTTCTTTTCCTGATGATTGTCCCCGTCGTGGGGCCCATCATAGTCAATATGCTGCCATGCAGCCCCGGAACGGGATTTTACTACTTTGAGCCCTACTTTGTCGACGTGCTACACTTGAACTCGCGTCAACTTTCAGATGTCTACTACGGGGGCTTTGCAAAATGGCTCCTCTACTCAATGTCAAGTGGTCTACTAGAATCTATCCCAATCTTGGGTGGATTTTTCATTGGCACGAACGTCGTGGGTGCCTCGCTGTGGATTGTTAAGGAGAGAAACGATCAAGAAGATCCGATTTTGCCTCCCCTCACCCCTGTGCAACCGATAGAACCCGCTGAAGAATTTCAGGCCCCTCCGGTTCAACAATCCATTTCCCTCGTGAACCCGCCTTGAAGCCTTGAAAATAGCACTGCCCACGGGCTGCCGCTCTGCATAATACATACCAACTCAACTATTTACTACATATATTTGTACTGCTCGCTAATAATATTCGTTCTTACACTTTCATAGACTTGAAAATCAGGGTGCTTTTGACTCCGGACCTCAAAAAAAGTATCAAGTTAATCACCCTCAAGAAAACGTAAGGGACCAGGAAAAAAGGGCAAGGCTATCCCTGAGGACCCCTGCTTTCTTGCAAAGGCAAATCAAGAATGAAACCCAGAATTGAGCTTATAAGCCACAGCCACAATTCCAATGTCACAGGAGTTAGTTCTTCAACTTTTGCAGGAAAAAGACTACAGTCTACAGTAGAGCCATCTAAAGAACACGCTACTTTAGGGGGAGATAAGACAAATAGCTGGCTTAATATATTGAGATATCAGTTTGAAATTTGGTTTCCAGACACAATACCAACAATGAAGCTGAGATACGATTTGCTAAAGAAAAACTTTATTAAAGAGATCTTCAGTTCAAAAGCATTCATTTACCCATTTTTAGTAAGTATATATACACATTTTTGCGGTTCTAATATTCTTTCTTTGGCTAACTTATTTTTTTTTTTGTTTATGTTAGGGATTCTATGAAGTATTGACAAACCCCGTTTATTGGAAACACATTTTCCTGTTTGCTCTTTGCTATGCCCTAATTTTCATTACTATTGCCGGTCTTTTTTACATCATTTTTGTGCCGCTATTAGTGCCTTGGGCTATAGTACTGTTAGGCCCTCTTGGTGTGGTATTGGTTCATATTCAATGGATCTTACAAACAAACGTCTTGACTGCTTTTGTTTGTAGAACGTTGGTCTTGACTCATATCACAAACCAGATCTTTGATATTTCTCTAGTGTTGCAAGATCAAGACGAATTCCTTAACGCGGGAAAGCATTTGCCTAAACCGCAAATAAAACATAGAAATATTGATGAACCAGATGCAGTGAGGAATTTCAATACTATAAAGGGAAATTGGGTTTTCAAAATCCCTAAATTCTTATTCGGAATGATCTTCAAACTGTCTGATTTTACAACGTTGACATTACTGTCGTTAATCCCCATAATAGGGCCTATCTTGGCGAATCAATTAATGGCTCCTCGGAGAACATATACGTATTTACAGAGATATTTCTTACTAAGGGGGTTCAGTAAGAAAGAAGCTAAGGATTTCCAGTATGAACATTACGCAAGTTTCATATGTTTCGGGATGTCGGCAGGCCTGTTGGAAATTATACCGTTTTTCACAATCATCACCATTTCTAGTAATACCGTTGGTGCAGCTAAGTGGTGTTCCTCTATATTAAGGGAGGGGGAGAAGGAAGAGTGAGGACTAAGAATAACGAATTTACGTAAAGTTGTGATTATATTCTTTAGTTATTTGTGATCGGCTTGATATTTTCTGTTTATAAGTTTAGCATCTATATAATGTGTATACGCTCAGTATAAAATAATACTGTCCAAACATCCGAACCCTGCTGCCACTCCACCTTCATTTGAAGTATTGAATTTGGATCTTAATAATGAGCCACTAAATTCGTTCACTAAAACCTCTTTGTCGTCGAATAAAATACAACCGTAAATTCCTAACTCACTGATAATGGCTTCGTTATAAGGCTTGTTATCGCGTAATATAACATTGTCTTTATTTAACTCGGGTTCAATCAACTCCATGAGGATATACGCATCCCAGTGGCGTTCTTCGATGCTTTTCAAGAAACCGGGAATGTTTTCCTTATAAACGTTGTTTCCACCGCCCTCCCTCTGTGGTTTTAGCACGTATTTCAGGGGGTCAGTCAGGGCCAATCTCTTACCTTCTTTACCTAAAGCTGTGTCATCTAATGGATATATTTTTACAAATGTCTTTAGCAAGCTATCCTTTTGCTCAGAAGTAGAGGTATATTTATCTAGTACGTTTCCATCGGTTAGCAGTTGCTGAATTTTTTTGGAACCAGATAATTGAGTAAGTAAATCTGGGGCTTTAATAGCAAAACTTTTTTCTAGGAATAGTCTTGCCTCCCAATCCTTTTCGGAGGTATAATCAGTGGTGGTATAACCAGTTCTGTAATATACCACCGCTATTTCTTGCTTGCTATCCTTAACATATAGTTTTCCAGTCTCATTATCGATGAACAATTTTTCATGAACATCATCAAATGTCAACCTAATAGATTTGACATTGAATTTATCTAGCAAGTTCAATTCCAAGATTTTTTGATCAAAAACATTTCTTTCATTTCTTTGCACAATGAACGCCACAATAGGGTCATTAGAAGCCGAAATTTTTTGTTGTAACTTATACGACTCAACGGCTTTGGCCAATGCCTTAGACAACAGAAACCCTGACTCAGAAACAATCATGTTTGATTCATTATAATATGGCCCTTTGATATCATACTTGTTTGCCTTATTCAAAAAAGTATGTAATCGATCAATTTTCCCACTGAGACCTGCAAATGAAACAGACACTGTATTGAACTCAACTTGCTTGATTTGATCATTATCATTTTTTTTATCGATCAAATAATCAGATCTAAATATACCTAGCTTCAAGGCTTGCTTTCTATTTGCTGCAATTTTTGAAGTTTCAAGGTATAAGGACCATAATCTACCAGTAAATTCGGGATCCGATAAGGCCATTGCTTCAGTCTCTTTATGCAAAAAAGAATCAGAATGGGCCATATCTTGGGTGATACGGGCGTATAGTTCATTGAATACTGGCTGGATGTCAACAGCTTCATCATAACATTTCTTAGGTATTGGAGTTGGGTAGACAGTTACCGGTGACACCGAAGCACTTGATGGATTTGCTTCGAATTTCGGTGGGTACATGGTTAATCCATTAGTAATGGCCCATTGATTGATTTCTCGGATTAATTCATCCAATTGGTGCTTAGAGGGTGGAGAAGGTGGCATGTTTGCGCAAGCTTGATCTTTTCCCATATAACAGCACGGCTTCCAACTGATTGCTTCGGGCTAGGGGCCATAGATGTATCTAACTTCGAAAGATATACGGATGATTCATGTCATTTGGACTATTTGTCATCATTAGGTAACCCGGCTATAGTAAGCGCATTAATAAAGAAAATATCATATGGCATTAAGAGTACAGCAAAAGTAAAAGCAAAATTAGGCGATATGATATTGATATCATGTATAGGTATATTTATATAAATGAGAATAGAAGTTACATTAAAGTGGAAAGAAATCATTTGTGAAATAAAGAACTTCTTTTAAAAAAAAAAAGAAACTTGAAAAAGAGTTAAGAAAGGGGTGAAGAAAAGAAAGGTATTGGTGGCTAGAAGGCCAAAAAAGGTTGTTTGAAGCTATTATGGCATGGATTTTCAAATAGCACTTGTCCAGTTATTCCAATCCCATACGTTGAATTGCTCTGAATCAGCGGTGGAAGTCATGAATGGAGCCTCATTCTTTGCAACTTCTTGTTTTCCATTGGCTGTGGCGCCGGATTTGGTCATAAATTGGTCATCAGGAGAATCGATTTTGATTTTTTTGGAGTCACTCATTATATTTGAATCTGGTGATAGCACCGACGTTATTGAATCTTGAGGACTTATTTCTAATACGCTTGCCTTCCTCTTTTTAGAATTAGTAAAATCGACATTGGAAGAAGAAGTGGATGGCGATGATGAATGGACCAAAGTAGACAGATCTTTAAAGTTGCCGCCAATACCCTTGAAAATAACAGCAACGTCGGACAACCCTATCGAGTATGATCTGTTACTCTTATTGAATTTGCTTTTCATAATTAGCTTATTGTCCTTGATGGAAACGTCAACAGAATCTTGATCACGAGCCCTTTGTGCTGCCTTTGTAGGTTTCCTTTTACCAGAACCATTGGTGTGATCAACGACAGACTTGGGGATATCACAAGAAAGAAGCATCTCTTCATCTTTAATACCTAGACAATCACCCATTGTACTTATGAACAAATCCACAGGAGAATCCTTAAAAATGTCTTGGCGGTGTTTGAAACGAGAAGAGATTTCAGCTTTCCTCATTTCCAAATCTTTTAATAAAAGTTCTTCCTTTTTGAATGCATTTTCGATCGTGCTAGTGTTATACGATGGTTGTACACCCATGGGAGATTGTGCATTTTTAATATTATTGGAATTTGGCGTACCGTTTTTAGCTTGACTTTTCAATGGGGAAGGATTAGTGTTTGGAGTGGATTTAGCAGTATTTGAGGCAGATCTAGGAGTCGGTTGTTGGCTAGTGGCATTTGATATCGAGAGCTTCTTATTCGTTGACGAAATGCTGGTAACAGGTATTGTATTAGATTTAGTTCTGTTGTTGGCCTTGCTACTGAGTGCTTTGTTAAGTGATGGAGTTGTTGTGGCAGATGCAGGAATCTTTGGGGTATTTTCCATTGAGTTCAAAAAATCCATGCTGGAGTTGTTTTTATGGTTCATGTAAGGGATATTACTATTATTATTGGAGGCATTAGTCATTGCTGAGTAATTGGATGGACCGTTTGCTGAGGAGGGATATATGTGTTGTTGCTGCTGTTGTTGTTGTTGTTGTTGTTGTTGTTGCTGTTGCTGCTGCTGCTGCTGCTGTTGTTGCTGTTGTTGTTGCTGCATTTTCAATTGTTGCAAATGCTGCATTTGTTGTAATGATTGTTGCATATTTTGCTGAGTAGCAATATTGTTGGCATTATTGTTATTGCCGGTAACAGGAGCATTAGCGGTATTGTTGTTGTTGTTGTTGTTGTTGTTGTTGTTGTTATTACTGGACATTTGTTGTTGCTGCCTTAAGATAGCTTGTCTCCTTAAAATTTGGATCCTCATGCTCTCCCAGTACTTTTGATACTTGATGATCAGTCTGTCAACGGTGTCCAATTTAACAACAAATATACCTTCAGCACATTTTTCCAGGATTTCTTTGACAAAAATTCTTAATTGGAAGACTTCCTTCAAGAAGTTTTCGTTCTTAGTAATAATGTAAACTTGTGGTGCAAAATTACTTACTTGGACAAATAATTTTTGACCTTGCTTTAACTTCATTTTTATCTTTTCCTTTTCATCATTGGATAAAGAATTTGTTACATCCGTGAGTCTTAGGTTAGTCTTGGAAGCATCTAACGACAATTGCTTAATGACTTCGACATCCTTTGTAGTTGGTGTCAACCCATGCAGTGGGTTAGGTTGTGCTTGAGCCTGTGGCTGTTGAGTGGGTTGTTGCTGAGCTTGCGCTTGCGCTTGAGCCTGAGCCTGAGCTTGTGCTTGAGCCTGAGCCTGAGCCTGAGCCTGAGCCTGTGCCTGGGCTTGTGCCTGGGCTTGGGCTTGTGCTTGTGCTTGGGCTTGGGCTTGCGCCTGGGCCTGGGCCTGGGCCTGGGCTTGAGCCTGGGCTTGCGCCTGAGCTTGCTGTTGCTGTTGCATTTGGTATAGTTTGGAGTTTGCATTCTGTTGTTGCTGCTGAGGGAAGGCAGCAGTATTGGGCGTAGCAGATGGTGGAATAGTGTCGTTATTGGCGGCATTTTGTTGTTGCTGGATGACATTCATGGGCACGTTCTGAGATCTCTGCAAATTGGAGGCATTATTGTTAACATTATTATTGTTGTTGTTGTTTTTAGCATCTCTTAAAGCTTGAATTTTCCTCAAAGCCTTTTGGTTGATGTACTTTCTGATGAAACTTTGCTTTACAGGCTCTGTCATTGTATTGCCCAATTGGGTTTTTTCGAAATTCTTGCAAGTTTCGATGGCTTCCTGCAATAAGCTACGTTGTTCCTCTGGAGAGAAGATTTGGTTAATCTGATTTAGAACGTTTGGTACGGTATTCTGTGGTTGCTGCTGCTGTTGTTGTTGTAAGGGGCTTGTGTTTGCGTTTGTGTTAGAAGGCTGCATTTGCTGTTGTTGCTGTTGAGGAATGTTCATATTGTTGTTAATATTGCCATTTTGCGAGATACCGTTGCTGTTTCCGCCGCTGATGTTGTTACTGTTTGCTTGGGCCTGTGCTTGGGCCTGCTGTTGCTGCAATCTTGCCTTGAACAACAATTGCTGGTGAATCTTGTAGACCTCCTTAGCAGCCTCCATATCTTGAGGAGTCAATAGCTTTTGTTGGGCCAGCGCAGTGACTTGCTGCCATGTGTTGATATTTGGTGGAATATTGGGAATTCTCTGTAGCAATTGCTTGGGAATAGGGGCCACTTTCATCTGGTTCACTAGCTGCTGTTGTTGCGGAGTCAATTGACGCCTCTGCTGTTGTTGTTGTTGCTGCTGTTGCTGTTGCTGTTGCTGTTGTTGCTGTTGTTGTTGCTGTTGTTGCTGTTGTTGTTGCGCAACCTGTTGTTGGTTTCTTAATTGTTGCGCAACCTGCTGTCTGGCCTGAGCCTGCTGATTCAAAAACATCTGAGGGTTCAGGTTCATGTTGACATTCATGTTGTTGGCGTTGTTGGCAGCGTTCTTGAGGTTGTTCGAGCGTTGCTGTTCCACGTGGTTGATGTTGTTGTTAGCAGCGGCAGCAGTGACAGCATTCTTTCTGGAGTTGTACGTGTTGCGCATGACGGCGACCTTCTCGTTCATGCTGTCCATGTACTCCTTTTTTGAAGAGCTCTTGGCGAACAGGGCCGCTTCAAAATTTTTGGCATGGATCCTTATCTTATCAGCGGTATCGGAGCTGCCTCCATTCAGAGTGTTGATGTCCATGAGCACTTGCAACAGACCGTTGACGTTCTTCGCACGCTCGGCATTGGACAGAGTGTCCTTGTCGTGGATAGGAGCAGAAGACATAGCAGACTTAAAGAAATTAACGTTCTAATCCTCGATCCTTGAGTACGGCACTATACGAAACGATACGAGAAAATGGCAGAAAATAGACAAAGATGTAGCAGCACAAGTGTGTAGTAATGTCGCAGATGTACTTCTAAGCAAACCCGACTGACCGATAGCAAATTCCTACTTCTTTTGAGGGAGGAAAGGGTGATCAGAACTACTCTACTACTAAGGTCAAGCACCTTCACCATCCTCATCATAATAATTTTCTGATCGACGCAACCGGAGACCGGGGTGAAAGAGCCGGTTCAAAAAAAATAACTGAGCCCGGCCACGTGACAGGGTAATACGCGAGAATATCCGACAAGAACTATTTGTGCTATACTATATTACTACTGCTGCGGTGGAAAAAGAGATGTGGACAAAGCGTCTTCCCCCGGATCATATAGCGTCGGCGCCGTCCGTGGACGGCACAGGTTCAGCGGGGGAATATGTAATTGCTTGTTGGGATTGCTCTGGGGACCGTAGTATCGCAGCGAGGAAGTCTGTGTAGTTCCACTAGGCGTGGGCCACCTCGCCGCTTCTTTTGCAGTCCCTGATGTTATGTAGATACGCGTGTGTGCCACAGCATGGAGGCACTCCTCCATGCCCGTTGCACGGCATGCTCGATTTACTTTGTGTTCAAACCCATTGGAGAGAGAATACTCGAACTTTTTCACTCTTTTTCTTTTTTATAGGCATCGGCCAGCGAAAAATGAAAAATGAAAAAAAAAAAAACGGAAACCGTGGGGATACCCGGCCGAACAGCGCCATGGCATTGTTAGGGCTATGCGCACCTCTGCCATGCAACAGATGACAGAACCCAGCGTTTGGGGACACTGTAGTCACATGAGCAGGCTCTGTTGCGTCGGTTTGTATGTGCTTGCCGGGAGCGAGAGCTTCCCGCAGTGCAAATGCCTCATGACGTGAGGAATGATAAACCTGCGGAAAATTTCACTTTTTTTTTTTCTTCCGGCGTTACTCGAAGAAAAAAAACCCAAATACGCATTTTCGATGTTCAGGCATCGAATAAACTTGCCAATTGACACGATATTCTCCGTATATCTGTACGTGTATATATTCCATACGCTACGGCTAGTTGCTTGCGTCAATTTCCAGTTTCTTTTTTTCTTTTCCATTCGTGACTATTGGACTGTAGCTTCTTTTTGTACGTTATTGTTTATAGTATCTTACGCAAATAAGCCCACCGTGCAATGACTGTTACCATCAAAGAACTGACTAACCACAACTACATCGACCACGAATTATCGGCCACGCTCGACTCGACGGACGCGTTCGAAGGGCCTGAGAAGCTGCTGGAAATCTGGTTCTACCCGCACAAGAACGCCATCACCACGGGCAAGACGCTGAGAGATGTCGCCATGGACAAATGGATCGAAATTCTGAAGCTGGTCAAGTGCGAGGTTCTGTCCATGAAGAAGACCCAGGAGCTGGACGCATTCCTGCTGAGCGAATCCTCGCTGTTCGTCTTCGACCACAAGTTGACGCTGAAGACGTGCGGCACCACCACCACACTGTTCTGTCTCGCCAAGCTTTTCCACACCATTGAGCAAGAGTTGTCGTGGAAGTTTCAAGCCACCCCGGACGGCAAGTACGCGCCCTTCAAAGTGTTCTACTCAAGACGATGTTTCCTTTTCCCTTGCAAGCAAGCTACCATCCACCAAAACTGGGCGGACGAAGTGGACTATCTCAACCAGTTCTTCGACCACGGCAAGAGCTACTCCGTCGGCAGAAACGACAAGAGCAACCACTGGAACCTGTACGTCACCGAGACGGACCCCACCATGCCCCAGGAGAGGGAATACACCGAAGACGACGACGAGACCTTCGAAGTGCTCATGACCGAGCTGGACCCGCACTGTGCCAACATGTTTGTGTGCGGTCCCGACACATCCACGCCTGCCCCCACGGAAGCGAACGAGGACAAGGGCCACAACCTGGGCTACCAGATGACCAAGAAGACCAAGCTCGACGAGATCTACCTGAACTCCTCCCAGGATTCAGACGCATCGTTCCACCACGACGCATTTGCATTCACGCCATGCGGGTACTCGTCCAACATGGTCCTCGCGGAAAAATACTACTACACCCTGCATGTGACCCCGGAGAAGGGCTGGTCGTACGCCTCGTTCGAGAGTAACATCCCTGTCTTCGACATCTCCCAGGGGAAGCAAGACAACCTGAACGTTCTCTTGCACATCCTGTCCGTTTTCCAGCCAAGAGAGTTCTCGATGACCTTCTTCACCAAGAACGCCACGAGCCCGTCTTTCCAGAAAATACTACGCATCAACGAATCGCTGCCCGAATACACCAAGCTGGACAAGATCGTTTATGATCTGGACGACTACCATCTCTTCTACATGAAACTTCAAAAGAAAATATGAAAGCCGCCCATCCCATCCCCTACATATCTACATAACACCACCTTACTTACCACTCTACACTTTCCTGCTTATATTCAACATCACCCATCAACATCATTATCATTATTATCACTATCGTATGTAACATGTTCTCGACTCTTAATATAGCTGGCTGCGGGCTGGCCAGCTCGCCCCTTGGCCAGGCCCCCAGGCCAGAAATTTAGCCGCCCACCCTTTTTTTGATGTAATATATAACACACCCAGACACGATTGCCAAGACCCCAGGAAAAAACCGTTTAAGGGACGGTCTGCGCCCAAAGCAAGAAAATCGCCGGTAATACCAATACTCTAGCTATCAAACGTATTTGGAGGAAAAGGCGTGAGGTTTAAGCCCGATGCCGCTTCTTTTCCCTTATTCCTGGAACAGTCCTTTTTTCAGTTGGTTTTTCTTCCCTTGTTTCCCTTTCTGCCTCCCCCTCTGCCCCTTATGGTATATTCCATGCATAAAGAGATACGTATACATGTGTATATTTATATATATCATGTCTATATATATATATATAAATATGAGTGTGTGTGTGTGCGTGCGTTGTCTTGATCGTCGCTTCTTCTTGTCTTGTGCTAGAGAGTTAGTTTTCCAAGCACGCTTATCCAAGACACACTCACAATGAAAGTATCGCAAGTTTTGATTTCCGCCGTTTCTGTTTTCGGCATTGCTACCGCCGCCAATTCGTCCAACTCCTCCAGCAACGCTGCTCCTGCCTTGCATGCGCAAAACGGCCAGCTGCTGAACGCCGGTGTCGTTGGCGCCGTTGTAGGCGGTGCTCTGGCCTTCTTGATCTAAAGAAGGCGCGGCTCGTCGCTATGCTGATAATAATACCCATTGACGTTTCCGAAATGTATTATTTTCTTTCCCTTCCTTTCCCCAACCCCTTTGACATTTCTTCTGCAGGCCCCAGGGTAATACATCTGGGCGGTCTTTTATCTTCTTTCCAGTTCGTTACTCACTTACTCACTTTCCTTTTTTTTTTTCAATTTATTCTACCTTCAAATATTCTTATATAACAAACACTGTTTTAACTTACGTAACCGAAAAATAAGTAGTTCAATAACGATAATAATCATAATTTTAACAGTTAGTAGGTAGTATTTACATTATTTTACCTATCGCTGGTGTCGTTTTTGAACAAAACGTACTGCACTAGCTGCCCGTTCTTCTCCCGTCTGAACAGGTCGATCTCCTGGAGTTTGACGTCCACGTGGTACTTGCCGTTATATACAACCAGCGAATCGTCGTCCAGTTCAATCTCGCCATGGAACCAGACGTGTAATGCATGTGTGTCCCCCTGCAGCGGGTACTCGTACTTGAACGACCCGTATACTCTTTCAGGTGATATTATCTCGAATAAGTCCGTGGTCTCTAATCCAATACGGTTCAGCAAATCGTCGATGGTGCCGCGTATGCTTATCGGCCGATGCGTTATCCTCCATTTGCAAACAAAGGGAATTCTATACCAGGTGTGCGAACTATCTCTTTTGTCGTCCGGTTCCATCACAATACCGGTCACGCATGGGTCTTGGTCTTCGCACCACATGCTGAATTCGTTCAATCTTGGCGAGTTGCCGTCTTTGTCCAAGAGCGGCACCCCGTACTGTTCTTTGATCATGTCGTGACCGGACAATTTCTCCAGCACTCTCAATTTGGAAAGACTTTGCACCTGATTCACGTCGATCTTCTTCAAATCTCTTGTACTCAATTTGCGTATCTTGGACGAAGGAAACAATGGTATGAAACTCTGATCTTGCAAGTATATCACTTTATAAATTACCGAATATCCTATTATCACACCAAATATCCCTCCGAACATAGCCGACCATATTTGTTTTCGGCGTTTATTTCGTTGTTGTGCTATGGCTTGACCAATACTTTTCAGATCCTCTTCTTTCACGTTGTGGTGCTCTTTCTCTTCAGTTCCCTCCGAGTTCGTTTGTTGCTGCTGTGGTGTGGTAAAGAAATGCTTCCCATCATGGACTTGCCTGCTTGCCACTATCGAAGCTTTTCCTTTACTTGTGGTGGCTCGCTTCAAAGTATTAGACCAAATACGGCTACGGGTGGGCGCCTGGGTGAATGACCATATACTTCTCGTACAGCGTGAAGATATCGTAATGTTACGTGGAATCGCAAACCGAGTCATTTACCTTTTTCTTTTTCCCTTGCAATTGGATTCAGGAACTATTCGCCTTGTGCTGTATCCACCGTTCCTTACTTTTGTTTTGTTGTTCTGTACTTTGTTTCGTTCTTGGAATTGTATTTTACTGCTCCGAAAATGGATCTAGCATCACCCCCACATTATTGGATTGAGTAGCGTAATGCCCAAAAAAAGAACGAAACGACCAGAAGAAAGGAAAAAGGTTGTCCTATATATTTAGATTATTTTACATTTGCCCTAAGACACTATCATAAATGGTTACTAACTACGTTCACCTCAATATTCATTAGAAGCTGTCAGACAAAGGTACGGGGGGGTGGGTGATTCTTCAAAAGTCTATACAAATACATACATATATTGCCCCGACAGATCAGATCCTTCTAATCACTCATCGTCACTGTCTCCTAGAACAACACGGAATCGCTTTTGTCTTTTCGGTTGCGGGTCATCCAGTTCTTCGACATCACGTTCATCTTGTTCATCAACTTCATTCGAACTAGGGTAAGAAATAGAACGATCCTCGGAGTCTGAATTCGAATCCACGTCTGCGGGTTGTTTCTGACTTTCATCAAGACTGTCACCGCTTACAAACCCTTCATCATTGTGCTCATAAAAATCGCTGTCATGATCCTCCTCTTCCGCAGGAGCTTGTCCTTGGGCATCTTCTTCCTCATCATCAGTAATAATCACATGTCCGTTATTGAGCGCGGATAATACCAGTTCTCTCCTACTACCGTCTTCATCTTCATCCTCATCATCCTCTATGAAATCTTTCATATCGGAATCCATCTCCTCTTCTTCTTCTTCTTCCCGTTCTTCATCATCGTCATCATCGTCCACTGCATCTACTGCGATACTACGATTGTGTGAGCTGGCCCAACGGCCTTGTGGGATGTGTTCTCGCATTGGCTCATCATCACTGCTGCTATCTTCTTCTGAACTCACATCATCTCTATTAGCAAAGGGATCCACAGATGCAGGTCGGTTCTCTCTACGTCTACGCATGCTCTCTCTGATCTCATTCAATTCTCCTTCACTATATTCTTCCTCATCGAATTCGTCATTGCCGCCCGCATAATTCCTTATTCTGGCATTGCAATGAGGGCAGACATTCCCGTCTTCTACTTCATCTGGGTCTAATTCCCAATGACAGTTACTACAACGCGTGATACCATCATCAGAATCGTCAGCCACCGCTAACGCACTATTCTTAAATACTCCTTCGAATAATGTGTCCTTTTCCTTATTAAGCTTATAATCATTTTCCTCCTTAATTTTAGTCGTTAATAGTTTCTGAAAGGAATCGTCTTCTTCGCCGCCCAACCTATCCAGTATAAATGATAAATATTGTTGTAATGTAGTATTCAAAGCGGGAATAGTTATAATATCTGATCTACACTGTGGACAGGCTAATTCTTTCTGAGTGTTGCTGGAAAACCAGGTGTTTAAACACCCATAACAATAATTGTGACCGCAAGGTGTCATCATCGGTACAAACATATAATCATGGCAGATAGAGCAAATTAGGGATTCTATTATCTTATAAAGGACTTCATCTTTCGTGTTATTACTTTGATGAAGTAAACGGTTGTGTAATTCGTCACCCATTTTCACTGGTAGGATACTGTGTGATTGTGTGAATTTTTAGAATTAACAGGGTGCAGGCTTTCTGGACAAGTAGAAAGCAAAAATAAGGATTGTTTTATTATTGTCATAATTGTCGGAAGAGAGCTCATCTAAATTTTTAGTGAACTTAAAAATAAAACGCCATAGCGTGAAAAGACCGAAAAGAAAACTCAGCACAAAAAATTACGACCCCAGTGAGGGTTGAACTCACGATCTTGCGATTAACAGTCGCACGCCTTAACCAACTTGGCCATGGAGTCTCTAATTAGATGCGATCCTTGGAAATTTAATCAGTAGTTCAATTATTCTACAGCAGATGTTTACTTGTCAAATTATTTACTTCTCATTTTATTTACTAGCTATGCTGGTCCCAAGGTGTTGATAGTTAGTTTTTTTTTAGGAAGTAGTAATTAAGAGATAAGTGATTCCCTCTTATACTGATAAATAATTTAGTATGTAGTAATAATCATAATTAAGCAGTTCCTTCTAAAATATATAGGGTATAAAACACACACTGATTAGTGACATGTAACCCAATGGTACAGACATCCTTCAGAACATTGATAATGAGTTACCAGGTATAACTCATCTCCTTAGATGTTAATTTCTAGTCAATTTATAGATCCTTAACCTTATCTTCACTAATTACCAGTTATCTGCGTCATAATGAAACAATACACAAATATTAAGAATAAAACGCAGGTTTCCCTGGAAAGGATTCGGTGAGAACAAACAGTTATTCTTGTAAGAACATATTCGATCCTGTTGGAACAAGAATCAACTATCGTCCATCTGTTACTATTATATACGGTATTACAAGAAGACAAAATTACAAGACCAGTAAATTAAGATTCAAACTGTCATCGAAATTAATGGAAGCTGAAGCGCAAGGATTGATATTGTTGTAATATAAATCAACTATCATCTACTAACTAGTATTTACGTTACTAGTATATTATCATATACAGTGTTAGAAGATGACGCAAATGATGAGAAATAGTCATCGAAATTAGTGGAAGCTGAAACGCAAGGATTGATAATGTAGTAGGATCAATGAATGATAACATATAAAACGATGATAATAATATCTATAGAATTGTGTAGAATTGCAGATTCCCTTTTATGGATTCCTAAATCCCTGAGGAGAACTTCTAGTATATCTACATACCTAATATTATTGCCTTATAAAAAATGGAATCCCAACAATTACATCAAAATCCACACTTATCTCAATAACATATAAAAAGAGGAACAGAATCATTTATAATATTATGCAAGATTGCAGATTCCCTTTCGTGGATTCCTAAATACATGTGGAGGATATCTAGTATACGTAAAATTATAACATTGAATAAATGTGGAATTCCAAAATTTATCATCCAAATTTACAGGTCAATAGATTGAACCAAAGAGTGTGCGTGGTCAATTGAAAATATTTCTGTACCACTGTTAAAATAAATCTAGTTGTACGGATCAGCTTATTTACTCAAACGGTTAGCCAAGAGCACTATTTTAGACTTGTCGGCAGAACAGTCGTTACAAATGTTCACGGATGCAAAATCTGCAGAAACTGCAACAAGGCGAAGAGGTAGCTTCAGTAATTCTACAAGTTAACACAGTAAAAAACAACTGGGGCCACATGTTGCATGATAATCTTGGTTAAATTGTGAGATAAGATCAAAGAAGCAATATTTATTTATCATTTATAACACGTGCTTTTAAAAGCTCTTTATTTATATTTACAACTAATTATGTTCTTTTGGAGTGGAAAAAACAATAACGAAAAAAAGGTAATAAAAAAAATACGCGGTTTATGCTTACCACGAAAGGCGCATAATATCAACTAGATTAACATGCCTATTGAGCTATGGATATGACTCATGGTGTAACAGCCAAAGTAGCCAAAGGTACTATTTTACAATACAACATGGTAATCATTGGTTTTTAAGAAAAAGCGCAAGTGGTTTAGTGGTAAAATCCAACGTTGCCATCGTTGGGCCCCCGGTTCGATTCCGGGCTTGCGCATTTGTTTTTTTAACTTAGTTGCATTGTAAGTCCTCATTTGTGAATTGGATTGCTTGCAAGCTATTTTTTTTATTTATATATTCTCTGCTATAGCTGACAATAGGAACAATGAAAATTAGACTTTTTTCTTCTTTTACACATATCCAGTTATGCCCTATTGTTTTTATCTGCTTCCAATCATTCTTTTTGGTTGAGTTTTACCTACTAGTAAGCAGAATCGCCTTACCTTCCCTTACCTGCATATATGAAGAGAGCAAAACTGCGCCGTTGGGCCACATGAAACTGCACACGAGATCACATTCATTCTTGGCAGCTACCGAAAGTGTTGCCTTTCCATGCGCAGCACTCCGGTCTTCCTTAGTGACATGTATCTGTATAGCGTCTATTTTCTTATAGCTCAATGTCCCCCAGTAACAGGAAACCCTTAGAACTATGTCAGCTAACTTGAAAAAATGCCATTATTTAAGCCACAGAGACGAAACATACAAAAGACGAAGCAAAAATAATAGCCTGTAGTAGTTATTTTCCTTCTGTAGCTTTTACACGTCCCAATAGATAAATATATAAGGGCGATCTCTCACGTTTTACAATGACCTACGCTTCGGTTAGCATCAACACTCCCCCACCATATCTTACTTTGTCCAGCAATGAAAAATTGCCAGTCGTATTATCCATCGCTGGAACTGATCCCAGTGGTGGTGCCGGTCTGGAAGCTGATGTAAAAACTATCACAGCGAACAGATGTTACGCCATGACATGTGTGACTGCTGTAAATGTTCAAACTCCAGCAAAAGTCTACAGTATTCACAACACACCAAAGGAAATCTTATCTCAAATCTTGGAAACCAATTTACAAGACATGAAATGTGATGTTATCAAGACCGGTATGCTTACCGTACCTGCTATTGAGGTTCTACACGAAAAGTTGTTACAACTTGGTGAAAATAGACCTAAATTGGTGGTCGATCCAGTCTTTGTTGCCACTGCCGGTTCTTTATTAGCTGGCGAGGATGTAGTCACTTTGATTAGGGACAAAATTGCTCCTTTTGCAGAAGTTTTGACTCCTAATATTCCTGAATGTTTCAAACTATTAGGCGAAGAAAGAAAAATTACCAAACTGCAAGATATTTTTGAAATAGGTAGAGAGCTTGCCAAAATTACCAAATGTGCCAATATCCTAGTGAAAGGTGGCCATATTCCATGGAGTGACGAAGGTGAAAAGTACATTACAGATGTTCTTTACTTAGGTGCCGAACAAAAGTTTATCGTTTTTAAGGGCAATTTCGTCAATACCACACACACCCATGGTACCGGATGCACTCTTGCTTCTGCCATTGCATCTAATCTAGCTCGTGGTTATTCTCTTCCTCAATCTGTTTACGGTGGTGTTGAATACGTCCAAAATGCCGTGGCCATTGGCTGTGATGTCACCAACCCACGGATCAAGGATAATGGCCCCATAAATCATGTCTATGCTGTAGAAATCCCACTAGAAAAAATGATTAGCGATGAATGCTTTACTGCACTAGATGTCTTACCTAAAAAGCAAATTACAAGTGCTGCTGACAAAATTCCAGGTGGGAATTTCTTTGAATACTTGATTAATCACCCTAAAGTTAAGCCACACTGGGACACATACGTAAACCACGAATTTGTCAAAAAGGTGGCTAACGGTACATTAGATCGTAAGAAGTTCAGGTTCTTTATTGAACAAGATTATGCATACTTGGTTGATTACGCTAGAGTTCACTGTATCGCAGGTAGTAAAGCACCATGTCTAGAAGATATAGAGAAGGAGCTATCCATTGTTGCAAGTGTCCGTAATGAAATGGGCGAGCATGAAAAGAGACTAACAGAAGAATTTGGAGTGCCAGACCAATCATACTTCCAAAACATTTCTAGAGGACCAGCATTAAGAGCTTACTCTCGTTACTTCAATGATGTTTCCAGAAGAGGTAACTGGCAGGAGTTAGTTGCTGCCTTGACTCCTTGTTTAATGGGTTATGGTTATGCTTTGACCAAGATGAAGGGTAGAGTCACTGCAGCCGAGGGCTCTGCTTACTACAAGTGGTGTGAAACCTACAGCTCTCCATGGTACCGTGCTGCCATGACCGAAGGTGAACAGCTTCTAAACCACATCTTGGAAACATACCCTCCAGAAAGCCTTGATGTTTTGGTGACAATTTATGGCGAAGTTTGTGAGTTGGAAACTAATTTCTGGACCGCCGCCCTAGAATACGAATGATAGACAGAATGACTTATACAACAAGATAAATATATTTTATATAACAAATTATAAAAAACAAATAAAAAAAATTACGTAAAAGAATACCTCGTTAGCAATCTATAAAACAAAACTTCTTTTCAAACCTAAATACATTTATTTAGCCGTCTTCATCACACATCATTCTATCAATAAAAAAAGGAAACCATTAAAATCAAAGTAGCACAATACACTAAACATTTCTTCATGAGTTTTTTTCGAAACCCTCATCACGAACCATTTGTGCATTAACTTTAGCTGATTCCGGATCCAGATAGAATTTTCTCACAAATTTGAAATTTCTCCTATCTAGCTCTATAACTAGCGGAATACCATTAGGGATATCGACATCTTTGATGTCTTTGTCAGAGACGCCTTCTAAGATCTTTAACAATGATCTGACAGAACTACCATGTCCCACTATAACACATGATTCCTGGTGGTTTTTTCTAGCAATAGATAATATAGCATCATTCAAGAAGGGTCTCAATCTAGTGACCACCTCACAAAGAGATTCACTTTCAGGTAAGAGTTCATTAGCAATTTCTTCCGAGACATATTTTAAGCGTCTATTAGGCTCCTTAAAGTCATAGCCTGTGGAGGAACCTTGATCATTCTCCTCTTGAACCATTTCCAAGTTTAAATCGACTTTAGGTGGCTTCCCATCGTAGTCCCTTCTGATATACATATACTTTTCCTTGCCGTATTCTTTTAAGACTTTTGGCTTTCTTTGTCCTTGCCATGAACCATAATGGCGCTCATTCAATCTCCAAGTTTGGAACACAGGTATCTGTCCTCGCAAACCTATATCATGTAGTTCTTCACTAATGTCTGTATCTGTAGTAATTATGCGGTTATGGTGTCCTAATTCTAATTCTTCGAGAAGGACGTCCATAGTCTGCTCAGTTCGGACCAATCTTGAAGTATAACCAATTTGAGGCAAAGTGATGTTATTTGTGTCGCTATACTGCTTTATCAATTTTGCAGAGTGGCGAGCCTGAGATTTGCCTTTTTCTGTTAGTTTGGCATCTATCCATCCACAGAATATATTCTCTGAGTTCAATTCGCTTTGACCATGTCTTAAAATAAATAGTTTGAAAGTGTCGCCAACAGTCATATTTTCGTACGGTTAGTAATAGTATCTAAGTTCTCTTAGTTCCCTCAGGATGGTGTTTTGGTAAACTGCTCAATTGTACACTTTCTTCCTTTGTTATTTATAGCAGTACTTGTATTGTTCTATTAAACTTTTCGATGGCATTTCGGCATCGTTATCGATCATTTCATAATCCATTCTAAAATAAAAAAAAAAATAAAAAACAAAGAAGAAAAGAAGAAACTAATAAAGAAAGCAGATTTGATTAGCAATAGGTGTAGACTAGTCCCTTTACGTTCATACGATTTTTGTTATTTATACAATTAAATAGCTTTGGCGAAGCAATACGTAACAATTGCTTCTTCTGACTTCGGCTGTTAAAATGACATTACAGTTCTCTGTCAAGGAAGGATTGTAACATGCCTTGCGGAGTTTCTTCGTATTCTACCAAAGAAACTTTCTCGTCATTGATGTGTGAATTTGCTTGAATGAATTGTCTTCTTGGCAATCTCTTGGATACGACAATGTCTCTCAAAGAGGCCAAATCTGGTGTCACCGTTGATCTATCGGTAAAATACTTGCTACCTTGTTCCACGTCACCTGAGCATTTGTAAACATGTAAATGTTGTAAGTACTCCTTTACACAATCAAGACCAGCAGTCTTGATGAGGGTTTTATCCAACTTGATGGTGAAATCATCCATCGCGTCGTTAATCTCTAACTTTAGGAAATTATTGTCTTTACAATGCTTCATGAATGTTTTCATGATAGAGTATCTCGCTTGCATGTGTGGCTGCCCCCATTTGCCGGTTTTTGGGTTCCAATATTCTAGTGCCAATAGACCTGCACGGGCCATTTGTAAATACCCAGCATAGACCACATTATCCTGAGATTCCTCATCATGAAAACCAAAGATATCCAGAATCTTCCTATTAGTAATCAAATACATGGCGATTACTTCGGCACGACATTCTTCAAATGGACCCGCTAATTGTCCAAATTTTGAGCCCCAAGTTTCACCCAACTTGTAGTACGTCTTTACGGGATTCCCGTCCAAACCCAAAGGTGGATGGTCCTTATCAAAGTTAAACCCATCTGTAAATTCGGTCAATAGTTTCCCTGAACCGTGGCCTAATAATTCGTGGATTCCTACTTGAACTTCAAAGGAATCACTCTGATACTGTTCAAAAATTAAACGATCTTCTTGGGAAATGAAACTCGGTGGGTGCTTCGATGAGCTTTTGGCAGCCGCGCTCAAGATATTTCCTAAAGAAACATTCTTGAACCCAATCTTCAATCTGACGTCGTCATAATTTGGGATATTGATACCTGCTGGTATTCCTGACCCCGTGAATGTTAAGACTTCTAAGGAAGTGAAATCTGGCGGGTTAAAGTTTGGCTTTTCATAATCTTCAGACCACGGTAATAACGAAATAAATTCTTCAGCGTTGTTAACCAAACTAGAAAACTTGGCGGTACGTTCTTTGTTCTGAATAGCGACCAATGATTCAAATTCCCCGATTATACCAGAAGGTTCTCTGTATGTTTCGATGAACCCAATGTTTGTTTCGATGATGGGAGAGATATCCTTCACCCATAGTTTTTGTGCTTCTTTATGAGCGTGCGATGAGCCAGTGACGAAATGGTCGATGTATTCCTTGAGCATCGCTTTTTGAGTATCATTGGCTGCGTAATTTTGAGCCTTCTTTAGGTACGAAGCTACCAAATGCATCTCACGTGAGTGGTCACCAAATATGAATTCGACTTTGGTTGTGTTATTGAGTAGTATGATCTGCCCATGAGGATAAGTCTCTAATATTTCATTCTTAACATTCTCAGAAGTAACCCAGATTTGAAAAGCTTGATCATCAATTTTTTTGATTCTTGTATTCTCAGGCAAGATGGCGAGTTCAGCGAATAGTTGCTCTTTTAAGAGAGCCATATCTTCAGGTGTTACAGGTTGACCCAGATAGTATGCTGAAGTATAACCTTGAGAGGGAAACCCCAAGAGAGCAGCCTTTTCGTCCACGTGGTAGACACCAACCTCAACCAACTCATTGATGGAGGAGAAAAGTTGATGAGATGTGAAGTTATGGTTGACGTCAGTGGGGGACAAGGTCAACGGAGACGAAGAAGGGTCGATCTTTGCCAACTTCAACAGTTTTTGGAAGAATCCCACTTCACAACGAGGAATGAATTTACTGTCACCAAAGGATTTGTAATTACCCAAATTGGATAAAAATTGAGATACGTATTCTAGATAGAAGTCCGTTTGCTGCTTTTGAGTAGTATCGTCCACTGGGTACTGACCATTTAGGTTTGCGTGAATAGCAAGAATAAGGTCAAAGATTGGTTCGGTCTCGTGAGAAACTTGTCTCATCACCACCCTTGAACCTGCGTGGGAAGCCTTTGACATGAAATGGGCATATTTTTGCTCTTTATCAGTCAATTGACGGAAATATTCTGTTTTTACAGAAAGCATACTAAAAGGAGCATCATGATCTGCGAAATACTGATTCATCTTGGGCGGCGGTGACAATGCTGTTATCTGCTTTCTCCTCTTCAATGAGAATAGCCTTCCTTTTTTTCTGCCCTGATTTTTTCTCTCGCAATTTTGATTGAAATTTCGGCTACGTGAAAGTACCACTAAATTTTATTCAAAAACGACATTATTTTTTTTGGTATTTTTATCCATTTACTATATTATTCTATAGTATTTATATTTATAAATATACATACGTCTACATATGTACTTACACTATAAGAGAGTGCGGAGAGTTTGGTTTTTGAGGTAGAGAGCTACTTGGCTTACAAAGTCAATTCTTCACCTCTAGTTTTTTTGGCCTCACCGAACTTCTTAATTCTGATGGCTTGAATGGCGATGAAACCAGTGGTGTCAGTAGGCAAGAACCCGGTCAATTCATCCATGGATGATTCAGTTGGGTCGTACAACTTTTCAGTCTTGGTAGATCTACCCAAGATGCTGACGCTACCCTTATATAGTCTGACTCTAACGGTACCGTTGACACTATTTTGGGAAGGTTGGATCATGGATCTGATGTATTCACATTCTGGGGTGAAGTAGGAACCGTTATATATCAACCTAGAGTAGTTTGGTGTGACGAACGAGTCTCTCAATTGACGAACTTCTCTGTCCAAGGTCAAACCTTCTAAGTCAACGTGGGCTCTTCTCAAAACGGTCAATGGGGCTTGTTCGTAACAACCTCTGGATTTCAAGTTGATGTAACGATCTTCGACGATATCGATTCTACCGACACCATTGGCTCTGGCCAAGTTGGATGCTGCCAAGAAGACGTCCAAAGGCTTGGTCACAGTGGTTTCCTTGGAGGTTTTGCTGTCGGTGTAGGTCAACTTAACTGGTAGACCACGTTCGAAGTCGATACTCAAATCTTGTGGTTGGTCTGGAGCGTCCATTGGGTCCACGGTCAACTTCCACATGTCCTTTGGTGGAGTGGTATCTGGGTCTTCCAAGATACCGGCTTCGTAAGAGATATGGGCTTCGTTTTCGTCAGTAGACCATGGCTTGGACTTGGTTTGGGTGACTGGGATACCCTTTTGGGCAGCGTAATCCAACAAGTCCTTTCTGCCGGCAAATCTTTCGAAAAATTCAGGCATTCTCCATGGGGTAATGCATACGACGTCTGGCTTCAAAGCGTAGAAAGACAGTTCAAATCTGATCTGGTCATTACCTTTACCGGTGCAACCGTGAGAGACGGCGAAACAGCCTTCTTGCTTAGCAACGTCGATTTGGGCCTTGGCAATAACTGGTCTGGCCAAAGAGGTACCCAACAGGTAGACGTCTTCGTACACAGCGTTGACCTGCACAGCAGGGAACAGAATATCAGTGACAAATTCTTCACGACAGTCCACACTAACAAACTTACAGGCACCAATCTTCAAGGCCTTTTCCCTAGCGGCGTCAAAATCTTCTTCTTGACCTAAATTAGCCATGAAAGCCACAACTTCGTAGCCTTCGTCCAGCAACCAAGCCAAAATGACGGAGGTATCCAAACCACCGGAGTAAGCCAAACAAACCTTTCCCTTAGACATTGTGTTATGCGAGTATGTGTACTTTTGTGTGTGTGTGCGTGTGTAATAGAACGATGTTCTTATTGGTGTTATCAGGACAGACAAGAGGTGAAAAGAAAGGGAAACGAGACGAGACAAGAACAAGACAGACGATCCCATGCGTATTAATATACCAATGGATGCAGCTTAGCGCAGCGCAAGCCCACCTGGTGGCACCTGTTCTGATTGCACAATCTACCCTTGCGCAGTCATGGGTTCTGATCCAATAAGGTGAGTAATCTCTCTCTCCTGCCTTTAAATGACCCTTCCGCACGGCACCGCTAATGGAAATAACATGCGACGGCGGAATACCACTGGCAAAAACCGCATGAGTCACGGCTATCGTGCGGTCGTTGATAGTGACCGCGGTGCGCTTATCTCAAAATCGTAATCTATGGGGCGTAATACGGCAATCGGAAGCTTCCTTGAGCAGTGGGTTGTAGATAACAGATAACCTTTAGGCGGTGGTAAGGCGATGGTACCTTAAGGCGGTCAATGTGTGGTGGGGCAGTGGTCGTGTCTTTCATTATTGTAATATGTAGACGAGAATGGCTGTAAAGTAGTAATCAATCATATATATATAGAAGTTAACGTTAAAGGAAAGATTTAGAGAGGGCGTCAGAAAGACGGAAAGAGAAAGAGAGAAATAGAAAATTATAGTAGTAGTAGGTAGAGCTTGTGTATAATGATAAACTGAAAATAAAAAGGAACAACAAAAAAGATCAAAAGTGGGACTGCGGGCGTCTATTCGTCCTCGATGTCTAGTTCTTCAATCATCTCCGGTAGGTCTTCCATGCGGACGTTGTTGTAGACTATCTGGTACACTGCCTCGAACAGTGGGTATTCCTGGGTCAACTCACACGTTTGCAGCCACTCGTGGACTTCTTTGCATGTGATGATCCCCTGGGCGGACTGGCCGTTTAGCAGTTCCTTTTCTGCTTCCAGGGCGGACTTGCCGGTCTTGGCCATGTACGTGGCGACCTTGACGTTTCTGCCGCCGGAACATGTGGTGATCAGGTCAGCCACACCAGCGGACTCTTGGTAGTAGGTCTCGACTTTGGATTCCGGGAAGAACATCCTCCCGAACTTGATGATCTCGCCCAGACCCAGTCTCTGGATGGCAGCGGAGGCGTTGTTACCCCATCCCATGCCTTCTACGAAGCCGCATGCCAGTGCTACGACGTTTTTCAAAGCACCTGCGATGGATATACCAGCGACGTCGTCGATGACGTTGACGTGGAAGTAAGGTCTGTGGAACAGTAATTTCAGGATCTTGTGGTCTACGTCCTTGCCCTCACCTTGGTAGTCCTTTGGTAGTTGGTAGGCCACGGTGGTTTCGGACCAATGTTCCTTGGCCACTTCGGGGGCTAGGTTGGCCCCGGATAATGCACCACATTGGACTCCTAACTCGTCGGTGACGTAGGAGGACAGCAACTGGACACCCTTGGAGCCCAGTTCGAAACCTTTGAGGCACGAGATGGCTCTTACGTGAGGGGCCACGTGGCCTTGTAGCTGTTTGACTATATTGGGTAAGAATTGATGAGGGATGTTGAAAACAAGGATATCGGCACCCTTGATGGAATGCAAAAGATCGGGATCGGCCACCAGGTTGTGGGGCAGATCGATCTTAGGTAGATATTTCACGTTTTGGTGTCTTGTATTTATGATATCCGTTAGGTTTTCGTCACCGATCTTCTCGTCAAACACCCACATTCTCACCTCAGGGTTGAAAATATGAGAATGCAGCGCTGTGTTTTCTGCAATGACTTTGGCGATAGTGGTACCCCAGTTACCGGAACCGATCACTGTGATCTTGAAAGGCTCACGTTTCAAATGCATAATCGACACCGCAGAGTCCGTTCTTCTGAACGGATGGTCATCTTGGTCACCGTTGTGCTGTTTGTGGTTAATATGAGCAGTCATCTTCGAGCGCAGCTGTATCTGTAGTGGTGGTCTTCTTGAGCAAGTGAAACTTAAAGGGAAATATCTATATGCACGACGAGCAGATATCACCGGATGCGTTCGCTTGAGGAATGTGTATCTTGTTAACCGTCTGACAGCAAGCATGGATAAGGAAGGGGGGAAGCGAAGGAAAGGAAAGGAAAAGAGAATTGAATCTAATAAAATACGTAAACTTAAAATTAAATATATAAAAAAAAAAAATAATCTAAAGGAGCAGAAAGAAGAACCCAAGGATAAACCCAAGAAAAAACTTAAGAGTGAAAAAAAAAACCTTGTGAAAAAAAAAAACTACCAAGAAAAAAAGGCAAGAAAAAAAAAAACCAAAAAATATAGTAGTAAACTGGAATGACAGCGTAGTACAGAATACAGAACAATAGATAAATCGGAATAACAATCACAATGGGTCCGTGAAATAATCACAGTTCCCCTCACCAAGCCATCAGCGCCTCGGCGCAAAAGCGTAATATAACAATGGAAATTCCATCGTCGCCATATTGTTTCGGGCATACCCAATCTCTCTCATCATGTGAAGGGGCACAGGACCTGACAATGATGACTGAATCCTTAGAGATGTGCACTTGCATGATGGCGATGCGGATTACGATGGATGATGGTGATGGCGCTTTCATGCTCCAGTTTTATTTTTCGCTCTCCCGAATTGCTGTCATCGGGTGGGGGTGGGTGATGGCTCAGGGATAGCTCATCGCACACGGGCCTACGCGGCGGTGACTGGGTTGAGGAAGGCGCGGGTGCTCGGGTGTTCCGGTTTTATAACCGGAGTTTGGGTCCGTGGGAGGTGACACATGACATAGGGTTGCGATGCTGTTTTGTTAGGGTTCATATGCGGTTGGCTGCCATAGTTAGGGCTTGTGTTTCTTTCTTTTTTCGGTTTTTTTCTTTCTTTTTGAGTTTTACAGTTGATGATGATGGGTGGGAAAAAGGGACGTTAGCTAATGTTTGTATTGCATTCCTGTTCGTTGCGCAGTGCACAGTGCCTTGAAGAAAGAATCGGTATTGTCACCACGTACTTCTCTGCTGCCTCCACGTCTGCTGCTACTGTCACCAAACGCTCACTGCTCCGCCATATATGTCGTTATTGTCGCTACGGTCCAGATCACGATCTGGCGCCCCTCATTGGCTGTACATGTTCCTGTACCACATCTTCACCATCCCCAAGATATACTCGCTCCCGTTGGTTTCTAGGTCGCACGGGTTTGGTACAAGAGACGGCGTCAACGCCGACCCTAGCCCCGGCGGCGAGGGTGCTCTCACCACGTACTATTTCATCTCTGCCATCCTGGTCTTGCTGGGTGGGGTCTTTGCTGGGCTGACGCTTGCGCTGATGGGCCAGGACGAAGTGTACTTGAAAGTCATCAGCACGTCGGGCTCGCACTCCGAGAAGAGGCTGGCCAACCGTGTGCTCAACCTGATATCGAAGGGCAAGCACTGGGTCCTGGTCACGCTGCTTCTCTCCAACGTCATCACCAATGAAACCCTGCCTATTGTCCTGGACAGGTGTCTTGGGGGTGGTTGGAAAGCCGTCTTCCTGTCCACGATTCTGATTGTGATCTTTGGCGAGATCATTCCACAGAGTGTCTGTGTCAAGTACGGGCTGCAAGTCGGTGCCTTCTTCTGTCCCTTTGTCCTCGTCCTTATGTACGCGATGTACCCGGTGGCGTACCCGATTGCCACTCTGCTGGACTTTATGCTAGGTGAGGACCACGGTACCATGTACAAAAAGTCCGGGTTGAAAACCTTGGTCACTTTGCACAGAACCATGGGTGTGGAACGGTTGACCCAGGACGAAGTCACCATCATCTCTGCCGTTTTGGACCTGAAGGAGAAGAAAGTCGAGGAGATCATGACCCCGATCGAAAACGTCTTCACGATGAGTGCCGACACCATCTTGGACGACAAAACCGTCGAAAAGATCTTCAACTCGGGCTTTTCCAGAATCCCGATTTTCTTACCCAATGAATCAAACAACTTCATCGGAATGCTCCTGGTCCGCGTCCTTATCTCCTACGACCCTGATGATTGCCTGCCCATCTCCCATTTCCCTCTGGCCACACTGCCCGAAACCTCTCCAAAGACTTCTTGCTTGAACATTTTGAACTATTTCCAGGAGGGTAAAGCCCACATGTGTGTTGTCAGCAAAGAACCGGGTTCCTCTCATGGCGCCATTGGTGTTTTGACTTTGGAAGACGTTATCGAGGAATTGATCGGCGAAGAGATTGTAGACGAGTCCGACGTGTTCGTGGATATGCATCAACACATCATGAGACAACAACCGGGCCCCTTGAGCAAAAGACACATCACCTCTTATCTGCACCATTTGTACACCAACTCCCACAAGGACCATCGAACTGTCGACCAAACTGACGAGTCTTCCCCGCTTTTATCCCCCTCTACCTCAAACCACCCATCTGAACACCAACCACTGCCTTTGGACACTAAACTTGGGAACCGAAAGAAACTCAATGGCGGAATAGATAAACCCGATTCGGCCCTGAATGCCGCGTCAAGATTGGCTTTATCATCCCCGACCCCCCAACCAACGGAACATAGCGTCATCATACCTTCGAATCTAGCGTCTAATCCGCTGAATGTTAATAAATCCTTCGTCACCATCAAAAAACCTTCCAATGTTCCTACTATTATCACCACCCTGACTCCCCAACCTAGCAAAGAACCAGATACACCACCTCTATCCAGAGATAGGTCACTCACCACTGAAGAAAACCAACTGTTAAGTGATCATGCCGAACTGTCTCGTCAAGCCATTCTCCATACTCAACGGTCAGGCGAACCAACAAGAGTCACTACGTCGACAAACACCACAGGTAACAGTCCCGATAGCATAACAATTCCGAATTCTGGCGCAGATCATCTCAACGAAAACCAAAACGTCACGATCTCGTCTTCGTACCAAAACACCAAAAACGGTATTGTGGAATCAGTGATCACAGTCAAGGGTGTTCCCAAGACAATCATTGGCCCCGCTAAGGATTGGGACGAATCTAGAAGTGATAATGGTAATTACAAGACTGATCGAGAAAATTCAAACCCGACTGATGACAGAGGAAGTTTAAGTTCAGAAACGAGTTTATTTTCCAGTATCAAGAATAAATTCAACAACGACAATAACAACAACGACCGTTCCAATTACGTGAGTTCAAGAGGTTCCAATTTTGAAGTTAATGGATCTTCGCCAACCATGAAAAGGTAAAACACATCTTCATTATTAGACTATAAATATGCATGAAACAGGGGAAAAAATTGAGGTTCTCTCGCCAATTATAAAGAAAGAATTACTTTTTTTTGCTTTTCAAACCTATAAATATAATGTTTTAATACATAATAGTAAACAAGAAAAAAGTAGAAATATTATACGTAAACTATCTGGACACATTTCCTTAATTTTCTCAATAAGGAAAAAAATATATCGATGGCCCTACCAACCATGCTCGAACAACATAGAAATGGACTCACCATTATGGATTCTTCTGATAGCTTCACCTATTATGCAAGAAACATCAATAACGTCCACTCTTTCCTTGCCCAGGAATTGTATGGTTCTGTCTTGAGGAACGGTATTAGAGATAATCAGCTTATCTATACTACTCTGACCGATTCTCTCTAGCGCATCCCCAGAAAAGATACCGTGTGTAATCAGAGCGTAAACTTTGGTGGAACCTTGGTCCTTCAATAATTTGGCTGCTCTTGTGATAGTGTATGAAGTATCTACTAAATCGTCCACGATAATGCACACCTTGTTTCTAACGTCACCAACAAGCATAGTGGTCTGGACAAATTTGGATGAATTGGAGGATTGGGATGAAGTGGAAGAGGTTGATGTTGTTTTTTTCATTTCTAGAGCTGCAACACCCGTGGCAATTGACGTAGTCATGTTTTGAGAAGATACAAGCGTCGTCACCAACGGTCTTGGAGATACAGGCAACGAACCGCCTGAGGTCAATGTAGCATCCGGAGGACCCTTTAGTAACTGAGACCTTCTCTCTTTATGAATCAAAGCAAACGATAATTCTAGGGCGTCTGCGATTGCGGTGGCCCTCTTGGCACCACCAGCATCTGGAGAAACAATCACCGCATCCTGGTAATCTGGAATGCGGTGCTGGATATAATTTTGAGCAATTGGTTTGCAGTAAAGATTATCCACTGGGATATCGAAAAACCCTGGAAATTGTGGATCATGCAGATCCATGGTGATCACATGGTCAGCGCCCGCAGCGCTCAACAAATGAGCAATCAAAGTACCGGCTTGTACTACCCATAATTTATAACCTGCATTTTGAGCGTTGAACAATTCACCTGCATCCTTGCTGTTGCTCGTGTTTTGTAATTTACCACCAGGAATCATGGGGATTCTAGAAAACGAAAGCGTCTTTTTAATGTCGAAGTTGTTCGCCGTGGCGTTGGTGTTTGGCGTCCTGATAGGTTGCGGATTTTCTAGATTGATAGTGGATCGTATAGCACTATCCAAGCTCTTCAACGAACTTTCAGCACCCGGTCTTTGCGTCATCAACGAAGAAGACACCGGGGTGCCTGGATGCGATTCAAAAGTGTAGCTCTCCTTGGGCTTGGAAATGATGGGGGCACCCGTGGCAGTGTATGGGATATCAGGCTGTCTCGAGTAGCAGAGATACGGCATTACCGCAGTGACCCTCGAAGCAGACGCAGACTTACAAGCACTGATTAGGATTAACAGCTGCATAAGTGTGTCATTCACTTGGCCGCACCCGCTCTGGATGATATACACATCCTTCTCACGAACAGATTCACGCAGGGCAATGCTCGTCTCCCCATTAGAAAACTTCCCCAATTCCACTTGCAAAGGATGAATGTCTAAATTCTCACAGATCTTGGTCACCAGCTCGGGGTGTGAGTCCCCTCCAAAGACAACAATATTACTCATAGATATGCACACTACGTTCCTAGCCTCCTAACAGCCTCCAGCAAAGCTATACGTCCCTCCATCTCACGCTCATCTCATTCAGCCTTCTTCACTTAATCGCTGCCACTTATTTGCCAAAAAATTTTTTCAGTCGCGGACGAAGGGTAACATCCATCTTTTCCTTTAATATTACTATAGGAGAACCCAAAGATGGGGCATAGAGGCCTTATGGATAGTTGAAGAGGGAGATGCTCGGATATTATGGTGAGGAATGATTAGTGGGGTGCTGGTATACTCGTCAAGAGGCGAGCTTATTCTAAACAAGTTCTTCAAGAACTCGTTGAAGCGGTCCATATCCGATATATTCCGAGTGCAAGTGATCAACAATCTGGATGTCAGATCGCCCGTGTTGACGCTGGGATCTACTACGTTCCACCACATCCGGTCGAGGCGTGGGGACAATATGTGGCTGGTGACTATTACGAGGAGCAATGCCAACAGTGCGGCTATCTGGGAATTCTTATACAAGCTCGATTCGGTGATGAATGCGTACCGATTGGATAGAGAGGAGGCATTGAAAGAGGAGTTCATGATAGTGCACGAGATGCTGGATATCATGTTGGGCGGGAACGGGATTCCCATTGACACGGAATTGAACTCTGTGATAGCTCAGATGTCTGTGAAACCCGTGAGAAATGTGTTGGAGAGCCCTGATAGCATTGACATGCTGTCTTCCACGTCGTCTCCCAGTTCCGTGGGGGGTGAACTACATTTCCCCAAATTTTTGAAAAAGAGAAGCAGTAGTTTCCTAGGCCAGGGAGATTCGCATTCCGACTTCTCCGATGGTAACAAGATTTCCTGGAGGCCCAAGGGGATAATACACAAGAAAGACGAAGTGTTTTTGTATGTCAATGAGAGAATGAACATACTGGTTTCTAGAGACGGATCCATCTTGAAATCATATGTTGACGGGACTATAGATATTACCACGCATCTGAATGGGACTCCGGTTTGCAGATTTGGATTGAATGATTCTTTGGGAATGCAATCCGAAGACCAGAAAAACTGGCTATCACAACAGGACGAACATTCTCATAACGATTTTGAAAACAAAAATTGTTTCCCCAAGGCTGCTGCGGGCAGTGTTTTATTGGAGGATTGCAAGTTCCACGAATGCGTGTCGATTGAGAAATTCAACAAAAACCATATTATCGAATTCGTCCCACCGGACGGTTCAATGGAATTGATGAAATACCACGTACGAGACAATATAAACTTGCCCTTCAAGATTACACCCATTGTAGCGCATTCTACAAGAGATAACGAGGTTGATTACAGGATAACCTTGAAATCATTATTCCCAGGGAAACTCTGCGCTAAGGATGTGATATTGCATATCCCTGTGCCACCAAGCACCGTGGATTGTAAAATAAGCGTTTCTAATGGTAATTGTAAGTTCGTCCCGGAGGAGAACGCAATGATTTGGAGATTCAACAAGTTCAATGGGTTGACCGAGAACACTTTGAGTGCAGTTACCGTATCTACGAGTGACACCACCCAACTGAGCCTGCAACAGTGGACGAGACCCCCAATGTCTTTGGATTTCGAAGTGATGATGTTTAGTAATTCGGGGCTGGTCGTACGGTATTTTACTATCTCTTCCAGAGATAGTAAGCATCGTGCTGTAAAGTGGATCAAATATATATCGAAATCAGGTTCTTACGAAGTTAGATACTAAATCGCGTCTTATATGAATATATACTTATTATTAATGAACATCCACATTTTTCAAAGTACGTTTACTCCTATTAATATTAGTTGACGTTATTATTACTACTATAGGGATTTGATTTCGTCTTTGAAAAAAAAGGCAGGGAAAAATTCCAGCACGTAAACAATAGGTCAAAGAAATTGATTCTAACAGCGCAATTAAGAGGCACTGGTATTCCCTAGGCTCGAACAATACTTGCTTTGAAGACAATGCCCCCTCAGTTTCCCAATGAAACTGACGATCCTTTTACAAGATGGCTAAAATCCCGCCCCATCATACAAAGAACTATATCGACGAGAGAGTGCTTTGATTCTGAGGTGTTCTTGGCCTCTGGTGGCTGGAATGTGACTAATGAATTGCTAACGTTAAAGAAATACTACCAGCTGAAATGGCCAAACTCAAGCGGCTGTACTTTTCACCCAAAGACTATAGAGTTCATTGAAGAACGGTTGCGCAGTTTGGAGGAGCGTGATTCTTCTTGGAAAATCCCCAGTTCATCTTATTCATACAAAAAAACATTCCTGGAAGACACCAAAGCTGCATTATCTAATTTAGAACCTGTTTGGGGTCCACCAAGACTTTTGAATCCAGCTGAATTACTGTTACCACAAGATGAAAAGTTATTTGTTCAAGAGATACCACTAAAATTCGAACCTTTCCAATACACAAATCGATTTGCATATGGTGGCCTACAGTTCAAGAACAATTTGTTCGTGACTTATGGAAGTTATTCTTTCTTGGCTGCTGGTCAAAGCATTGAGGTTCATAATTTTGACGTGCTTTTAAACGCTTCCTCATTAGAGATTTGTCATGCTCTATTGCCCGTGGTAATTCCAGATGATGAAGGTGTGAGAAACTCTCGTAATTCTTCCTATGTGAAATTCAAAGATGCACAATTCAATGATATACCTATATTATCTTCTGTCAATTTCCTAAAAATCTGTAACATTATGCATCAAGATTTCTTATTGGCATGTGGTGATAATGGGATTGTTTACCTTTGGGAAATTTACAAAGTAATTAAAATATTCAATAAATTCACTTCAGACACCTTGGCAGGCAGCGATAACAGTCGAGAAAGATACATAAACGTTGATCCATATATGGTATTGAGAGTAGAAGAATCTTGTTGGAGTGTTGACGCAATCGACATGGATGGTATAATATATATCGCTGTGGGGCATAACAAACCTGGTGTAACTGTCTTTGCATTTGACAAGGATACAGAAAAGGAAAGAAGATGCATTCATCCGCTAGATCTCCCCGCGTCCCATAACGTTCCTTGTGTTAATTTTGTCCCGAATTCAAAAGATTCCAATGGATATATTGTGTTGAGTTACTGCTCCATATTTGGGAACGTTGTTACTGTTAAGATGAAGGAGCACAATTCTAGTATTTTAACGAGCTTCCTCGATACCCAATTTTTTGGTGATGACTTGTGGACGATAACTCCACTAAGTAAAAATGATTTTTTAAAAGTTGACAATTTTGAATCACTGAATCTTAACTACCAAGATGGCTTCAAGGAAAATATGCTGTATTCTATTTGCCGAGATGATTTCTTACTAGGGTATTACTGCGATAACACATACCTATCAGGGAATTTTGGCATAGGTACACTACTCAATCAATTTCAAGTTCCTGTAACAGATCTACGACTAACTTCGTCAGAAGGAATTCCAGACGATCAGATACCACTAAGATTCACCTCATTTGATAGAAATTATACCACCACAGGCTCAATAAAATATGAGTACAGTAGAGAGGAATTCGCACTTATCTTACATACTGGTGATTTAGATGATATGAACAGTACAGTGACTAAGAGTGTTCCTTGCGAAACACATTTACAGCAGTGGACATTTTGGGACGATTTTGGTCATAAGCATTATCGCGCCACGGATCGTGGGTTTTCAAAGTATAAAGATATCATCAGTACCTTTCCACAAATGATAACGCCTAGTGGAAGAAACAGATCATCACAATACCAGAGTGATTCTGATAGGAAAAACTGCGAACCTTTCACTTATAAGCTTACTGATTTAGAGAACGATATTGAAGATATTTCCAAGGAATTCAATAAAAGTGTTCGCAATCTAAGAATGGACACAAGAAGACAGCTGCAGACGTCAAAAGAGTTTAAATCGCTAAGCTCAGTAAACCATCTGCCCATTATCGAGTCAGGGAATTTCTTATGGTACAACACTGACGCCGCAGCTGATTGGAGAACGCTTTCAGGCAAAGATTTAAAGACTGTTCTAAAGAACCCAGAGATCTGTAGCCTTCGCCTGAACTCCGTAGAGGATAGTGAAGTCAACAGCGACTCTGAAAACGAAGAATCCGGCAACAACTTAACAAGTTTCCAACGCAGATATAGGAATACCGAACTGCGTGCTAATCTCAAATCAGACACACAAAAATCCTGGGGGTTCCATAACTATGTAAGAAACGTCAAGCGGTTATTGGAGTCAGTGGTACCAGGTTCAGAAGACTCACCCCTTGGATACCAACTGCCTGAAATGCACGACGAGTTCTTCCTTGTAACTACAGCTCACAGAATAGTGTTAATGAAAGCGCATCCTCTCATCATTACATCAGCGACACAGCATGACATTTTCCCTCTAGATGGCGTTGTTACTTGTACCTCGAAATCGTTACTGCAGGCACTGAATAGAATAAATTTTGTATGCCATATTAAGGAACTACAATGTGTAGCTATAGCCTCACAATTGGGTCTCGTTTCACTACTAAGACTAACGGAGTATAGGGGCATATATTCGTTCAGACAAGAATATATTCTGGGTTGGGAAGTGCAGGACCCCATTAACCCTAGCGTAGAGTGTAGGTGCAACAGAAATCTGTTCAACGCACCCATATACGGTGTCGATGAAGAGAATTCTGACAGCTATTGCGGTGTCTGCGACGCATACTTCCCCATGGGTGATGTTTGTGGTCTCGACTACACTTACACAGCTGGCGATGAAGCGTTGAAGCGTAAAGGATATGCCACCCTTTACGTGGCCTCGAGAGGCGCCTTGAGGGCGTTCAAGATCACCACTGAGAATGGCGCTGCCCAACTATAGCACATGTAGACACTTACATAGTCATATATAGTCCATCTCTCACTATAACGCGCAAATGATCAATTTGGTAATATCACGTGGTGCCATCTCGCTTAGAAATTGCAAAGAAAGAATTATCCCATATATAAATAAAGAACGTCAATATTTCCCTTTCGTTTGCCAGAAATTAGAGGGCAAGTGACAAAGAACAGCAATAATCCAATATGGCGTTTGAAAGGGAATTACTAGTTGCAACTCAAGCAGTGCGCAAGGCGTCTTTATTGACCAAGAGAATTCAATCCGAAGTAATTTCTCATAAAGATTCCACTACCATCACCAAGAGTGACAATTCTCCAGTGACTACAGGTGATTATGCGGCACAGACCATAATTATCAACGCCATCAAGAGCAATTTCCCGGAAGACAAGGTAGTGGGTGAAGAATCCTCGGATGGGTTGAGCGATTCGTTTGTCTCAGGAATCCTGAATGAAATAAAGGCCAATGACGTCGTCTACAACAAAGAATACAAACAACGTGATTTCCAGTTCACTAATGATCAGTTCCCGCTTAAGTCTCTTGAAGATGTTAGACAAATCATTGATTTCGGCAACTACGCAGGTGGCAGAAAGGGCAGATTTTGGTGTTTGGACCCCATTGACGGGACCAAGGGGTTTTTGAGAGGCGAACAATTTGCAGTGTGCTTAGCATTAATTGTGGATGGTGTCGTCCAACTTGGCTGTATTGGGTGCCCCAACATGGTCTTGAGTTCTTATGGAAGCCAAGATTTGAAGGGCCACGAGTCATTTGGTTATATCTTCCGTGCTGTTAGAGGTTCAGGTGCCTTCTTCTCTCCATCTTCAGATGCTGAGTCATGGACCAAAATCCACGTTAGACATTTGAAAGACACCAAAGACATGATTACTTTGGAAGGTGTGGAAAAGGGACATTCTTCTCATGATGAACAGTCTGCTATAAAGAGTAAGTTAAACATTTCCCAGTCTTTGCATTTGGATTCGCAAGCCAAGTACTGTTTATTAGCCTTAGGCTTGGCTGACGTATACTTGCGTTTGCCCATCAAGCTTTCCTACCAAGAAAAGATCTGGGATCACGCTGCAGGTAACGTTATTGTCCACGAAGCTGGCGGTATCCATACAGATTCCATGCAAAATGTTCCTTTGGACTTCGGTAATGGTAGAACCCTGGCTACTAAGGGTGTTATAGCATCAAGTGGGCCAAGTGAGTTGCACGATTTAGTGGTATCTACATCGAGTGCCGTTATTCAATCTAGAAAAGCGTAAATAACCCGTATTTATACTGATATTGATAGACATAAGTGTGTATATAGCCTATTTAAGATGCCCTTTTTTATTATTAGTGTAGTGTGAAAAAGGAGAATCTATCTATAGTTAACGATAAGAGTAGAGAAAAGTAAATCAACAAAAAAAAGAAGAGGGAGAAGAATTCAACAAAAATCATAATTGAATGAGCACACACGATTGGAAGGTATCGGTAACCACATTCAATTGTGGTAAAGAGTTCCCCGTTGAAAATTCAAAAGCTATTGTTAAGCAATTGCTTTTCCCCTACGATGATGGCATTTCACAGTTAGAACTGCAGGATATTTACGTTTTGGGGTTCCAAGAACTAGTACCAATATGGCAAGGTTCGTTCCCCACTGTTAACCGTGATTTAATCGACAAGATTACGACCACTGGAATTGATTGTTTAAATGAGAAAGTAAAAGGTATCCGGGGTAATGAGCAGTATTCGTGCTTAGGGGTGAGTAGCCTTGGAGCCATCACCATGATAGTCTTAAACAACAATAATAAGCTGAGGGTGAGAGAAGATATTTTGAGGAGAAGCGGCAAGTGTGGTTGGTTTAGTACACATTTGAAGGGTGGTACTTTGATGAGCTTTAACATGAAACGTAATGGCGATGAAAATTGGGAAAGATTTAGCTTTATTTGTGTTCATTTAAATGCGAACGAAGGTGCCGATAATAGGAACCAGAGAATAAATGATTACAAACGGATCATGAGTGAAGTGTGTGATTCTGCAATTGTTAAGAGTGACCACTTCTTCTTCTTAGGTGATTTGAATTTTAGGGTTACTAGTGCTTATGACCCAGCCACTGATTACTCTTCTGTGACAACACTGAGGCGCCTATTGGAAAACAACGACGAGTTGAATCTGCTACGTAAGAGGGATGATGAACCATTGTGTAAGGGCTTTCATGAACTGGAGATAAAATTCCCACCGACTTTCAAGTTTAAGTTGTTTGAAAAGGAAACGTATAACACCAAAAGAATTCCGTCATGGTGTGACCGGATTCTATACAAGACGTATGCGACACCTAGATTGGAACAAGGAGGTACATATCATTCCGTACCAAGATCCAGTGCTCTATTATTTAGCGATCATCAGCCTGTCAATCTTACTCTGAAATTACCGAGGTCTACTGGAGAAACAGGGCCCTTATTGTTACCCATCGAAAGGTATCGTTTGGGATGGAGTTCTAATCTAGTTGGGAAAATCGGCGATGTAGTCATTGGATACTGCGGTTGGCTTATATCTAAGAACGCACATTATTGGATATTGGGTTCTGTAGTGCTATATCTACTTATAAGAATCCTCTAGTGTATTTTGTGCCCGCATGCCAGCAATTGTAGTGGCTCGAGACTAGGTGTCATTAATTGTATCATATATTTGTTTTTATTCCATATATCTTTTCAGTACTTAAGTAATAATAATGAAAAACTTAAATCAAGATTAATGCTTTAAAAGAATGGAAGAGAGAGAAAGAATGGCATCGAAAAAAATCAATACTGGAAGGACACATTGTGAAATGAGTTCTAATGATGGAGCAGGTAACGAGTTCAATACTTTGTTAAACAAAGAGATTGAAACTGCGAAGGAATTGAGGCAAAGAAGGGATGCGAACAGAAATAGTAGCAAGAATGAAACCAGCACCAAAGCCAAAGATGCCAGTGGATTCAGGCTACGGGTCATTGAAACCGATGGACGAAAGAGTAGAAAGATAGATCCAGACTATGAAGTGGTCATTGATGGGCCCTTAAGAAAGATCGTGCCTTATTTCTTCACTTACAAGACGTTCTGTAAGGAAAGATGGAGGGATCGTAACTTACTGGATGTGTTTGTGAGCGAATTTAGGGACCGGGAGCCCAGTTATTATGCCAAAACAATTGCAGAGGGGAAAGTGTACCTGAATGATGAACCTGCGAATCTGGAAACCATCATTCGCGATGGAGATTTGATCACGCATAAAGTACATCGCCATGAACCACCAGTCACCTCCGAACCCATAGATATTGTGTTTGAAGACAAAGACATACTCGTCATAGACAAGCCCAGCAGTATCCCCGTGCACCCAACGGGTAGATACAGATTCAATACTATTACGAAGATGCTCGAAAAGCAGTTAGAATGTTCAGTACATCCATGCAATCGATTAGACAAACCCACCAGCGGGCTAATGTTTTTGGCCAAGACTCCACAAGGTGCAGATAAAATGGGAGATCAAATGAAGGCCAGGGAAGTTACCAAAGAATATGTGGCCCGGGTGAAGGGCGAGTTCCCCGTAGACGTCGTAGAGGTGGACAAGCCTGTTAGATCCATCAATCCCAAAGTTGCATTGAATGCTGTTGGCGAGATGAGTGACGAGTACGCCAAGCATGCAAAAACTGTTTTCCAAAGGGTTAGCTACGATGGCCAGACGAGTATTGTCAAGTGTAAGCCGTTGACGGGTAGAACACATCAAATCAGAGTTCACTTGCAGTATTTGGGGTTCCCCATAGCCAACGACCCGATATACTCCAACCTGGACATCTGGGGCCCGGAACTTGGTCGTGGCGGGCTCGAGAACTACGACGAGATCGTCCTGAAGCTGGACGGTATTGGCAAGAACAAACCGGCAGAGAGCTGGATCCATCCACACAGCAAGGGAGAATACCTGCTGGGCCGTCAATGCGAAGAATGCGAGGCCGAGATGTACACGGAACCTGGTACTAACGACCTGGACCTCTGGCTGCATGCCTTCCGGTATGAGTCCCTGGAGAGGGACCCGGAGACGCAGAAATCTCTTTGGAGCTACAAGACCAAGTACCCAGAATGGGCCTTGGAGCCCCATCGCCAATACATGGAGATGGCCGTTAAGGAGGCTGACAAGTGCGGGCCAACAAAGACTGCGTTCTGCGTGGGAGCCGTTCTTGTCCATGGAGAACAAGTCCTCTCCACGGGCTACTCAAGAGAACTGCCAGGAAACACTCATGCAGAGCAATGTGCCCTGATTAAGTACGCCCAGGCGCATCCGGACTGCCCCACTGTGGTTCCCGTGGGGACAGTGCTCTACACAACGATGGAGCCGTGCTCCTTCAGGCTCAGCGGCAACGAGCCGTGCTGCGATAGGGTCCTAGCCACCAGGGGAGCCATTGGCACTGTCTTCGTGGGAGTCATGGAGCCGGACACGTTCGTCAAGAACAATACCAGTCTGAACAAACTGGAGTCGCATGGCGTGGACTACATCCAGATACCAGGCTACGAGCAAGAGTGTACTACCATCGCCTTCAAGGGCCACAACGACGTCTAGACCATGTAGTGTACGTATATTGTGTACTTTTATAGAACCACTTACAGTTTACTACTGAAAACGGAAAAAGGCGCCACCGAAAAATTTGAGTAGAAAGAATAATAACTTACTCCAATCATAACAAAAGCAACACACGCTCCTCCACAGAGACAAAGAGCCACAGCAGCAAGCATGAGTAGCATCCCAGTCGGCGCAGATCCGGGATCGTGCGGTGCCAATTTCAAGAACGACCGTAAGCGTCGGGACAAGATCAACGACCGCATCCAAGAGCTGCTGAGCATCATCCCCAGGGACTTCTTCAGGGACTACTACGGCAACTCGGGGAGCAACGATACGCTGAGTGAGTCCACACCGGGAGCTCTTGGACTGTCCAGTAAGACCAAGGGCACGGGGACCAAGGACGGCAAGCCCAACAAGGGCCAGATCCTCACGCAGACGGTGGAGTACATCTCGCACCTGCAGAGCCAGGTGGACCTACAAAACCGAGAGGAGGTGGAACTCATGACCAAGGTCTCACAGCTAGCCAAGCAGACGGGCACCATCGTCAACGATATTAACCTGGAGAATACCAGCGCTGAAGTCGCACTGTCCAGGATCGGCGTAGGGCCCCTGGCCGCAACTTCCTCCTCCTCGAACGACGAATCGACAAAGCCCCCAGGCAAGAAACTGAGTTCATTCGACTACGGTGGGTACGGTGAGTATAGCGATGGCAGCTAGAAGTTTCTCCTATGACTCTCATAGTGACTATATGGTTTCAATAGCCCCTCGTTGGTAGTGATACGAATATTATTTTTTCTTTTGTTTTTTGTTGTTTTTGTGAAAAAAAATAATATCAAAATGGACAATATGTTATACTACGGGTGGTAGTTGTTTTGATCGATGGTCGAAGGGTCGACACCTTCATACTCGAGCAGCGGCCATGACGATGATGAAAAGACCCCTAGAGGAAAACTCGGATTACAATGAAACGAAGAAACTGAAGCCGAGAGCGGCATACCCTTCCATCCTCGGGAAAGACAAGGTAACAGGCAAGTTCATATTCCCCGCGATCAGCAAGGACGACGTGATGAATGCAAGACTGTTTTTGAAAAATAATGATTTGAAAACGTTTTTGGAGTTTTTCCTGCCAGCGGAAGTCAACTCGATCTATATTTATTTCATGATCAAGTTGCTAGGGTTCGACGTCAAAGACAAAGAACTGTTCATGGCGTTGAATTCTAACATCACCTCTACCAGAGAGCGCAAAATCAGTGGTATAGCGTCATTACCACACGCGATCACTGATAAAAACGACGGGTTAACAGACCCCTTGGAGAAAAAACATGCCGTGAAATTAATTAAAGACTTACAAAAAGCCATAAATAAAGTCCTTAGCACTAGACTTCGATTACCCAACTTCACCACGATCGACCACCTCACTGCCACTTTACATAACGCGAAGAAAATCCTGGTTTTAACCGGTGCTGGGGTCTCGACCTCCTTGGGGATTCCAGATTTCAGATCTTCTGAAGGGTTTTACTCTAAGATCAGACATCTCGGGTTGGAAGACCCGCAAGACGTTTTCAACCTGGATATCTTTTTACAGGACCCCTCAGTTTTCTACAACATTGCCCACATGGTTTTACCCCCGGAAAACATGTACTCCCCGTTACACAGTTTTATCAAAATGTTGCAGGACAAAGGCAAACTACTAAGAAACTACACACAGAATATTGATAACTTGGAATCTTACGCAGGGATAGATCCTGATAAATTGGTACAGTGCCATGGTTCATTTGCCACCGCATCTTGCGTGACCTGCCATTGGCAAATTCCAGGTGAAAGGATATTTGGGAATATAAGAAATCTAGAATTACCATTGTGTCCGTACTGCTACCAAAAGAGAAAACAGTACTTCCCTCTGACAAGCGGCAATAACACGATGCCAAATACCAATTCCAGTTCACCCATTTTGAAATCTTATGGTGTTTTGAAACCTGACATGACATTCTTTGGTGAAGCCCTACCATCCAGATTTCACAAGACTATCCGTGAAGATATACTGGAATGTGATTTATTGATCTGCATAGGTACCAGTTTGAAAGTGGCTCCAGTCTCTGAGATCGTCAATATGGTACCTTCGCACGTACCTCAAATCTTAATCAACAGGGATATGGTCACCCATGCGGAATTTGATATGAACCTGTTAGGGTTTTGCGATGATGTGGCTAGTCTGGTAGCTAAGAAATGCCATTGGGACATACCACACAAAAAATGGCAAGATTTAAGGAAAATCGATTACAACTGTATGGAACTAGATAAAGGTACATATGAGATTGAAAAACAACCACGAAAAAAAAATGAGCCAAAATAAAATCACTACCACTACTGCATATATCCAAGCATTTCATTCATGTATTTATTAATATGACCAGATAACAAAGAATACTCAATTTCAATCTCTTTAATTTCCATTTCAAAGTTTTTTTGTAATTGTTTAATTTCATCATTTAGTTTATTAATTTTACCATTAATTAGTTCATCTTGAATGAAAACATCTGTCTTGTCAATCTTGGGTTTGATTTCATTTTCATATTTGATTTGCATTTCGTTCAACTTAGAATCATTCAATCGCGATTCGTTTGCAGTATCTTGTGACAGTTTCTCCAGATTTTTTAGTTGCAAATCCAGTTGCTCTTGTAAAATCTCTAACTTGTATAAGATCCCCGCCTCCAACACGTTCAACAGTTTCAGTTTATTGTTGATTAAGTTTTGCTTTAATCCCATCAGCTCTGTTTCCGTTCTATTAGATTCTTGCACTTCGCTAGAAATTATTCTCAGCACGTCATAAAGCTCGCTTATTATAGTTTCGAACGTCGCCACTGTGTCCTGCAAACTCTTTTGCTGCACAGTCAAATCGTGCAAGGTCTTTTTCCTTTGTTTTAACAGATCACCCAACTCTTGGATCCCCTCGGTCAACTCTTTGGTGTCTGTATTGGAAATCTTGATCAGTTTATCTCGGCTGGACTCCAGCTCCACTATTTGGAAGCTCAGCATCTCCAGATCTTTGAATATAGATTGTTTCGAGATCTTGTAGTCATTGTAATCTATGGATAGCGTTTCTTGAATCTTTGTCAATTTTTTCAACTGAATCTCCAGGTCTTTGTTTTGTTCTTCTAATTTTTGCAACTCTTCTTCATCAGGAATGTTTGCCCCGCCCAAATCCTCGTACTGCTTCAGTTGTTGTTGGATTAAATTATAATCGTCGAATTTGGATCGAAGCTGCCCTAATAAAGATTCCATTTGAAGGATAAATGAATTACAATCAAACATTCGTTCTTCCCTAAAGCGAGCGTAGTTCACCACCGCACTCAGGAGGCGCTGGGTTCTTTGTGCCTCAGGCTTATACAAATCAGTCATATTGAAATCCTGGACACCAATGTTCTCAAAGAACTTAAAGCAAATCTTGTTCAACACCAGCACATTCAATGTGTCAGAGTAAATATTCTCGTTCTCATCCTGAAAGTAATTCTCGACTGTTTCCTGGTTGCTACTACTCAACAACGATTCCACCGAAATACCCATGAAGTTCTCGATGATCTGCTTGTAAAGAGTCACCATATAGTCTGAGGTCGGCCTAGCAATGTTCTCCCGCGTGGCTAGCGCAAAATCACAGCTTTGTAAACATATAACCAGCTCCTCTAGGTCCAACACAGGGAACACGTCCTGATTCCTACTCATCTTGCTTTAAAGTTGTTCGAGCTTCTCTTACACAGTCTTTGTTAACTTATTTTTTTTTCGTGATGATGTTTATTATTATTATTGTTTGTTATTTGACCCGATCCGGAAAAGCGATATCTTGATCAAATAGCTGGTACCATCAATAAGAGGAAGAAGAACAGGACAATATGTCAACGAAAAGAGCATCAGTGAGACCAGACAGGCGTGCAAGCATGCCAGAGGATACAGACAAAGACGGGCCATCTAGGGCCAAACTGAATACGCAGCGACTCTCTGCGATGATCGATTCTTTGCACAATGAGAACGACATAGGACTATTTCAACCTCCGACGACAACGACGGCGAATGCCAAGGTTGATCGAAACGATATCGGCAAACCACCGTCCCGGCTACTAAGGTCACCTGCCGGTGACGTGTCGCTGCCACCCGGTGATAACAGATCAAGTATGATTTCCAACTATTCTGGAGTCATTCAAGAAGGTGTGGAAGTTTCATACATAGTCAAGAACCAGCAACAGTCCGAAGAGCCTTATAGCAACAAGTCGAGCCCCTTGAAACAGTCTGTGGGAACGGAAGATTTGCCACAGTTGCCCATGTTGCCCTCAGAAGCGACATTGACCAAACATTTGGATGACGATCAAAGTATGAAATCGAGAAAGGGTGAAGACGAAGTTGTGATTAGGCCAGTAACCAATGCCAAGCCAGTGGGGAGGTTCAATTCCAGTACGTCGAAGAAAGTCGAGCCCCGCGGGTCATTAAAGTTGCTATCTAATCCTCGACGCCAAGAAAAGGTTTTGCGTTCGTCCATAGGTTCAGGCAATTTAGCCAGTGAGAGTGGATCTTCCACTTATAACCCAAAGTTCCATCAGTCGATCCAAGAGCAATTAGAGGAGGATGAAGATTCGAATGCTAGCGACAAACTTTCGATTGTTTCTAGTGTGATACCTGACTTATCTACAAAGACAAACGGCGAGCCCAAAGAGATGAGCCCAATACGTTCTGAAACAAATGATTATAATCCGACCATCCCACCTAGAAGTAAAGATCGTCCCAGATCAAGATTGTTTATCCAAGATGATGAAGGTGAAGACGATTTTTTGGATGGAGAATCACTGCCATATCCGCCCCAAAATCTTGGCCATTTCAAAAACTTATCCCAGATTTCTACCGTCAGTGAACAAAAATCAGAATCGTACTACTCAGCAGCAACTAGTGTGCCTCCGGCGGAAGAGACTTACTTGACCAGACCACTACCTAGCACGCCCAATGAGGATCACAAAGGCACGTCGAATCTGAAACGAGATGACACGTTGAAGGCATCTCATGCAAAGTCAGAGCCCATTCCCACTGCCTCAAGTGACCAAGACGATGATGTATACGAGGATATCATTGAGGAAACACCTAAGAAAACAAATCGCAAGAAGGATGCGAAGAAAAAACTTAATAACAAGAAATCTTTGAAGGAGTTGCGATCATTTGATATCGACACACTGAACCAGCTGTTGAACGTTACAAAGGGCACTTTGATTGGGTCAGAATTTGCGCAACTGGGGATGCAATTAGAAGAGAAACGTGCCCTCGAAAGACTAGTGGACTCTTTGTCCAGGTTGACGGCAGACATGGTTCTTGATCCTGATCGTTACGAAGAGGGATTGAAAAGATTGGACAAAGCTACAAAGGCCCTTGAAGGGTTTTGATGATAGCAATAATAGTAATAAGTATAGTATAATAAATTAATAATATATAGTTTTTTTTTCTTACGTGAGTATTTACAAGTTTTAATAAAAAGAAAACCGACAAAATTCAAAAGTCTGTAATCATTGATACTTCGACAAATCGGGCATACTCAGGATTTCCTTCTCTTTATTTTCGCTGAAATCTTGCAATTGCATCAACAGCTTGGACTTGGCCCACTTGTCAGGCAAGGGACTGATATCGTAGTTCTTTGTCGCCCAATAATAGATGTCCCAGTCTAACTCATTCAGTAGCGAATCGTACTCCTCCAGTTCCTCTTGGTTCATTTTCTTCAAATATTTAGCAGCAAACCCAGACAAAAGCAAGTCTGTCTCCAAGATTCCTCTTTTGCGAGACTGGTATATCAATCGTGCTCTCTTCTTATCCAGCGACTCGTTGATCCTCTTTATAGGGGCAATTTTGATCCTTGTCATCACATCGTCATGGTCATCTTTCTCACTGCTGTACCACCTAAGGCTGCGCAACTGCGAAGTGGCCCCAACCAGAGGGCCAGTGATTCTACAGTGCTGCAGTAATAGCGTTTTCGTGACTGTTGGAAACATTCTGTGCGTCTAAATGTGTTTCTTTGCGGTTTGCTCCCTTTAAATCCCCTTCCCTCTTATTGGTTTTTTCAAATCTCGCATTCTTATAATTCCAAAATTTAACATATATTAAACTACTTAACTATCTAATGGTTACACATCAAATATCACCAAAGAACGTGGGAGTTTGCTGGAAATATCTTGGTGATCCGCTCTGTGGCCGGCGGGACGATTTCTTGTATCATTGTGGTCTTTTTTACCACACATAATTGTAGTTGTGGGAAACAGTTCGCACGTAAGAACCCCAAGTTGATTAAAGTCACAAGTACGTTTTCTACGTTCTTTGAGGAGTGGATGCCGTTATAAATGGTGAAGTCCTGGGCTGTGTTGTCTTCGTATGCTTGGCCAATGGATAGTTGTAATGCCCGTTCTATTAGCGGGTATGGTAATTTGTTCTGGCCCCATTCGGTGGTCCAGATTTTGATGACCATCTTGACCAGATTTCGGTATGTAATCATGGGTAATTTCTCTAAGAGTACAACAAGCAACTGTCTCGCACACAAGTGGCGTTCGTTGTGCTTCAACCAGTGGTTCACGCTTTGGATATTCCCCAAACGAACATACTTGTACAGTACATTCCAGTTGTCGATGGTTGCTTGACTAACGAACGGTCGCAAGGGTTCCCATTTGACCATTTTACCTAGTATTAATCCCGTGGGGATCATGTAGTTTAGTATCCTCGAACCGTTTCTGACAATTGCTTGATTGGTTAGAGGTAAATTCAGTAGCGATTGGAATGCCTCGTTGAACTGAACGAAGGCGTTATGCACTTGCGAGTTTAACAGGTAGTAACGCCCCAAGAGATATCTATATTCTATCTGCTGGTCGACTTGGTACTCGTTAAAATGTGCGAGCATACTCTTTGGTTGAAAGTTCTTGAAAATGTTGGAACACAACTGTGGAGACTCGATTCTGAAGTAGATGTTATTTAGCTTATTGACCAAATATAGCAGTATTCGCTGCTTTCCTGGAACAGTTTTAGATGATCCATTACCACGTGGAGGTTTGGTACTGTTGAATAATCTCGACAGAATGGACGATGTATGTGATAGAAATTGATGGTTTCTTGTATGCAACTGCAAGTGGAACGAGTCCAGTTTATGAGCCAGGGCAATGATAAAGTCCGTCTCTCTGATGGCAACCGGTATTAATGCCTCAATGTGAGGAGCATTGTCATTGATGAGGCAGTTGATTAAACACTGATAAAACTCAAATATTAAATCCGAGCTAGACCAAACAGACCATGGGTCCACATCCCGGCTGTATTTCAGATACGATATGCACATCATCTTGAACCGTGTGTCATTGGGCATAGCTGGGTGTTGTTCCACCAACGTGTCCAGCTGTTTATCATCAGATCCGGCCAACTGTTGTTGTAGAATAGCAATTTCTTGACCGTTTTGGGACAGGTTCAGCGTCAATTGTGTGAAATTGCCCCGTCCCAGTTGATCCAGTAGCTGGCTGAACTTTTCCATTCCTATTTGTCCTTTTATCTCGGTTTGGTCTCCCAATTGGAAGACTTTTGCATAAAGTGTCTATACTTTTTTTCAAAGTATAAAGGAAAAAAGTTGATGAATCAAGCTTCACATTTAAAGGGAAAGAAGACCAATAACTAAAGAAAATAATCACAGAAACGTATATATAATGTCTATGGAACCACCAGTAGGGCTGACGGCTATGCCCGTTACCAAACTAGCCATGATCACGACGCTTGTGGTGCCCTTGATGGCCTCGATTGCAAATTACAAGCACATATTTCTATTGCAATATGACCCCTTCCTGCAGACGTACCATCAATACTACCGTCTGATCATATTCCAGTTCTGCGCCATCAACGAATCAGACGCGGTTATCCTCGCGTTGCTTTGGTATCTGTTTAGACACCTGGAACGGCTATTAGGGTCCCATAAGTACTTGACGTTAATTGTCCTGTCGTGGGCGTACACCACATTTGTGATCTGGGGGTTGAACCTGATCTGGAACTCCTTTTTAGGACAGTACCAGTGGTTACAGTGGAATAATTTTACTACGGGTTCGTTGCCCATCGTATTGAGCCTAGTGCACTTCTACAAAGAATACACTCCTCAGATTTACGAATGGAACATAAGACTACTGGGCCCCCGTGGAGGGTCGACAAGTAACAATGATAACAAACAAGAGGAGAAGGGCGCTGTGCAGTGGCAAATCAACGATCAGTTCCTTTTAAACGGACTTGTCCTTTTGCTTCTACTAAATCAGGGGATTGCAGGGATACTATGTGGGTTCATAAGCTGGATGTGTGGTATTTTCATTGATAAAGGATTGCTTCCAGGACTGGACCATTGGAGAATACCGTTTATATCCCACTGGATCTCCCAAGGTCCACCTACCAGGGCCAGCGTCGCCATGGCTGCTAGTGCGGCTACGAGCACTGCAGCAGCAAGAGCCAGCGCAGATGCTGCCATTGCCGTCGCAGGAAGCAGCATCGCAAATGGCACTGGTCCTGTAAGTATGCCACTACGTGGCTCAAGCGCAACCCCCACAGATACTTCCAATGCTGGTGATGACGAACCTGGTGCCGATGAGCCTGCAAGACCCTTGGGGGTCCAATTCCTGGACACTTTCAGAAGATGAGGCCTTAGCATATACATACATAAACACATAAACATATAGCGGTCCAGCAGCTTCGTTTGTAGCCATGTGAGGCGGTTGCTTCTATTTTTAGTAGTGGTTCTATTGTTGTTGGGTTGACCCTTATACGAAAATGCCAAAAAGTGAAAAAAATGAAATTAATGATGAGATATACGACTTCGTAATAAAAATGCACAAGTAGGCACAAGAATTTAGACTCCTTCAAACGATCTTCGTATTTGTAACAATACACTGCAACACCAAACATTCACTGCAGAAACTATGGCACAGCCGATTCACGGCGATGTGGCCACTGGTTTAACCGAAAATAGACTTTCATTCTCTAGGATCCCTAGAATAAGCCTCCATGTAAGGGATTTGTCGATCGTTGCATCTAAGAGCAATACGACGCTGGTCAACTCATTTTCAATGGACTTGCCCAGCGGTTCGGTCATGGCAGTTATGGGTGGTTCAGGGTCCGGGAAGACCACGCTGCTAAATGTGCTGGCATCCAAGATCAGTGGTGGTTTAAGGCATGAGGGTTCTATACGGTATGTCTTGGAAGATTCTGCGTCTGGCTCTGGCTCTGGCTCTGGCTCTGGCTCTGAGGAGTCTTTAGATATGAATGCTAAAAACAGCCGTTTGGATGGCGAAGACCATCCCACTCAAAAGCATGTAATAATGGCCTACTTACCTCAACAAGATGTGCTCTCTCCAAGGTTGACATGTAGGGAAACCCTTAACTTTGCAGCAGATTTGAAATTGAACTCTTCCAGCAGGACTAAGAGGTTGATGGTTGAACAGTTGATTGAGGAGTTAGGGTTAAGAGATTGTGCTGATACTTTGGTGGGGGATAACTCACACAGAGGTCTCTCCGGTGGTGAGAAGAGAAGACTAAGTATCGGCACTCAAATGATTTCGAACCCCTCCATCATGTTCTTGGATGAGCCTACTACTGGACTGGATGCCTATTCTGCTTTCTTGGTCATAAAGACCTTGAAAAAATTGGCAAAGGAAGATGGTAGAACATTTGTCATGTCCATCCATCAGCCAAGATCAGATATTTTGTTTTTACTAAGCCAAGTTTGCATTTTGTCAAAGGGTAATGTGATATACTGTGATAAAATGGATAAGACCATCCCTTATTTTGAATCCATTGGTCACAGTGTGCCGCAGTTGGTGAATCCGGCGGATTATTTCATCGATTTGTCAAGTGTGGATTCAAGATCTGATAAAGAGGAATCCACTACGCAGAAGAGGCTGGATTCACTGATCGATCATTGGCATGATTATGAAAAAAACCGTTTGCAACTGCAGACGGAATCTCATATAGATAACGCTATGGAAATTCGCATCCAAAATATGACCACCAGATTACCTTTTTGGAAACAAGTTACAGTTTTGACAAGGCGAAACTTCAAGTTGAACCTTTCAGATTATGTGACTCTTATATCCACTTTTGCAGAACCTATAATCATTGCTACAGTTTGTGGCTGGATTTACTACAAACCTGACAAGACCTCTGTCAGCGGGTTAAGGACAATTACCGCTTGTCTCTACGCATCCACTATATTACAGTGCTACTTATATTTGCTATTTGATACGTATCGACTTTGTGAGCAAGATATTGCGTTATATGATCGTGAAAGGGCAGAAGGTTCAGTAACACCGCTAGCATTCATTGTCGCAAGAAAATTGTCTCTTTTTCTCTCTGATGATGTTGCTATGATCATGATCTTTGTAAGTATAACGTATTTCATGTTTGGGCTCGAAGCAAATGCGAGCAAATTCTTTTATCAGTTCGCCATCGTGTTCTTGTGTCAATTATCTTGTTCTGGTTTGTCTATGCTATCTGTGGCTGTTTCGAGAGATTTTTCTAAAGCTTCTTTAGTGGGTAATTTGACATTTACTGTATTATCTATGGGGTGTGGTTTTTTCGTCAACGCTAAGGCCATGCCAGTTTATGTTCGTTGGATTAAGTATATTGCTTTCACGTGGTATTCATTTGGTACTCTGATGTCAAGCACTTTTACGGATTCCTATTGTACCTCAGATAATCTCGATGAGTGCTTAGGCAACCAGATTTTAAAGGTTTACGGGTTCCCTAAGAATTGGATCACTGTACCTGCGGTAATTTTATTTTGTTGGTCAATAGGATATTTTGTAGTAGGAGCAATCATACTATATTTGCACAAGATTGATATTACTTTACAAAATGAAGTAAAATCGAAAGGAAAGAAAACCAGCAAGAAGTCACCAAGTGGCGTGAAACCCGAAATCGAATTGCTGGATGATATTCACCATCAAAAGGACTTGGAAGCAGAAAAAAAAGATAGAAAAACATTCATTACTGTAAAACTACAGGACATAGACCTACGAGTTAATTTCTTTAACCCCTTCACAAATTGGAAGGAGAGCAAATTACACCACGAAACAAAAGAGATCTTGCAGTCAGTCAATGCCGTTTTCAAACCTGGGATGATTAATGCAATTATGGGGCCATCAGGGTCAGGAAAATCCTCATTGTTGAATTTAATCTCTGGAAGATTAAAATCCTCTCTTTTTGCCAAGTTTGACACTTCAGGTTCAATAATGTTTAATGATATTCAAGTTTCAGAGCTCATGTTCAAGAACGTCTGCTCATATGTCTCACAGGATGATGACCATCTTTTGGCCACACTAACTGTTAAGGAAACGCTTAAATATGCAGCTGCGCTAAGGTTGCATCATTTAAATGAGGCAGAACGGATAGAAAGAACCGAAAATTTGATAAGATCTCTAGGTTTAAAGCACTGTGAAAACAATATCATCGGTAATGAATTTGTTAAAGGTATTAGTGGCGGTGAAAAGAGAAGAGTCACCATGGGTGTTCAATTACTAAGTGATCCGCCAATCTTATTATTAGATGAACCAACTTCAGGGCTAGATAGCTTTACATCCGCCACTATATTGGAAATTTTGGAGAATCTGTGTAAGGAACATGGGAAGACAGTTATTATCACTATCCATCAACCAAGATCGGAATTATTCAAACGATTTGGTAATGTTTTGTTGTTAGCCAAATCAGGTAGGACTGCATTCAATGGGTCACCCGATGAAATGATTGCTTATTTTGCTAATTTGGGATTTGATTGTCCATCTTTTACTAATGTGGCAGATTTTTTTCTTGATCTAATTTCAGTTAATACTCAAAATGAAGTGAATGAACAAAGCTCAAAATCAAGGGTAGAAGAAATTCTAGCCGCTTGGAAAGAAAATTTAGAGAATGAAAGTATTTCATCGTCTCCAATTTCTGAAAAGCAGCATTACTCTCAAGAATCATTCTTAACAGAATATAGCGAGTTTGTGAGGAAGCCAGCTAATCTGGCGTTAGCATACATAGTTAATGTTAAGAGGCAATTCACTACGACTAGAAGAAGTTTTGATTCTTTGATGGCACGTATCGCACAAATTCCAGGGTTAGGTGTTATCTTTGCATTGTTTTTTGCTCCGGTCAAGCATAACTACACTAGTATCAGTAATCGTTTGGGGTTAGCGCAAGAGTCCACAGCACTTTACTTTGTGGGCATGCTAGGGAACCTGGCATGCTATCCAACTGAGAGAGATTATTTCTATGAAGAATACAATGATAATGTTTACGGTATAGCACCCTTTTTCTTAGCTTATATGACACTAGAGCTACCATTATCCTTATTAGCTTCGGTTTTATATGCAGTGTTTACAGTGCTAGCATGTGGGCTACCAAGAACAGCAGGAAATTTCTTTGTAACAGTTTATTGTGCCTTTGTTGTTACTACTTGCGGTGAAGCTTTGGGTATAATGACAAATACGTTTTTCGAAAGGCCGGGCTTTGTTGTTAACTGTATTTCCATTATTTTATCCATTGGTACACAGATGTCAGGGTTGATGTCACTGGGCATGTCTAGAGTATTGAAAGGTTTCAACTATTTGAACCCTGTAGGATATACCTCTATGATCATTATAAATTATGCATTTCCAAGAAACTTGAAACTAACTTGCGAAGATGGTGGGAAAAACCCTGATGGTACTTGTGAATTTGGTACCGGGCATGATGTATTGGTTTCTTATGGTTTAGAAAGAAATACTCAAAAATACTTGGGGATTATCGTATGTGTGGCCATTATATACCGTTTTATTGCGTTTTTAATTTTGAAAGCCAAATTAGAATGGATGAAGTGGTAGTTTGAAATGAACTTTTGTGTAAGTATGTAACTGTTCAAATCAACAAATAAAAATGTTTATTTTATTTTTATTTTTTGTATAGTATGAAGGTTGCTTTGCTTTGCAAATTACTTACTATTTGTATCTTTTAAATACCGGGGTTTTGAATAGGTCAAAAATATAAAAAGTCTTGTGGAGTTACGTGTTATTTTGTCTATCTAAAAAAGAGCAGATTTTTCATTGAGGTTACTTCACAATATGAGTGACATTTTGTTTATAAATTCCGTACATTCTTTTGTATGTTCAGTAACGAGTTTTCAATGTTCTTCTTACTTTCAAGTTTAAAATCAAGTTCTTTTAGCAGTTTCATGGGTTCACCCTTTTGTAGTTCTTTGAATGCTAGGGTTATTGCATTAGAATATTCCTTGAAAATAGTATCACAACAACCTCTTAGCTCTTTAAGGGAGTTCTTGATTAATTTCTGAATTTCTTTATTTTTTATCCTTTTCAAGTTGTCAAGTGTCTTTAGAGTTGTGATTTTGGTGAGGTAAATATGAGATATCTTCCAATTTTGTTTTGCGTTTATAGGAATCTTCATCAACTTAGAAATCAAAGTATGCAGCTGTTTACCGTCATTCTCGTAAATCTCATAAAAAATTTGGAATGACACTGATTCGACCTCGGTGAAATTATTAGCCAACAGCTCATTAAGGGTTTCTAGTGGAAGTTTCTCTAAAAATCCACTTACTTGTTCCGTTTTCTCGCCGCTTGGCAGAGCTTCAATGATAAGTTCCCTTACCAAACTTAACAGAATCGAGGTTTCATTTAAATTTGCAAATTCCAGGATTCTATCGTGACCGAAGAATTGAGCAAAATCTTTATCTAGTATGGACAAATCTCTATTATCAGAAAATGATGTATTTCCCGTCATTTCTAAAGATCTCCAATCTTCGTGCATTTTTTGTAACAGATTTCCACGCTTGTCATTGCATAAACGTGAGAATTGTAGGTTTTCTAAGGTTTTCATCCATCTGGTATAAGATTTCATTAGTTTATCCTTCATCTCGAACATACCCAATATTTTACTGTATGATGATCTTTCAAATGCTATCTGAATATATCTAGGTAAATTAGCGAGAGATACATCATATAAATTATTGTGTTCAGTAAAAGTTTTGGAGTAAAAATCACTTTGTTTATTGGGAAATAAAGTAGAAAACCTCGCAAACAGTAAATAATCCATGGAATCCGTTTGAACGTTTTTGATCTTCAAGTTTGAGAAATGGAAATCAGCGTCGGGGACTAAGCCTAGATGCATGTATAGAACAATCAGCCAGCACGAAGTATCAAAATTATGAGGGTCCTTGGTTTGGTAGTTTTCCAACATTGATATGCATAAAAGTATATCCTTCAAGTCTGGACTAGTTTCTTTGCATACGCCTTTGATCATTTCTAATATAAAAGTAGAACAGGATGAATAATCAGTTATTGGCTTTTTTGTCAAAGTTTCTTTGAACCTATTATATTCGCTGATTGGGTTACTTTCAATTAGTCCCAATTCCAAAGTATTGCAATGGTGAATCAAATCTCTATCGTCTTGGTCATACTTGGTCATAACACTTTTTAGCATATCTCTGTCTATGTGTTCAGTGTAGTGATTCAGATCGACTGAACAGCAAGGTTTATTATGGTACTTCGAAAGGTAATAAGACAAAGATGATTCCGAAACAGACTTCGTGTAGGCCATATCAAGTTTCAAACGAGCCAATCTCGTATTCCTTGAATCGCCCAAATGTCCATCAAGCCAATGCTGAACTTCTTCTTGTGGTTTGGAAAGTTTATAAGCAGCCTCGATTAAGTTTATGATCAATTCGTAATCGTCAAGACCCTTTTCGATAAGTTTTGAGCAAACTTCAAAAAGCTTCTGTGGAGAATCCAATAACTTCACGTGCTTCAAGATAAAGTTTTTCAAATACAAATTTACTGAAGTATCGAAAGTTATAAGGGTGATCTCGACAATCTCTTCTGAGATTTTCCCAGATTCAAGGAACAGCTCGTCCAATACTAAACAATAAACAATGATCTCTTGAACATTTTCAAATGGCTTCAGATCTAGCAAAGATTGACGGGCAAGCTTAGCGAGCACAATTGCCTTGGCCTCGGAAACAGTGCTCTTTTGGAACCTCATCACGGCTAAAGTCGAGATGGCATTCCAAAAATAATACGCCCTCTTGGGCAGGTTCCCGCTGTCACTGTACTTGGCTAGTTGTAAAGATGCCTTGCTCATTTGGTTAAAATTCGAATCCTCCAAAGCCTTCGTGAACCAATGGTACGACAGTTCGTAGCTGGGGAACTTGAAGTTTCCTCGTTCATAGACATGCAGGGCTTCATCGTATCTTCCTAATTCCACGAAGAAATTGTGTAAAAACTCCAAGGAGCGAGAATCGCCCGTAATGGTAGTTCCTTTCAACCCGTACGGTTCATCCAGTAGTTTCTTATAGTCGAATTTACCGGGCGACTGCTTGAACTTGGCATATGTCTCTAGAATCTTAAAGTACGCCGCATTAGGGAATTGTTTCTGCAATTGTCCCAGTCTCGCATAGCATTGTTTGAAGTTGGAACTACTGATAAGTTTCAGGATCTCCTCCTGTATCTTCTCGGACATGCTTTGACGTTAGGCTGGTTGCATTCGAGTCTTTATACACCGTTGCTTTGCAACTGCATTCTGTTTTGAATTCTGTTGTTTCTTTGAAGGTCTCGGCGGCCCGTAAAAAGCGATTATCGTGTACGGTGACTGAAAAAATTTTAGATGCTCATCGCAGAATTTTGCAAAGAAACTTAATACTTTTTGGTATAGAAAAGGTGGTAGAACTTTACAAGTTGAAGGTTCGTTGTCCCTAGTCTGTCGGTTGTATTCTGTTAGTCATACATTAGTTGTTGAAAGAGTGCGGATCAATATGTCTTCTATCTACAAGGCCCTCGCCGGAAAGAGCAAAGATAATAAATCAGAAAAGAAGCAAGGTAATGTCAAACAGTTCATGAACAAGCAAAGAACCCTACTGATTTCCAGTAGAGGTGTCAACTACAGACATCGTCATTTGATTCAAGACTTGAGTGGATTATTGCCTCACTCTAGAAAGGAGCCAAAACTGGACACTAAAAAGGATCTTCAGCAATTAAATGAAATTGCTGAGCTGTATAACTGTAACAATGTTCTATTCTTCGAGGCTAGAAAGCACCAAGATTTGTATCTATGGTTATCAAAACCACCAAACGGTCCCACCATTAAATTCTACATTCAAAATTTGCATACCATGGATGAATTGAACTTCACGGGTAATTGTTTAAAGGGTTCTCGTCCAGTATTATCTTTTGATCAACGTTTCGAATCTTCTCCACACTACCAATTGATTAAGGAGTTACTAATGCATAACTTTGGTGTGCCACCAACTGCTAGAAAGTGCAAGCCCTTCATCGACCATGTGATGTCTTTCAGTATCGTGGATGATAAGATATGGGTAAGAACATATGAAATCTCTCATAGTACCAAGAATAAAGACGAATACGAAGACGGTGAAGAAGACATATCATTAGTGGAAATTGGGCCAAGATTTGTCATGACTGTGATTTTGATTTTGGAAGGTTCATTTGGTGGTCCAAAGATTTATGAGAATAAGCAATATGTCTCACCAAACTTCGTTAGAGCTCAAATAAAACAGCAAGCTGCTACGGAGGCAAAGTCCAGAGCCGACGCCGCTGTGGAGAGAAAGATTAAGAGAAGAGAAAACATCCTTGCTGCAGATCCTTTATCCAATGATGCCTTGTTCAAATAATAAGAAGCATATTTAACACCAGATAGTCTTATATAGTTTTGTATATTAATAAGAGATATTAAGAAAAGGATGAAAAATTACACAATCTGATCACAGACACTGGTTAGATTATATAGTGTGTAAGGTTTGAATATCAATAATATATATATAAAGAATATTTATCGTATGTACGGAAGATCTTAGTATGCGCAACAAGCGATCATTATTCAAGCGTCTTGCTTTTCTGAGTGTTTCTTCAAGTAGTTTTCAATGAACTGTTCTTCTTCCTTGTTGCCAGTTTTGATGTCGACAGTTTTCGGTTGTGCACGTTTGAAAGGATTTGGGACAACCAATAAACCTAGCAGGCCTAATGTTCCAATGGCTAATTGATGTGGAGGGATAGCCTTCCCCATGACATGATAAGCAGCGCCCATTTTTGTATTTGTGAAATAAAACTCAAGGAGTGACCAGGCTTTGTTTGAAGCTAATGATCTATGTGCTTATGGTGACGCTTGTTCTTTCATTACTGCATACAAGGTTTGAATCTTCTTTTTCTTCCCTTGTGTTAAAAGGCGGATCCCGGCCAATCACAATCGAGAGCGCGACGATGGATTCCCTATACCATATGTAGACATAAATACAACGTAAAAGTATACAACATGCACTGTGATTGGAACGGGTTTCGATCTTCACTTGTGATTCATTCTATAAGCACTTAATAGATTTTGCAATCTAGTCACAATCTCGGTACACTCTTGGCCCGAAACTGCCTCAAAGTAGTACCTCTTGATGTCATCTTGTCCCTCTCTTCTCACGAAAATTTTGAAATGCTCTGGGACTCTTTTGGATTTTTTAACAAGAACCAATTGACTAATATGTAATGACTTGGTCTTCACATTATCATGCCAATGTATACGGCCCTCTGGTGGGACAATGTAGATGTAGTCACCATCAATGGCTAGTGTTCTTTCATGCTTATTTATAAAGGACATTTGTTGTCTTCTCCATACCTTGTACTTATGGTATGCCCCGGTAAATAGGTCTTGGTAGTTGTTATCCCCGACTCCAGTAGGTGTCCCAGGTGTGTGCTCCATCGTGCTCTGTGAACGATTCAAATGATGAAACTGTAATGTGCCATGCAATGAAGACTTCGATGAATTCTTGTTCTTGAAGAACCCATTACCATTTACTAGGCCACCTGCAGTTGAACCGTTTCCGCTAGCAACGCTTGACGATGAATGTTGCTTTGCTAAACCCAGTTTGTACTTCGCGGAAATCTTCTTAGGCTTTAATGTGATTTTCGCATTCTCAGGGATCCCAGCCACGGCTCCTTCAGCATCAGCTTTCAAATATGAGTTTAGAGGCTCTAAAGTCAACGGAGTTAAGTCATTGCTCTGGATTGTTGGCAAAACAGGCTTCTTTATGTTTGGTTTCATCTTCTCCAAATGTAATTCTCTTACGTCCTTTTTAGAAATGAGCTCTACTTTATTAATACCATCAAGTCTCAACACTGTATCGTTCAAATCTAGTGTATAGTTCTTTCCTAGTACCTTTAGTGCATATTCGTTAGGATCCATGTTCTTCATCTTACAATATTTTACCAAGATATCATTGATCCGTGAAGTCACCAAAACACTGATAGTGGTGTAGTTAAACTTGGGATTCACATTAGGATACAGATATACTGTTACCTCGATGACCTTAGAGCCATTCGCCTTATCTACATCGTCTTCGTTACCGATTATAGGTTTGTAGAAACTCAACTGATTAATGGTTCCGTCGGATGTATCATGAGCGTTATTGATGTCCAGAGTAGGTGCATCCATCACACCACCACCAATATCAAACGGTAAAGGTGTCTCAATTTCATTGCAAGATTTCTCAGCGTGATTAACCTTACACAACACAACTTCACTATCTGAAATAGATTTGATGGTACTCTTCCTATCCAGTTTACCAAAATTATCTTCAAATGGTTCACCGTCTTCATCCACAATTTTTAAGGCAAAATTATTTGGATTGGAAATATCTTCGACGGTCAATCCATCTTGCTCGAAATCATCAGGTTTGTTCTCGGTAGAGTATAGAAATAAAGCAAATCCAATGACTTCAAAGATCGTGGACGATTTCCGGACTTTTGTGGTGAAAGAATGTCGTTTATACTTCTTTGAAGCTTGAATATATATTTCGAGACCCATGGACTCGTAACTCGGCACTTTATCCCCACATACAAAAGAAAAATATTCCAACACATCCGTAGAATTGGTATTTGTTCTTTTCTTTTTTTTATTGAACAAGTTTGATAACTGGGATGCTTTTGGTTTGGATTCTAGATAGTCTGTGGTTTTTTCAATAACAATGTTCCCATCTTTTGAAATCTTATGGGCATTGGAGGAAAGGGTTGATTGGGTATGATCTTGCTTCAATGTCAAGGTACTTTTTCTGGGTCTATGCGATCCACCATCAGAAAATTTTGGGACTTTCATGTGCTCACTGCTGGTCGTTGATGAAGTTCTTCCATGTCCACGAAGAAGTGAGGATTTTGTAGACGTTAAGTTTGAGCTAACGGATAACTTCCTATTGGAGCTGGCCAAGGATGCCGGTTCTTTTACCGATGCAACCGTATCACGCCTTTCTTTGGGATTTCGTGACGATTTCATAGTCAGTACAGCTCTATCAAATACATTATTCAAAGTGGAATCATCATCGCCATGATAAATCCCATATTTTTGCATGGACATTGGTATAGAATGGGAAGGTAGAGTATTGGTTTGTATGTCTGAATCGAGAGACATTTCGCCGCTCTCTATAGTTGATGTCTCATTATTCAAATAGTTTTCTCCGGAATACTCAGACCCTAAAAGAGACTTCCCATATGATGAGCCAGGAGTAATTCCGGCGTGGTTTTGAGAACCACGTTCACCACCATCAGCATTGGTGCCTTGTGAATCTGTGTTTATGTTTGCTAATTCGTCATTTGCTGATTCATGCCCCCCCAACTCGGATACTGTTTTGTTTATATTTGAGGTCATTGTGTCAAAATTTAAATCATCTAAGTCTTTCTCATTGATGTATGATTCCATATCTGAAATATCGTTACTTTGACTTTCTGTTGAACCATCCCTTCCGTCTAATCCATTACCCCTATTACTGCCTCCATCTACGTTTGTACCCTTGCTCACGTTCAGTGAGTCAGATTTTGGCCCATCATTCTTGCTTTCAGTTAAAAACATTTTTCCTTTTTGACTCGCAGGGAAATGTGATTTTAATCTTGAAGCACTTTCTGTAGTACCGTCGGGACTCTCTCGGTCATCAAGTATACTGATGCTATTCCTGTTATTGGTGTAAGTGTTGTTGTTGTTATTGGACGTGCCATTGGAGTCTTTGTGAATTGAACTGGAACCTGCACTTTTTGCATCAAAATCGTCGTGTAATTGGAAAAATTGCGAGTGTATATCATCACCTTCCTCGTCGTCATCGTCGTCGTCATCTTCTTCTTCTAAGTTTTCATCAAAATCAAAATTCATATCAAATTTGCTGCCTTTCTTGTTATGACGTTGGCCAAGTTGGTGCAGGGTTGATGATCTTGATCTTGTGTTAGTCGAATTGACAGCATTCTTACTTCCAGAACTATTTGAATGGTCCCTTCGACTTTTGAATATTCTTACAAAAGGTAATGACCTCTTGCTAGATTTTTTTTGTAGCTCAATCGAGCTACTTGAATATGAACCCTCCTTGGAGCTCATCTTATGGTGCTTATCATTAGTTTCGTCACCACCAATTAAAAGGGAATTCGATGTAGATGAATTTTGTGGGTTATAACGAAGCGTTCCGTTCTCCTCGACTATCAAAGTATTTTTTGCGCTGTTATCCTGTTGATTCATTTTGTTCTCCTCACCATCTTCAATCTTTTCCTCTCGTATTAAGTTCTGGGTAGTGATTCCTTTTTGGCCTTCATTTTCTCTCGTTATTCTCATTTTCCCTAATGAAGCATAGTTTTCCATGAAATCCTTAGAAATGGGTGGAGATTCTAGTTCAGGAAGTATATTAACGCCATCCGGGTTTGTGTATAATTCACGGATAGAAGAATCCAGACATTGCTCCGAGTTGAATTCATCTATAGGTATATAAGGTTTTATTATCCTTTTCATTTGGTCTTTCTCTGGACACACCCGTAGAAACTGAGCCCGCAGTTCATTCAATACTGTCACTGTATCCATTATTCCGTAGGTGGCCGATACTGGAAAGCTTAGGTGCAGTCCCTTTTATTCTGTTTTCGTTTTCACCTATTTCATAATTCTATCTTTAACAATATTATTGTGATGTATTCTTTTATTTGACGCGGGTTTATACAAGGTCGGCTGAAAAAATGAAAAATTTCAGGAAGCTTTGTTAACCTCATCGCAAGAATACATGAAGCCCAGTTTCAAATACTCCATAGACGTGCGTAGGTCAACTAAGTTTGCATAGCGTATAATTCAAATGGTACTTTCATCTAACTGGCAAGCATTATTAGCCTCAAAAGGCGGTCCTGCTTCTGATAAAAAGGCGAAGCAATCGAACAGGAAGATCACAAATAATAGTAAAAGTAGCAAGGTAGTAAAAGCTAGCGTCACCCAAGATGTTCGCCCAAAACGCAAAAATACCAGCAAAATTATGGATATGGTTTATAACATGAACAAGGAAATCAGCAAGCATGAAAAGGATAAGCTCGAGGGGAAATCATTTGAATTCAACCCATCCAAGGAAAAGACAGATGACAGTGTTGAAGAAATAGTACAGGTTGGTGTCTTAGAAGACACTCGCGCTGGTAACAACAAGAGTAAGGCAATTGGGAAGTACATTGCTATGGATTGTGAATTTGTAGGCGTAGGGCCTGAAGGTGAAGAGTCTGCTTTGGCCAGAATATCAATTGTAAATTATTTCGGACATGTTGTTCTCGATGAGTTTGTTAAACCAAGAGAGAAGGTTGTGGAATGGAGAACTTGGGTTAGTGGTATTAAGCCAGAACACATGAGAAACGCGATAACCTTTAAAGATGCTCAAAAGAGGACCGCGGATATTTTGGAAGGTAGGATTCTAGTAGGACACGCTTTGAAGCATGATCTTGAAGCTTTAATGCTGTCCCACCCAAAAGCAATGCTTAGAGACACTTCAAGACACCTCCCATTCAGACAGGTCTATGCTAAGGGCAAGACCCCAAGTCTGAAAAAACTAACTAAGGAAGTTTTGAAAATCGTCATTCAAGAAGGTGAGCATTCATCTGTTGAAGATGCTAGGGCCACCATGCTATTATATAAAAAGGAAAAAAAAGAATTTGAAAAGATTCATAGAAATGCTTTCAAGTAATACGAGCAATGTGGGTTTTTTTTTTCTTTTCGTTCGCACAAATTAGATGCAGTGACATGTACATTAGTCTATTTGGCACTCAAGTGCTTCAAGCTACTACACGATAGAACTTATAAAACGTTGATGCTTGAAATTGGAAGCTTTTCACGAGATGATTTGCAGTAAAATCGCTAAATGGCAAAGGAATCAACATGGAAAAGTACAAATTTGTTTATGCATATAGATATTAAAGTTTCAACATTTAAGTTATTTTATATACCCTAAGTAGAGCATGACATTCTTGATAAAATCATTGTCAGTATTCTTTTACGTTCATAAAGAACACGAGGATCTACATTCATTGGTAACGTCATATCGGAATTTTTTGCAAATTTATTGACCTTAGTTGTTGTTAGGAGACCTCTTTTAGTCAAAAGTTCAATGGACTTCTCGTTAAGTTCATCCAATGAATAAGATTCAGAATGTGTCACCAGTAAGTTCAAAATGTCAAACGCCAAAGGAACACAGTCCGATGTTTGTTCGAATGCTGAGATTTTTCTTATCTCGTTACGGATAACGTTGTAAAACCTGAATGCACAGACCGGCTTTACATTGAGTAAATGCCTAACAATCAACGCAAATCTGAACTTACTTGGTTCATCTATAACCGAACTTTTGAATAGCACCGCACATTGATAGAGTGAAATATTGGGATCTTCTTTATCAGAACTCAACCATTCTAATAAAACCTTTGGAATGGTATTTTCGTTCTCAATGGTGATTATTTCACCTTCGAAATCTACATCGCCTAGAACTTCTTCAAATTGAGTAGAGCTCAGAAGGAAATACAACAAAAACATGTAGCACAAGTAATGATCAGAGGTTCTGTCAATCTGGTGCTCAAAATAAGAATTTTTAAACACCATTTTTAGAAAATCAAATGCCGTACTCCTGATGAATGGATTGCAGAGCCCTTTATTAACAATGAAAACTATAATGTGTGTAAAATTATCTCCATTCCAAATAATACCATCAATTTTCTCTATTTCGCATAGTAAGGTAGAGGCAAATTTTCTTTCCTTTAGTAAACTGGTGATTAATGATGTTTCACTTTCATTTTCAAACTGGGACATATATAAGCGTCTCATACAGCTTGACACAAATAAAAGAGCACCTTCAAAAATGATAGGGTGTCTTGATTCGAGGCAAATAGTTGAAAACCAAAACAAGTGCTTCATTAAGTCTAGGTTTGGATCCAAACCTTCAACAATCTTGGAATAAGTAAAGATATGAGATATGGCCAAAAATATATGCTCGTCGGTAATTCTTGGCTCAGCAATAACTTTCATAGTTTCAACGATCATAGCCTTGCATAATGATTCGGTTATGTAAGACTTCCCCATTATACCAACAATCATGATTGACCGCGCTGAAAGGAAGGAATTGCTAGTAAACACAGATTCCAAAATATACTTCTTGTATCTTGTCTTCCATACGTTCGCCTCGTAAGTTGAAGAATATTCCATTAGCAATAGTATATTGTTGATAAAAAAGTCCAAAATATTGAATTTGCTCGCAAATGAAGTTGCACTAAATATTTGTAGAATTCGTCCTTTGTCTTCGCTGAATCCAAACATGAATTTTACCTTCTGATGGGCAAATATGTCACTTATCTCATCTAGATTGTCTCTGTGATCTTGTGGTAATGCTGAGTTAATGGCCAAGGAATGACATACGTTCATTAGTAGTTGATGCAGTGATGATCTGAGTTCCCTTGGACCAACGTCGATTAATAAAGATACGATGAATAAAATTTCCGGCAAGTACATTTGTACCAATAAAGAAGTTTCAAAAAAGACATGGATACTTATTTTAACCAATATCGTTAACTCAGACCAACTTTGGGTCATAGCTTCTTGTTTCAATGATGGTAAAAACGATCTAATTTTCGCCATTATTTTTTGAATTATATTGTTGGCTACCTCGGTAGTTGGTAGCACTGTTAATAACGATATAGTTTTCTTCCAGTCACGGTTTTCGGAATCTCTCTCTAAAGCATGATTAATAACTTCTTCGACGATAATACTAGTCAAGCGGCCATCGTCTAAAAGAAGTAGCCAAATATATTGCATGTACACGGCCTTAAAATCAGTCTCCCTCACAGAAAGTCTAATCAGCACGCGGAAAATGTGCGATATGTTTTCAGGACCTTCTTCATCATCAGCCAAATACACATACTGGTACAGATTAGGAATCCAATTAGATAACCCACAAACCGTGTGAGGGATATAAACATGGGGGATCACGTTGTTTTTTAGTGCTTCCAAAATATAGATAAACATATATGTTGTAAGTTCGGGATTAGAATCTGCAAGCGACTTCCCGATTACAGATAGAAACGTAGTGGTTTCCTCAGGAACATACACTTCAGGCGAACGATGAAAATGTGAACCAAAGTTCAAACCGAATGATACTTCAGTAGCAGCTATTAAATTATACGAACTGTTTTTCATCTGTTTATTTTCATCGAAAAGGCCAATGAGCGATACTAATAGTAAATGGCACAATAATTTATTTCTTTCTTTTTGTTGTTTATCCTTGGCACTAGAATTTGAAGAAGAAGTACTTGAATTGTTGTCCATTTCATATTCATTTTCTAATCGAATCTGTGCATAGTAAAACATTTTAACAATTTCGAGATACTTGGGACTACTAAAAATTAATCTTTTTCCATCTTGGAAAGTCACTGTGAATTCAGCAGCAACACCAGTTATTGAAGAAACGTGTACTTCGAATATTCGGCTAATTTCGTAGACGTCATTGAATTTGACATCGAATAATGTATCCATATCTCTTATTTTATATTGCCTTGGGGTTTCATGAAGAACTTGAAAGTAAATATCACCTATCTTGAGTGAAACTGGGGTAAACCTATTTCTTTTCTCGTCATAGAGAGTGATATCATGTAAAGAGACACGAATGTCTTGCAGAACTTTTAGTCCCTGGCCAGTTATACCTAATGATTTCATGAGATCTTCGTCAGAATTACTATTGATGAAGAAATGTGGAATCTTTGAAGAAACAAAAACATTTTCTTTGTCTAAACATCTCCCATAATTGCTCATAAACATTTCATTTACGTTAAAATAGTAGCACCCCAAACAATTCTTTGGTGCTACTTGCGGCAATAATCCCATAACCAGGGAGATAAATTTTCTCATGTCAAGTCCATCTTCATCAAATTCAGTACAATCAATAATTAGGCAATGTTTGGTGGTCCAAATTCGAGCATAAATTTGCAGGAATTTATAAACAACTGTGTCAATATCGATATGTTTGTTTGAAAAATTTGACATTGTTAAAGTAATGATTGGAACACCTTCACTTGACGTAGATTCGTGAACGTTTGGACTGTACGTTGTTGAAGTCTCGATGTTTCTGAATGCGTGTCTATTCATAAATTCATAAAGTTCCGGGTAGTCGTCCATGTGCTCTCTAATATATATTGGTATTTCATTTGAAAACTCCATTTTAGGTTGACCTAGTTGGCCGAGGACATCATCGACGAGTAGAAATGTTGACTTATAGAACTCGTCATCGTCAATGTCGCCATCATCACGTTTTGCTTCATTGAGTACATTTTTTCTAATATCAAGTCCGTAGAGGTATACAAAGGAGTGAAGAAATTGGTAATCAAAGGGTATTGGTGTAGGATCTGTCCTAACTTGGATATCTATCATACGATCCGGTTTACAAAGTTCAGCGAGGAATCTAAAAATCATATCGCTACACTCCTTCAGAAAATCATTCTGGGTACTCAAAGCTGGCCACCTTGAAAAGTTTTCTGAGCCGTTAGCAATATTCTGGATAACTTTAGCTAAGCTGATAAATGTACGCTTTTCGCTTGGATGAGAAATGTCTATGATATTTTCAGAATCAGGACTGACTAATGCAGGACAGAAGAACCTTAGAAATACGAAGGATCCGGCAGCAATGAGAGCATGGTCTGGAAATTTTTCACGCGCAACTTTATATATATTTTGACAAATATAGAACAAAGGAGGTGGGAAGTACGAAACTGAGTTAGATATGGCATCTAACAATTCATTCATATATTTGATGAAAAGTTGTACTTGTTTTTCGGCGTCTGGATCTTCCGGTTTCAATTTCTCGATTTCAAAAAACACCTTGTTGTCAATGATTTTTTTTAGCAGTGGTTGCAGGGTACGAATCAAATATTCACTACCCTTGGACCTTGCTAGCATAGATAAGGATCTCGTAGCGCAACTATTTCTCCTTAGTATATCGGTAGGTCTAGAAGATTTTTCGATTTCATTTTCGATCAACTGTGATACTGCAATATGAGTAGCATTCCTTGTTTCAAAAGCATTTATTAAACCAGCAGCATAAGCATCGATATCACTAGCAGGACAAACTGCTGCCGCGTAAGATGACAGCTGAGGATGTTCGATTGTAAACCGCAAAAATTTATCTGCTGCATCCAACTTCCCAAGATCGGATTTGGCTGTGTAGGTTCGATAGTTTGTAACAATATTGATGAATACCTCTAAAAATGCGTTCCTGATGTTTCGGTTTCCAGAATAGCCCATCGGTAAGGTAAATTGCAGACTTGCATCAACATTGGTATTGGAGAGGTTTGTCAACGAAAGAATGACGTTATCATTGAGGAGGCTCATTTTGTGCTTCAAAAACACTGGGAATTTATCGCGGTCGTTACTTTTTTCAAGGCCTTTCATCAAAATATTAAAATAGTATCCAAATATGACAGACCTGGAACGGGATAATTCAGGATCTGAGGCTGCTGGTGGAATTTCCAGAAAAGTATGTCTAGTCAAAAATGCAATTGCTGTTGAAGCCTCAATTGCTGTATCTATGTATAAGATGTCCATGTCTCTTTTTATCAAATCCATTTCTTTGAGTGGTTTTGACAAATTTTCAAAATCATACTCTCTTGAAATACTAACTTGAAACCAATCGGTAACTTGTCTTAACCATCTATTCTTTAGGTGGAAGTGATTCTTGACACCTAAACTCACCTCTGAATGTTGCAAAGCACTAAACATCTTGGTCATTTGAATAATTGCCTTAAAATGTTTTGGGCAGTATGCCGGCATCTTTTTGATTTCCTCGGTCAATGAGTCAATTAGGTCTACAATCTCTGTGGAGAAAAGCAACATAACAGAATTGTCATCTTCACGACTTAATATTGTCCGTAGCATCTTGATGATTTGTTCTAATAAAATATAAGAAGTTTCGTTTTCTGGTATCGATAAGTCTGAACAAGCTAGTTCTTTTAATTTGAGTCTTAAACTACTGAAAAGTAATCTAAACGACAAAGGATGTAGTTCCACACTCAAAATGTCCCTTGAGTTTTCTCTTGTTAATAAATCGGGATAACTTAACCATTGGCATTGTTTTGAAATGAAAAAGCTAATGTTCTTTTTTAATTCAGAAACAGTATCGAGCAGATAAGGATATATATCCTCTAGCATTTTTTTGTTAATGAATAAGATACCCGACAAAGAAGCTAAAATACCGGCAAAATTTCTGAAATCGTTCAATTCTTGTTTATCCAGGTTTTTAGTATGCGTGTAAAGATACCACTTTTTGTATATCATTCTCATAGAGTCCAGTAATATTGCATTAGGAATAGTAGCAAAGCGTAGAATGTTATTTCTAGTTCTTCTTTGAAACGCTATGGAGCCCGAGGTGGTGTAATTATCATGACACATCGCTTCTACAAACTCAATGTTATGAACCCAGGTCTTATCAGAGTCATCAATATTTCTTTCATGAAAATTGATAGCCGAAAGGTACTCTGTGTATGCAACCCTTAATGTTTTTTCAATTTCTTGTCGACTAGAATATAATGAAACAAATAAAGCTCTACCAACGGTTCCCATTATCAGTGGAAAAGTAAGTTTTTCAGCATCATTTATGTATTCCATATGATGTGAAGCTTCAGCAATATCAGCTAAGTGAGATCTAACTTTCAGAAATTTAATTGTTATATCTAAAAGAATTTGACGTTTTTCATTTTTGATTTTCAAATCAAAAAGACCCATGGCAAATAAAGTTACAGTATAACTGCAAAGGAGGTGATAACCTTCGATACTAATAGTTTCATCTGACTCGCTATAATTGGTGATGTTGTATAGCAGCGTATCCATAAAAGATTGGGCTGTTTTCTGTAAAGCTAGATCAGCACTCACAATCGCAACAAATATCGGTTTCATTATATTTCTGAAGTCTTGGGAAACCCACTGTAAATTGGAATTTATGTTATGCGGAATGATGAAGTAGCTATTAGGTCTCTTGAATATACTGAATATATTAATCATTATCCTTCTAGCATCTTGGAGAGCAGCCTCATTCAGATCCTTTGGTACCAAGTGTTCTTGAATATAGTTATTTGTCGATTTCATGAATTTCCCCAAACTTTCATCGGAATATCGTCTTGTTCTTATTTTTTGTAGAGGCGATCTAATACCAAAGGCAGCTGATGATAATGGAGTAGAATTTGTTATTGCCATGGCGGTAGCACTGATACTTTCAGTCTGTGGACGTTGTACAGGTGATGATTTTTCTGTATCTGGAGGCGATGTCAAAGTAGTCGGCACCTTGTTCCTCAAGATACTAGACGGACCTCCTAACGCATGACGTGCTCTTGGCGCCACAAGATGTGACAAATACGGATCAGTGGATAAATTCTTAGGAGAACTGTTCAGTGAATTAATATTGTCGGAATTCCTTGAAGTGCCTGAACCAACTAAAGATAAAGTATTCATTGGATACATGTCTGCTTCCGATCCCAATGGAGAAACAGGGGTCATAGAACTCTGCGATGTGGATGCTGACCTTGATCTAGTTGTCGAACATAAAGAGGGTGAGCTTCCCTTGAAATGTTTCTTTGTACCATATTCATTGATAATTGTACCATCAAGGATGGAAGCGACTATGTCGGTGATTTGCTCGTCAAAATATGGAAATTCTTGTAAGAGAATGTCTGCTATAATGGAAAATAAAGTTTTGAAAAATTTGGAAATTTTTATTGCAATCGATTTACGCAATTCTCTCTTACTTGGTATATCGAAGAATATCCTGAATCCTTCAGTATAAAGACATAGTTTTTGCAAGTTTAGATTGTTGGCCATGGTATCAATGCTTAAACGTGCCAATAATAATTCATGATCGAATTGGATTGCGGAAGAGAAGAATATTAATTGTAGTTGAATAAACGCGTTGGAATTCTTTTTCAAACAACCAATTAAATTGTAATTCATTTTAGAACTCCAATCTTGGCCAACGCTTAAATTCGTCCCTATTATGGGGATAAGTCTCTTGGCAAAAAGTACGGAAGGAAGATTTTTATCCACGAGGAAGACCGCGGAGGTCATTGTTAAGAATGATAGTAAAGCCCTCATTGTATCTAGAAGAGCAACATCAGATACGGCTTGTGTCCCATTTAGGTTCTTTAATAACATTTTCATAAATTTCACAGTTTTTTTTGTTGACGTAGGTAAAGAAGTCAATTTTTTCAACCCTTGTGTGATGTGTTTAATACCCAAAGTCCTTTCTGAACTAACTTCATGTAACACAGCATTATTAACTGAACCTGTTCTTTCCCTTGGGCGATGTGATGCACAGTCAGGGATATATTTGAATGACAGTGCATTCATTTCATTGAATAGATCGGTATCAAACATTGTCAAAGTGGTCAAAAATTTTAGAACTGATGTATGTGGTAGTACTTCAGTGTCATCGAAATGCGTGTATAGTTCCAGGACATTATTTAAACGAGTCACAGATAAGAAATTCTCATCATAATCCTTACCAGTGTGGCCAACCTTGGGTGAGTCATATGCGGCTCTACTTTGTTGCTGTTCCGTGTATGCAGTTTGGGTTGAATTCGATGATGATGATGCTGCCGCTACTGCTGCGTTTAATCGTTGTTGTAATTGTGTTGTTGGTGTTGGAGTCTGAGACAGCAAGGAAGAGGCACTGATGGTAATATTGGACATCGTTGGTGTATCTGCTAAAGATGGATCATATTCACCTGATTGTGCGTGAGTAGATAAGGATGTGGTTGTAGATGAAGAGGCTGACGACGATAATGACGTAGACGATTGGGAATTTGTAGCCCACGAGGAATGGAGCTTTCTTTCAGGTTGTTGCTGGGTATAAGACTGATGGTGAGAAAGCTGGCGGCTTAAGGATTTAGCTATTACACTTTGGTTGTTATCTGATGATGATGAGCTGGGTGGCGACGACGGCGAAGATGGTGAAGGAGATGATGAACCCGGGTGGATGTTTTGGGTGGCGGTTATCATACTGTTTACGTTGAAAGTTGAGTGGATTTCTTCAAAAAGAGTATGAATTAGCAAGTTCATAGATTTGGCAAATTCCTCATTATTGTCTCTCAATAAGTTAAAAAGTTCATAGTATTCTGTGGGCCTGGCCATTATCCAAAACATTATTGCCTTTGCGGTGAAATGTAAAAGAACACAGTGGTATATCGTTTTCCTTAGTGCCATGGACAAGTTTTTGACGATTTCTAAATACCTTTTGAAGTTATGCTTGGTTAGATAGATGAAACTGAAGAGATCCAAATGAGGCATTATGTTGTTATAGACGGAAGACGACAATGAATGTGAATGACTGTGGGAGTGCGAGTGTGCCTGGGCTTGTGTTACAGGGAGTTGTACACTTTTCTTGATAAACTCAAAATACTCAGATGGATTGGAACCTGCTACAAATCGGAGAATGTGACCCAGGGTGGAATCGATCAGTTTACAATGGGAAGGGTAGTTATTTTTTGCCAGGTATGATTTGTGATTGGGCAGAATCGTGGAACTCAATGTCGTCAAAATATTCCCGTGCACATGGTCAATCATATTTTGTAAAATTCTCAAAGTTCTTGTGTTGAATTTCAAGGCTGAGCAAGTCTCGATTAATTTCGACGCCAATTCAGGCATTAATGAGTATGGTTTCATCTGATGGAAAAAATGTTTATTGTCATTATTATGAATGGAAGAGAACTCGGGGAAAATACCGGGGACCTTTGGCTTCTGTTCTTGCTCGTGTTCTATGTGAGTCGATATGTCGCTATGGTTGAGACTTTCCAGCCTTTGCCAGTTGTATTCCAGCGCATCACTTAGAAGCCGTAGCGTGACTAATATCGACTCAATAACGTCGTCGCTGTTCTTGTCCGAAATGATATCATGGCCCTGGAGGAGCAACTCTATCAATTCCAAAGAACAACCCACGATAGCGTTAAGGTCTCTAAAGACGGCGACATTAATGAGTACGGATCTGCATAATATGAATTGGGCGTATTGCTCTACTTCCAGATAAGTACTGAAGTTGGACTCGACCGGTAAAATCGGGAGTATTCTATCGAAAAGAACATGTTTGATCAGCGTGCGAGTCATGTGGGACGATTGAGCATCGATGCCATGCTCTTTCTTATTATTTTTAGTGTGATGGGACATGATTATCCCTGGAGATTGTTATAGTACACAAATGCGTGGATATCAAAAAAAATTACGAGGAAGCAAAAGTGTAACACTGACGAGGGAAACTAGGACGAGAAACAGAGTATAAGGCTATATACTAGTGCACTGATATTGGGTGAGATGCTTGTTACAATGGGGCGGAGAGTATATAAGTCTTCTTCTGATTTCGCCTTCGGTTTTTCGGTCTTTGTTTCCAGGAGCTCCAAATAATAAAGATAACGGAGAGAGTAAGGCACAATACAATATACACTTGGAAGCTTCGGCTATATGTAGTGAATGCTGGCTAGAGAGAGCGTTTCGGAAGACGCCACAAGGCTTGGGGTTTTGAGAAGGGCGTGCCGGCTGTATTGTGGTGGAAATTTTCATTTCGCCAGGGGAGCGTTCTAGAAGAAACGAGAGCTCTACGGAGGTTTCTGCGCCGCGGATCCTTGCACCAGCCGGGTGACCGTAATTCTGGGGGGCATTTTGGGTTGGCACTACACTAGCAGCAGAGGACGGTATATTTTGCGCCTTGAGGCCAGATGATGGTGGTGTGTGTGTGCAAGATGGGTTAGGCTGTTACCAAGAGTGGGTGGGAGTGGGTTATGGTAGTGGCAGGGCCTCGTCCCCCACCCTCTCCCAGGGTGTACCGACGCTGCGACTACCACTCAAGAAGGTTTGTGGCCATGCCACGCCAGGACGGATCCAGTGCTTTCGCAAGTCTGCGATCAATGAGCAGAAGCGCCAGTTCCCGCCAGCGTGAAGTTCATAGAGAGAGACTTTGGGTTTTTCTGTTTATAACTTTGTTACGGTTGTCTGTACGGACGGAAGAATTCCGTCCCTGCTTGTCCCTGATCGCCCCTACGTTTTTTCTCGTTAGCCGTATATCTTCTAGTAACAGATAGCGAGCTACGTGTCACGGTATAATTGGGAAGAAATGGTCTGAGAAAATCCGGTTTGAGTTATATGTGATATAGGATGTTTATGTGTGTATGTGCGTTTGTACGTAAAAGTGCGCTTCAGCGTAAGATATAGCGGCGCTCGTTCTACAGTTCTTCCCAGGTGAGCACCTTATCGAAGGTGGAAATTGTACGATTCTCGTCTTCGTCGTTGTCGCCGTCACCGTCACAAGAAAGAGAAATGGATGTGCTTATGATGCTGGAGTCGTCGAGTTCCGGTAGTCTGCCGATTCGGAAGTCGTAGAAGGGCTCTTGGGACGCCTGTAAATTCTCCGCCGACAATCGGGTGGGCGGTCTTAGATCTACTCTTGGTGATTCGTCACGCTTGCCTACAAAGATGACTTCTCCGTACTCGTTTTCTATTTCGATCGTGGATGCGCTCATTAATTCAGGTGCATAAGGGAAGTAGCGCAATTCCTTGCGTTCCTTTATGCCTATTTCATGCGGGCCCATATCGATAGTGCGTGTGACGGACGTATGATCACCCCCAGTGAAGTTGAATTTGCAGTTGCCCGCCAGTATGGAATTTGTGTTGTTGTACAGTTGGAAGTACAAAGAACTGTCCCGATGGTTCATTGTCACTTGCAGTGAGCGATCACTTAGGGGTTTGTCATTCTGGCCGATCACGGTCTCTTGCTGCAGAATTTTGTTGGTGTTTTCCATTTTACCGCCGACATTGCCTAGTAACTCCTTATAGCTATGGTAACGTTGGAAAACGTCCTCCAGTTGCTTGACTGTTTTCAATTGCGTGAAGAACTGTACCAGTTCAGGTTTATCTTCTGGGATGTCAATCGTGCCGCTTATTTTGTAGTCACGCTCGCCGCTTGCAAGGGTGGTTGCCTTCTGCTCGAGTTCCATTTTATTCAGAGATTCTTCCAGTCTGGATAGTTGTTCTGTGAAGCTGTTCAAGCATTCTCGTGGTACCATCACACCTGCTATAGAATCCGGGCTTATAGCCTCCGACGATGTGGCCCTTTTGTGATTGTATACTCCACTCGAGTTTCCTTTCTCTTCAGGAACCTGCTTGTCTAAGAAGTCGTCAAAGTACGTAGTAATAGTCAATCCGTACTTTTTTAGTGCTTCTTCACCAATATAAATAGTGCAGTTTACTTGAGACTGCAAATGCTTGAACAAGTGACCGTAATCTTGACCGTTCAGTAATATTCGAACACTCGACTTATTGCTCGGTTGCCAAAACATATGCCTGCTTCTGGTGGCATCATTCGGCATGGAATACTGCCCCATACACTCAATGATGGTATCCGCATCCAAAATCGGCACAATCAGGTTGAACCTATTGTGTTCATCGCAAACAGTTAACTGGTGGCCCTTTGATGTGGTCATCTTTTGGGCTTTGAGATATTCACTTCCTAGAAGCGTTTCTTCAAGTAATTTCTAGAGCAAATTCCCGACGTAATTGCCCTTCAATTTAGTCTACCTTGGTCTAGCTCACTTCACTAGTTTCCGATAACAAATCTACATAGTCTTGAACTTACTTTTTTCACTTTACGTAAACGTACTACATAGCAGTACACGCCCCTTTTTCCGGGTCATGCAACGCAAGATGGAGGAAGCGCTTGATAAGTTAGTTACTTTCCGCATATACCACAATAGGCGATTGTATGAAACCGTCTGAACGCATTTGGTATCGAGAAAGAATCTAGACCTCTTTACGTGTTTAAGGTTCATCCCAGTAGAGAGTATGATCCCAGAATGGAAACAACCCAGGCATCTGCGGCGGTTTGCGGGCAATCTACGAAAGCGTGTGAGTAAATATCAGTGTAGGCTCTCTGTTAAGCTAATGCAGAAAGCTTCTTACCTCGCTACTTAGGCTCATGTGCTTTCATTTGAATAGTGGGCAGATACTCGTTGCTTACCTTCTTGGTGTAATGTGTGGGCGGCGCGTAAACCCGTACCCATTAGTTTTTTAACTTAGCAAGCCAGAAAAAAGTCTGCAACATGTTATAAAGCGGTAAGGGGCCAGGTAACAAACGGGAAACAAGTGGGAAAACCGATAGGCGAAAGAAAAAAAAAGGTTTTCGTTTGAGTTGCTGTTGGCAATGATTAACCTACAGTTACTGTTCAAATGGGACGCGAAACAGATACGAAACGTTTACGAAAATAAATTATATCTGTTAGCGGTCACTTCGTACGCCACTAGCGCTTTCGTCTTCACTTAAAGAATGGTACTGGTTTCTTTTAAAGTCAGCGACTGCTATTGTGTGAGGAATTAAAGAAAGAGACAGTGATGAAGTTTCGTTTACAAAAACCTGCCAAGTTGTTGTTAGAGTACGAAAATTAACCGTGTTTTCTTTGCCAAACCTAACAGTTTCGAGTAAACAATATCCGATCCTAAATAATCACCAGAAGTTTATTTGGAATTCACGTAATTGGCTGTCTCCTGCTATTTTGGAACAGAAGAGATTAATACTTGCCGGAACCTTCGAGATGCTTGAAGATAAGCTGCTTCTATCGTGAGGTGATAAGGAGGGCACACCCGAGATGGTTATTTTCTGTTCATCTTCATTTTGCTACTATTATTTTTCTTTGTAACTGGCACCCAATTATTTGTCTTGGATTACCAAACGATCAGTTTATTACAACTTTTTCAGCTTGCAGACTGGTGTTGCTCCTTCTTATTCGATTGGTGTCTACTATTATCGCAATGGCCCTCTTGAAACCGACAGTAACTGTGTTGGCCAAAAATATATATTTTTGACACTAAGGAGAACATGCTACATCTTCACAAGGCTTTTGCATCCCATCAGGCTCTAGCAGAAGATACTTTCTACCTTGAATAGTATGTTATGTTACGGTACTTTCTTAGAATATGTATGGGTGTTGCGTGACAGACACCAAAAGTGCTAGCATTCTTCAGCAATGGAACTTTAACTAAGCTCTTATTGGCTATTTAATTATTTTCCCAGTGGGCAATTTCAGAAACTTTTAATGTCTTTTGTCGCTAAATTTGAAACTGTTTATGTTTTTACTACATTTGGCAAGCTCTGAATTGCTTTTCATGTAGTTCGAGAACAGGTGGTTTTTTCTGAAAAAGTCTCTTTAATGAAATGCTGATAATTGAAACAAAAACATAAATAAACACTAAATATAGCCAAGAATCTAAATGGATGTAAATAATTACCTATATTTCTTCCCACGTAAATGCCCTTTCTAGTGAAGCCCCTGAGTTATCCGCTTCGTCTGAAAAGGAAGTGCTCATAATACTTGATTCATCAAATGAAGAAAAGGCGTCTACGCGGAAGACATTATTGGGGTCTTGTAATGTATGGAAACTGCCTATTGAGTTTGATGATAGGGATGGCTTTAAAATTATCTCACCTGAGTCAGTGCATTCGCCAGCAAAAATAATTTCCCCCTCTAAGTTTATGATTTTGACAGAGTAACCGATGAATGGAGTGGGGAGAGCTGGGAAATGCCATAATTCCTTTTGTCCTTCTACACCTATTTCATGTGGTCCCATCTGGACGTCAAATATCTCGGAGGCTAAATTGGAAAACTCGAATGTGCAATTCCCGGGCACTATTGAATTTGTGTTGTTATATATTGTGAAATGCAGTGAATTGTCTTCATGGCCTACCTCAACATGCAATGTGCGATCGTTTGACTTTCCCGACTCTTCATCGTCCACTTCCATCGTCTCAGATAGAGCTACCTGTTTCATACCTTCAGCCTCGGACACTGGGGTATTTTCTTTCAGAAATGCATCCATTCGTTTCTTCCGGCCATCGAATTTACGTAAAAGCTTCTCATGTGCCTTATAAGCGTCGTAAACATCTCGTAATTGCGCATTGGTTTTTAGATGAGAGAAAAACTCCACGAGTTCAAGATCATCATCAGGTAACACAACGCATTTCCTTCCATGTACCTCGGTTGGCACAGCTTCCTGATTTTGCGTCTTATTTAAAGATTCTTCAAGTATAGAAAGTTGTTGAGTTATAGCACTTAAACATTTCCGTGACATGATCACATTGTCACTCTCCACAGCCTTTATTTCACTGGGAGCAACATTATCTAAAAATTCATCGTAAGGCGCGCATATGGTCAACCCATACTTCTTTAGTGCTTCTTCGCCAATGAAAATGTTGCATTTTACTTGGTGATGTAGGATGGTCCCTAACTGACCGAAGTCATTGTTATTTATTAGCAATCGAACACTCTTTTTTTCGGCCGGTTGCCAAAATATATGCTGCTCATCATATAAATTAAACTGGTCAGTGAATTTATCAATACAGTTCTTGATTGTTTTGACCTTTGTATTTGCTGCCGAGTAGGTTGACTTGTTATATTGATCGATAACAGCGAACTCGAACGTTCTCGTTTCTACTAAAATTCTCATCTGGCAACTGTGATTGTTTGAGATGCGTGCGTATAACTATAGCGTCTCAACAATGTGTTTCAGAGCTGGCTTTGGTTTTCTCAGCTTCACTTCGTAGTTGTTCATGATGATATATTCAGCCGACTGGTCTTATTGGCTTTCCCCTTTTATTTTATTTTTTTTTTTTTTTTTTTTTTTTTTGATTCATTTTGATTTTTAAGGGTGCATGCCGATTCCACGAATAAGCTCGTTAGGCCATATAATGTATTTGTATTAGTATAGAATTATTAATTTTTGTATTAAACTAGATTAAAAATGTAAAACGAATAGAAAACGAATATTAAGGAATTATGTATGCAGAAGACCAGTGTTGTGCCATATCACTTTTTGGCTTCAGGCTCATAGTCAGGAGGATTGTAGGTGTACATGGATTTACCTTTTTCATCATATCTTGTAAACTCATCTCTTACATCCAGACCAACGGAACCGGCTTCTTGAATTTGTTGTTTGGAAACACCCAATGGGTCCTTACAACACCACACAATAGGATCTTTTTCTCTGACACAAGGATCGGTGTAAGCGGTGTTCAAATACTCTTCATCGTATTCGATACTAGTATTGAAAACGTGTGGGAGCCTCGTTCTGACTTCGTCAAACGGATACGATTTCTTTGGATTGAAAAATAGTGCGATTCTCTGCGACCATGAGTTCGCCTCCAAGACATCTGGTGGAAATGCCTGAGGTTCCTTCATCACAGCACCTGCGTTGCCATAAATGACTCCGGCGTCTGCGTTAACTGGCACAGCCCCGTCGGGTCCATGGCGACTTTGATCGTCGTCGTCATATGGGCGCTTATTTCTTAGAGCCTCCACATCACTGTATTGGAACTTGCGGAATTTTTCGTCTTCTGGGACAAAAGTCGATTCGTTTCCGGCACCGTTGCCTTTGGTGGAAGAAGAAAGAGTATTCGATTTCTTGATAATAGGGTCGTTCTTTTTCTTGTTGACCGAGTCGCCTTCTCCGTTGAATCTGGAAGATGAGTTACGTTCACTTCTTTCTTCAGACCCAGATATGAATGGATTACTTGGAGCACTGTTTTCTGAATTGTTATCGTCGTCGAGTAGCAGATTGGCCTTTTTCAAATCATCCTTGGTAGCGGGTGATAGAATACCATGAGTGTCGTCGTTCTCGTAGTCGTTCTTCATTTCATCGGCAATATTTTTCACTTCGTGGGCGCCCAAATCCGAAGAGGGATAAGAGTAGCCGGATTCCCCTCTTGCGTATCTGATGGCGCTCAAGGGGACTACGTCAATCAATGGTAAGAATTTTCTTTTCATGTATATGTGAGCCAGGGCGGTGACGACAATCCAGACCACTTCCAAGACCAGAGGGCCCCAGGTCTTGGCCATGATGAACAAACCAAGCAAACATACTTCACTTAGGTAGATACCGACAAAGATCTGGAAAAGGGCTCTTGGATAATTGCGGCCCTTCAGATCGAACGAAAACCCAAGGACGTAGTTCAGGTTGTATAAGTACGCCACATATAGAAGAATCAACGTAAAAGTACTGAAAAACAGCAGTATAGGAGCGATGATCGAGTAACATATGTAGATGCACACAAGGACTTCGATGGTGGGGTATATGACGCCAAATTTGGGGGCGCCCAGTGTGTTGTAACGGTTCCATTTTTGTCTTGGGGTGGAGTCAAGAAATCTGCCCAATACTTTGCTCAAAATCAGATTGACCACTTGGAAAAGCATACCAGAGGGGACAGTCAAACCTTGCAGTAGGAAATACGTGATGTAGAAGTTGGACGACCGGGGCAAGTAGCTTGCCAGTAGCGTCATCGCGGAGGTTGGCTTCTTGATGATCGCATCAACAGTGGAGGACGCGGAGGAGGAGGCTGTGGTGACCAAGAAGACTTCAACGACTTGGAATGCGTAGTACCAAGCTTGGCAATACAGATCGGTGTCCTGCACAGTGACGCAACCGCTCAGTTTCCCGAGTTTGATGATGAAGGGTGGGACCAGGGACATCAGTATGGCCAGCGCGATGGAGGGCGCCAAACCGGTGATAATACCCATTAGCACAGTGGGCATGTTGTTGATGAAACGTAAGAAATGGACTTTCTCGGTAAGGTAGTTGACGTTGGAAATACACCCGACGACGGCGACGGGGATGGCCCAGAAGATGATCAATAGGACCAGAATGGTGTTGGCCAAAGCCCTCTTGGAGTGCCTCTCCTTGGAACTGAGAGGCATGGCCTCCCAGTTGATGTCTTCGGGGGAGTAGCCGATGAGGCGCTTACCAAAGTGCTTTGTCCCCAGAATCGCGCCCGCAGATTGGAAACACCTCTGCGCTTCCAATTGGGACTCGAACTGGATGAAGCAGGCGGGTAGCCTGTCATTGCTGGCCCAGTCGGCCTGCTTTTCGTGGATTTCGTCGTTCAATTCGCCGACTCTCTTACTAGAATAGGATAGCGTGCTGACTTTTTTGCCGCCCAGACAGAGCGGCAATTTGCCCGGACGGTGCTTGGGGCGTTTCTTGTGTGGAACGTACGTCTCCAAGTCGTCCTTGGGCTTGGTGCCGTCATTGTATACCTTGTCCAGCTGCTCCTGCGTCTTGTTAGTGGTCATTTTCATACACTTGTTCAAGACTTTGTTCAACGCGGCCTCGTACTTGGCCGCGTTCTTGGCTCTTTCCTGGCACAGGTCCTGCAGGTCCGAGAGATCGTACGCAAACGCCACGTTGGACGCCTTGGGGAAACGCATCTGCATCTCGCCCTCCTGCGAGATGTCCTCGTCCAGCTCGGTGATGATGACTGTCCGGGACGAAAGCAGCCCGTCATAGAGCGGCGTGGTCTGCATAGCGTGTCTGAACACGATGTAGTAGTACAGCTCCTTGTAGATGACGTAAATGAGCAGCCCGAAAAGGAGCCATGAGAGAAAGACGTGCGCGTAGAACCGGTTCTTGTTCTTGACGTTCGCAAACGAAAGCAGATCAAAACCCTTCAGGTTATTACCGTTGGTTGCGTTCACGGGCAGCAGAATGGGCAGAATACACACGCATGCCACGAAAGAAACAGACCCGACAATCCCGATGTACCGGAGCAGGAAGTACCCGTCCACACCAGTGTGCTGGATAAGGAACGAGTGCGGCTTGGAGAGCAAGTACTGCACCCATTCCGTGTAACCCGCGGGAACCGGCTCCGTCCGTTCTTCCTCCGGGATGGTCTGCACGTCTTTAAGCGACCGCGGCTCATAAACCCTTCTGTTCTTGGGCCGCAATAATAAGAAAAGCCACACGAATATGATGGCGACGATACCGTTGAAAATCAGCGCAGTGACGAACGCCGAAGTCGACGAAGGTGTTGGTGTGCTGTCAGACATAGTAAATGTGCGCTGTCGATGCTCGATATTGTTGTTAATACACCTGATGAGCCTGATGAGATGGGGAAGGGCAACTCAAGACAAGGGGCAGCCGGATACACGCTATATATACCATCGACCAACATCTCCGAAGTCAGAAGAAGATTGACGTATACCGGATAAAGAGAAGAGGGTTGGTTGTGTTGTGCACTTGAGCTGAGGGGAGGGGCAACCAAGAAGAGAGGAGAAAGAAACGGACGGACAAACGAACGAAGGTCAAATCAAGTAGCCCGAAACCAAAGGCAACACACACGTCAGAGCCACTCGAAGAAGCGCAGACAATGCGCCACAATCATGCTGACTCTGCGTCGGACCCGCGCTTTGTGCCGGACCCGGCGTTAACGCTGTGCGTGGGGCTGAGCCCGGCGGCATTCTTTCACTTGTTTTTTCAAACCTTCCATTTTTCGCTCGCCGGCTTCGATCGCGCCCCTGCGCCGAGGGGCGAGTAGGGGCGGGCGATGGCATGGCGACGATAGACCGTGTCACTATTTAAGTTCACCGAAGAAAAGGGGATTTAACTGCCAAGCAGTGTGTGACCTTGAAGGTAGGGTTTGCGTAACCCTGAGAGTGATTGAGGTCTTTGTGTGTGTGTTGAGCAGAACGCCATATATAAGTACCACGGCCGTATCCACCAGAGTAGCTAGTTCTTTCATTAGCTGACTTTCATGTTATTCTTGTATTGAGGACAACTGGTCATTTCCCATTCCGCTACTGCTCGTACAGACATTCCCCATTTCTGTATGAGGTTAGAACCGTTACCCCCCTCCGTGCGGTTTCTTTCCGGATTTTTTACGGGTTTTGGGGAAATCCCGGATTTTGTGGGTGCCCGGAACGGGCTTCCTCTTTTGTTTTTGTGGGTGCCGTAACCCATGCACCGGGATGCGTGTCGGGCTCCGTTACCCGCCAGGAGTCTTGGATGAGATAGGCGCATGCTGGTTTTTCCCGTTGTTGTCTCGCCATATTCGCGATGGCGAGAACAAAATACGATGGTAACTAACACCTTGGAAATTGAAAAAAATCAGATCCACGCAGCACCAACAGATGTCGTTCTTCGAGAGCGGATGAGGGGGTAGATGCATGGCTCGAAACTCGTCTTCACACACACTCTCTCTCTCTCACACTACTCACAAAGGTGTTTCCATTCGGGGCAGCAAGAACAGAACACCTTACCTAGGTTTTTTTAAAAAAAAAAAAAACCAGTGCCATCTTGTTACAATCAAGTATAAATACACCGGCCATTGTTATGGTTTTCATTTCTTGTTGTTATTCCCTCTTATAATTCTTCTTTTCCCTTTCTCTTATTGTGTTTTACACTACACCAAGCATACAATCAACTATCTCATATACAATGTCTATCCCAAAAACTCAAAAAGGTGTTATCTTCTACGAATCCCACGGTAAGTTGGAATACAAAGATATTCCAGTCCCAACCCCAAAGGCCAACGAATTGTTGATCAACGTCAAGTACTCCGGTGTCTGTCACACTGACTTGCACGCTTGGCACGGTGACTGGCCTTTGCCAGTCAAGCTACCATTAGTTGGTGGTCACGAAGGTGCCGGTGTCGTTGTCGCCATGGGTGAAAACGTCAAGGGCTGGAAGGTCGGTGACTTTGCCGGTATCAAGTGGTTGAACGGTTCTTGTATGGCCTGTGAATACTGTGAATTGGGTAACGAATCCAACTGTCCTCACGCTGACTTGTCTGGTTACACCCACGACGGTTCTTTCCAACAATACGCTACCGCTGACTCCGTCCAAGCTGCTCACATCCCAGTAGGTACTGACTTGGCCGAATGTGCCCCAGTCTTGTGTGCTGGTATCACTGTCTACAAGGCTTTGAAGTCCGCTAACTTGTCTGCCGGCCAATGGGTTGCCATTTCCGGTGCTGCTGGTGGTCTAGGTTCTTTGGCTGTTCAATACGCCAAGGCCATGGGTTACAGAGTCGTCGGTATTGACGGTGGTGCTGGTAAGGAAGACTTATTCAGATCCATTGGTGGTGAAGTTTTCATCGATTTCACTACTGAAAAGGACATTGTCGGTGCCGTCATCAAGGCCACCAACGGTGGTGCTCACGGTATCATCAACGTTTCCGTTTCTGAAGCCGCCATTGAAGCTTCTACCAGATACTGTAGAGCTAACGGTACCACCGTTTTGGTCGGTATGCCAGCCGGTGCTAAGTGTTGTTCTGATGTCTTCAACCAAGTCGTCAAGTCCATCTCCATTGTCGGTTCTTACGTCGGTAACAGAGCTGACACCAGAGAAGCTTTGGACTTCTTCGCCAGAGGTTTGGTCAAGTCTCCAATCAAGGTTGTCGGTTTGTCTACCTTGCCAGAAATTTACGAAAAGATGGAAAAGGGTCAAATCGTCGGTAGATACGTTGTTGACACTTCTAAATAAGCAAATTTCTTATGATTTATGATTTTTTATTATTAAATAAGTTATAAAATTAGTTTATACAAATTTTAAAGTGACTCTTAGGTTTTTACAAAAAATAATTGTTAAGTAGTTAGTATTTCCAATGTTTTTTATTCGCTTTGTCGAACTTGCTCTTGCAATTCCGGCTGCTTCCTCAAATACAGCATGAGATCGCTCTCGTTGACCACATCTCGCCCAGCGTGCTCGGCAAATGCCTGTAAGTCGCTCCCCATCTCCCCCAGCTGTAAATACGCTAGTTCCAACAAAGAGTTTATGAATCTCGGTGTGTATTTAGCATCCTCGGAGCACAGTACCTGTTGTAGTCGTGTCTCCACGTAGACCCATAGCTTGGCTTTCAACTGAGCCCTGTCGCCATCTTCATTCATTGCGCCCGTTGATCTCCACTTGGTAACTGCCTCGTCACTATCTAGCCTATCTCATCTAATCGATCGTCTTACTATTTTGATTTTTACGGCTGCTATCTTTTTTTTTTTTTTTTCAGTTCTCTCCGCCCCTTTACTACCCCTCCGCCTAAATTTCATCTCAAACCTATATACTATTGAAAAAACCCCATTGCTATTGTTCAATAGTGGATTCTTTTTTGAACAATATTTGCTCTACGATCACCGTGTTCTATCCTGGTATTGGGCTACTACTCAGAGAACGACCAAAATTTTTTTTGCAATACATTCATAGTCCGCTCCCCCCTTTCATTTCGACGTCGTATAAGTGCCAGTTGGATTGCAATTGCATAGACCCGTCATTCTTCTCAAGGCCATCTTTAACGAGAAAACAACCCATTCGAACAAATATATACATTCACGCCCCCAGGAGGAAAACAAGAAAAACCGGATAATCAGGAACGAAATCATGAATCAGTTGACGGTAAGCTATGGCTTAATTTCCCCAGAATACTGCACTTCACAAGATGCGCATATCCTACCTATAACAAAGATTTTATACCCAAACATACCTGGTAGGAACTATTTTCTGACTTCAGGAAGAGATGGTTCCATAATTTTGCATAAGAACGCTCAGCTCTTCAACAATGTCCAGTCTACATCTAAGGCCAATCCCGCATCAGACGACGCGATAAGAATGCAAGTCCATAGCGATTGGGCAAGTGATTTAGTACACGTCAATATGAAAGGCGCAGATCCGTCCACTATAGACACATTCATATCGGTAAGTCATGATTTCTCCATAGTATTGATTAGTCTGAACGCTGAACTAACCACATGGGATAAGAGAATCATTGGTGATCATGACGATTATATCAAATGTATAGTACCTATACACTACGATACGTTGCATGGCTATGGAATTGATGAACGCCAGGACAAGGACGACAAAGATGATGATTATAACGAAACAAACAATGAATTTGCCACCGGTGAACAAAACTACTTCATTTTTGCTACAGGCGGTCTAGATAGGAAAATCAAAGTTTGGTGCATAAGCAAGGGCTCAGAGAAAATAGCTACTCTACTTCACACTTTTGGTAATGCTCAATCAAACGACACAGGATCGATATATTGCATGAGCGCCGTAATATCGAAATACCATTCTGTTAACGATCAAACAGCGCGTCCCTTTGATTTAGTGGCCGGAGATTGTAACGGTGATCTGATTTTCTATTCATGCAAAGACCGTAAAGAAACAATGAGAATTGAAAACGCTCATATGACAAACATTAAAGTCGTAAGAACTGTCAACGATTCTACACGATTAGTAAGTACCAGTTCAGACGGTGTAATAAACGTATGGGATTTGAACTGCATATGGGATGAAGCTAATGGTGTTTTCCAAGCGCCCAATAAGATCGGATCTTGGTCATGGGATTCTTCAATATGGTGCGTTCAAGGAACAAGTCTCGATCGACTGTATTTTGGTGACTCCCAAGGTAACGTGATGAGGGCAAACCTATCCAGTTATGAAAATGCAAAACTTTCACGAATTTTCAAATCCGGCCAACATCATCATCACCATGAACATGAACAACAAGATACATCAGGCAATCTGGAAACAAAGATGAAAAAGCATGGTGGTATCTTGGATATTGCTCTTTTACCGGATGAAAAACTGTTATTTTCATTTTGCACAGACTCAAATTTGAATGAACTCGATTTAGCGGACAATAGTTTCAGTGTCAACGAAGGAGGGTTTGCGCTAACAAGAAGTTCACTATTAACAAACAGAAGACATGTAATAACAGAAAACACAAAGGGCGAGACGCAAAGATGGGATATTGTGTCATGCGAACTCTTGAACACTTTTGGCTCATCTGAAGGTTCCTTTGACGATATCGTAATGAAATACACATCGAAGGAAATTTTATCTCACTGGTGTACCGTTTCCGTTAAAGTGGGTATGCTGTTTGTGAAAATAAATCCAAAATTTTTGAAAACTGAAATTTATGGGTCTGCACTGAAAAACTATGAGGTTGTGAACGATATTGAAGTCAGCCCGGATGAGAGGTATAATTTGGGTAAAATCGTAATCAATTCACTTTTTAATGAATTCATATCTTATGAAGTTCAAAAGGATAAACTTCTCAGGAAAAACATCTTTAGTTCGAAAAAGAAAGATTTAAACAGCCCATTAACACTGGATACAGGAAACAACTTTGAATCTAAAAAGAATAATAAGGATAAGAAGAGAAAATCGACTTTCAAACTAAGCTCGATCGGGAACCTTAGCGCCTCTGTAACTCCACCAAATTCGGCCCCTGCAACGCCATTAACAGGGGAAACTATTGCTTTAGAAGAGCAACCACTGTTGCATTTCCCCACTGATAAGGCAATCGATGATTCTTTAGAATTAGTCCAACCTTTGCCTGTGTCCAAAAAGCCATATTTTAGAACTCAAAGTTCTGGCTCTCTATTGAGTAGAAAATTTAAATCATTTAGATCTACCTCTAGTCGTGCCACAAGCGGATTAAACACTCCAGAGGAATCTAAGGGAAACTTGATAGATACTGCGCACGTTATTAATGATGACTCTTCCGTGGCGCATACGCATAATACCACTCAACCATCCAAGGACGCAACGCCGGAATCTATATTATGGAATCATCCTTTTAAGCTTGATCAAAAATTATCTGCTATTTCATCTCAAGAATTACCCTATAATAATGTTCATAATAAATTAAAATCGGCTGAAAATTCAAGAGCAAACTCCACACTAACATTAGAAGGTAACGAAAAGAAAAAACCAGAATTTATGCCGGATTTGCTTGACCAAATTCAAGAATCTTATAAACAACAATTCATGAATACCTCTTCCATCAAATATCTAACCAAAAGACTTCCCGTCACCAAGATAATTAAGGCTAGTTCATGCCCGATAATAAAAGTTAAATCAATCACTTTAGTCTTGGTTCACCTATGGAAAGAAGGGTCTTGTGGCGGCAGAGTTTTATTTTCAACCTTTTTACCACCATCTAGAATTGATAACGAAGTCGTTAACGGCAGCAAGGAGAATTCCAAGATACTAGATGATGAAGAGTTGGATTTTCAAACTTTAGATGACGATAAACTAGGAAAGTATGATCAAATTGATGGCGAGCTGGGAAACCGGTTAAACAGAAGGCAGATATTTGAACAACTGGAGGAAAATTTACCTTACTGGTTCGCCAAGGCTTTATTCAGGGATATTAAAACAGTAGAAGAGCAACCAAAGTTGAACTTCTTAATCATGCCATGGACTGCCGTTGGTACGAGCGAAACAAATGGAAATGGCCAAAATAAAAAGAATGATTCTAACACTCCAGATACATCAGAGTCTTCCACCAACGATAGCAGCGATAGCAGTGTGGGAAATGGTAACGGAACTGTTTCTCCTTCAACACAGCAACAATTCCATAATATGCTGAAGTTTGGTCGTCCGAAGACAAATGAGCAAGAATTAAATCCCACGGATTTACCCAAGATATCTGAGGCCAACGTTAAACTGGTTGCGCCTGGGATGATCAGAGTGAAAAAGATCAAACTATACGTTGCTGATAGGTTTGAGGCGAAAACCCCTGAAATGAAAGCAAAAATTGAACCCTGTATATGGTTAGATCTATTATGCAAGGGCCAAGTGTTGGATAATGACATGACGCTAAACACCGTTAGGACACTTTACTGGAAATCCCAGGGAGATATAATTCTCGAATACAGAAGAAAAGTGCATAGTTCGCCATTGGTTCACGAAGTCAATGGGAATGAAGGGAAATGATAATGATGGTTTTGCTTATGATTTGGGGTCTGGAGTTGGAGTTTCTGTATAACTACTATATTACGAATAATAATAACAATAATGACAACAACAATCATGACGACAAGGAGAGAGATTTACACTCGGCGTTTCCGAAAAAACGAAAAGTTCTTACAGTAGCAATATTGTGGAAAACTGTATTTATTCTATATTTATCTATCAACTACATAGTCATTTCAAAAAAAAGTTCCGCTATTCTCAATCTCTGTACTACTTGGTTATCCTTTAGCAATAGATGTAATCCTTCTTCAATACGAAGTGTCAAGATGACAGCCGACGCGCATAAACCAAGCATCGATTTATCTTGACTCAAATCGTTTCTGTTACTTGTTCTTTCGTTCTTTCGATCATTTTCGTGTCTTTAAGGGCGAAGAATAATAATCGAAAATTTGGCCACCGTTAGTAAGAAAAGCAAGCGAAGAGTACGAATAGCCATATCAAGGAAGTAGAATATTCGAGGAAGATGAAATTGAGCGGTTTTTTAGTTTCTGTCTTGTCGATATGCATGTTTACCATACCAGCGCTAGCATACAGTGACGATGTCGCAATGGTCAAGTCGATTGAGCAGTACTACGAAACGTGCAACAAAAATGATTCATACACTATGATTAAATACTACACTTCTTGGTGCCAACATTGTAAGACATTGGCTCCAGTGTACGAAGAACTTGGCAAGCTATACACTAAAAACGCCAATGAAGATGACATTCCAATTAACTTCCTCGAAGTTAACTGTGAATTTTTTGGGCCAACATTATGCACTGACTTACCTGGATTCCCCATCATTGAACTGATTAAACCACGTACACACTCCTTAGACCTTCCTCAGGTTGACTGGTCTTCTATGAAGTTTTATGAAAGATTATGGTTCAGAATTAAGAAGTGGTTCCACGATCCTAAATGGCAACTGGATCCATCTAGGGTTGTTCGATTTGAAGGAAGTAGGAACCTAAAGAGTCTAACCAACTTTATCGATGGCGTGAGAAATAAAGATTCAGAAAGTAGACTGATTGAACAAATCTTTGATGATTCCAAAGATTGCGGAGATGAATTGCGTTCTCAACAGTCTCTATGTAAAGCCGGTAAAGAATACTATTCGGCAACCCTATCTGAATTATACGAAGATATGGATGGATTGAGAAAGGAAAGATTGAGGCTAGAAAGGCTGGTCAAGCAAAATATAGATGACCCAAACGAAGACACCAAAGACAAGCTGAAAATCATCCGCCTGCAATTAAGCCTTTTGTCACACACGGAAGATCAGTTGCGGTCTACCACTGGACATGATGAGCTTTGAGTGCATTCGGGTTTTGTATGCTTCTTGTTCACTAGTCCCGTTGATGACGGGAACGCGTCCCTTTACCGTGAGATATCTACATAAACACATATATTCATATTGAAGCAATGTATGTAAACCACATTAAGCATAAGATCGCGCATATCGGAAAGCTCAGATGGAATATTGCAAGTGCTTTGCATGCTCCAAACATGGAAATGTGTCAAAATTCCTATTATTCATTTACTGGCTTTTGTGAGAAAATTTCTATTACCCTGTTTGGCTGAGAAGCGTCTACAATTACGTACATGAGATGGCTTACATTAAAGCCTTTGAATTGTTGATAACGGTTGAGAATCGGTTGAGAAGCCCAAGAATTATATTGTACGATAGACCTAACAGTTAAATTCTCTTCCCCTGTGCCTATAGTTAGAAAATGGAAAACCAAGGTGGAGACTACAGTTCAAATGGATTTTCAAACTCGCCAAATAATTTGAATGCAGTGTTCAACAATGAAGGTATGGGTAGAAGTGACATTACAAGCTTAAACCATCAGCAGAATCCAACACGCCTGGTTCCAGACACTCAAATGTGGTCGATGCCCGTACAAGATCAACTAGTAACGATGCCTAGTAGAGATAATCCTATTATGTCAAGCAACACAGCGGGCTCAATGAACGTTGTCTATCCCAGCACGATGTACCCACCAATGGAACAACAGTCTCAACTGCAAGCACAGCAGCAACAGGACGTCAGCGTTATGATGGAACACACTAGTAGTAATGACTTGACTGCTTCCAGTAAAAATCTAAAAAAACGCGTATCAAAGGCCTGTGATCATTGTCGAAAGAGAAAAATTAGATGTGATGAAGTGGACCCGCAGACTAATAAATGTTCGAACTGTGTCAAATTCCAATCGGTTTGTACTTTTAAACATCGTGACGAAATACTAAGGAAGAAAAGAAAACTAGAGACTAAACAAAATTCGGATAAGTCACCCCAGGCTCAAAGCAACGGTTCGAATCCTGTGATCTCTTCTATGCCAAATAATACTGCCAATGAAACGTTTGAACCTTTTAATAGCAACTCGTCCTTGGAAAGTGATATCGTCAATAAAATTTCTAGTGCTCAGAATAACCTGAACAGAGACATGAACTCAAAGATAGAAAAATTAGACAGAAAAATGTCTCATATTATTGACAATATGGCTAGATTTGAGTGGTTATTAGATAAGGTGGTCAAAAAGCAAGAGGGTACACAGAGGGAAAAGATTAATTTACCTAAACCTAGAAGAAAGATATACTCAACAGCTCTATTAACCTCTCAAAAACTTTACTGGTTCAAACAAAGTTTAGGTCCCAAAGTTTCAGATGAGGAATTCCTCTCTCCCATTAGTGAAATATTAAGCATATCTTTGAAATGGTATGCTACTCAGATGAAAAAATTCATGGACTTATCATCTCCAGCTTTCTTCTCCAGCGAAATTGTTTTATACTCATTACCTCCCAAACAGCAAGCGAAGAGGCTTCTTGAGAACTTTCACGCAACCTTATTATCATCTGTAACAGGTATAATATCGTTAAAAGAATGCTTAGATTTAGCAGAGAAATACTATGACGAGAGCGCCGAAAAGCTCACATATCCTGAACACTTATTATTGAACGTATGTCTCTGTTCTGGTGCCTCAGCAACTCAAACAATTACGCGAGGGGATTCGAAATATTTAAGAAAGGACAGATACGACCCGACTTCTCAAGAGTTGAAAATAATTGAGAATGTTGCTTTATTAAACGCGATGTATTATTATCATAAGCTATCTACGATCTGTTCAGGTACAAGAACATTGCAAGCCTTGCTGCTATTGAACAGATACTTCCAAGTCACGTATGATACCGAGTTGGCGAACAGTATTTTAGGAACCGCAATTCGATTGGCAGTTGACATGGAACTAAATAGAAATTCCTCCTATAAATCGTTAGATTTTGAAGAAGCCATAAAGAGAAGAAGTATGTGGTGGCATTGTTTTTGTACGGATAAACTGTATTCTTTGATGTTATCTAGACCTCCTATTGTGGGAGAACAAGATATGGATATGCTTACCGATCAGAATTATTTTGAAGTGATAAAGAATAACATTTTACCTACTGTTATTGATAAAAAGGAAGATCTCGACAAAATCAAAGATGTAAAATCTGCATTGAATGTAGTCGTAAATTTCTGCCAACATATATCCCTTTTCATATCCTATTACGTTTCAAAGTTAGTCAATATTGAGAGTAAAATATATTCTACTTGCTTTGCTGTTAGAAGTACTTTAGACCTCTCGTTTGATGCAATGCTTGATAAAATTGTCGAACTCAACAATTCTTTAAACAATTGGAGGAACGATTTACATGTAAGTATGAAACTCAAAAGCTATAAGCAATACCTATCAGTACTATACGCTCAAAATTCTCAAGAAAACCCTGCTTTAAGTTTTGAGATTGCGTGCTGCCGTGTTTTGCATTGCCATTTTAGATCACTCTATTCCACCATTATTTTAAGTATGCTAACTACATCGCTGCTTATTGATAACAAACTACTATACAAAGATTCGCGCCATGATATTCCACAAATATTTGTACTATTTTCAAATCAGTACTTGAATGCTAGTAAAGAGATGTTGACGCTTTTTCAAGGCATTGATTACCAAGCACACATGTACAATGAGATCATGTATCAATTTGCCACTGCTGTGTTTGTCCTTTTTTTCTATGTTGTGGATAATATGAACAATCCAAAAAAAAAAGTTGAAGTGAAAGAAACCATCGATCTTTTGAAAAAAGCGTATGATCATTTGGTGGGCGAAAATGACGAGCAGTTGCTTTCTGATAATGTTAAATGGAATACTTTGATAGTGTTTTACAGCCATTTCTTGAAATATGTTCTGCAGCGCTATCATGAGATTGACGTCTCCATAGCGGAGTTTGATCCCAAACTTTACGACGAGGTAATTGCGAAGGTTATTGAGCATTCAAGAAAAGTAAAAGATGAGACCGTCGATCAACTGATAACGAGTCTGAAATCATATGGATCCTTACATTCTTTACAAAAGGATAACGAAGTTAGTATCACGGATAATGAGCTGAATACGAGTAACATTAATTCAGACGATCTAGTAGAAAAGGCTTCGATAAATTTGTTTGGTGAATTATCAGTCGATATATTGAAGATGTTAAAATCCCATTCTCCAATCTCTCACATTGGAGCTTTATCACCTCTTATGAAAGGTAAAGGATTAGCGGATGACTCTTCCCTATACCCAATTCGATCCGACTCAACCAGTCTTGTTTACCCAATCCATAGTTCCAATGTATCTGATTCCCGGGATACACTTTCTACAGACGCAGAGGTTTTGGACCAAGCTTCTAGTAACGATGATGAAATAATGAAAGATTTTGAATCTTTTATTACATTATTACCGTTAGGAAAATTAATCTATGATAGAGATTATTCTTTCGTGAACACTTTTATGGATTACAAATAGCTTCTTTAGAGAGAAATGAGGAAATTAGTATTCGTATTTAGCATTTTTTTTTTTTGATCTTTATCTCATGTACATTTTTATCTCATGTACATTTTTGTAAATATATATTATATATCCGTTTATATTCAAGGCGTTGCGTAATTATAGTTATAATAACAATTTCCTTATGTACTTCAAGTAATTGTCATCTTCATTTTCCGATTCATTGGCTATATCACGCAATAATTCTTGTATTTTATGCTGTGATGCTTCTTCAGAGATTTTGCTTGGATCATCCAAACCCTCCTCCTTTACTTTGCGTATCCATTCCTTTAGTAGGGTCTTCAAGCGAATGTTACCTTCGTTGACTTCCTGTAATGATAATTTAGCCTTTTTCATATTCTCATTATTGATCTTCAAATCGTCAAGTTCGTTTGCTTTACGTTTAGCCATTTTAACAATTTTTTCTGGAAACTGAACCACTTCTGCAACATGGATACCAAAGGATTGGTCAGAAATACCAGGCTCGACTTTATATAATAACGTAATGTCCTCGTCATCATGCTTTTGTTCGTTTGCATTCTTTTCAATATGTGCTACAACATGCATATTTTTGACATTAGGCAATTTTTCAGAGAGCTCTGTTAATTCATGAAAATGGGTTGCAAATAATGCAAAACATCCAATTTTACCTGCGATATGTTCGGCAATGGCCCAAGCTAATCCGAATCCATCATAAGTACTTGTACCACGCCCCAGTTCGTCAACGATAATCAAAGAATTTTGGCTCGCATTTTTCAATATGGATGCTGTTTCCAATATTTCAACCATGAACGTAGAAACACCTTTCAACTGGGAATCACCTGCACCAACTCTACAAAGAATTGCATCCACGATAGCAATTTCAGCTTCTTCACAAGGTACAAAACAACCAATTTGAGCCATTAAAGAAATTACACCCACTTGTCTTATGTATGTGGATTTACCCCCCATATTTGGACCTGTGATGATTAAAAAATCACCTTTACCGCTCTCTAACGTGACATCGTTAGATATAAAGCTTACATCATCTTGCATTTCCAACACTGGATGGCGAGAACTTACAAGATGTGTTCTTCTGTCCGAATCCATAGGGTGTAATTTCGGCCTGATATAAGGTATTGGGGCATATGATGAAGTATGGGCAAAGGAGGAAATCACATCCAAATGTGCCAAGACTAAGGACAGTTTTTCAAAAACTGGAGTGTATGTTAAAGTTATGTTTATAATTTCTCTCACCAAAGCTGATTGTTGCTTGTCATACTCCTTTTGAAGAACATTTGTTTCGTTTGCAATTAACTTTAGTTGCTTAGTACTGAAGAAGATACCTGCTTTTACGGTAGACAACTCAATGTACTTTTTATGTTTACGTAATTCTTTGGCGTCGTTACGTGTCAATCTCATACACCAACCGTGCAAATGATGATTCTCCAACTTCAATTTTTTGTCGGGATCAAACCCTAAATCTTCAGCAGAATCCAAATGAATTGAATGGATTTCATCACGCAAGTCATCTAGTTTACTTCTTATTTTGGCCAATTCTTCATTAAACTCGATCTTGATCATGAATTCATTATTTTCTTCGTAAGCATTCAAATCCACAGTGGTTTCAACCATTTCTTCGAATTTAGATAGAGGTTCAACATGATGGCTCAGCGGAGCCAACCACATAGAACGAACCAATTCCTTTACAGATTCACTGGGATTTTCATCTTCTAGGAACGAATTGAAAATTTGAACAATTTCCGGTATCTTTTTACTGAATTGGTAAATTTTCAAGACGTCTTCTAAGCTTCCCCTTTTATTTAATTTTTTTGTTAATCTACGGATATCTGGGATCATAGGTAAAAAGTCAGTGTTCAGCATCTGTCTCAATTCAATTTGGTCAATTAAATAGTCAACCAAATCATGCCTTTTAGTAATTTCCTTTATATTAGTTAATGGCTGCTTCAACCATTCATTTAGAAGCCGAACACCAGCGTTTGTCCTACAGTGGTTCAGCAATTGAAAAAGAGATGTTATTTTACCAGTATTTCCAGCACTGGTAAACCCAGAAACAGCTAAATTGTTACTCCCGAATGGATTTTGTGGACCTTGGGGGAAAAGGTTAAGAGCCTTAATGGCAGAAGCATCCAACTTCATAAATTCTTTTAATTTATGTTCGACCAGTTCATATTTACCGACTTGGTCTTGCTCTGACAATAATTGTAAATAGCCAATCAATGCGTTACACGCACCCATAGATAGTTTAGAATACTTTTGGGGTAATGATAAAGCCAAATCGTTACCTAATAGCTTAGTTAAGTCCAATTCGACATCTTTTTCAGAAAATTCCGAGCTTTTCAATAATGTAACGACACATCCACAACGATCGATAACGTTGATCAGTTTTTGTAATTCGGTATTAGAATTTGGGTTCAATGTAAGATCTTGCACCAAACATTCCTTCACGCCCAGTTGAATCAAGAAACTTTCCAAGTTGGAATACACTTCATTATCGACAATATCAAGCATACCAACTTTGTAACCAGTGGTATCGATGAAGGCAATCCCAATAATACAATTTCCGTCCTGAGAATTCCATTGGATTTTCAGGCTTGCAATGACGATACTTGAATCAATATTCAAATTCATCAATTCATTAACTTGCTCGATATTCCCCGGCGATGCGCTCTTGAGCAGTTTCCAACTCTTGTCGTAAATCTCGACTTTGTAGCCTAGATCCAACAAGCATAGTTTCAGTAGAGTAGCAAGAACTTGTAAAGAAACGGTAACGTATTTGGTGGGTTCGTCGAAGTTTTTCGCCGTTATGGAGTCCAATTGACAGTTTTTCAAAACAGACTGAGTGTGATACACTGAATCAGCAACAAAAATGGCATCTGTGCCTATGACTGTATAATATTCACCTTTATCTACCAATCTGATGGTCTTTAATGGTTTCTTCGGTAATGCAATATACTTTTTGTAGAAGTTTCTCTCTTCCGACACATCAGAGAACTTCAAATCAGGTCTGGTAGAAGACATATCTGCTCAGTTAAGATTATGGTGCGACTGAAGAGCTAATCAAGAGGCTATAGTTTCACACATGAGATGAGTATCATTACAAGACCTTTTTTTTTCTTGACTTTTTATAAAACGCCTAAAAAAAAGATCAGTTTTCGCGTTTTTTATTTTTTCATAATTCAATAATATTATAGATATATAGAAGAATAAGTAGCATTAAATATTTATTTGATAGTGTGTGGAACTTGTCTTTGGTTTTGCTTGTACGGCGTGGTAGAGTTTTGGCTGGGCTTTGGTTCGTTTTGCCTACTTTTCTTGTAATAACTAATAAAGCATTTGTAAATAATATCAATAATTTTCCTAGTCACAACTTCTTGATAGAAATAAAGAAGCTTTTCCTCAAATTCTATGCATTTAGACTCCAGCCTTTTTGAGAACTCGGCAGGAGACTGGTCGGAAGAGGATACGTGATTCGACAAAGAATTGTTCATGTTTAGCAATTCCTTTATTAAGGTTTCAGTTTCTATAATAGTTTCACTCGGTAGTAAGAACCGGTAACATGTTAGGATGTTAGAAACTAAAAGTAAGGAGTATGAGCCATGGCATTCGATTAACAGTATTTGTTTTTTTAGCAAGTTTCTCTCATTTCTCAAATCTAAGACTTTCTTTCTTTCATTTTTAAATGAACTTTGCAAACTTTTATTAATGTTCGTTAGATTTTCAATGTTTTTTTTATACTTAAGACATATTTCCTTCAATTCATTGCATTCAAACGTCAAGTTCTCCCCCAGAGCCTCTCTTTTCTTTGTGGAGGTGTTCAACTCGGTGATACTATCTGCTAACTTAGCATATTTTTCTTTGAATAAGGAAAACTTGAAGTTTGTAGCATTAACCTCATTTTGAAGTTCATTAACATTTTTTTTTAGAAACTCGTTTTGATCAATGACCAGTTGTTGTTCTCTATTAACCCTGTCCAAGGTTTCCTTAGTGTATTTGTATTTCTTCAATATTTCTTCATCATGATCATATGACTCACTGTCTAACTCTTTTAATGCATCTTTTAATGCCTCTTTCATTTTTTTATTTTCTAGAGATAATTCCTTGTATTTAGTCTTATAAGCTTTGTTTGTGGTTTCTAGTTTACTAATTTTATCGGTTTGGCTTTTTACTTGCATTTCTTTTTCTTTTACTTTAGAGGCAAAAGTTGTTAATTTTGACTTATTATTACTAGATTCCTTCTTAATTAACTGATACATTTCTTGCATTAGTTGGAAAACGGAAATATCACTGAAATCATCAAATTTGTAGCCAATTTCTTCAAATATTAACTTTATAACCTCTGAAACTTTCCCATTTGGATCAATCAGTAAAGTCTCGTTTATGAACAGCGAAGGTAGTTGCTGCGACTCGTATTGTTTTTGCATATCACTCATTATGGCGGTTGCCTGAGTATCGACATTATATTGACTGATGATAGATCCGGAATTCATATTTAAGCTTTCCCTACTGCGGGGTATTTCTTTGTTGAATCTGGAATGCTTATTATTTTGCATTCTAACGCTATTATCAGTCCTTCTTACAGAATCATAAGAAGAGGAGGAAGAAGAAGAAGAAGAAGAAGTTGTTTGTGGTGCTAAAGAAGGCGCGTTGTTTTTTGATCTTTGGCTTCCCGCTGGGTCTCTTTGCGGTTCCTTAACACTATTAGAACGACTCAAGCCACCAGACTGAAGACCGCTGTTGCGAATAAAAGAATAATCATTGGCTGAAATATCACCATTATCACTGCTTTTCATTGAAACCAAACTTTGGTTGCTTTTCATGGAACTTAAACTCTGATTGCTTTTTGCGTTGGGGGATTTAGATAGCTTAAAGAAGTCCTTTACCCATTTTCTTTTTGACATCTTATTGTTTTCTCCACCACTTGTGTTACTATCGTTATGAGCGTCGGTATCCTGTTCATGGCTTGAGATACAACTGGAGTCTTCCGAACTATGTGAGGTAACCGTCATCATTGACGTTCCTTCCATGTTTGATGCGTGTAATATATTGCTCATAATAACGGCGAGGTGGTCTTGGTAGATCCTGCGGTATGCCTTAATAATCTTGTTATTTATTTTTATATGAAATTTTTATTATCTAATTTTTTTTTTGTGACGCAGGAAAGTGTGACAGAAAAAAAAAATGATGTGAAATCAAAATTCTGTTGAATAAATATTAGATAGAATATGTTAATTTAGTATAAATCTTTTATTTCCCTTGTAAACGAAAAACTGGGAAAAGATGACGAAATCCATGAACAGAGTTCCTATACTTCCAATCAACCAGGAAGCGTTTAAAACCAAATACTTCCAGTCTAGAGAAATGACAACAACGGAGAAAATAAACGTTATGTTACCCAAGCAGGCAAACAGAAAGAATAGGAAGCTGATACCTTCGCAAGACTTTCTTTTGAAATTCAGTAGTATTTGAGGGATTCTTGAACCTAAGTATAACATAGCGCTTAAATAGCCAAATATCTGCGCCAACCAGTTGATTTGCAATTCGGGAACGGGCAAAGGTGGGTCTTCCACGGGAGGAGACTGTGTGTAGTTTAGGCAGTAGGTCACGTACCATGATACAACACCCACTAAGACCACTCCTGCAACAATACAGATGTCCTTCACGAAATTTCTCGAATTGGCTTTACGCAAATCGTCATCAGCAACTTCGCCATTGGACGAAGGGGTAGCCATTTCTTCGTCAATGTGGTTTGCCCGACCTTGCGTGTTCAACAGTGGCTGCTGTTCGTTGAACACGTCGTGCAAAACATTTTCGTTCATTGGGTTAGCGGGAGAAAGATGAATAGGGTCCACTGCCGGCTTTTCCTCATTATCGTACCATAAACATTGACCAAGTAAAATGATATCGGCCACGGTATAGTACGCGGCAAGAATGATCATGGTGGACAGCAAATGCTGCAGGACGGCGCCCATCAGATTGAACACGTCACCAGCTAGCCACAAAATCACGAACAATAGCGACAGCCCATCGGATGACTTTCTGTAAAAGTTTTCATAAATCTGAGGAACAAACACGATGATCCAGCAGGAAATGGAGATGGACCCGGAGATCCCGCTCAGAGTGGCGCCATTCAATTCTACCGGTACGAGTTGCATGTTTGGTGGTATTGGGCGTTGTGGTGGCTCTTTATTTTGTGCCAGACCCTTTCATTCCGGTGCGGTACCATCGCAAGATAAGTAAATTACGTAGTGACTAAAATACACTTACTTGAAAAACTTTCAGGCTGGGTAACCCTAGAGGAAGAGTCATTTTAAAGAGCAAAAAAGTAAGGACTATCTATGGCAAAAGATTACAAACAACTCACCCCAGAGCAAGAGCGATCGGTATGAGTCGGGATGTGCTCACATATATGGATTACAGTCTGACCATAAGCCGTTGAACAGCAGTATCGGTACTGTTGCTGCTAGGAAAAGATTGGTAGTGAGATGATGTGGAACTGGTTTTCGGCGGCTATCTTTTTAAGCATTGTTGATGGACAAATAAGGTTGGCTTCAGTGACGAGCATGCGGGCTGCAACTGCAACATCTAATTATACCTACAGAACTTACTACTACTGAAATTACAACTAACCATATTGGCGGCTACTCATGCGTCTTCGGTCGTGGACACTGTTTCTGCCTCCAGCTTTCTGGCCGGTAAAACGCTTTCAAAAGCGTTCTTCCAGTCATGGCCGTCAAAGTATTTCAGCATGAGCTGCACCACGTGCGTCGTGGTCAGCACCCTTCTGCCCTCCAGGTTAATGTACTCGTCGATAGGCAGTCTCCGCGTGGGGATGCCTAACTTTTGGGCCTTTTTGAGACACAATTCCTTATAGCGGTTCTTGTCTACAATCCCCCCAACGATGTACCGCATGCCGGGTTCCAGCTTCTCTATCTTTTCGTCTGTGTCGGCAGTTAAGTACACTATTTTGTCCTTGCTTATGTGCTCGTCTTCAAACATTATTCTGTCGTCCGGTAGGAATTTGAAGTGGTTCCAGTTTTCGTAATTCGTATCGTGCAGAGCGGTTTCAAATCTTTTCTTTAGTCTTTTATCGAATGGTGCCACTTTAATTTCTGCGAAATGATCTGCTCTTCTGTTGGCGGAATATGCCCTTGTGACCTGGTTCGACAAACTGACTATTTCCTTGTCGTTCATTAGTTCGTCAAAGGAACAATCGAGTATGATCTCAATCCCAGAATCGACTTGGTTCACATTGACCCGAGGCTCTCTAACCAGCTCCTGTGGGACTTCTTCTCCCTTGTCAATGTACTCTTGGATCTTCGCACTTCTCTCGTGGCGCAGCCTCTTCCTCTTCACACGACGTTCGGCATTATATCTCACTTTGTTGTCCTCCCACCTTTGTCTTTTACATATTTTCTTCCATTGCTTCTTGGACAAACCTTCCGGCACCGGTGGCAAAGGTGGTGTTCTTTTCACCACCTCTTCCGTTTGGTCTATTTTCTCATCTGACATGTTGTTTTTCCTACACGCCTACCTCTTGCCTGCTGTTCTGCCTACAATACGCTGCTCCATGCATCATCTCTTCTTAATGACAATGAAAATTTTTCATCATCACATCACTGTTACACTAAACGCGTTTTTTTTTTTCTTGAGAAAAAGGTCGAAACTTAACTACGTACATACATATATTACCGCTAGTGCGTTAGTATATCTTTGGCTACCGTGGTACTAACTAACGCCAACGTCCAGGAGATAGTAAAGCGTTTCTTAACATGTCCAAGATTCTGTCTTTGCAACTTCCATGGGTGGAGAAATATCGCCCTCACGTTTTATCTGATATAGTCGGTAATAAAGAGACCATTGATCGACTTCAGCAAATCGCCAAAGATGGTAACATGCCCCATATGATAATATCTGGTATGCCGGGTATAGGTAAGACTACCTCGGTGCATTGCCTTGCACATGAGCTGCTGGGCAGTTCCTACGGCGATGGTGTCTTGGAATTGAACGCTTCAGATGATAGAGGTATTGATGTCGTCAGAAACCAGATAAAACACTTTGCCCAGAAGAAACTGCATCTCCCTCAAGGTAAACATAAGATCATCATCCTCGATGAAGCGGACTCCATGACAGCAGGTGCTCAGCAAGCATTGAGAAGAACCATGGAATTATACTCGAATTCTACGAGATTCGCATTTGCTTGTAATCAATCAAATAAGATCATTGAGCCGTTACAAAGTAGATGCGCAATTTTGAGGTATTCTAAGCTATCGGATGAAGATGTTCTAAAACGTCTCTTGGAGGTCATAAAACTAGAAGATGTCAAATACACGAATGATGGGTTAGAAGCAATCATTTTTACTGCTGAAGGTGACATGAGACAAGCTATAAACAATTTACAAAGTACTGTAGCAGGGCATGGCTTAGTCAACGCTGATAATGTTTTCAGGATCGTCGATTCTCCACATCCGCTAATAGTGAAGAAAATGCTATTAGCCCCCAACCTAGACGATTCCATTAACATCTTGAGAACGGACCTTTGGAAAAAGGGCTATTCCTCAATTGATATCGTAACAACATCATTTCGTGTTACTAAAAACCTGACGCAAGTCAAAGAATCGGTAAGGCTAGAAATGATAAAGGAAATTGGTCTAACTCATATGAGGATTCTGGAAGGTGTCGGGACTTACTTGCAATTGGCTAGTATGTTAGCCAAAATTCGTAAACTAAATACTAAAGTCTAATCTAAATACACAAATACGCCAATTTTAAGCACATTGTCCGTACCTTATCTCTGTATATTTCTTCCTTTCCTTTTTTTTTTTGTGATGTGTCATGTTTTGTTTTTTGCATTATTAACGTTATAATGTTGACGATCAACTCACATCTAACTACAAGAAAATACGAAATACTAAAAAAAAAAAATGAAGAAAATACAAGGTTGTTCATTGGAGGCAAATGGACAAGCTAACGCCATCGCAATGGAAAGTAGTAAACAAGCCGTACAATCCAGCATCCACGATAAAAGTCATTGCGGGCCCAGGTTCAGGAAAAACGTTGACGCTATTATATAAGATACAACATCTGGTCACCGTGGAGAATATTAAGCCTGACGAAATATTGATATTTTCGCTAACAAACAAAGCTGTTGATAATATAATAGAGAATTTATTATCCGTGTTCGAAGACTTGCATACTAATAAGGAAATTATTCGTCAGATTGGATGTTACACTATTCATGGTTTGGCCAATAGAATCGTGGTGGAAAATGAGGGAATGATAAACATCATAGAGGAGATAGGCTGGAGAGGGTTGATGAAATTGCTGCCGCCCTCCAAGAGAAGCCCCCATCATTTTCGATCGTACAAGGAGTTAGAAAAGGTTATCAAGGATTACAAACTGAATGGCAGTAGGACCGGCAATGTTAAGGCAAAAAACGATAATGTTGTTATCGAACAACTAGTCGAATTGATGGATAACTGTAAAGTGATGACCAATGACGACTTGATTATTCGTGCGAAAAAATACCTAGAGCTCGATCACCCTATTATAGGTGACGCCTCGTCATCTTTCACTCAGGATCTTCAAAACAAGTACAAGGTTGTTCTTATCGATGAGTTTCAGGATCTTTATCCTAGTTTAGCGCCTTTGATTGCCTCGATTTGTAAGGGGAAACAACTTATTATGTTCGGCGATACAAACCAAAGCATTTACGAATTCTTGGGGAATAACAAACAGATTATGTCGCAACTGGACAATCTACATCCAAAATCGTCTACCACTGTTTTGAAACTGTTCGATAATTTTAGATCTACGCCCGAGATTATCTCTTTAGCATCGAAGGTCATCAATCTTCCGCCAGCAAAGAAACAAGTCTTGGATAACACCGACGAAACTCCATCAGAACTGGTTCGCAAGCTACCTAGCGGTGTTTCACCTCAATTGGTATCATTTGATGATTTGACAACAGAAACTGAATTCATTATCGATAAGATTACTCAATTAATTTGCTCTTCTGCCAAATTTTCTGATATTGCTATTTTATCAAGAACGAACTCGCATCTAACAACGTTAGGGAACGTTTTGAAAAAATATGGTATACCATTTGAAAAATTAAAGAGCCAGCCTGATTGGATGGACGACCTGCGAATTCAGTTCCTCTTGGATATACTGAAAGTGTGCTCTCTAGCGTCTGACGAGAAGCATAGCCGTGAGTTCGATACGAGTAACAAATGGAAAAGCGATTTCAGCATACTGGTCACAATGAGTGCCATCAAGGGAGTTGGCGACGCTTCAATACAAGCTTTGTATAAGGCATGCGGTTTGAAGAACCTATCGATTTGGAAGTACTTAACCGTGGTCCCCAATTTTGAATGGCCAGTGGGCCTCTCCATAAAAAAAAAAATTGAAAATTACACAGCTAATTTATACGAACTGATTGAAGATGATCAAATTCACCAATTGGAAGACCCCTTGGAACTTTTAGAGAAGATTTCCAATATAACACATAACTTAAACCTCAATCCTACCTACTCCCAATATGTGGGCGACTACCAATCATCACTAGAGTTTAAAACGCACTTACAGGAAATGGCTCAAGTAATGAAAGTGTCACAATCCAACAAACCTTCAGGAACCTCCTTCGTTAAATGGTTTCTAGAGACCTATTTCGATCAAACAATGGTTTTCCACCAGGCCAAACAGGCATTGAAGACCAACGGTCCTGGAACAGTAAAACTGTCTACGATCCATTCTGCCAAGGGTTTGGAATTTCCCATAGTGTTTCTGACGAATGGAGTCATGTTCAATTTCCCTATGGACACAAATTCCCTTTACGTCGGTATGACTAGGGCAAGAAACTTGTTGTATATGTCCAACATGAAACATCAGAGACTAGTCAGTAAGACCCCACTTTACTCTAGATCTATAATGCTTAACAAGCCTTTCTGGACCTACTACAACAAAGACTTAAAGAGATCTGTACCTGGCGTCACGATGGCGCATGACCACAATATACAGCAATACGATCGGTTGCGTAAAGACTTTGGATTTTATAGAGCATATTCTTCATTACGATGCTGTAAGGGCATTTTTAGACGTATATAGAGATACACATTCTATTAATCTTTATACTGCATTATCATCCCCATACTCATTTGAATACTATTCCGGAATTTTATTTTTTTTCCTTCCTTTGATTAAAAAAAGAGGGATGTCGAGCTACACTAAAGTTATGCAAAGTCAGGAATGGCAAGCTGGAAATAAGACAAGACTCCAGCGTTTATGATGTTTGCAAGGTCCCGAATATTGAGGAGTGCTACAGTGTGGAAGCAATTGGACGTTTGTTCGAGGTTTACGGTTGGGCGACAAACAAGGTACAAAACTACTGATGCCTCGGAAGATGAAGTGAAGCATTTCCAGGAGCTGGCCCCCACATGGTGGGATACAGACGGATCGCAAAGAATTCTACATAAGATGAACCTTGCCCGGTTGGATTTTGTACAGAGAACCCTAAGAAACCAAATCAAAATTCAGGATCCCGAAGTATACGTCCCTGGGTTCAACTACAAGGAATTTTTACCTGACTATGTCTGTGACAATATTCGTCGTGAAGTGCAAGGGAGTATAGAGTCTGGCTTGTACGAAAGGCCTGAAATGAGTGTCTTGGACGTGGGGTGTGGTGGTGGTATTTTGAGTGAATCATTGGCGAGACTCAAATGGGTAAAGAAAGTCCAAGGAATCGACTTGACTCCTGAATGTATTATGGTTGCAAAAGAACATGCCAAGAAAGATCCTATGCTGGAAGGGAAAGTTGATTATGAATGTAAGGCCTTAGAAGACGTCACGGGACACTTTGATATTATTACTTGTATGGAAATGCTCGAGCACGTAGACGTGCCCAGCGAAATCTTAAGGCACTGTTGGGCTAGATTGAACCCCGACGGAGGAATACTCTTTCTAAGTACAATCAACAGAGATTTCATTTCGTGGTTCACTACAATCTTCGTAGGTGAAAATGTCTTAAAGGTTGTTCCAAAGGGAACTCACCATTTGAGCAAATACATCAATTCGAAAGAGATTCTAGCCTGGTTCAATGACCACTACGACGGCCAATTTCGCTTGCTGGATCTAAAAGGAACCATGTACCTTCCATTGCAAGGATGGGTCGAGCACAACTGTTCAGACATTGGTAATTATTCTATGGCCATCCAGAGACTAAAGTGATCGTCCTTGTTGTAAATACTGCCTTACGTATAGAAATTCGTTTAAATATACCTTGAGACCAAACAGAATAGTATGACTCGTGCGTTTATTCAAGTAAGTCATCCATTACAGACGCTAGTGATATTTCACATCAAAATACCTCTTTTTCGCCTATAACAATAAAAATAAAAATAAAAAAAAAGATAACGCTGAAAATTTTTTCATTCATTATGGCAGAAAGATGAAAGTCAACAAGTAAACGAGGCATAAAGTAAGGATGAGCAACGACAAGAGTGTAGAACAAGTCACACAACAAGTGTCTGGACTGAAAACTGCCGATGTCAAGGAACAAGTGGTCACACCTTGGGACGTGGAAGGTGGTGTCGATGAACAAGGTAAGGCCCAGAACATAGATTACGATAAATTGATCAAGAAGTTCGGTACCAAGCCAGTCAATGAAGAGACTTTAAAAAGATTTAAAGAAGTGACAGGTCATGAACCACATCATTTCATGCGTAAGGGTCTATTTTTCAGTGAGCGTGATTTTACTAAGATTTTGGATCTTTACGAACAAGGGAAGCCATTTTTCTTATACACTGGTAGAGGTCCCTCAAGTGATTCCATGCACTTGGGGCATATGGTTCCATTTGTATTCACCAAATGGTTACAGGATGTGTTCGACGTGCCATTAGTCATTGAGTTGACTGATGACGAAAAATTTTTATTCAAACATAAGTTAACGATCAATGACGTTAAGAACTTTGCCCGTGAAAACGCCAAGGATATCGTTGCCGTTGGTTTTAATCCAAAGAATACCTTCATTTTTTCCGATTTACAGTATATGGGTGGCGCATTCTATGAAACTGTGGTAAGAGTCTCCAGACAAATTACAGGTTCTACTGCAAAGGCCGTTTTTGGGTTCAATGACTCCGACTGTATCGGTAAATTCCATTTCGCATCTATCCAAATTGCCACTGCGTTTCCAAGCTCATTCCCCGATGTATTAGGCTTGCCTGATAAGACACCATGTTTGATTCCATGTGCCATTGACCAAGATCCATATTTCAGAGTCTGTAGAGATGTAGCGGATAAACTAAAGTATTCAAAGCCTGCATTGCTGCATTCCAGGTTTTTCCCAGCTTTGCAAGGTTCCACCACCAAAATGTCAGCCTCTGATGACACTACTGCCATTTTCATGACCGACACGCCAAAGCAAATCCAAAAGAAAGTAAACAAGTACGCATTCAGTGGAGGTCAAGTCTCAGCTGAAATGCATAGAGAATTGGGTGGTAACCCCGATGTCGACGTTGCATACCAATACTTGTCGTTTTTCAAAGACGACGATGCTTTCTTAAAAGATTGTTACGACAAATACAAAGCCGGTGAACTGTTATCAGGTGAAATGAAGAAATTATGTATCGAAACTTTACAGGAATTCGTCAAAGCATTCCAAGAACGTAGGGCCCAAGTAGACGAAGAGACTTTGAACAAATTCATGCTACCACACAAGCTGGTCTGGGGCGAAAAGGAAAGACGAGTCGCACCCAAGCCAAAGGTCAAGCAAGAAAAGAAGAAATGAGCAATTACGCCCGGCCTCCCACTTTATACACAATGATATAGAATACTGATATACAGTTTATGCAGTTTATGCAGTTTATTATGTACAAATAAGGCCAAGCACCTAGTACATCAGCACCGAATAGCCTCTTGATCTTGTTATTTCAGTCACTTCATAAAAAAAAGTAGTGATTATTTTTTTCAGAATGAAAATTTTTTTCACGGCATATAAAAGAAGACCATCTTTTCTAACTACACTTGATCTTCTGTTTTTATTTCTTAGTGTTGATTCTCAACGAGGCAGCAGTACAGCGCTGGCACCGCGGGTCAGGGTTTCTTGTTCAGGTGAGCAGCCCATGGACTGCGGTATGTTGTTGCTGTGCGATCTTCTTGTACACTATGACATATATTTTTATGATGATATCCTTTACGAACTTTTTAGACGTTAGACTTCTGAAGGAGATTAGACCCTCCTATGGAAGAGAAACTCGTTAAACTTATCTGAATATGTAGCTGTATATGTTCTGTCTTGCTTTATCTAAATACTTTTGTTTCTTGCTTTGCAGTTTTCCAGTATTGCATATGATATAAATTTTTCATTTGTGAGCTTACAATTGTGGCAAAAAGGCTTGAACAGCAAAGAAAAGATAAAAGGTAGTAAGAGCAACTGCTTCGTACAAGGTTAAAAGTGTTCCAGCAAACAGTGCAAAGACCAATTATACGCAGCTTCAACACAATTCGTCGAATCTTTACAATGGGGTTCCACAAGGTCGTATCATTTCAACCGGATTATGTCCCACAATATCACATAACCAAATACATTTCGCAAAGAACCAAATTGCAACTTGTTCACATAAACCACAAGACCTCTACGTTGGTTCACGGTTATTTCGCTGTTCCTACAGAATGCCTCAATGATTCAGGCGCTCCTCATACTTTAGAACATTTGATCTTCATGGGCTCTAATTCTCATCCATATAAAGGTTTATTGGATACTGCTGGTAACCTGTCAATGTCTGTTACCAACGCTTGGACTGATACTGATCAAACCGTCTATACACTGGCCAGTGCTGGTTGGAAGGGGTTTTCCAAGTTGTTACCTGTTTATCTAGACCATATTCTGAATCCAACTTTAACTGAAGAAGCTTGCTTAACTGAGGTTTACCATGTCGATCCAGAAAATTTGAGCGATAAAGGTGTGGTATTTAGTGAAATGGAAGCCATCGAAACCCAAAGTTGGTATATTTCAGCCCTAGAAAAGCAACGATTAATGTTTCCTGAAGGAAGCGGTTATCGGTCAGAAACTGGTGGTTTAACCAAAAACTTAAGGACTTTGACCAACGAAGAAATCAGAGAATTTCACAAATCTTTGTATTCTTCTGACAATCTTTGTGTGATTATTTGTGGTAACGTTCCAACGGATGAACTGTTGGCCGTCATGCAAGAGTGGGATGATACTCTACCGGAGATTCCGTCCACTATGCCAAAGAAAAGACCATTCTTAGATAATAAGCTGTCACATATACCCGAATCTAGAGAAAAAATCACCGAATCCACCGTGGAATTTCCTGAACTTGATGAGAGTCAAAGCGACTTGTTTTTCTCTTGGATTGGTGTACCTTATACCGATTTTCTTAATGATCTAGCGGTGTCTGTACTAATGGACTACTTCACGGAGTCGGCATTGGCGGTATTTACTAAGGAATTGGTTGAAATCGACGATCCCATGGCAAATTCTACTGACTATTGGACAGATGATTTTATGAGAACCATAATTAATTTGGGTATTCACGGTGTCCCTACAGAAAAATTAGCTGCAACGAAGGATGCGGTATTGGAAATTATGAAAAATCATAAAATTGATTTACCAAGAGTGAGACAAGTGGTCGAAAACACCAAATGGGAATACCTGTTAAATAATGAAAAAAATGGCGAGTCTGCATTGTCTAATGCTGCTATCACTGATTACATTTATGGTTATGAAGATGGCTCTTCGTTGGTTTCCTCCCTTAAAGATTTAAGTGATTTCGACTCTTTACTACAATGGTCTCAAAAGGACTGGGAGAAGCTGTTGGGTAGAATATTCGTGGACAATAAACCGGTTATAGTCATGGCTAAGCCAAGTCCCCAAATGTATGAGCGACTAGAAACAGAAAGGTTGGGTTTGATAAAACAAAGGGAAGCTGAATTTGATGAAAAGAAAAAACTGGATTTATTAACCCAAGTAAATAATGCAAAAGAAATTAACGATAGGCCAATTCCAAGATCTTTGCTACAGAAATTTGAAATTGAAAATCCCTCCAAGAGTGTCGAATTTGTTAATACAAAAAGTATTGCGATTGTCGATTCATATGAGAATAATGATATGAATGATCCAATGACCAGAGAAATTTTAAAGGTGAAACCTGACGGTTTTCCTCTTTTTGTTCACTTAAATCATTTCCCCTCTCAATTTATAGAGCTGCACTGTTTGGTCAATTCTACTTCTATAAAAGATACTTCGCTTTTGCCCTATTATAACATATTTGATGAGTTATTTTCCATGCCAATGAAAATTTTTGATAAAGAAACAAATGCAGAAACTATGTTGTCATATGAAGAAGTCGTCGCTAAGCTAAAATCAGAGACTGTTGACGCGCAAATTAGTCAAGGCTTGCAAGGCTCTTGCCCCGATTTCATTGACTTTAGAATTCAATGCAAAGCTGGTAATTATTCCCAATCTGTCCAATGGATTAAGCATTGTTTATTCGATATTGTTTTTGATGAAAAACGTGTTCGTGTTCTTTTAGAAAATTACTTAAATTCTATTGTAGAATGGAAAAGAGAAGGTAGTGTTATGTTGGATTCTCTAACCAATAGAAACCTGTATTCAGAAAGATCACTGAAAAAATCCACTGATCCATTGTTTGTTGAAACGAAATTAAAAGAAATATTGGAAGAGATTGAAAACGGGAATTTTAAGAAAGAAATTTTACCAAGAATAGAAACAATGAGGAATCAACTGAGGTCAAATTTTAGTAAGTTTCACATTTTGGTCCTTGGTGACATTTCAAAGATTCCAGATGTTTATGAACCATGGAATCCCTTAATCAAGTCCTTGAATATTGAACATGCCGTTGAAAAGTTGAGAATTCCCCCTGTTCCAAGAGCCCTGGGCTCTGTCTCACCACTATGCAAAAATCCTGGTGAAAAGGCTTTTATAATAACAACACCTGCCTCAGAATCTGCTTACATGAATCTAATAACTTCGGTTCCATTTGATTTGAACTACCATGATCCTGAATACGCAATGGTTTCATTAGCTTCTGAATACTTACAGTGCGTTGAAGGTCCATTTTGGAAGGGAATTCGTGGTGCTGGGTTAGCTTATGGCGCCAATATGTCAAAATTATGTGAAGTGAACTCTTGGGGATTCAACATTTATCGTGGTGCTGATATCATTAAGTGTTACGAAGCTGGTAAACAGATTGTTCAAGATTATGCTTTCGGTGCCGTGATATTTGATGAACAGCTGATTCAAGGTGCCATTAGTAGTATTATTAACAGAATGGCTACTATTGAATGTGGATACTTTGAAACAGCTTTGTCTAGATACACAGATGAATTCTGTTTGCAAAGAGGAAATAACTTTAATGAGTTGTACTTGGAAAGGTTACAAAATGTTACTAAAATTGATCTAAAAAATGTTATGCAGAAGTATTTTGTTAATTTGTTTGACCCCAAAAAGAGTGTTGCGTTTGTAAGCTGTCATCCAGGTAAATTGGAATCTGTTCAAGAGTTCCTTGAAACTCAAGGTTTCACTGTCGAAATAGAAGAACTAGAAGATGATGAGGAAGAAGACCTTGATAGTGATGAAGATGAAAAAGCATGAATGTAGCTTTTTGAGAGCAGTTTTTGTACACTGATTACTGAACGTAATAGCAGATGCATGATTCCAAATACAAATAATTAGCAATATATGTTTTATGCTTTCCTTAAAGGTTAGCATCTTTTCCGTTCTAGTATTATTTCCATGTTAAAACATTGAAAGCTGAAAATACCCAAATAAACATTTTAGCTTCGTATATATATATATACAGACATGTATATGGTTTGGAGTATTTATGTACCTATTATCAGAATTAATTATTATGATCTCTTCGATTTTGCAGATGAGTTGTTTGAATTTGTACCTGTGTTCAGGCCCAATCCCAGGGCAACTTGCGATTTGGGCAACCCATTAACTAATTTACTTGCTAGCGGGATAGTGGCGTGTTTTTTTGAATTTTGTTCCTTAGCATTAACAAAAGTTTCAAAGATTCTACTGGATCTGTTTGTCTTCGCACTATTCACCGATTCCGAAAATGAATCATGCTTTGATATAGATGATGCTTGGCTATGCGGCCTAGGTTTTGGAGAGGGAGATTTTGAGGATGGTGGATCTATTGGCAACCCTCTTCCGGATGATGACGTTCTTCTTTCTATTATTTTTTGATTTCTCTGTAATAATTGTTTTTCGATCTTATTCGTATTCGAATTAAGCATTTTCTTGAGAACAGAAAATAATTTGCTTGTGCTCCTTTTGTCAGTCTTCAGTAGAAAGGATTTGTAAGGTGTTTGAATTACAATCATATGATTAGTTCCCATTTCTAAGGGAATGACTAATTCTTTGATTTTTGTTCCCTGCTGACGTAAGTTGATATCATATTCTAGTTCATACTTTAAATTGGTGACAGGATTAGGTTGCTTTCTCTTAGCGAATACCAGACAACGTCCAAAAGATGTCATCACAACGGTTCTTTTGTAACACTTGCATTTTTCATTGGATGCAGAAAGTGATTCATTTGCCAATGTGGGGTGAAACAATTTTTTGAGCTTGCCAGAAAAAACCGAACTACCTTTGTTGTTAGATTCAGGCTTATCATCATCTTCTGTTGGTGTGCTATTTTGGTTACCTTTATCTTCTTCTCCGTTTTCATCAGTAAGCAGTTCCGACAAATCACTACCTTCAATACGATAGTCATCTTCTAAAAGCTGTAAATCGACTATGTTCTTTAAAAAGTAAGCATCTTCCGTTTGCGAATAAGCGGTGAGAGACGGGTCATTCCTAAAACCTGTCACATCCCCACCACTTCTGGCTACTTGAGATAAAAAAGTTTGTCTAGGCTTCCCAAACAATTGAGGATCTAGCAATGAACCGTTAACTTTAATAATTCTTTTTTCCAAGGTGTTAGGGTTGGCAACAACAAAATCTAACTTTTCCGCCTTCAATACATGTTCATTGATATTTTTTAGGTAAAAAGACCATTGTATATCGCGTTTGTTCATTAAAGGTGATTCTGGAATTTTTCTTGTATCTTGCCTGCTAGAAGGTTTAGCTGCCCCCATCTCACCCTCAAAATACCCCTGCTGTCTTGCTGAAGATGGTGGGGTTATTTGATACGAGTCATATGGTGTCACAGGTGGCGAAATTGGAGGGGTGTAGGAAGGCACTGGAACCCTTGACGATAAAACGGACGTCGAAGAAGATGAATACTTGACAAATGGTTTACCATCTGCAGATGGAGCACGCTTATAATGTCCCGGTTTTGGTGTTGTAGCAGGTGAACTCGATCTACTACTTTTTGAGCTGGAAGTTAGATGACTTTGTGCCGCCTTCTTAGTCAAGGCAGCCGATGCAGCCGATGCAGCCGATGCAGCCGATGCAGCACCACTTGAAGCTTTCTTGCTTGGTTGATGTTTCCTACTATTGATACCTTTTCTTGCGTTTTCAAGGATTTGCGCTGTTCTTTCGTCAGTGGGTCTCTTCTTTACGAATATCTCGCTTTCGGTGGAATCATGGCTGTTATTACTATACACAGTTGAATTCCCGGTTGTTTCTAATGACGAATTTGAAGCTGGTCTTGGCGTTGTTTGGTGTGTTTTGACAAGTGCATTGATTGGTTTTTTCGCCTGTTTCTTATCGCCTAAGCCTGGCATTGACTGCATCGATTTGGCGTTAATTTTATATGGCTTGATATCTGGAGGAGTACTCGACCAAATGGAACCATCTTTAAAGTTCATTTCCTTGAAGAAAGGGTGTTCTTTAATCTGGTTTATCGTCAACCTCTGGTCTAAATTCTTCATAAGAATCTTCTTAACTAAATCTCTAATGATTAATGGGAAGCCCGGTGTGAAGGCATATTGAACTTTCATTACCTTCTGGAATGTCAAGTATTCGTTAGTGGCTTTGAACGGAGGTTTACCAGCAATCATTTGGAAGAGTATGCATCCAAAGGCCCAAATATCACAACGATAGTCAGTAAAACTGTCATTTAACAATTCTGGAGACACGTATTCTGCAGTTCCAACAAAGGATTTTGATCTTGTCGACAAATCGTATTTCGATTTGGAAGAAGTGTTATTTGTAGGATCTAGTAACTTCGCAGTCCCAAAATCAGTTAATTTAATTCTCATTTCTCCATCTAACAAAATATTTTCTGGTTTGATATCTCTGTGAATTATGCCACTGGCGTGCAAGTGATCAATTGCATCTATTATTTGTGAACCGTAATAACAAGCACAGTTTTCATCCAGTGAGCCGTACTTTTTCATTAAAGAAAGGAAGTCCCCATTGGGCGCGTATTCTAAAAGGAAATATAAACTTGATTCATCTTGGAACGTGGAAAACAATCGTACCACGCTATGGGAGTTATTTAACTTTTGTAGAGCAATCTTTTCGACGCTGACGTATTTCACTTTTTTTTGGCGTATTAGATATTCCTTGTTTAACACTTTTGCAGCGTATTTTTTCTTGGTATCAATCGATGTTGCTAACATCACGGTTGAATATGCACCATCACCTATCACAGCGCCAAATTTGAAGTCCTTAATGCCCTTTTTAACTATTTGCTTCTGAATTGTGGGTGCCTCTTTCAATGAAAGTTTATTGTGAGACGCGGTTTCATTTTCAATTATAGATTGGTTTGGACTCTTCTCTATGCTGGGACTTCCCGCTATATTATCTAGAGCTTTCTGATCATTAGAATCGTTATTATCATTACTGTAATCGTAATCATAGCCATATTCATTGGCGCTAGCGTTAGTTTTACCGTTATTATCGTTAGTCGTTACTTCCTCTATATCATTTTCATTAAGGCGTTTTCCTTGTTGATCATGGTACATTTCAATAAAATTATCTGTGTTGGTTAAAGCTTTTTGAATAATGGGCTTAGTGCTCCTTTGTTTTTCCAAAAGTATATCAGCAACATTTTTATTTGAAGTACTTCTTTGTGGAGTGGTTCTGATGTCAAGATGCGGATCCAGATGCAATAGCTTTTCTTTTTTTGTCAGCAGATTTATGTTAAGTTTTTGTTCATCCGTTGGCAGCAACGGTCTGAGGCTTGTGGAGTTGTCCTTATCAAAATACATTTGCAGAAGTGAAGAGAAAAGGATAGGCTTCTGTTTCTTTTATTTTTTAATAGGTCAGAGGTTTCTCAGTTCATTAAGATGTTACTTCCTTTTCCTGTTTGAACTATCTTATTTGATTTTCCCGTTCTTGTATACCCCTAATCACACTTGGAACACGAATACCAGTTTCGAAAACACCAAGAAAATTGACAAAATAGTAATAATTTTGTCGTTCAAATTATTATTTCTGTTCCCGGAGTAAAAAAATTTTACAGCATGAGTGAAGCTTTAAAAGTGCACATTGATATAATAGTGCCTTGAAAAAACTAGAATAACTGGGAGATGCTCGCTTCCAGTGGGGGTATTATTGCTAAACGTCAAAAGCTATTCCGTCAATATCGTATAGTGTGATTTCGGAGCTCTGCACGTGACTCTCTCCGGTTATGCTTCAGCGGCTAAACTTTCCGCCCTATCAACTAAGACTCGATAGCTTGCCACAGTCGAACAAACGTCGACTTCATATTTCAAGCACTTCCCTCTGGCCATACAACGACTTTGATGTATTTTATACTCGAACTTTTGGTGAGTGTCAATTTAGGGCGACAGCCGCCGATGCCACCAAACCAAATCAGTTATCATGACCAACTGTATCCAAACTCAGGAAACAATGAGCAGTGTTCAACCAGTTCTAGACAGTGACGTGGCTTCTGTGCATTCATTCAGGTGCCAAGAAAGGACAGCAGGCGTAAAGGGCCAAAAACGTTACTGATAACTTGTATGTATATATATCCAGTGAAAAATGACTATGCTCTGCCCATTACCCTCTGAACCATGCAAAGAAAAACCCCCGTCAAAAGCTATAAAATATATATACATATACGTACACGCACCATTACAGTTTACACATAAGGCGTGTATATGCAAGGGTAGATAAAAGCCAAGGCTGACATAGAAGTGCGAAGTCAAGGGGTCGACAGGCTTGATTGAAGATACAGAATAAACAGCCGGTCTGTGCTTTATATAGCCTCGAGCGCTGGCTTAGGCTCGGAGTATTCGGACAGCACTCCGCGAAAAAAGGCCTCGTTGGGCAGCTCAACATTATTCAACGCAAGCCTGTTGAGCTCAATGGGTTTCAATTGTAAATACTCATTGGTGTCAACAGCTAGATGATTTACACTCATATATATGGTCCGGATATATAGAAGTAGAAGTAGCATTAAAGTAGGAAAAGATTAAAGAAGAGGTTAGTTGGTTTTTTCGTTTTCTTGTATTTCTTGTCAGCGCATATAAATTGCTGTAAAAGATACATATATATGACAGCATGGCCTCATTGACTACAGTAGAACAAAACCCAGTCGAATGCAAGACGGCTACGGAAAAGTATAGCGATGCAACTGGAGAAGTTGCTTCCAATGCGGATGCGGAGACGAAAGAGACGAAGAAGGGATTTCCGTTCCACGATTTGGCTAAATGGCAAAAGCAGTACAAAAATAAATCCAGCAGGAGTGAGTCGCTGGTAGCGTTGATATATCTTCTGGGCTCGATGTCCTCCTTTTGTTTGCTTATATTCTTCACGGACTTTTACTTAATACCTTTGTTCCCGACCACCACAACAATGACGGATTATATCGTATTCAATTTCTATTTATTAAACGTTTTCGTCTTTTGCATGATCCATTTCATTTACCATTTTATCAAAAATATTTCCTTACAGCAGCACCTCGAACATTGGCAAAAGTTCTCGTATCTAGCGAACATCAACCTGTTGATATCCTCACAGATCACGATCCTTTATTATCTGTTCTATGATTATGTGTTCTTCTTCAAGATTTTTACGCTATTGATGACTTTCATAGGACTAGTAGCATATTTTGTTATATTGACGGATAAACTCAACTCCTACAAAAGATTTAACAAAACGGTATTCTTTATTTCAGTGTCAGTGATTTGTTGTTCTTTGCCGCTATTGACCGCTATCATCACTTTTGATGGTCTAGAAAATCTAAAAGATAGAATAAAACTAAATGCAATCACCTGGGAACTTGTGACGCTGGTGGTAGCGTCAATGATCTATGTGACCAGATTTCCTGAATCGTTGTTCAGACGAAATGAAAAGGAAGAGGGTTGGAACCATTCAGAGTACCTCTTCCACCTCCTTATATCCGGTACTGCTTTTTATCACTTCTTTATTTTGATTCAATCCTATATTTTGATGCATTCAAGTTTGAATCAACCTGAACTAATTAATTTCAAGTCTTAAATTGTTGTGTCTTTGGACCGCATAAGTAAGTAAATATATAAAACAGAATAAATTTAATTCAAGGCCGGGAAGCAAATTCCCTTATTAAACACTTGCAGGAAACGGAGCTTTGAAACGAATGAGCTCCAAAGTGGCTTCTGACTTTTCTCTATTTCTTCCGCTAGTATATTGTTGATGCATTTTTTTTACTGACACACGACGCGGCAAAACAAGGTGGTCGAGATAAAAGCAAAAAGCAGAACACCATTCTTACATAATCCAGCAAAATTGGTGAGACATACGAGGTTCAATAACGATGCAAGTAGCGCAAAAAGGTAAAAGAGATACGCAGATCTCCAAAGCTTTGTCATATTTGCTTCGACATGGGGCCATGAAGGAAAATTTGATTATTGATTCCAATGGTTATACTCCGGTGAAAGAACTACTAAGCCACAATAGACTGAAAACTCATAAATGTACACTGGATGATATACATCGCATTGTCAAGGAGAATGATAAGCAACGTTTCCATATAAAGGTATCCGAAGCGGGTGAAGAGTGGATTTGTGCTACCCAGGGACATTCAATCAAATCGATCAAACCATCAGATGAGGTTCTTGAATCGATCACTGAAGTATCGCAGCTACCAAAGGAGCTGATACATGGGACAAATCTCCAGTCCACTATAAATATCATTGAATCAGGCATGATATCGCCGATGAGCAGAAATCATGTCCATTTATCGCCGGGAATGTTACATGAGAAGGGTGTTATTAGTGGGATGCGGGCTTCAAGTACCGTCTATATTTTTATTAAATGCCATTCTCCCTCATTTCTTCAAGATATAAAAGTGTTTAAATCCCTGAATAATGTTTTCTTAAGCACTAGTATCCCTGTTCAATATATTGAAAAAATTGTCATCAAAAGAAATTTGAAAGACGAAGAAAAATTAAACATCTTGACAAGAATCTTAAGCGAGAGAAATATACCGATGGAAAAGATGTAATTCTTATAGACACCTACTTTTTATATCTTATAATATCGTTATCTATATTTTTAGTTTACTTGCCAATATTTATTTTTGTGTTGAGAATTTGCTAATGTACAATGAAATGAAGAAAATACCTACTTTTGATGTTGTTCTTTCTTTTGCTTATCTCTTCTGTGCGTAATATTTAACTTTCCACGATTTCTTGAGTGGGTTCAAATTTCAATTTATGCTGAGCAGCACCTTGAGCCACTTGCCTTTTTCTCTTCTTGGCCAAGGCTTTGGAAGCCTTGATATTAAACCCATCTTTCAAAATTGTTTGAACTTCTTCTAATTCCAACCCTGATAATTCAGGATAACAGAAGTAACAGAAGATTGTTGATAAGCATGCCACAGCAGCAAAGAAGGCAAACGTACCCGTAGGTGTGATGTTTTGCAACATGGTTAAAAAAGTAGATGCAATGACCAAAGAACCTGCCCAGTTGGTAGCAGTGGCAAAGGAAGTCCCCACACCTCTTACATTCTGTGGGAATAATTCGGATTGTTGCCATGGGACAGTACCGATACCTAAAGCATAGAAGGCAGCGTACACGATAATAAATATAATGATGACAATCCCCCAGGATGAAAAACCTGTGGATGCCACAACCGCGCTAGCACCACTGAACTTGATACCTAAGAAATGGAAGGCAATTGCACATACGACCAACGCTATTGTCATACCCGGTAGACCAATCAACAAGATATATCTACGGCCAATTTTATCGATGCAGAAAAACGCAATTAATGTGAAAATAAAATTCGTACCTGAAACGATAATAGAAACAGCAGAAGAGTTTTCAAATCCTACCGTTTCAAAGATTGTGCCTGAGAAATACATCAAGGAATTCCAACCAGTAAATTGTTGAATGGCTTGTAGACCGCAACCAATAATCAATGCTCTGAAATTCGAAGGTACCATATGCAATTCCCTAACCATATTCCAGAATTTTATTATTGGGTTTCTTCCTGGTATAGATTGGTTTAGACTAGCCAGTTCGTCAACTTTTTGGTCAATTACATCATCATCTGTATTCACATAACTTCTTTTAAGGACCATTTTGGCCTTCTCTAAATCACCTTTCATGACATAATATCTTGGGGTATCTGGTAAGAAACAAAAAAAGGTAAATTGTATAACAGTAGGTACTAACGACAAACCCACCAAAATTCTCCAACCGTTGTTGACGTGGTTAAGGCCTGCACCACAACCATAGGCAATCAATTGGCCACCAGTCAGCCATAGAGAATTTATGACGGTCAACCGGCCTCTGATCATCTTGGGAGCAATTTCACTAATGAAAAGGGGTGAGATTAGAGAACCAATACCGACCCCGAACCCCATAACCAACCTACCTGCAGCCATTTGCCAAAATCTATGGGCGGTGATCTGTAGGATTGCCCCGATTAAAAACATTAAATTGGAAAACATCAAACACGGTCTTCTGCCAAACACATCTGCCGCTGTACCCGCCCCGATACTTGTGATCAAAGCACCCAAGGAAGTGGCGGCTGTGATGATTTCTCTTTCACCATACGTCAACTCTTTATTGTCCAAATCTTTCTTGATAGAAATCAACGCACTCGATATATAACCTGTATCATAACCAAACATGAACCCAGAGATGGAGGCTACAAATGTCAAAGTAATGATAAAAGGAGAGATCGACTGATTGAATGTTATTATCACCGAGGTATCGTCTTCATCGTTAACCGGTTTGATGACGATTCGATCCTCATCCTCATCTTCATCTTGTCTCGTCTCTATCTGTAAAGTCGAAGTAGACATCTGAGGCTTTTTTGACCTCGTACCACTATTTTCTTCCTCATGGTTTTTCCTATGATGTAGTTCCTTTCCTTGTACAGAGGATTCATCAGTGGATGAGGCCTCTATATCGTCTTCGTTTGTCGACGAGGGAAGGAAATGAGAAAATCGGCCCTTGGCCCATCGAGAACTAGCAGCTATCGAAGTCTTCATTGCCAGTTAAGAAAAAAATAAGCTGTCTCGTGCTTTTAACTACGTCTTGAGTCTTTTCTTATTCTTGTTTTTCTTTCCGTTACTTTTTTTTCAGTGAACGATGCTGTTAATTCTTTACTGTATCCCTCTAGTTTCCGTATTCTTTACTTGTGTATGATTCAATGGTTGTGTTGACTTGTGTGGAAGATGCGAATTATCTTCGTCTCACGTGAGTGTATTCCTTCTATCGCTGAAGCGAGGTTTTTAAATTTTTTTGGTGATGTTTTTTTACTACAGCGGCGTTTTTGGCAAAATTTCGAAGCCCAGATGGTAAAAGAGCGGCAAATAAAGAAGGCTGGGTCAGGTTGGGTTTTTATGGAACAATGGTATGTAGGTGTATTTAACTAAAGAGTGGTATGGGCTCTGATACATGAGAAAATTGAGTTGGTGTGCAGTTTTGTTGTTGAGAATCGTTGTTCCTAACAAAAGGGGTCGGATCCATCCCGTGAATAGTGACGGTGATTCGGAAGTTGGGCGGCTATTTATATAAAGATATCAAACATAAAACTATCATCATCAACAAGATTCGCTTCAGGCTGCGAGTACGAACAGAAGCAAAGCAATGAGCAGAGATAACGGGTTAGCACGTATCCGGCTACAATCGGTGGGGTCATCCACAGAAAATTCCATTGAATTTCAGGAGCTGAAGTTACAGAGTTTACAGGAGGCTTCCGAGTGTTCGTTACTGGAAGGCTTCATATCGAAGGTCCGCCCTCCGATGTTTAGAGACCATAAGAGCTACGTATTTCTATTGTACTGCTTGAACCACGTGGATCTGGTCACAGATTTGCAAGGCTCTACAAAATGTCATTACCCATTGCAGATATTTAAAGACTGCAAATTGAGTTCCTTGGTCCAGAGAGATTTCGCACATTATTTTCAGTTTTGCCAACACGGAGATAAAGACGATCACAGCGATATTGATACTACTTTGGTTAATCTAACCAATATGCAGGATTCACCCAATAGTTTACATTTGCTGAAAATGTCCATTATTCCGAGGGTCTGCTCCTTCGACAAACGCAATTCTAAGACTTATAAATTGGTCTTGGAATATTTGAACCGGTTTGAAACTGTTTTAACAAAATTTAGACGCCAAAAGGACTTCACTAAAATCTACTTTAACTGGTTGAAACTCGTTGAATCGTTCAACGAGTTGATTTTCCACGATCTATTGATCAAATGGCAACAGTGGCTAGAATTAACTAGGAATGATACCACGGCTCGACTGAACATCCCGATTCTGTTAAGAAAACTCGTAACGAAGCTTTCGCAGAAGTATTTTACCTTTCAGAACTCATTGAACAGTTCAGTTGATAGCTTCACAGAACTATTACTCAGTAAAAACTCTATAAGTCTTTTAGACCTTCCCAAAGAGACCCAAAAATATAAACTGAATTTCGGGCTATGGTTGGATTGCCAAAATGGCATTTTGATCTTTACTAATGGCATCGTTCGTATGTCAGATGAGATTATAGATGAACGACTAAAATCATTTGTTAGGCCAGCACATGTTTTGGTACTGGAAGACCATCCAAGTGACGAGATAGTGAAGAAACTGGTTTTTTTCATTTTTTCGGCAATACTGCAGTGTTTCACTGATGAGATTTTGGAATGTTAATTATATTTTTTTTGTTTTTGATTAAATCGATTTGATCTGCTCGTTCCGAGAATTGATTTTGAGAACTTTTAAAAAGGGGAAAAAAAATTTATTGAACCATAAGCTTGACACCAAAAATTGCATCTTTAAGATTCTCTTTCTACTGCTACACATTTTAGCCGAACTTTACGAACCGGTATACTGCTTTTAACCTTATTCCTTTTTGGAGTTAACAAAAACCTTTTCACATCATACACCTCTCCCTCAAGATCCGGGCAAACTTCTTTTTTTAGCCACTCGAGAATTTTTATTATAAAAAAGTCACAACATATCCATCCCCGCACATTTTAGAAAGCCTCTTCACACAAGTGGTATACTGCACCCTAGGTTATTGTTTTACCTAATCACCTAAAGTGTTCAAACTAGGTGGTCGACACTAAATTCCCCCTTACCTCAAGATAACATTTCCGTTCGTTACAGACCCCATTTCTTTGAAGGGTGTTGCTATAAAAAAGTCTTCGATTAATTGCCATAATACATTCTATTGTTGCTTCTCGAGAAATTGAATAAAAAGATAACAATCCTCAAGCAATAAACTCGAGTTTGTTTTTTGCACATTTCTATGAAATTTATGTTTATATAACTCTTTTTTTCACTTCCAAAGATAAAATAAAATGCAAAGAGCATGCTTTACAAATTTGAAAAGTAGAGGAATTTTTAAGTTCAACTATATCCAATTTATACTTTTAAGTGTTTTGTCTCAATCTCTTTTAAGGTTAGTCAGTGCTGACTTCAATTATGAAGGCTGTTATAATGCAGAGGATGTTCAGTCTGCTGGACTATCTCTCAAAAACTCATATCTATACCAATCAGTTTCCTATTGTCAAAATCAATGTCCTGATTCTGCTGTGGTGGCACTATTTGATGGATCAGACTGTTATTGCGGAGATTCTGTAACTTTCTTAAGTTCTTTGACAAAATCTACAGATTCAAATTGTGACACTAAATGTTCTGGATGGCCTTACCAAACGTGTGGTGGCTCATCTTATATGAACGTTTATGTCAACGCTGAAGTTTCCGTTTCCTCTGTTGAATCTTCATCTACCACGGAAGCGTCCACCACCTCCTATACAATCTCAACGACACATTCAAGCTCGTCTAAGGATACATCTTCAACTATCAAAAGTTCATCGTCAAATGCAAAGAGTTCTACGACATACAGCCAAACGACAAGTTTTACTTCAACTTCTTCCACGCCCATCACAACAACTTCTACCTCTTCTTCTGCACCTACCACAACAACCTCTACCTCTTCTTCTATGCCGCCCACAACATCTTCTACCTCTTCTTCTGTACCACTCATAACTTCATCTACCTCTTCTTCTGTACCACTCACAACTTCTTCTATCACCTCCTCCTTTACCTCCTCTTCTGAATCCACCACAACATCGTCGTCGACCGAGAGCACTCTATCGAGTAGTCGTATAACTTCCCCCTCTTCCACTTTGATGTCAAGTTCTTCGACTAGCAGTACATCGTCAACTCCAAAAACGACCTCGAGTGCATCATCGGGAGTATCAATAATAACCTCGGTCGAACTAATAACAAGTATGGTCACAAATGCCATTGTGAGTACTTCTGGCGAACACCAAGAAACGATATTTGTAACGACTACCTCTGTAATTGAAAGGACGTCTGCAGTTGCTACGGCAGACTCCTCGATTAATAAATCCAATTCGAACCACAAGAAGGGTCTTAGCGGTGGAGCAATTGCTGGTGTTGTCATTGGTGTAGTATTTGGTGTGATTTTTATTATATCGATTCTGCTTTTCTTAATATGGAGGAGAAAACGTAAATCGGATGATCTGTTAGACCTGGAGGAAACAAAACACCATCAACCTTATTCGTTTGGTGACGAAGATGCCAATCCAGTAAGGCTTCTTCCGTCATCTGGGACAACTAGTTGGATGAGACATACGAGGCGTGATACTTCAGGTTCTATCGGCACGAGTAATATGTATGGTTTATCCATGAATAACGGTGGAAATCATAGTAGTCCCAGTTCAAATAATAGTGGAAGTGTTCTGAATAATTTAGCTGGATTGCAAGATACAACCGTTCAAAGGCAAAATCTTCCATCAACAGTATTTGAAGAGACAAACACACTGAATAGTGTGAATGAAAGATTTAGTGCCAACTCTTTACCTGATATGATGATGAGCGGGCCTTTGCAAGTAGTGAATCCAGATGATCCTGATTTGACTAGTACCGCATCACATAATCGAGCGTAAAAATACTATATAAGCTATCAATAGTACAAGTGATCGATTGATTCTGCTGGACAGAACCATCTTCACCGAATAGATTTATAAAAGTTCATCTAATATTTTAATCTCAAAATGTTTTTGCCTAATTTTGCGCTGTCATTTAACATTAGTTTATAAGAAAGAATTGTACTTAGTCAAAAAAGGTATCCCTCGAAACAAAACCTAAACAATTTAACTTTATGATATAAATAAAAAAATTGCTTCCAGTCGGATTTGAACCGACGATCTCCACATTACTAGTGTGGCGCCTTACCAACTTGGCCATAGAAGCTTAATCTCTGGAAAATTGCTCTGTTTCAAACAGTAAAAGCAGCAATTTTTACTGAGATACAAATCTATTAACGTGCAATCGAAACGTGCTTAAAATGAATCAATATAAATCTTACAAGAGATTAGTCACGTTAATAGTTCTATTCAAGAATGTGGACCTTGCTTAAATTGTGGGAATTATTGACCATTAAGGTTGTATGATGATCTTTGGGATTCCATTGTTTCTTAATGTTATAATATTACGTATATAGATTATACTAGAGATTCTCCGATAGTTGAATCTTGTTCCAACAGGAATAAGGTGATCTTGGACATAACATTCTTTATGTCCAAATAGGTGATCTCGAACATTCTTTGATATGATATTAATTATGTTGAACTGAAACAAACATACTTAATGAAGACGAGTATAAAGACCTATTAATTGATCAGACATTAGCATATAAGGAGATGAGTTATACTTGGTATATTTGAAATTATGTCTGAACCATTGGGTTTCATATAACCAATCAGCGTGTGTTTTATATACCTCTCTTATATAATAAGAAAGAACTGCTTATTCTTAATTATTACTACTTAGTAAACTAACTGATTATCAATTTAAGTGAAGCACTCGAAATATATAAATACACGAACAAATAGTTTAGATCCGAGATCAGTGCTTCCACCCTTTAGTTATATTCAGATCTTATATGGAATGTATAAGATAAGTAACAATCAATGAATCAAATTGATAAGTAGTTTTAGCAACAAGTTACTTCCCTGAGACCGTCAGGATTGCTAACCTCGGTATTACCCAGACGCAATACGACAAACTAGCAGAAATTTATGACATTTAAATTATCTGAAGACATAATTGCCCACACGAATTCTTTTGTATTCCAAATGCGACTAAAACCTCTGTCTATTTACTAATCACGGGTGTTAAGAGGGGATTATTCAAGCCAAAACGAGGAGTTTGCCTGGCAGTGCTTGTTTTATATATAAAAACTCATAGTAGTTATTCACTCGGGCTATGTGCAAAGTGAAAAGTATTCTACATTGAGAAAATCTAGTCTAAGATGTCTTGCTTCGTTTAGTTCTACATAACGGTACAGATCGTCCTTACACTAAATAAGTATGATGTTAAGGGTGCACCATACGTTCTTCCAAGACCTGTAAAGCCAGTTGCCTTCTTCTTTCTTCTACAGTCGTGATCTTTTTAGCACCTCTGCTTTCTGCAATGGAGTTACTGATATCGATATCTACATTTTGGAAAGGTTTAAGAATACCGAACTTCACAACAACCACACTGTAAATAAAATTGAAAATCGGTCTTAGAAGTGGCTTTATCAGATCAGGAAAGAAATAGATCAATTGGAAGGTATCTGATGCATCACCAATTAGTGTCTCCTGAATATCTTGAGCGTTAGTCGTTGGTAAAGATGGACAATTCAATGGTACGAGCTTTTGGAAGAATCTTAAATACGCCCAACTGGCAAAAAAGGTAATCCAGATGGAAAACAGTTGAGCGAAATGATGAAACCATATTATTTGAGTTACTGTCATTATGAACATAACAAAAGCGGGTAGTAGTTTGAATCTGAAGTTCTTGGCCAAAAAATGAGGAGTCTTGAGATTGATTATAGTTGTTTCTGGTAGTAATTGCCTATAAATGATGGGGAACCCAATTAGGATTGTATAATTCCCATCCAAAGGAATATCTAGTCTTACTTTATTCGAGAAAAGAGATATTAACAAGGTTAACGCGACGATCAATACATTTGTTACCGAGCCTAACACTAAAATAAATTTTAACATTTCTTTTGAAGAGTTCCAGTTGCGTTCAATAAAGGAACCACCAATGATTAGATTGAGCAGATTCACTACCACCTTCCAAGCTTTTGTATCGATGAAGTTGGATAAAATCAAAGATGTGGGGTATCTCCAAATCTGTGAAGGCACCATTTGTAAAATGGGCAAAGTGATCAAGTTGTAGTCCACATTTGGGTCGTCAAGGGATAGTTTATTATACAGTGATCTTCTTATGCAAAAAAGGGACGTTGTCAAACATATGTATATGATAGCAATGAACTTTGTAGCATCGGGAATCTTGTTAATGTTGAGAAACGAATCTGGAATGTTCAGTTCCAGGAACCTAGAAGTGTATTGCATTGGTAGGCCAATGCGTTTAATAGCAATAAAAATTGTTGTTTTCTTTTTTCTTGGCTTGATTTGTACAAACGTATTACGTACTAAAATATTCACATGTTTTTCTTTTGAGAGTCAAAGGCGCGTTTGAAGTCTTGAAAATTCCAAGCCATTAGATAAGGTAGATGTAGTAGATGAGTTGAAGGGCGGGCTTAGCAAAGAAGAGAAAGCAATAATGACTAAGGATAGGAAAATACCGACTTTACAGGTGGATTTGACCGAGATCAAAGAGGTCAAGAGCGAACTGGTTAATGTGAAGAAGAGAAAGCGCAGAACAAAGAAGATCAATAAGTTGACTGATGGTCAAATACGTATAAATCATGTATCGTCAGAAAAGAAGAGAAGAGAGTTGGAGAGAGCAATATTTGACGAACTCGTGGCCGTGGTACCGGACTTGCAACCGCAAGAGAGCCGATCGGAACTAATCATATATTTGAAGAGTCTAAGCTATTTGAGCTGGCTGTATGAAAGGAATGAGAAGCTGAGGAACCAAATCATAGCGAAGCACGGAGCAATACCCAGTAGCAGTAACAGTATAAAGAGACAAAAAAACGGAGACATGTCCAATGTGGTACCGAAGGAACTAGTCTGGGAGCTAGGTAATGAACAGAATGGTCAATAACAAGAGAGAAAAGTGAAATGGAGAATATGAAGGAAGGAAGGGCTTCAAGGAAGTACGCGATATTTCTCGCCCCACTCAGGACAAACCTCAATTATTATTACGGTATGGTGGCGAGAGTAGTACCGCAACCCAGAGTCATTAAAAGCTGGCTTTGTTAATCGATAGAGTTTTTTTTCATATGTGTGTATATATATATTTAAATATGGTGTGTTTTGCTAATATAGTAACTTATTTTGAAGTATGCGTCCTCCATAAAACGGGTGAAGACACATCTTCACGTATTTAACCGTTCCACGCTTTGTATGTGAGAATGTGGTAGTTGATCTAACTCAAAAAGACATTCTCGGGCGGTTAGTGTAGTGGTTATCATCCCACCCTTCCAAGGTGGGGACACGGGTTCGATTCTCGTACCGCTCAGATTTTATTTTATTTTTTCTTCTTTCTTTCCCCCTTACCTCATCTTTTTTAGGGATTAAATAACCGCTGAAGTCAGAAAAAAAAACCAAATCAAAGTTAGGGCTCGTTTTTGTGGTTATAGAATTATTGTTATTAGTATTAGTATTAGTATTATATATTAATTAATTAGTTATTAGATAGATACAATTTAAGGAGAGGAAAATTCAGTGAAAAAAGGTTCAGAATAATAAAAAACAGCATTTTCTTCCATGTTTTTCAAAAGATCTTTAGTTTATTTTAGTTTCAAGTAGAGGTAGACAGACTAGTTGAAGATGGAAGCAAACTTACGGCCCAACTTCTTCAAGAAACCACCTTCCTTCTTGGTTTCCTTCTTGTCAGCGACAGCAGCAGTGGTTTGTTTCTTGGTTTCATCGACCTTGGCGGCGGCTGCGGTCTTCTTTTGTTCGGCACCGTCAACGACGTCTTGTTCTTCCTTCTTGACTTGTTCGGCTTCTGGGGTAGCTTCCTTCTTCAAGTCGTCGACGGCAGTTTGAGCTTGTTCCTTCACTTCGGTGCTCTTGTTTTGTAAGGACTCCTTGGTTTCATCCAGCTTTTGTTGGACGTCTTCAGCGGCAGTTTCAGCTTTGTTTTGAAATTCAGACATTGTAATTTATTTCGGATGTAGTTGTGAATAGATATATACTTGCGTTATCTTTAAAGACCTATATGCTAAAATAATAAATAACCGAAAAACAAAAGCAGAAGAGGAAAGTAAAGAAGGAGAAAGGTTATCAAGAAAGTATAGATGATCTTCGACCTGAAAACGCACTCTATATATATACGCATGAGCGATGGGGGAACCGCACGCAGAAACAGGAGAAGAGGAGAACCGCAGAGAAAACCAGAGAACCAAAAAACCAGCATGAATCCAAATGATAAAAATAAAATTAAGTAAGAAACCATAATAGCATAGAATGCCAAACACACCATGGATATAAACACGATAAACCCTTAGCGCGCCCACAACCCACACCATTTGCTAGGTGGGTCGAGGCACGACGAAATCCAGGGATAGGCACCCGGACCGTCGGGGCAGGACTAGGCTCACACCGCGCTCGTGGAGCAGTCCGCCCGGCGAGTTCAACTGTGCCACGTACTGTTCTAGGGCGAGCGACTCCTGAAACACCGGCCCACGTAGAAGGGGCCCCGGAGCCCAGCTCCACAGCCCGCCCGTGAGCGCGTCGAGCAACACGCCACCGAGATTGCGCCACCCGTACACCGCGTACTCAACCCGCCGCAGATACTCGTTTACCCGGCCTACCACCTCAGCCACCTCCGCCGCGTTCAAGTGCTCTGACAGTGGCGACACGGACGAGCAGCCGAACACGTGACCGCCGGTGTCGTAGCGCCCGCATCGTACGAAGCCGCCGCCGCCGCCACCATTGTCTCCGACGATAGCCGCCGGCTCGCTGCCGGGCAGCTGCGTGCTGAACTGTGGTGTTTCCAGGCTGTCCCGGGACTGGTCGAATCGCCGGGGCACACGCACCACCCGGGTCATCTGGAACTCGGCCGAGCCTCGTGGCGCGTAGACGTTTGGGAAATGCGTTACACACAATTTGTGGTCTTCGTCGTGCTCCTTGGGCATACTCATACCGTCTTCGGAACCGATTTCGTCGTAGAATGAAAACGAGAACTCGTGATAGTTAAAGAACAACGCGCTCTCGCTCGCACTGGTGCTGTGATCACCTTTTTGGCTGCTGTCGCACATCCGTAAGGGATTGTTTTCGTCGTGTAGTGTATGTAGTGTGGCGTGTGTTTTTGTCTTGCGATGGGTTTTTTTGTTATGGCCCCTAGTTTATTATATATCTTTTTTTTTTTTTTTACTAGTCTCGAAATGGCAGTACTTGCAGCTAGAGCCGGAAGCCGAATCTCGCGAGATGTGCGTAGAAAAAAAACAAGAAATTCAAAGACAACAATGTGTGCAAGACAACGCAGACAGCGAAGGGACAAACAGTGACGAGAGATACAAGCACACACACAATCATGAGCACATCTGTTAGCGGCCCAGAGCACGAGTTCGTCAGTAAATTCTTGACCCTAGCTACGCTATCCGACCCGAAGCTGCCAAAAAGCCACATCAGGCCTCTAAAGGATATAGCCAATTTGGGCGTTCCATTACCCACGTTGAAATACAAATACAAGCAAAACCATGCCAAGAAATTGAAGCTACAACAAAACGACACCGTCCGCTTGACGTTGAAGAAGATTCAGGCCCCCAAATTTGCCATCGAGCATGATTTCAGCCCATCCGACACCATCTTACAACTAAAACAGCACTTGATCAACGAAGGAAAGGCCTCCCACGTAAGCGAGATTAAACTACTGTTGAAGGGAAAAGTCCTTCACGAAAACCTGTTCTTGTCGGACTTGAAACTCGACTCTGCCAACTGCAATATCACTGTGATGATCAAACCGGACCCGACCCTCGCCAGAGCGTCCGAGGCGGACAAGCCTGTGTCTGCACCTTCTTCCTCTTCTTCTTCTTCTCCGGAGCAAGAGCTGGCCGTCCCTTGGGATGCCATTGAAGCTTTACTAAACGACAAGTTCAAGAACGATAAGCCTGCGGCCAAACAGATCATGGAGCGTCTACAAAAAGGCTGGTCCCTGACCAAATAGAATTAAGATAGTTAGTACATATATACTTATTTTTTCAAACGCCTACGCACTCTGCGCTTAGTTTCTTTTCCCCTGTGGGCGGCTACTCGCCCTTTGCCTGTTCCTCTCCATCGCCACATACTCCCTGCCGCGGTCGATCGTCTCTTGATTAATGCTGTTTAATGAGATCTTCTTCTTCATCAGTATCTTTTCGAAGATCTCGTTCGGGTTCAGCAGACGTTTGGGAAAGTTCTGAATCACCTGCAAAATCTCCATATCCGCCTCCTCTTGTGTCTTGATCTTATTTTTCAGCTTTTTGAAACTCGAGTCTGCGTCATTGCCACCTCCAAACGTGTACGAAGAGTATTGCCTGAACAGTTTTTGGCTTTTACTCTCCAAAAACTCGCTTTCGCTCAACTTCAATATTCCTAGCGCTACTTTGAATAAGAAGTGCGACTCTTCGTAAAACAAACAGTCCCATATCCTCAGTGTCGTCTCAATGGGCACCACACCGACAAAACAGCTCATAAACCAACTTGCCGTACATAAAGTCAACGTCGGCAATCTACTAAGATACTGCTCCTCTGGATTTGGCCTGGGTATCTGGCCGGTACTGCCATTGCCGTTCACGTACGATGATTCTATATGCGACCATATTTCAGGTAAGTATTCCTTAATACACAGCACTAGCACCCCTTGGTCCACGTTCGCGCCCTCCAGATCGGATTCATACACGCCAGGCAGATACTTGCCAGTGATTATAACCAGCATCCAAAATGTTTTCTCTTCTTCCATGAACAGTAATAACAGGCCCACAAGAAAATTCATCGATTGGCAGTATCCGATGGACCCATCATAAATCGAGAACGCCATCAGGACTCGACGTAGTGACTGGATCATCGCGGGCTCCCCCCTCTGAAAAGATTCCTTATGGAAATGAATGTTATCGGGGAAAGTCCGATAAAGATCTCTCTCTATAGCTTCCATATCCTTTGCAGACACTGCGCCCGCACGACAATCTTCCTTCAATCTATCATACATTCCAACGTTGATATCTAGTTTCTCTTGCCCTCCCGCAAAATGCCACCATGCATTCCCTCTCCATTCTGCTGGTATGCCTTTCCTAACGAATTTTTTTAACTCTTCATTTCTTGCAGGATACGTCAGCGGGTTATCATTGTGGAGGTTAATTTTATTCTTCGACAAAAGGTTCTCCCATTTCTTTTTCCTTCTCTCGCTATATCTACTGTATTCAACCAACCATTTATCATATTCCTCCTGCTGTATAAAATAACTTTTCTTACTAAATCCATATCTATCAAAATTCTCGGGATCTGCCATCACTAAGCTCGTGAAAGCCTTTGCTTTCTCAAGCTCACGTGTCGTCAGTAGTTCTTTTTGTTCTAGTAGAGAGACATTGTCGTCTTCTTCATCGTCGTCGTATAAATCAAGCACGCTGTAATTTGCACCATCTTCGTTGCATGACGACATCGTGTCCACAACCCTTTCGTTCGGCACCAAGACGGCTTCAGTTGATATAGTTGAGGACCTTATCATTATACCATACCGGTCTCTTCCCCTAGTAACTGAAATATCGTGGCTTTCCTTGATATCAAGATTATTTTCGTATCAAACGCACAAAAAACGTTTTCTACTTTTCAAAATTGTCTTCTCTTGGTAAACTAACCATCAGATAATCATCCTATCTTTGTTAAAAAAATCTTAATTAAGTTTGCCGATATTCCTTCTATCTGGAAATTTTGGCCTTAACGAACAGCAACACATTCTTTCTTTTTTCTTCCTTTTTTGTATTGACACAACGCGAAGTATTCGTATCATTGTTGTTTTTGCTTCTATAAATAAATAAGAAACTGTGGGCGTGATATGATAAATATGATAAATAAAAATATGCAATTATATATATATATATGTGTCAGTGTATATTTATATATGTTCCGTGAAATTAAAGCAAAAAGTTAGTACCACTTTAAGGTCGGTTTGAACTCTTCAGGGCTACATGCCAGTAATAAAAAGTCAAACATAAGCAGTTCCCCTACCGATGCTCTCAGTTCAACATTCACTTGTAAGCAGGCATCCAAAAATTGTCTGGTTTTCTCAGACACCAATTCAGCACGACGCAATATGGGTGACCCGTTATTAGCTATCAAAAACAATGCCTTTAAAGGATCCTCGTTCAGATATGGAGGCTCGCCGTCTATCATCTCAATAAGCATTATCCCCAGTGACCAAACATCCACTTTCTCACCATACCCCTTCTGATTCACGATCTCGGGTGCCATCCAATATGGCGTTCCCACCATGGTGGCACGTTTACTTCTTTTCTCGGTTAGTTCTACACAAAACCCGAAATCTGTGATCTTCACTAAGCCTTGGGAATTAAGAAGAATATTATCAGACTTGATATCTCTATGAATGATCTTATTGTCATGTAAAAACTTCAAACCTTGGCATGTCTCCTTTATTATATATGCCATTTGGTTCTCGTTTAGTGGCGATGATTTGTTGCTAGCATCAACCTCTGCAGTGGCATCCAATATGTCTGTTAAACATCCACCTTCCATGTACTCCATGACCACCCATAATTCTTCATCATCAATAATGTAGGCTTCGAGAAAGTTGACGATATTTTCGTGATGCGAGTCGTTCATCACCAAAAGCTCATTCATGATCAATTGCTTCTTGGGTTGCTCCGACAAATGAATTTGCTTTATAGCCACCCTTTCTTCTATAATTCGATCACAATGAGAATTCAGAAACTTCGAGTCATTCTTTTGAGGCAGCTTGATCCGTTTCGACAGATATACTGCACCGCTAGCTCCTTGGCCTGCCTTTTCTATCATCTGGAAATACGGTCTCGGATTTACATCAATTGCTACTGTTTTCATCTTCATTATTATTTCCTCAGAATCATCTGCATCCTTCAACTCGAGAAGATTTCCTTTGGGTATTTTAGCTTTGCCATCATGAAATTTTGCAACAGGTGCCATTGGTGCTACACGGCGAGGTTTTAAAGTCGCACTACTATCATGTTTTTGTAAATGGTGTTGAATAGCTTGCTGCTCCTTTCTTTTCAATTGCTTCGTTCGGAGATTTGTAGCATTTTCTCTACTAGCATACATTCTATCATTTTCATGGGGCTTCTCGTCTTCTAAGTTGATGCTGTTATTATTTACCGCCGATCTGGGGAAAGGCTTAAGTTCTGATTGATACACAGGTAAAATGGAATCCGCCTTGCCTTTCCTGAGCGTCTTGCTTAACGATCTCTTGATAGAGTTAGTCCTCTTGTTTACGATATACTTTGTCGGGCTCTTTAAAGGCTTCAAATCTAAACTTGGGTTAGATTTATTGGTTTCAATGGTACCTAGCCCATTGTAATCTTCGTAAAATTGCAATGCCGTAATAACGGCTTTCGAATTTCTGTTCCAATCATCGTAGGTAATTTCTGAAGTTTGTAACAGTTTAGCCCAACTATCGGGCACTCCAACAAAATTACCCACTTTTGGGTCATAACCTACGTGTACTTTATGAGTGAAATTTGTTGGTGATGAAACGCCGCTTAATAATGGGCATTTAGCAAAAATAGCATCAAGCCAACCATGCAAATCTTGTTCGGTTCCTGTGGAAATGAATATCGATTTCCTGGAATTCGATTCGTAAAAATACGAATTTATAGGCGACACATTATCCTTCTGATCTGTTAGTCGAAGTATCTCAAAGCAGTTCTGTTTCAGCTGTATCCTACTGACGTTTGTTATACTAGTCAAGGCCACAGATAGGACGGGTTCCTCACTAAACCTATTACTCTTGTAAAATGATAAATACGAATCGTTTAGCACCAGGTACCTTTTTTGCCATAAGAACGAAAACATTCCATCCGCTTTGTAAGATATCCATCCTTCCCTTTTTATGCCCTTCATGGAAAGAATTTCTTCCGTTCTTTGCCTGTTTGTCCTAGTATCCTAGTATATGTTCTCCTGATCTTCCACTTGTTATGCAGTTTATTTAAAAAGACCAAGTTTGACTTTTATAAATTCCATATTTCTCGTACTTCTATGGAGAGCCTCCCCACACAACTAGGTCGAGTATGTGTTTTGTTCCTTCATTCTTTTTTTAGCTTGCAACAAATCATAGCTACCGTGCTGACAACAATAGGAATTATCGCAATTCTATGTTTACCAGATCTGGAAACGGATAATCAACATTTCGTGTCTTCTAAGGGGCTGACAACATCCGGCGTATAAGGCAAAAAACAACAGAGTCGTGGACTTTATCGTTAGCCTCTTCGCAAAACTGAGGGGAGCCACGCCAAGAAACATCATATGACAACGTACATGAGAAACCATAAACTTGTTACGTACTTCTCTATGTTTGCACTCCCACGAATACGGCATTGTAGGGGACCACGATGTATTACAGGTGCAGTACGATTTATTGTCAATGGGAAGAGCTGGAGGGAGCTCGAAGTTTCTCGCGCAAGAGACTGGGTAAAAACACTTAGTGTAACGGGTTTACCCTTGAAACAATTTGTCTTGCGTTATGATCGAGCTAGTGGTCCAGGAGGACAGAACGTTAATAAAGTCAATAGTAAATGCACGTTAACACTTCATGGCTTGTCAAGTTGTTCTTGGATTCCTCAGGAAGTTAGAAGTATTTTATGTAGCGGCAGGTTTCGGTACTATACCATAAACAGTGACTCTGTAGTAATTCAGTCTGATGAAACCAGATCCAAGGAAACCAATAAACTGAAATGCTTCGAAAAGTTAATTCAAGAGATTAAGCAAACTTGTCGGTTCCCTAATGACATTCCTATCGAGACTGCAGAAAAATGGGCAAAGATCAAGAAGAAATCTAATGCAGAACGAATGCTTAACAAAAAGGTGCATAGTGATAAAAAGAAGAGTAGAGGTAAAATTACACTCCATTACTAACATGTAATACATATACATATATACTTTCTATCCAAATTCACAGTTGCGTATACATCTGTGAATCTATTAATCAGGAATAGCCCTCAATATCAAAGAGAATAAGGGTTATATCCATCTTCATCGTCATCATCGCCACTTGAAATGGTGATATAAGTTTCCTCGCTTTTTTCCTTTAATGGCTCTTTTTTAGCTTCTGGTTCAGAAAATGTCGTCTTAGCCTTTTTAGTGGGCGGTTCTATTATGTCATAATCGTCTTCTGTGGTACTGGCAGTAGCCGTGGAAGTGACTGTATCTTCAGTAAATTCTTCATCGTGAATTATTCTGCTACGTTTCTTGTGATAGTTTTCATTTTCAATGATGGCCTTGTTCAGTACCAAGCCTCTTTCATCTTTAAAATCTCTTGCTTTCCCGCGATATTTGATGACATTGCCCAATATACTTTTTCCTAATCGATCTTTAAACGTTGCTGAATGCAATTCAAAACATCTATTCGTTAACAGATCAAAAGCGCCAGCAAATGCCTTTTTTATATCTCGAATGTTAAACGTTCCTCGACTGATGTTGTTTGCCTCATCCCCTGGATCTTGAATGGCTAATGTAAATGGATTTTTAATAGGCTGAATAGCATCCCATGTAGATTTTGGGAAGTATACCGGATAACCATCTGATGATCCTAATGCAACATCATCATAACCAAAATTTTTTCCGTAAAGTTCAAAAAACTCTATCAAGAGCACACCCAGGTTGTCCTTTGGGTCAATTTCTCTTGTTATTATACGTGGATGCATATGGAGAAATGAAAAAACAAGACAGATAATACTGAACCCACCTAGACCACCAGTATGAACATTATTTAGCCTCCTTGAATGCAAAAATTGCTTTACAATGAGAACCAATTCTCGAAGCCCAGGGGTATCGTTCAACCATTCTCTGATTAACTTTGCAGCTTCCAGACCATTAGTTCTTTCAAACGAGACATCGATGTGGATTCCTGAATGTGGCTCAACGAACTTGATGATCGGAACACGGGCCTTAGCAACAACTTCAATCTCTGTTGCTAAATTATTTTTCTTCAAATGACTTGCTAGGGAGTACAAGTTATTTCTACTTTCCTTACCACCGAGTTCACTATTTACCACACAATCGATATCGGAACCTGGTAAATACAAATCGGTAGAGTAAGATCCGAATACATGCAAATCAGCATCCGACCATAGCTGTTTCACTGCTTCTCTGATTGTACTTATGGTTTGGTTACGAACCTCGATCTCTTCACGACTTGGTGAGATATATGCAACAAAATCCTTGATTTCAAAGGTCAACCAATCAGAAATTTCCTTTTGTTTGGAATGATCATGATTCAGAATCCATGGATAGTCAGTGTTGAGGATTTCTTTTTGCTTTTTTTCCAGGATTTCTTCTTCTTTTTTTTGCTTTTCCTCTTCTTTCTGTTTAGCATCCTCATCTTCAGAACTAGCTGAAAGGGCAATGTAGTCATCATTGTTAGCCAGGTCATTTTCATTACCGTGGATTACTAATAACGGTGTTTTGCTTCCTTCAGCGGTTGAGGGGACGTCAGTAGGATTATCAAAATGACCATCATAGTCATCAAATCCTTCATCGTCGTCTGATTTGTTTTCCAGTACAAGAATTCCATCGGCAGTGACATGGTCGCCAGAGGTTGTCCTGCTCTCTTCCTCATCGTCCTTAACTGAACTCTTCGCTTCATTGTCATCGCTCGTGGATCTGGGTTTCTTTGACTTCCGTACTTTCTTAACTTTCTTGTTCTTTTTCACCTTCCCATTATGCTGTTTCTTTGACTTCTTTGAGGAGGAGGTTGTTATACTTTTGACTCCCATATTTTTAATATTCTGATTGTCTTTAAACTTTACACTTTATAGTAATGCAAACACAGTGTTTCCGATCATCTGCGTGTTACCTAGCTTCAAATGAAGTTTTCCAATTTCTTTTACGATTTTTTTTTTCCACATTTATTTTACCTCCATGTATCATAAGCTCAGCGCGTTAAGAAAGTACTACAATGTTTAGAAACAGTCACAAAGTAGGATACGTGAACCACATTTCCAACGCCCATTGCTATTTATTTACGTGCTCAATTGAAGTAGACGTCAAGGATGCAAAATACAAGGCATATTTTTTTATTTATATATATATATATATATGTGTATGTATACAGTTGTTGTTACCTGACTTCTGAGTTTTTTTTTTAGGATATTATTAGAGATTATTGTTACAGATACAACTCAGTTTTGGAGTAAAGTTCAATCAATCAATCATTAAGGAAGATATAAGTGTTACAAGGGGCTAATTTGGCATGAAAGTGACGACACAGAAAACAAATGTCACTTTAAGATTTCTGGAATATGAGAGCTATGGCACAACCAACCAATAGGCTGTTTAACTTTCTGTTTGTCATTAACATATCTTGAGTTTTCCAAAATTTCAATGACATAATTCAATGAATACCCACGGTTAAGACCTGTCTGAATGGCCTTCCAAAGCACTTTTCTTCTCGAGTATCTTTTATTTACTGCAGGATCCCGCCTCCATGCCGTTTGATAAAGAGCTTCCATTTTCCTTATGGAGGGCTGTCCATTTACTCCTTCGGTATACTCCTTCCAAACCTCCATAACTGAATGTGGTGACTTGATAAATTCGAATGGCCTTGTGCAAACTATTCGTTTCCTCTTGAGGCCCGTTTTAGTTTCATACTGTTCTTCTTCAAATGTCGGTACGCCCTCCTGTACGTTTGGTTCCACTGCACTTTCATGTTCGGGAGATATTTTCTGCAGATTGGGGGATTGTTGCGACTGGGAAGACGTACTACTTATGTATAGCCCTTGACTTTGGCCACCATCGTTATTAGGCGGGTTCGTTGTATAATCTTCCAACGTAGTGACTAAGTTAGAATTATAATTTTGGGGTTTGTTAAAACGACCATCCACGGAAGGGTTAGGGTTGTTTTCTTGGTTTATCGGGTTCGGACCGTTGGGATGTTGGTGATTCTTGTCGTTCTCTTGCGAATTGCCATTCAGAATGTCTTCGAACAACGTTTCGTTGCTAACGGTACCTTCATTCTGTGTATTGGCAGCTTCACTACTATTTAACGATACCGGACCATAATTCCTCTGAGTATTTGGTGCTGAAGGTCCATCACCAAAGCCTTGTGGGTCAAGAGTTTGGCTCAAAGATATCGACGTAGCAGACACCCCATGCAACGTACCAGACAATTTCTCACTCAAAATTTCAGCGTGGCGCTGCTGGTCATTCAGTAAGGTTGATAAAAACGCGGTCAGTTCGTTGATTTGTTGCTGTTGAGAATTAACTACCACATCGTATTTTTTGAAGTGAAGGTCCAGACGGCTACTCAACGCGTGAAAGATACCTTCAAACATTGACATCCTCCTCTCCAGCTCCGCAACACGGTTTGTTAGGATAGCCTCATTCTCGTTCAAGTTCGATGTCCCCATATGCTGGTTATTCGCCATTTCGATGCCTTCTCTAAATAATCTTCTTCTCTACTTTCGTTTCTTTTCCTACGAGGGAGGGACTTTAAATAACGGGTCAAACCACTTTACCTTTTGCAAACGCTCCCTGTTCAATGGGTTATAGCTGATAATAGCCATAGTCAACAACGCCTCGTATTATGCACTGTTATATCCTCTCTCATATCCTTATTATCTTATATTTCTCCAGAACACATATCACTAAACACGAAATCTTCGAACGGCTTTTACAAAGAGGCTATCTTATGTAAGTAGAGATCGAGGTCCTAAAACTATCACAAATGTGTCTATGTGATATTTTAGGAGAGGTTGGTGGAGGCTAATTTAATCAATTCCAGGTATTTGGTGGCAAATTTCATATACGATGGTAAAAATACCTCTTCATTCGACTGGTTGTTGACTTTAGGTAATCTAACCGTTTCCCTAGATTTTCTTAATGTATTAAAAAACTCTTTAGAAGATTCAGTCTTTATCCTTGTTGGGTTGTTATAAATTCCGACGTCGTTGACATATTCAAAATCTATGAGTTTGGCATTTGCCGTAGATCCATCCTCTTTGGGTGTACTTGTTAGACGAAATTCCTCTTTGGAACATCTCGGTAACATAACTTTGTTTTCATTACCGAAATAAACCAAATCGCTAGTCAAGTCCAGCTTGAAATACACAACTGATCTGTCTTTCATTATAGATCGCATTAAGATCGTCAATAAATCGTCTCTCGTCATTTCGTTTTTCTCGTTTACTTGCAGCATATCAATAATGTCATTTATTGAAATGCAAGAGTAAAGCTGTGCAATTCTTCTCCATAGTTTCAATGTCTGGGCTAAATAGTAAATATCCTGAATGTTTTTGTTTAGTATAATAGACAATTCAGGAATACGAGATATATTTGCATTTAATTGTCTTAATTCCAACTCTGTGAAACATTTGTAGATGTTTTGTAATACATTAACAATTGGGCTACCTAGGGCAATCTTTACCTGTTCAAAATCAAAAGGGTTAATTTTATCAGCACTTATTGCTTCTAAAATCATGCTGGTAAATATAAAGCCGCTAAGCACAAACTTGTGAAACAAAGAATCAATATCTCTTTCTCGAAATTTCCCCATCTCTTCCAAATGCTTTAAAATCTGGAGAAACATATTTTTCAGTTCTTCTTTCCGGTCATAATATTTCATCAATGCAAAGGATACATCGTTTTCTGAATCTGAGTCTAAGATCCAAACTGCCTTGGAAGTATATAATATTACCATTGATCCTGATTGCTGCGAGAAAGTAAGCGATTTTGATGTCGTCAGGTCAAAGTAGTCAATACACTTCTTGAACAGGTTTCTATTTTTTATCCTTGCGGTCTCCATGAATTCCAATATATAGTACTGTAGCAGGATTGAAACACTTTCCAGATCATTCACCTCTTCAAAAGAAGCAGGTCCCATACCGCATACGAGGTCCTGTATTTGGAAAGAAACTTGAGGAATAAAGATATCCCCCATAGTCAACCTTCGATGCCAAATAACTGCAATAAGCAATTTCTTCCTGATGATACGCTGAAGTTTTTTAAGTTTATCATTCTTGTCAGATTTTTTTAATATCCATTGGAACTGATCCATGAGGTTTTTTTGGAACTCCATTTTGCAGATCATATTTTGTTTGTCAACCTTTTCAACATCGAATAAAAATACTCTTTCCCACTTGGGCGCCAGTGCCTCGAAGGTGTCTGAAAGTGATTCAAATATTTTTTCATCGATTTGGAAATCAATCCTCTGTAAAAAAACTGACATAGTTGCTGTATCTTCTAAAACTTGTAGGGCCAAGTCTTGTGTACCATTGCTTTGGAAGTGGAAGCGTGGTGCTCTTAAGCGTATTATTTCATTCAATGATTTAAATTTCCATACCAAAAGTGCATCAATGCTTTCATCACGCAAAAATTCTTCCCTATAATATATTTTTAGGAATGAGTCGCGAGCTTCTTTGTATTGTTCGTCCTCTTTGAAATTTAGACCTTTTTCAAAAAGTACTTTACAAATATCTTGTTCTTTGTCAACCTTCCCCACTGCATCCTGCATTTGCTGTTCATATTGCCCCCCTTCTTGGTTTTGATCTTGCTGCTCGTCCAGCCGGATCATTTTTTCGTCTTCATCATCAGATTCTTCCTCCATTTCAATAGATTCCATGCCTTGGTCATCAGATAACATGAAGTCGTCATAATTGTCATCTTCGTCAGACATTGTTGGGGCCCAAGAACTTTTTGGTTTTGGTATTACGCTAATTTATATCAATGATCAATTTAATCGCAGAGGAAACGCTAAGAAAAGATCAAGCTCCCCTTATAGTATTTTTCACCGAGACTCAAATTATTTCTTCGAGAATGTACAGTTCTTGAACAAAAGGAAAATGATCAAACTGTCATAATCTAATACAGGATACCCGTTGGTAGCATCATATATAGATCATCATTGTTCTGATATAAACCTTGCTATATCTAATATATACTATGTGTATTTTTAATAAGAGATCAAAAAGGCGGCGTAGTAGATAAATGCAATTTCTGTTGCATTATAATGGAAGGTAGAAACCCAAAGTTCTACATCTCGGCAACGGAACTCTGAAAATATAAGATTAACGACACTATTGTCCAGAAAAGCTGATCAAGCAGCGTGAAGTGGAAAATTTTCTTACATTGCGTAGTCAATGAGATTCTGATCGCGGGCAACCATAAACCTACAATGAGTTTATGCAGAGTGTATCTCAGTATAACATTAGAAATCGAGCACTCTGCAGCCATTACTGGACATATTTTTGATGAACGGCCGACTGCCCCATGACACACTCGCTTACCTCCGTATGATCTTGCAGGTCCAAATTAAAGGACAAAAATGCTCAAAATATTTGGCTCTACCTCTACGCAACACAAACGGCATCTAGAATAAACTTAAATCGGCTACATAGACAAAAAAGCAAAATATTTAGAAACCGGATCAACTGTATAAAGAGACTCCTACGAGAGATAAGAACTCCTACTCTATACGAGAAATTCCCGTCTAGCGAAACCCTGGTGATTTGAATGCAGGTGGTTTGCGACCTCGAAAACCATATATGCTCTTACATCCCCCGGTCGGGGCCCCCCACTGTTCACCATCTTAAGATACCCAATTTTTTACGATAAGAGTGTTTTTCCTATATAGAATTTTTCAATAAAATGATACAGCCGTGCCTATGAGCGGTAATTAACAGGCGAGATGGCAAAGAGTCACAGGCAGATCTTCGATATAATAACCAACTGTTTTTTTAAAAAACGTGAGTGCCTTCTAGTGCGTGCACTGAGAACCTACATTGTATGCTTTCCGTTACATCCCAGGAAATATTGTTTAACCGAGCAAAGGGATAATGCTGAACATCCCCATTATTGCAAACTCCAAGAGGTTCTTTTTTCCCAAAGATCACGAATCCCGATCGACGTTAAACGATGACGTCGAACTGGAGGAGAGGGAAGGTCCAAGTTCAGGCTATCATGCGAACTTCAACGCACATGATGCTATTTTGAAGAAAAATAATGACGAGGTGGATCTTGATACTGCGAAGTTGACGACTGTAACCTCCACGGTCTTGAACACCCCCGAGGACTCTCTTATCTACGATGATGACGGAGAGTTCCCAGATGGTGGACTTCAAGCATGGTTGGTAGTCTTCGGTGCTTTTATGGGTCTTATTCCCGTGTTCGGTTTAATTAACTCCTTAGGGGCTATTGAATCCTACATATCTAAACATCAACTGGCAAATATTTCATCTTCGACCACGTCGTGGATCTTTTCCTTGTACCTAGCGATCAGCTTTCTGAGTTGTATATTATCTGGTGGCTATTTTGACAGAAATGGTAGTGTTGGTTTGATGTGCACGGGTACAGTCATATATTGTGGAGGTCTTTTCGCATTAGCAAATTGTAACTCTGTTTGGCAATTCATTTTAGCATTTTCTGTATGCAGCGGACTTGGCACAGGTATTTTGATGACTCCCTTGATAGGGACTGTAGCAACCTGGTTTTTGAGGAGAAGAGGTATCGCAACGTCCGTCAGTACCATGGGTGGTTCTATAGGTGGTATTATTTTCCCCATTATGTTGCGAAAACTATATAAAGAAGTTGGTTTTCATTGGGCCATTAGAATCTTGGCATTCATCTGTGGAGCCTGCCTAATTTGCGCTTCAGTTTTTGCCAGAGAAAGAACCAAACCTATTGTACAACCATTCCAATCTAAGTCGGAAGTAGCGAAGTGGTATATTTCCTCTGTGTTCAATTGGAGGTATTTTCTGGAGGGTAAATTCTTGTTTGTGGCAATAGGTGCCTCCTTTGCAGAGAGTTCCTTAACCTCATGTGCTACATATCTAGCATCTTACTCTATGGCCAGAGGAAATACAGAAAATGTAGCCTATACCATGATCACTGCTTCAAATGCTGTTGGTATTCTTGGAAGGTATCTTCCAGGGTATTTCGCAGACAGGTTCATTGGAAGATTTAATGTGGAAATCATTACCATATCAATGGCTGCTCTACTCAATTTCATCATGTGGTTACCATTCGGAGGTAACCCTAAGGTCCTATGGGCATTCGTTTGTCTCTGGGGATTTTCAACAGGTTCTATCCTATCATTGACACCTGTGTGCATTGGACAGATATCCAAAACCACCGATTTCGGCAAACGTTATGCTACAGTATATCTGTTGCAATCTTTGATTACTATCCCTGTTTTGCCCATTGGTGGCACATTAATTGGCAAAGGTAGCGTAGCTAACTATAACCATTTTATCATATTCAACTCGGCGCTAATGGCAGCAGGCGCCGTATGCTATATAGTATCAAGGCATTTATGTGTTGGTGCGAAATTTTGCAAGTTCTAAGTTAATATTCCGACAACTTTCCGTACTGGATACTGTTTAGTTACATAGCGATTACCTATGCATTATAGCTTCATATACTCTACACGATAACACATACATATTAATGACAAATTGATGGCTTACTAGTCATTTTTTAATTTTTCAGGACTGTTTTTCAAACGTACGCGGTGTATAGGTGCGAAAAAAAACTATTAAATATATGTAATGTATGGGCTTATGGTTTTTCAGCAGAGCGACTCTTTTTTTTGAAACTGATACTGCAAATCTCGCTTTGGGGAACGCACTCTCCGCCGTTTGAAGCTGTAGTATACTCTTGGTTTCCGCAAGCGATGTTGGTAAACTACTTTAAAAGTGAATAAGTTGAAATTCTAGAGAGAGTTGGAAGTTTAATAATCACTCTCAAGACAGACCACCAAGCTTACGGATTCACAATGGGTATCGATCACACTTCCAAGCAACACAAGAGATCTGGTCACAGAACTGCTCCAAAGTCTGACAATGTCTACTTGAAATTGTTAGTCAAATTATACACTTTCTTAGCTCGTATGTTAAAAAATACTATGAATGGCTCCAGCCAGCATCCATTTGTGGTTAGAAGGATTCTGTTACACAAGGTACAATAGTTCAACCTATGAACTCTGATAAGTTCATTAATTGTCTAAATGTATTCGATGAGGTTTGCTGAAAAATATTGGTTAATGTTTTTCGCCGTTGTCTAATGTCTCTCTTCATACGATTGAATATTGGCTTGTTTCTGAAAAGAAATTAGTTGAATAGGCATCATATCAAGAGAGATTTAGAACCATGAAAATTCTGCGAGTGCAAACGAATAAATTGAAGGACCGATGGTCCTCCTTTTATTACGTTCTGTGCGGTATTGCAAGCCAGTGAGCAGAATCTTTTTCTAATCTATAAAATGATTAGTATTGGAAACAATTGTTTTCCGGTCCTTCGATCCATTAGATACTAACAACAATTTTCTATTTTTTTTTAGGTCGTACTGATGCTCCATTCAACAAGGTTGTTTTGAAGGCTTTGTTCTTGTCTAAGATCAACAGACCACCTGTTTCTGCTTCTAGAATTTCTAGAGCTTTGAAGCAAGAAGGTGCTGCTAACAAGACTATCGTCGTTGTTGGTACCGTTACCGATGATGCCAGAATCTATGATTTCCCAAAGACCACTGTTGCTGCTTTGAGATTCACTGCTGGTGCCAGAGCCAAGATTGTCAAGGCTGGTGGTGAATGTATCACTTTGGATCAATTGGCTGTCAGAGCTCCAAAGGGTCAAAACACTTTGATCTTGAGAGGTCCAAGAAACTCCAGAGAAGCTGTCAGACACTTCGGTATGGGTCCACACAAGGGTAAGGCCCCAAGAATCCAATCTACCGGTAGAAAGTTCGAAAGAGCTAGAGGTAGAAGAAGATCTAAGGGTTTCAAGGTGTAAGTTAGATAAGATCAAATTTTCATATTTACTCTTTTATTACTCATTTGTAATTCATAAACTACATATACTTTTAATCCTTTCTTTCAAGTTATGAAACACATCTTCAGTATCTTGCCTATTTTAGTTACGTTTGGGAAGGCGATCACACCATCACTTTAGTCACAACCAGAAGCGAAACATCACCTCTCAATAATGTTGCCGTTATTAGGATCGAGCACGAGAACAACGATTCAGACTTCAATACAAATACTTTACTTTTGAATCATGCATGACTGTTGTTTATTATCTGCAAGATATTATATTGCCATGACAGCTCTACATCCGTACATATGCATATACTCAGAAATCCGTACCTTCTGATGCAGCTAACCGCTTGTTTAATTTTTTGCTTCTCATGAAGCGAGCCGCCAAACATTGTGAAAATTTCCTAGTTAGATTCCGTTTCCGAGCTTGTTTGGAAAAGTCTCATTGAGACATTGGTAAGATATAGGTGAATTGAAGTAAATGGGGGTTGTATATATGAGACTCAGGTGCGTTTATTGATAATTTAGGTGAAAAGTGAACAGTTACGATCGACAAATAGAATAAAAATGCCAGGTGTTTCCGTTAGGTACGTACAAACGATGACAATGATGATGTTATGAATTTATTATTATGTTTCAGGAAGTTAATTGGAAATTGGATACATCCATGAGGAGTGAAGCCGAGTGTATGGAGAACTGCATTGCCATATAAGGTAACTCAGCGAGGACAACAACTCAACCACAGTTGAAATCTGCGAAGTTCTCAGAGCAGTATTGATCGAGATTTACGAGTAAATTGTATGGGAGTAATTGAATTACAGAATAGCCATAAAAGTACAGGAGTTACATTTGCTGATGTCTCATTACCAACACCCGGTTTTCATCCAGAAAAAATCCAAGAGACTTAACAATTAATAAATTAGACTTTCTCTATGCTGTATCATTTACTAACAATCTTTTTTTGTTTATTCTTTTTTTACAGAGACGTTGCTGCTCAAGATTTCATTAACGCTTATGCTTCTTTCTTGCAAAGACAAGGTAAGCTAGAAGTTCCAGGTTACGTTGACATTGTCAAGACCTCTTCTGGTAACGAAATGCCACCACAAGACTCTGAAGGATGGTTCTACAAGCGTGCTGCTTCTGTTGCCAGACACATCTACATGAGAAAGCAAGTCGGTGTTGGTAAATTGAACAAATTGTACGGTGGTGCCAAGAGCAGAGGTGTCAGACCATTCAAGCACATTGATGCTTCCGGTTCCATTAACAGAAGAGTTTTGCAAGCTTTGGAAAAGATCGGTATTGTCGAAATCTCTCCAAAGGGTGGTAGAAGAATCTCCGAAAATGGTCAAAGAGATTTGGATCGTATTGCCGCTCAAACTTTGGAAGAAGACGAATAAATATAAAATTAATATTAAATATTTTATATATATATACTACTACCATTATCATCATACAACAAGTAATAATAATAAAGTTCAAAGGTAAAAAGAAGAGGACATCGATCCACCAGAAAGTTTATAGGAGCATTTAGCTCTAAATCTGCTCTGCGGAGGCGATCTTTCCGTCGTTCCGTTGTTTCATTCAAATTGGGTTAGCTAGATATTCTTACATCGGGCTAGCCAGTCAATCTTACCATACTTGGAAAACGCGTCGCCAATTTATTGAGACCAGCAGTTACTTAAACGCGCGATTTCGGCATCGTTGACTGCCTTAATGATTCCATGAAGTGGTCTTCAAAACATGCGCCTGCGTCTCGGAACTAAGCGAATCAACGATCATCTCTGCTTGTTCATTCTTGTGCCGAAGTCATGTGTGTCCGCACTGAATGGACCCTAATGGCTTCTAATGCAAAATAGACTGCGCATTTTCTTAGAAGTCCGCCGGGGGTGGTATATTATTATTATTATATAAGTATACATAGAGACACATCAACTTATATTTGACAAATTGATCATTCTATTGCACAGTGTGCAATTTAATGCTTAAGTCGACACAGATAACCGATTTTTTTTGCTCGAGACGAAATGGTTAAGGTTGGCTCCTCTCATGCTGCAGTTGATGTCGGCGTTGGTGAAACCCACCAAAGAAATTATGTTTCTGAGGAAGTCTTTGAATTGAAAGATAGAAAGGACTTGACGGTGGCTTTTGAGGAAGAGGCTCCGGTTAAGACTTTTACAGCCAACTCATCTGACCATGAAGAAGAAGACGTATATGTGTCGAAAAGACAGGTCATGAGAGACGTTTTTGCTAAGTACTTAAAATTCATTGGCCCCGGGCTATTAGTTAGTGTGGCTTATATTGATCCCGGTAATTATTCCACTGCGGTTGATGCAGGTGCTTCCAATCAGTTTTCGTTACTTTGTATCATCTTGTTATCCAATTTTATTGCTATATTCTTGCAATGCCTGTGTATCAAGTTGGGTTCAGTTACTGGGCTTGATCTGAGTAGAGCTTGCAGAGAGTACTTGCCAAGATGGCTCAACTGGACACTGTACTTTTTCGCTGAATGCGCTGTTATAGCCACAGATATAGCAGAAGTCATTGGTACTGCGATTGCTTTGAACATTCTGATTAAAGTGCCCCTTCCAGCGGGTGTGGCCATTACTGTCGTGGATGTGTTTTTGATAATGTTTACGTACAAACCAGGTGCATCCTCAATCAGGTTTATTAGAATGTTTGAGTGTTTTGTTGCAGTATTGGTTGTTGGAGTGTGTATTTGTTTCGCCGTAGAATTGGCGTATATTCCAAAGACTACCTCGGTCAAGAAAGTGTTTAGAGGGTTTATACCATCATCTCAAATGTTTGATCATAATGGTATGTATACTGCCATCTCCATTTTAGGTGCTACTGTGATGCCACATTCCTTATTCTTGGGATCTGCGTTAGTACAACCAAGGCTCTTAGATTATGATGTCCAGCACGGCAATTATACTGTTTCAAATGACGATGATAAGAAAAAGCAATCAAAATCTGCTGAAGACGCCATGGAAGAAAAATATTTCAACTATAGGCCCACAAATGCTGCTATCAAGTATTGCATGAAATACTCTATGGTTGAACTGAGTATAACTCTTTTCACACTGGCCCTGTTTGTTAATTGCTCGATCTTAGTTGTAGCAGGTTCTACGTTGTACAATTCTTCAGAAGCAGATGGGGCAGACTTATTCACCATTCATGATTTATTATCAAGAAATTTGGCACCAGCAGCGGGAACGATTTTCATGTTGGCACTATTGCTAAGTGGTCAATCTGCAGGTGTGGTTTGTACTATGGCGGGTCAGATTGTTAGTGAAGGTCACATTAATTGGAAATTGCAACCGTGGCAAAGAAGACTCGCCACGAGATGCATTTCTATAGTCCCATGTTTGATAATTTCTATTTGTATCGGTAGAGAAGCTTTGTCTAAGGCATTGAATGCTTCTCAGGTGGTATTATCTATCGTATTGCCAATTTTGGTTGCACCTCTGATTTTATTCACCTGTAAGAAGTCTATAATGAAAACAGAAATCACTGTCGACCAAGCCGAAGATGACAGGAGCGCTCAAAGGAACAACAATCACAACAGAGAATCCGAGGCTGGAGGGAATGTGGAGAATGAAGTCGTGGAAGGCAATGTGAGTGATATGGAACTAGAAAATAGGAAAGATGTCAAAATTGTTTATATGGCGAACAATTGGCTTATTACAGTGATTGCCATTATCGTATGGATTTTCTTATCGTTCCTGAACATTTATGCCATAGTGCAGTTGGGAATATCACATGGTGATGTGAGCTAATATTTGCATTTTGTTTCCTTCCCACCCGTAGCTTCATATGGGATGCTTAAGTAAAATACTTTGTGTACTTCTTTATGGCGTCTGAAAATGCGCATTAATTTCAATAGAAAAAAAATACTAACGATTCGAAACTAATATATAAGTATGTTAAAATTTGCTTGTGCCTATATGATAGATTGTTAAATTATACAAAGATTGTTTTTTTCGTTTTCTACACTATCTTTACCTATTGTATGGATGGTATCCGTTATTACGTCTATTATTATATCCACCACCGCGGCCGCCACGGCCGTTTCTTCTGTGATTTCCGCCACTACGGTGATTGTAATCACGGTCATTACGGTCACCACGGTCACCACGATCACGGTCACCGCGATCGCGGTTGTAGCCATAGCCGCTATTGTGATCGTCACTATATTGTGAGGATGGGCCCTTTGGACCGTTAGGTAGATTCAAAGGTGGAGAACCAGACTCTGTATTTGATGTGTTACCAATAGTTTGCACGTCATTGGATTTGTTATTGTCAGAATCTGAAGGCGTTGGGGAACCTTGAGCGGTGTTTGAATCTTGTTGTGGTTGATTCAAAGTCATTGCGTTTGGTGGCATGGCAAACCCCGGCATCATCATTGCCATTTGTTGCATTTGTTGTTGGTACATTTGAGTGTAGTCCATACCGGTTTGCTTCTGCATTTGCTGGTAATATTCTTGCATCTTCTGATAGTAATCGGTCATAGCTTGCGGATTCATCATTGGATTGTAACCCCCCATCATTGGGTTTTGGTACATTTGGTTGAAATCACCTTGATTACCGAAATTACCGCCACGACGGTTCATGTTGCCGCTGTTGCCGCTGTTGTTACCGCCTGCGTTGTTGTTGCCACCATTTGACGATTTTTGTTGCATATGTCTTGGTTCAGCTCTTTTGATCTCAATCTTACGATCTTTAAAGTCGATGAATTTATTTTGGCAAACTCTATCAACGGCATCAGCAGAATCATAGGTGACAAACCCAAACCCTCTTGATTGACCAGTGTCCTTATCTAACATTAATTGAGCATCAATGATTGTACCCCATTGAGAGAAAAACTCTTCAAATTCCTTTGGTCTGACATCTGGACCAATACCACCGACAAAAATTTTACCAGTTTTGTCCTGTTCATCTCTTGGGATGGCTCTCTTTGGATCGATAACTTTACCATCAAGAATATGTTGTGTCTTGACGACTTCATCGACACTGGAAGGTTTCTCAAAAGATAAGAAACCAAACCCTCTAGACCTACCAGTGGCAGGATCCTTCATGATCTTCAAATCTGTGACGGTACCATATTTACCAAAATATTCACGAAGATTATCCTCAGTAGTATCCCAGTTCAGACCACCAATAAACATCTTACAACTTTCTTTTGACAAATCAGCTTTCAAACGTTCTTCCTTGGTTTGGGTTATTTGTTGCTGAGCAGGTGGTGATTGAGAAGATGGTTGCTGGAATTGCGACATTGTCTGTTGAAGCTGTTCCCAAGGTAAGCCAGAAGGTGCCGCAGAACCAACGTTTGCATTGGCGTTTGACGCGGTGTTTTCTAGTGGTTTCTCATTCTTAGTCTCTTCATTGGAACCTTCTTTTTTGTCATTTGCAGTGCCATCTTGCTTACTAGATGATGAATTTTCGTTACTATTATTATTACTACTACTGTTGTTACTATTTGGGTTATTTAGTTTGTTCAAGCTAGAAGATAATGCTTGTAAGGCGGCTAGTTGATCTAGTTGAGAAGTGCCGCTGTCAGTTTTCTTTTGTTCTTCATCTTTCTTCACTTCGTCAGTGGTGGTTGGCTTATCGTCGCCGTAGATGTCGTTGAAATCTTCTTCGTCAGAACTCATTGCTTATTTAACCTATTCTCTAGTATTGTCAGACTTGCGTGTACTGCTAAAGCTCTTTATAAATATAATATTTGCGTCTTTATGAAAAGATTGTAATATAAACAGTAATATTAATACAGAATGAAAAAAGCGCTAAACGTGTGTGGTGCTCACTTTTTAATTTCTTGTTTTTTTGAGAATACCTTGTCTGTTTTGTTTTCTGGTTTCTTTCGTAATGAGTAAAAAGAAATAGTAAGGTATGATATTTTAGTTATTAAACACTAAAAAGTAAAAAATAAACGTAAAAATTTATAATAGTATATTGTACTAATACTTGAATATCTGTAAAGATTAAATAACTAATCGAAACTGTTTTACCCTTGGTTTTTGGCCACGATAACCAAAGGGGAAGGCGGAAGAAAGAGAAAACCGGCTGGGCGGGTGGGAAGCATGCCGCCTTTTATACTTTTTTTTCTTTCGCCTCCCCAAATAAGGAACTTCGGCGCCGTTCATGGAGGGTGAAGAAAAACAAAAAAAGAAAGAAAACCAAACCGTTCCGGGTACTACAGCGATGGACCAGATTTAGCCGCCGATCGCTTATAAGTTTCTCGCAGGCAACAGGTGAAAGACGTCGATTCTACTACGTTTGGGATTTTTTGCGTTTTATATTAGCATCTTGAACCAGAATAACCTAGCTGTATAAACGGAAGTAATTCAATTAATCACGCCGGAAAATAGACACTTTGCAGGTAGAGTGTTACGGACTATAAGGGAAAAGGTAGACAGACTTTCTTTGTATGGTATTTGTCACAGAATGTTTTTTGTTACCCGTTAAAGTTGTTTTCTGCGAAAAAAGAAGAAACGTTTTAAGAAAAAGTGAAAAAAAAAATCGATGATATGGGCATCGAGATCTGGTTAGACGATATGGCTGCGAAATAGCGTAAATAGATATATCGTATATAGGGGAGAAGAGAACATCATGAAGAAGTACTTGCTGTATATGGTTCAAGTCCATTTGAACTTCAGAAAAGCAGAACTGGAATCGCTAGCAGACCTATATAATCTATCAATAGATTTTTCTCAGTATGACGTCGATAGTCCATTTTTTGTTGTAGAGCTGGAGAATGACCAGCAGGCCAGGGACTGGATCAAGAGATCCATTTTAACCAGAGGCATTTACGAATACTGGGGGCAGGGTGCAACGCTGGATGAGTTGCATCAAGACATCAAGCGTCAATCTAACTTTGAACAGGATTTACAAGAAAAGTTTAAACATTCCACTTTTAAGTTCGAATTCGAATGCTATAAGGGTAATAGTAAGGCCAACAGGATAAAACAAATTGAAACGTTTCGATACCTTGACTTTGAGGGGAAGATCGATATGAAACACCCTCAGGAAGTCTTTACTGTGGTAGAAGAGTACACTCCGGTATCGGAAAACATTGGTGGTAAAATCCCCACAAGAATTTTCTTTGGTAGACAGATACAAATGAGTGATAGAAGTGCTATGGAGAAGTATGATCTGAAGAAAAGACCTTACAAAGGTACAACGAGTTTCGAAGCAGAACTATCTTTGGTTAGTGCCAATATAGCCCAAGTGAAACCAGGCACTGTAATGTACGACCCGTTTGCAGGTACGGGATCCTTTTTGGTCGCAGGTGGACACTACGGCTCTTTAGTCGTTGGTTCGGATATTGATGGTAGGATGATTCGTGGTAAAGGCGCTCAAGTGAACATCTCGGCTAACTTCAAAAAATATGACGAAAGCTCTCAATTTCTCGACGTGCTGACCATGGACTTCACGCATAATGCATTAAGAAGCAGTCTTGAGATTGATACGATATTGTGTGACCCTCCTTACGGTATTAGAGAAAGTATTAAAGTCCTGGGTGCTAAAGATCCGGAAAGGTTTGCCGGGAAGGAAGATTTAGAGATTGATGGTGAAAAGGCGTATTTGCGCCGCGATTACATTCCAACAAAAAAGCCTTATGCTCTGGATTCATTATTAGACGATCTTTTACAATATTCTTCTGAAAGATTACCCATCAACGGGAGGTTGGCCTTCTGGATGCCCACGGCAAACGACGCCAACATTGAAACGATTGTGCCGATGCATGAGAACCTAGAACTAAAATACAATTGCGTCCAAGAATTCAACAAATGGTCGAGAAGGCTACTGGTCTATATTAATAGGGGTGACACTTTCAATGGGCCAAGTAACCACGGACTAAAACGTTCGAAGGATGATTTCAGGGAACGCTACTTTAATAACTTCAATTAATGAACATCCTTTGTAATTTTCAAGTATATACTTTTTTATTTTTAAAGATTTATATTTATATTTATGTCATTGGAAAAAGTTTTGAAGGAGCTAACAAATTCTTAAAAAAGTACGAAAAAAAAAATACAAATCAAAGGGCTACCTAATTCATATAAACTAACATGGCCACATTCTCGAGGGATACATCAGACGCTACATACTTTATCAATTCTGCACTATACCCTGTAAAAGTCTCCTTGACATAGGCCAGTCTGCCCTCATCGATTATACGTCTAGCCATCAGTCCTATATTTTCTCTCTCCTTAATGGTCATTGTATATGGCTCTGCTCCATCAAACGATTCTACAATGTTTACTGTATCTGTAACGCTCGTGTCTGGTTTTCTTCCACAAGTGGCCCAGGTACAGATTTTGGTCAGCATGCGGAAAAAGTTTTCGTATGTTAGGATGGAATCATCAGCCTTATACTTTTCAAGAAGTGACGTAATATAATCACGGTTAACGTAATCTCCAGCATTACAAACATGCCTGCAGCACATGGCAATACAAATCGCCCTCAATTTAGAGTTCGATCTGCCGTCATTATCACCATGTAAGACAGTACTATTTTTTATGCACCTTAAAGTTAGATCCGTAGCGACGCCACAAAGGTGCTTGGAGACGCAGACGTACCGGCTCTTGTCCATAGGCGTCGAAGTTAGAATCGAATCTAACTTCAAATCTCGGATGTCGATCTTTGCTCTGTTGATAGTTGGACAGTTAATAGCCTTTAATTCAGAACGCAGCTTTATTTCTAAGAAATCGTCCTTTATCTTCTTGTCGAACTTCATCCTATTCGCTGCTCTGTCAATCAATATGAATTCATTGGAATTTGATCCCGATTGATCTTCAGTCGAGCTCGCCAATTGCGTTAGAACATATTGGCTTATATAACGCGAGAACTCAGCCCTGCCACATCCAAATTCAATAAAGCTCAAACTCGTTGGGTTCTCATAGGCTCCAACAGCGACTAGGTTTTCAATCAGCGAGGACTGTTGGACAGCATGTTTGGTGTTTGTCTGCAACTGAGGGAACCTTTTCAAAGACATCAGTTCATTGTTTAGTTGTTTCAATGGCAGCTCATCCATGGACTCCATTTCGAAGATCTTATACAGCAATTGGATGGATTGAATATAGTGCTCCACTGTAAGATCTATTTTGGCGGGTGGGGACAATATTGCACCGCCTGCATTGAAACCAGGTTCGTAGTACGACTTGCCGTCGTTCAAATGGCTCATCTTGATTTTATTGCATTTCGTTAGATGGTTATCCAGCCGATCTGCCCAAACGGTATGGTTTGAATCTAACGGACAGGGAATTCTTTCCCTTTCCTTCTCCGTCTTGGCATCTGCGCCATGCTTGTTATGAACCAGAGAATTTGTAGCCTTCCTCAGCAAGTTCAAATGCTCAGAGCAATACAGATTTTGTGAGCTCCTGGTCATCCCGCATCTTCGCTTCTTTTGTTCCATGAAATATTCGCATTGTAGCCTTTCTGAAGGCTTCGCCTTCTTAGTTACCGGCCCTGCATCATCTTGTGACATCCTTGCTTGCACGACGAACTTAAAATAGCTTCATTGTACCTGCATATATGCATATATATATATTTTTACGTAATAACAATGTCTTGAGATTTTTTTTTTCACTATTACTGGAATTGGATGCGATGAGCTAAGAAAAAGAAAAAAAAGAAAAAAAAAAAGAATAGAAAGTAAGAACATATAGGAGACCTCGATCTCTACGAGCGATGAAATGAAACCAAATTCTTTCTGTTCAGCCAATGGCGACCCATACACTACACGACCTCGCTATCTGCACCGCTGTGCAATTTTGAATAGAATTCTAGTTTACTAAACAACCAGATTACTTCCATGTATGATAGCGGGTAGCGACTGCCGATCTCCGCATCACTCCGCACGGAAAAGATGTCACTTTATCTATCACCTCGGGATTCGCCGGCCGAAAGGACTCACCATGCACGGTTTGGCTCCTTTAATCCGCACTTGGTTGTCTCCATTCGGCCATAGCCGTTCAAACGCCGCCGCGCCTTGCCCCAACACTCCCCTAAACGCCTCCGGGAAGTTCCGATTTCTTCTTTTTTTCTTTGTGTTTTGTGGCATTTTGGCACTACCCGAACCCTGGCAAGGTCCGATTTGGTTTTAAGGAACAGCGGGAGCTATCTAAGTTTCCACAGATCCATTTTGCTATACACGAGTGTGAATGTATATAAAGATAAGGATTTATTGATATGGGAAGAAACACTGACTGCATGATCTGATCTTTCTCCTCTGTTATTTTTATTTATATAAATATTCCACTTTCTTGTCTGAAGATCTATTCAAAAGAATAAAAAATATAGTAATATAGACTATTATAAAAGCATAATATAAAACTAAAAACCCACATCAACATGCCCCACTCAGTTACCCCCGCCATTGAACATGATTCTTTAAAAATCGCTGTTTTAGGCGCCGCCGGTGGCATCGGCCAGTCGCTATCGCTGCTTTTAAAGGCCCAGCTGCAATACCAGTTGAAGGAGAGTAACCGCACTGTTACTCACATCCATCTGGCTCTGTACGATGTCAACCAGGAGGCAATCAACGGTGTCACTGCTGACTTGTCCCATATAGATACTCCTATTTCCGTGTCAAGCCACTCCCCCGCAGGCGGCATTCAAAACTGTTTGAATAACGCTTCTATCGTTGTTATTCCTGCTGGTGTCCCTAGGAAGCCAGGCATGACCCGTGATGACTTGTTCAACGTGAATGCTGGTATCATTAGCCAACTGGGCGACTCTATCGCGGAATGCTGCGATCTCTCCAAGGTTTTTGTCCTTGTCATTTCCAACCCTGTTAACTCTTTGGTCCCTGTAATGGTCTCGAACATTCTCAAAAACCACCCCCAATCCAGAAACTCAGGAATCGAAAGAAGAATCATGGGTGTCACTAAACTGGACATTGTAAGAGCTTCCACCTTTTTGCGTGAGATAAACATTGAATCTGGCCTAACTCCTCGCGTCAACTCCATGCCAGATGTTCCAGTGATTGGTGGACATTCTGGTGAGACTATCATTCCATTGTTTTCTCAATCAAACTTCCTATCGAGACTAAACGCAGATCAGTTGAAGTATCTAATACATAGAGTACAATACGGTGGTGATGAAGTGGTCAAGGCCAAGAACGGCAAGGGTAGCGCCACACTATCAATGGCTCATGCTGGTTACAAATGTGTCGTCCAGTTTGTTTCCTTACTATTGGGCAACATTGATCAAATTCACGGAACCTACTATGTGTCTTTGAAAGACGCCAACAACGCTCCCGTGGCACCAGGTGCAGACCAACTACTACCCTTAGTGGACGATTCTGCTTACTTTGCCGTGCCCTTAACCATCACCACAAAGGGTGTTTCCTACGTGGACTACGATGTCGTGAGTAGAATGAACGATATGGAACGCAACGAAATGCTGCCAATCTGTACTTCCCAATTAAAGAAAAATATCGATAAGGGTTTGGAGTTCGTCGCTTCTAGAACTGCTTAAAAACGCAACAAGGTTATTGGAAGGAGGCATCTGATAACAGGAAATGATAATATTCAAAATTTAAAAAAAAAAATTAAATAACTAATAACACATATACATATATTCTATTTAAATAGGTAATTCAACATGAAATTAATCCGTCACTTCAATTCACAAGGATAATAAATAAACCTCCCTCCTGCAAAGGATTCACTATCTGCGCTTCAAATCAAAAGTTTGTTTGCCGCTCTATTCTGGGAGCCGAATGCAAAGGCGCTCATAATTAAGTGGATATGAAATTGCAACAGTCTAACAGTAATATATTATACTAGTTATGGATTTTTAACATGTTATGAAAGATTTATTGTATATTTAAAGAAAAATTTAAAAATATATTAAATTTATTAATTAAACGAATTAGATTAAATGTAACCGATTCTGTTAGCAATGTCCAAAGCATCGAAGTCAGCAGTCAATCTAACGTAAGCCTTCTTGGTACCGTTTGGTCTAACCAAAGTGTTGACAGTCAATACATCAACTTCGTATAATTCCTTGACGGCCTTCTTGATTTGATATTTGTTAGCTTTCATGGAAACTTGGAAAACCAAAATGTTACCATCTTCAACCTTCTTCATAGCAGTTTCAGAAGTGATTGGTTGTTCAATGACCTTGTATGAGTCCAATCTGTTGTAGTGTGGAACAGCCTTGGAAGCATATTTTGGAGCTCTAGCCAACTTCAAAGTCTTTGGTAATCTGAAGGTAGCGGAGGTTCTGACCTTCAAAGCCTTCTTACCATTAGTACCCTTAACGACAGCTTTCTTAGCGGCATTAGCCTTAGCTATTTGAAAAAATAAATTCATGGAGATGAATTAATTAATCTGTTAGTAAAATCTTCTTTATTTGGTACACGGGTGTACACAGAGCACAAGAAAACAGTGGAATAAAAATTGATACAATTTTTGCAGTTTGTCACCACCACGGATCAGCGCAGTATCATTCATTGATTGACAATGATGAAAAAAACTTTCAACTTTACAAAGTGGAGCGCATATTAAAACGGTCGTTGGACATTTGAACATTCTAACGGTTGCAATACCATTCATATCAGTTAATGTTTCGGTAACACTGTTCCTTTTTCCGCGTGGAGTTTTGTGTGGCCATTCTGTTTCATCAACTTCAACTGTATTGGTTTTCCGTTATCCTCTTTTTCTATTCCATTGTGCCATTAATATTGCAATTCACATACCAGATGGAGCCATTTTTATCTTATTGATCTTCTTTGTTTGACCTCTTCAAGAGCAGGAGAAAATCATTTGAAATATAGTTAAAAATGCTTTAAAACAATTCTTAAAAGATAATATCCAAAAGATTGTGTGCATAGTATGCATTGGAAAGCACCTCAACTCTGTGGAGAGGTAAAAGTTAGAAAGAAGCCTCCGCCTAATGTCCAGAGAGAAACACCGATCTGCTGGTGTGACGGCACAGTCTCGCGCCACTGAGCCGAAGGGACAGCTAGGCCGGGGGGCTGCTTTTCTTTGAACAGAGCGAGCTTATTTTTCTCCGCTTGGTTTCGGCTCAAAGTTTTCTTTTTGTCGCACAATAAATATTTCAGACAAGAAAAAAAAATGAGTAAAATAATTCCAGCTACCACCCGTACATATCGTATATATGGCCCGTACATCCCCATCGGACTGCAGAGTGCGGGAAAACCTTTAGATTAGAACCAACAAGGTTGCTGTATTGGAAACAGAAGATAAGAAGGCCAAGAAATTCCTATAGAAAGATACATCATGATAAGGGGTGCTTAGGCTGCTTAGTATTTGTTTACTTGATAAGACTTTGTAACGGTTAAAGTTCGTAACAATAGATATCTTGTAGGGAGGGATTAATGAACTTATCAAACTTTATCGACAAGTTTCATATACACTGTAAGCAAGGGTTATGTAAAAGTCTATTACTTGTGCCTCCCCGCGAGACTTGGGTGCCCGTAACTTTAGGGTGTATAAAGAGGTTTCATCCTTTACTGTGCAAACATAGTAAATATAACGATTAGGAAACCAAAAAAAAACAACAAAAAAAACTGGATCTCATTTACTTACTTGCTTGTGGTACTAGCTTACAATGCTTAAAGCAAAAAAGGTTTTCGGGAACATTCCCAATAGAATGACAAAGTCAGAGAATAAACACTATTTTATCGATGACATCGTATCTATCAAAAACAGACAAAAGAGCAAGATGTATGTCAAGGAAGGGAAACGAATAGGCTATGGCTCGTTCGGCACTGTAACAGAGTCGTATCTATCAAACAACAGTACAGAGTGGTTGGGACCCTATGCGATAAAAAGAGTCGTTAAATCTCCCAGAGTAGAATCTTTAGAATTAGAGATCTTGCAAAACATTAAACATCCAAATCTAGTCACTTTAGAGTTTTTCTTTGAGAGCCAGTATATCACCAAAGATGGTGGACAAGTACACCAAAAAAATTTTGTTATGGAGTATATTCCTCAAACCTTGGGTTCTGAAATTCATCAATATTTCGATAACGGATACGAGTTGCCTACAAAGCATATTAAACTGTACACTTTCCAGATCCTTCGAGCACTTCTCACCTTACATTCCATGAACATATGCCATGGTGATCTCAAGCCGAGCAATGTACTGATTATACCCAGTAGCGGTATTGCTAAACTTTGTGATTTTGGCTCAGCGCAACAATTAGGGGACAATGAGGACCTAAAGACTTATTTCTGTTCGAGGTTTTATAGAGCACCTGAACTTCTTCTAAATTTGAAGAATTATACAACACAAATAGATATATGGTCACTTGGTTGCATAATAGGCGAAATGATAAAAGGTCAACCCCTTTTCAAAGGTGATAATGCCAAATCACAATTAGAAAAGATAGCAATTCTATTAGGCCGGCTCCCTGAATCTAAAAGTTCTTCAAACGAACCTCAGGAATCACAAAGAAACCTATATGACCAAAAATTCAAGAAGTTTATGCATTGCTTCCCATATATTGAGTTTTTCGATGTGGACTTCTTACTGAAGGTATTAGTGTATGACTTTGCTGAAAGATGGGATGCTAAACAATTAATGGCTCACGAATTTTTTGACGCGCTAAGAAATGAAACCTATTTTTTGCCAAGAGGTTCGAATATGCCAGTGCATCTACCAGAGTTATTTAATTTTAGCGCACTAGAAAAAAGGGCCCTTGGAGAGTACTACAACGTAATCATACCACCGTCGGATTAGGTATCTGGCCTAACCATCTTGCATCTGCTGTCATCATACATTCTTTATCATACTACCCGCATTTTTCCTAAAGTCCCCTTTCAAATAAAACCGTATAATATATTGCAATATGTACTACACCTTTATTTAGTAAACCTTTTTTCTCGAAGAGAATATCCAAATATATATACACGTTTTATTATATATGCCAGTACCCGTGAAGTGGCCTCGAAGATGTTTGCTATATCATGCATAATTTAGCTTAAAGTGTCAAAGAGTATGAATACTCGTCTTCCACATTTTGAGCAATCCATAAGACGACACAACTCAATAATATGCATACATTTCCTAATACATTGTTGATGCCCATCCCCAAGGTTGGATAAGTATTGTAATCCTTGACTAAAAATTTGATGATCAATACAACAATGGAACCCGATAGTCCACCAGCTAATAAGGCAAAGCCAAAAAATAAAATTGTACGAGCTTGCCATGCCATACTTGAGTCTAAATCACCGCCACTACTACCGAAAGCACCACCGTCTGATGACAAAGCTCCTTGCAATAATCTATTTTTTTCAATAGAATTAACAATCAATGTTCCGAGCGTACTACAAAGAAATGGAATCCAATCAATAAACGTTACATGAACGTCTGATGCATTGGAGAATCTAGAAAAGAGAACTGCATCCAAAAAGACCCAAAACCCTAGAGCATAAAGGGCACCTGACAGATATACACCGGCTTTCCTTATACCATGGAAAGTAGGGATTTTGAAGGGGAAGCGAAACAACCTGGCGTGATCATCCGCGTCCATGTTGGCTGTATTTTGTGATTACTTCTATACTCCTGAATCAACGACTCTATGCGTCTTTTATATAGTTTTTACTTGTCATCTTCACGAAAGGGGCGCGGCAGATCGATCACATTATCATTAAACATTTTTTGTAAAATATCCGGCGGGGTAACAACCGTATAGTGCTGTATTTAATATACTGATTGATACGGTCATTATCAAGTTTGTGAAAAGAGTGCAGAACGCTAAACAGAGGGTGTTCTACAACACTAAATAGTTTACAAATGCATTTTTATTAGTTATTATGAATATATTTAAGTGTGAAAAATAATCATCTTTTTAGGTCCATACAAAAACAGGACCAGCCTCTATAAATCCTTAGATATATATAGAAACAATTGACAGGTTTCGCGAAAATCTTGCATATTGAATGAGGTACAAATCAGGAATGGCTGTCACGGAGGATGGTACCATAAATGGACATGCCAAAGCATTACTCACATCTTCATAAATATGAGAGGATTTAGGCACTATTGGTTAGATTAATATTTGTTGCTGAGGGTTTGGCATGGACACCGTGGTAGACTTAGGCACACCGCTTTCGTTTCTCTATCTCTATCATTAGTAATCAATCATAACGGCTATATCTACTAGGAAGACTTGCAATTGACTTGTTTGAAGGGCCGACTCTTACGTTGACGTTTTTGGAACGATCGTTGAATCTTTTATTTCTTCTTGGTAAAAAACTGGATATAACTGATTTAGCCCCGCTCTCCGCAGCTTCATTTAGTGTGGATGGAGGATCTATTCTTTTAATCCAAAAGTTCGCTAAGAACCAACCTGCAACAGCTAATAAAAGCAGAACACCCAATATCCCAAACCACCATGCAATACTGCTATCTTGTCCTGGCACTGTAACGTTCATACCAAACAGACCGGTAATAACGTTCAATGGAACTAACATTGTACCCAGCATCGTGACTTTTCCTAGCATTTCCGTAACTTTATTGTTAGAATTAAATGACTCTACTTGTAATTGGGACAAGTAGTTTGTATGAGATCTAGAGAAAATTTTTTCATATGCCAACAAATTTTGAAACATTGTCAGCAAATGATCTTGGATATCCCCTAAGTATAATGCAATATCCCCCCTTGGTTGAGAAGTTGTGGGCACATAGTTGTTTGGTAAAGTTGCATAGCTATTATCATTGGTGCGATTAACATTATCTTTTCTTGCTTGTAAATTTGCAATGTTGATTTGTGATGTTAGCGCTGGCCCGATACCATTAGCTTCATCTTGACACCTTTTAGCAAACATTTTGATGACATCGGCCTTACCGCTTAAAAGTCTCATTAGCGTCATTGTCTTGCGTCTACTTTCGCCAATTCTTTGCAGCATGGCCGAAAAGTCCATATCACGAGCCATGAATACGGAATCTTCAATGGAGTCCGCTTCATATTCGATGGATTGAATGACTGGAGCAAAACTATCTGTGATATCATCGATCAAGGCATAACATAACCAATCCGAATTGACGTTGACATAATCACGTAGTTGTCTTACACGTCTTCTAACATTGGCACAATGTGATATTGGACCAAAATGGAAGGTTAAAACACCAGATCTACAAACAACAATGTAAACGTTAATAGGCTCTAGAAAATCTTCCGATTCTTTATCGTTTTCAAATGTATGGAAACAAACAAAATAATATGACTTGAAAAGTTCCACTTTTTCACGAGTTTCTTGCATTCTAATATCCTCTGCCGTCAATGGATGGATTCCGAACGCCTTTGCTATGCAACGCATTTCATCATCGGTTGGACAACTGCAATCTAACCACCATGTTGGTGCGCCGCCTCTAAACAATTCATAGAATGACTGACCCTCAGACACCAAGGATGGGATATCACTAGCATGCACGGTTTCATCAGATTCTGAACAGAAAAATGAAAATCTGTTAGGAATCTGAAAATCTATATTCTCGTATGACGAATATGCTGGATTATGGGCTGGAATTTTGTCGTCTTCTTCTCCTTCAACTTTATTTTTACCAAATGATACGCCAGGATGTGGCCCAGATTTATCATCTTCATCCTCACCTTCCTTCTTCTCACGTACGTCTGCTTCATTGGTACTATTACCAGTCTGCGAGATTCTAGGTGTGTATCTGAGGGCTGCCGAGGACCCTGAGGTGGAAGTAGAGCTTGTGAATCCAATATCGTGAGAAATATTACTAAATTTTTGTTCATTGGGCCCTTGAAGGCTTGCCAGGTACTGGTTCTTTTCCTCAGTCGCAAACTGGGCGTATTCTTCGATTTCATCGAAATCTATGCCATTAACTCTTGTGTGCAGTTGTGGAAGCATCGGGAAACAAACATCTTCCTCCGTCTCTTGTGAATCTCTGGAGGCCTGGGAAACATCGCTGTCAAAAGAGGCTCTAGTGTTCATACGCACTGGTTTTCTGTCCTGTGGATCATCCTCTACATCTGATTTTTGGGTTGCACTTTTCGTAAGTAAAGCCATGGGGTTAATGGATGAATGCGTGGACGTTGTGGAAAATGCTCTTTTCTTCGGGTTTGCCTGCTTAAAATGCGTATCAGATTTCGTTTCTAGAGAGGTTTCTGAGATTGGACTGACCATTGAAGGCTTACGAACTTTGGTAATAGAGCTTGCCGAGGAAGGTACACTTAACTTGGATTTGTTGCTTGAAGAAACGGCGGAGGGCGACATGTTATAGTCTTTCCTTATGCCCTGATCCTTTGGTAAATGACTACTGTTACTCTCCACGTACAGCTGCCTTTGGTGTGGCATGGAATGGGCTAACCTAGATGGCCTCGCATTGGAAGTTAAAATCGCAGAGGCTCTCAGCTCGTGATGAGCAACTGTTTCGTCCAACTCCAAATCCACATCTTCAAAATCAATTCGGCCTCTAGCAGGTGGGTTCCCATCCTCCGCATGGCTGTCGCGTTTCGTTGCCTTCTTCTGCTTCTTGGGAGCAGCAAGCTTGGAGTGTTTGGCTATTTCCTCTTGTTTCAAACCAGGTGTTTCGTGACGGACTGGTAACAAATCAGGATGTTGCCTGTGGTCATATAATCCTGTATGGTCTTCTGTTTTCATGGAGACCATAGAGTTAGCCAACGAATTTGACCTTGATAGGTTAGACGATGACTCGGATGAACTGGACGATGACGACATTGCGAAGTGTTTTCCCGCTTTCTTGCAATATCCCGTGATCTATGAAAAGAAGTAGTGGTATTCTTTGTCGAATTTTCTGTTCAACTTGCAGCACGCTTTCATGTAAAGAGATTATTTAGTACCTGTCTTCTGTCAGGATGATCTTTTTCTTGGCAAACTATCAAAATGAAAAACAAACTAAACTGAGTCGTTTCGGTTTTACTAGTCTATTAATAATAGATTTGCGAATCGAGAATTTTACTCTTTATTCGATTTGGCCGAAGAAGGTGCGTTTTTAAAGACTTGAATGCTCAGTTCTATCGGTTATCTAACCCATCAAAGCTTGTTCTGACAAAAATTTTAGTCTCAGATATCGCTTTTGTATTTCGAAATCGGACGGGCTGCGAAAACGTGCTTGCGACATTTGCAATTTACAAAGAGTTTAGTAAAAGGAGGGGCACTCTATAACAAGAAGGGAAGGGTTATCAAGCACCGTCTAGTGGGGCCAGAAGATTGAACAGACAGCTACAAGAAAGCCGTCAGTTTCCTGCGTTTATTGAATTGTCTGCCGTAGAGCTGGGTCTGTGGGGCCTTGCACACTTTGCTGCAACTTCGAAGCACCTTCCGAATCTTGAGAAATTTGTAATGTAATCTTTCAACGCATAAGACCATTCTTGTTTTCAGAGGAAAGAACATTGAACATTTCAGGGATTCGTTTATAGAGGGAATCGCGGATAAAGGCTAATCAAAAACTCCCGCAAATGCTGGAAAAACACAAACACACCTAAAGCAGTAAAGAAAACGTTAGTACATCATCTTATAATTATGGTTGATTAAAAATATGACAGACTATATAAAGAAGTGGTCTCCTTATAGTGGAGTTGATCTAACAGCCGCTCGACGGAGGACCCACCTTGTTCTTTGTACAGCTTTGTTGATGAGCCTAATCAAAAGTTTAAATGTGTCTTCTTTACGATCATAAAATTTCAACGTAAAAAAGTTCTAACTTCGGCAGTTTTGATGTCATTCCTTTCCAGTCATTATAGGACCCTGTATAAAACGGGTCAAACCAGCATCAATATCGAGACTCGACTGTGGCCTCTTTGTCTTCTTCTTGTGATGAGCTTGGCGGAACGGGTGGAGGAGAATCCAAGCAATTAAACTCTCGAATCAACGGCATACTTTCTTCAGACAGATAATCCGGATGGAAAAGTCGGTTACCGTGCTGACCAATTTGTAACTGTGGTTCCTTTGCTCGTCTTTCATGGAAAACGATCCCTCCCAAAGGGATCCGTTTGATAACTTTGCTCAGGTTGAATTTCAAGTTCCAAATCGAATGTGCAAGTTCAGCTCGTTGTAAGACCCTATCTTGAACATCATCATGCCCGTTTCTGTCGGTAGTCATCTTTGACTGCTTTTTAGTTTTGTTACCGATGCTAATTCTTTGTTCATCTTATGAAGTGGTAATAAATAGATTTAAGGAGCTCGGCGGCAAAATTGTTTCGGCCGCTAATCCACCGTACTAAGTTCAAACTATATAACAGGAAGATCACAAAGCAAAGAACTTACAGTGAAAATAGCTCAACTGAACGTGAGTAAAAAGCACGATCGTTGAAGTTTTGAAGAGCTCTATAGATTTTTATAACTTTTACATTTAGTAGCTACATCCAAACGTTTCCTTTGCAATGAAAAACCTTCACTCCCATAAATTCAACTTAATTGGAAACACGATGGCATATTTAAAATAGGATGTTTAAAATATAAAACAGCAAGAACAAACCGGGGGGTAAATACGGGCCGATCATAGAGCCAGAATTTTTGTGCTTTCTTTTCGACTCATCCCTTCCTCCTTCCTCATCCTCTTTCTCCCCTTCCTGGTCTGAAGACGTCAAACTTTGTCTTACTTCAATCTTCTTGGGTCCATCCCAGTTATTACCATCCACGCCCAATATCGTAACATTAGGGGCTAACTGATTCTTATGCAAATCTATATATTTTCCCTTTTCAACTTTTACACCTTTCTTGATCAAATAACTTCCTAAATTTTTAGCAATTTTAGACTCAATATTCAAATTTTCATAATCTTCGATGCATGATGGCGTGCCCTGCATTTCTACAGACTCTTTTAAAGTTTTCATAGAGGGAAACTCGACATTTTGGTAATGAAACTTAAGCTGTTCAAAATCTGCCAATAACTGTACTGTACCGTCGTCTTGATATTCGACAAGACCATAATTATTATCCTCTTGTGAAAATTCGTAAACCAAACCTCCACTGAACACTGAATACATCTCATCAGAGAACAAGGAGTCTATTTCTTGGAATTGCCTGGGCAAAACTTTATTGCATCCGAATTCTGAAAAGAAAACTGGTTTTGAATAGCTCCTGTACGCTTCCACCAATGTGTCGTATCCGGAAGATTGCATAGTTTGCAGACCACACCACTGATAAGAGTTAACACCGTAGAAATCAACACTATTCTCAGGCTTATCATCAACGTTGCACTCCAAATACTCGGATAACGAGACCCTATAACTTAAATCGTCTGCAGCTGAATAGCCTACCGGAATTGTTCTGGCGGAGTGTGCACTTATGTATCTTTTCATAGATCCTATGAGCTCTTTAATGTATGCTGGTGAGTATTGAGCTGACCTTTTGTCATTTACAATTTCATTACCAGCAAAGAATCCTAAAGTGTTCTTGTAATGAGAGAATTGTTCCACCACTTTGAAAACATGCTCCAAATACAATTCGTTAAAGGTAGACCAAGGCTCATACCTGTTCAAATGCTGGTTTTGTAATGGTGAATTGACATCCAAAATAAGATATATTCCTGCCATCGCCAACATGGTCATACATGCGTCGTGGTTTAGGTCTGGATTTATGGAGTATATTCTTACTGTGTTTATGCCCAAATCTTGAAACAACAAAATATCACGAGCGCATGCTTCCGGATTGGATAGTGGATCTTGCTTTTCGCTAACGTCGGAAGAGCCTCCTGGCTGATAGTCAACACCTTTTATAAAGAATGGATTTCCAGTCACTGTGTCAACGAAATGCTTGTCCTTGATTTCTATGGGATGGACTGAAGCTTGACACAATGTGAGCATTTCCAAGACCAGGAAAATGAAAATAGTCGCAAATCTCATTGCATACATTGCTTCAAGACTCTACTATTTTGTTAAAAGTAGTGTCTGAAGTGTGACGAGTTTTTATGCTAATGTATTTTCACTCTTGATTATATTTTGCGTCACTTTTTTGTGACACTGCCTTTACTTGCCTTGGCAAAAACAAAAAAACAAAAAAAAAATGATAGCCTCATTTTTTTCTCGTACTTACTAGCATTAATTTTATAAAGGATATTTTACTCACCGACAGATTTACGTTAAATATTAACAATGCTCTCGAAGACACCACAGTGTTCTCATCATCGTCTTTGCCTCACAAATATACATATCTTTTAAAGAGTCCAAAATAATGCTAAGTTAGCGGCTACATAGAGACTAATTCGTGAGCCAAGGGCATTGCACGATTCTACTTACTCTCAAAAAAACTCTTTGTTTCTACCATGACGTTATTAACTCTAGAAGAAAAGTACATATAGCTTGACTATGCTTTGTATATAACAAAAATTTCGCTCTGGAAGAAAAAAACGTGTATGCCTATTATAAACCTAATGACACCACCTCAAGGGAAGGAAAGATAGACGGAAAACTAGCCTCTAGCCTCAAGGTATGCTTGATGTGTTTTGTGAAATTCAGAGACATCACCTACCGCACCTTGCCAATTGCCAAGGTTGATTATCCAACGGACATGCATCTCTCGTCTTGATCCATTTATTGATACAGTGCAAGTGGAAAGCGTGATTACAAACACCCCATGCTGCCACACATTCGTTATCTGTGTCGGTCATGGCCTTTGGCTGGCATTCGATGCATGGTTCCATAATGTGGTTTCTGCAAATGGCACAGTTGTCGACTGCTATATCCCACGACCAGAACGCCACCGCCGTCCATTTTTTAATCTCGAATCTTTTTTTTTTGGTTTCTACAGGTGTATTTTGTTGTGAATTCTGAGTGGAGTTTTGCGAGTCGTCTTCATCTACTTCCATTCTGTCACCTTCGTTGTTCATTCTATACTATATATGTTCGTTTCTTCTGTTCCCAAAAAGGGTACTCACGTATATCTGATATAGCGTATAATGAAGCCCAATATCCACCGTGCGTTATATGTTTTTTCCTCTCCCACCTTTAGCGAAACCATCGTCACGAGATACGACACCTTTGATGGGAATCGGACAAAGAACCTCTGAATTTTTAGCAGGCGTTTTATCAGATGCATCTAAAAAGTATAGAGAGGGTCCAGACATTGCGCTCAACCCTGACTAAACAATCAGCAACCACAAATGTCCAATGGTACTGGCAACGAGGTCAGCTCGCTGTACCCGCCCCCACCCCCGTACGTAAAGTTTTTCACACAAACAAATCTGGAGAAATTACCAACATACAAGGAAAAAACGACTACGAACACAGAGCAAGCAGCGCCAGGCAGCGGCGGCGGCAAAGACGAGGAGCAGGAGGAGGAGGAGATTACGTGCGCCCTGGATTACCTGATCCCGCCCCCCATGCCCAAGAACCAGCAGTACCGAGCGTTTGGGAGCATATGGCAGGTGAAGGATCAACTGCCCGACCTCGAGACCATGGGGCTCACCCAACTGTACAAGAAGTCCACGGAGAGCGAAAGCACAAACTACCAGTACAAGGTCCAAGAGCTGCGCAAGCTGTTGAAGTCGCTCCTGCTGAACTATTTAGAGCTTGTCGGGGTGCTAAGCATCAACCCGGACGTGTATGAGCGGAAGGTGGAGGACATAAGGACCATCCTCGTCAACATCCACCACCTGCTCAACGAGTACAGGCCCCATCAATCCCGAGAGTCCCTCATCATGCTGCTGGAGGAGCAGCTGGAATACAAGCGCGGCGAGATCCGCGAGATCGACCAGGTCTGCAAACAGGTACAGGATAAACTCACTAGCATACAGGATACCTTGAGAGCCAGCACGCATCCTCCCCCATCGTCCTCCCCCTGATACCACTACCACCACCATTACTAAATACCGCTTGTGTAACTATATACATTTTCCACGGAACCACTCACTGTATAATTTTTGCACGTGGTCACCCGCCCGTGCCCCTCCTTCGGAACGGAAGAATAAAAATTGAAGCTTATCGGAATATATACAGATAAAACACTGACGTATCTTCCCGAGATTTCAGGTACACTTGCCCCACCTCTGCACAGAAATCGCGCACGGGCCGCGTCGGCCACGGAAATAAATTTCCTCTTTTTTCTTTTTCTTCTCTGGGCATCGGAATCGATCGATTATGGAAAAAAAAAAAATTAAATTGGATAGTTCGGCTTTTTGTGTGGAAGATTGGTTTATAAAAGAAGAAGCATGTCGTCACGAAAGAGCGTTTAATTTTTTTTCTTGCTTACAGGAAACCAGCTTATTTACTTTTCAAAAAGGGTGTTTAAGGGTTCGATACGCTAATACAAGAAAACACTTTACAGACAATACGAGAGGAACGTGGTACCGATATTTTTTTAATATTACCCTAAATTCCTTCACATTATAAATAACCGTACACGATTTTTAATATTCTAGATAGACAGAAAAGGAGAAAGAGAGATTGCGAACGTGTTTTTCCTCCTGGAAGCTTGAAAATGTGTGGTTCTTCAGATTCGGACTCTCACGATGGGTACCTTACCTCCGATTATAATTCCTCGAATTCTCTTTTTTCATTAAACAATGGCAACAGCTATTCAAGTGCGTCCCTCGATAGAGCGACTTTTGACTGCCAAGATTCTGATCTTCTTGGAAATCATAAGCATCCGATGCTTTCTACAGAGATACCGCGTTTTATTTCTAACGACGCGTTACACTCGCCCATTACATTAAACTACAAAAGGGACAATGACGATGTTACGTATACGAGCGGAAAAATAAATAAATTCATGATTGTACTGATTGGCCTACCTGCTACAGGGAAGTCCACAATTTCTTCCCATTTGATTCAATGTTTGAAAAACAACCCGTTGACCAATTCTCTACGTTGCAAAGTTTTCAATGCGGGAAAGATAAGAAGGCAGATTAGCTGCGCCACCATTTCGAAGCCTCTGCTTTTATCAAACACATCTTCAGAGGACTTGTTCAATCCGAAAAATACTGACAAGAAGGAAGCGTATGCCAGAATCACTTTACAAAAACTGTTCCTCGAGATCAATAACGATGATTGTGACGTGGGGATTTTCGATGCCACAAATTCTACCATTGAAAGGAGAAAATTCATATTCGAGGAGGTTTGCTCGTTCAATACAGATGAACTCTCTACTTTCAACCTCGTGCCCATAGTCTTGCAGATATCATGTTTTAATAGGGACTTTATCAAATACAACATCCACAACAAATCGTTTAACGAGGACTATTTGGACAAACCATACGAACTGGCCATTAAGGATTTCGCGAAGAGATTGAAACACTACTACTCCCAATTCACACCTTTCTCCATGGACGAATTCAACCAAATTCACAAATACATCAATCAGCACGAAGAAATCGATGCAAGCTTGTTTTTTTTCAATGTTATCAATGCTGGTATCGTAGAACCACATTCTTTGAACCATAGCTACTACCCTTCTACCTGTGGAAGGCAAATTCGAGACACTATTATGGTTGTTGAAAACTTTATCAATCACTACTCTCAAATGTTTGGTTTTGAATACATCGAGTCCGTTAAGCTGTTTTTCGAAAAATTCGAAGATAACCATGAAGAAACTCTAACTGCTTTGGATTCTGTAGTCAATGATGAATTTTTCAACGATTTAGAAGAATTAATTGAAAATAATGGATTTGCTTGATTGGTACCCCTCCCCTTCCCCCTTTATGCCCGCATCACATGCACACAGCTTATGATGTTTACGACTCCCCTCCTCCCTTTGCCCCTTAATGACTATTTTACGACCTTTTCGCATCACTTTTTTATTCTTCCACAGCTTTGTTTGGTACTCCCCAATCATATTTATTCAATCTTAAAAAGCCCTTATATACTTTACTTGCAAAGAGCGCAACAGCTTTTGAAAATTTCCTTTTATAGATTCCGTATTACATTTTTCTAAATTATATCAGTTTGTAGACGGCGAGTGTTGTTATTCGCGTATTTTATATAATAAAAAGTTCCATTTTTTGTACTTCACTGCTTTTTTTCTTGTGTTGTCTTTTCTGTCTACTATCAGTTGCAATAGCCTTAAATGTCGACGGTAGCGTCTATGTGTGCCTGTGCCTAAAAACATTCTGGATGTCCCTTGATAAATTTAGGATAAAGTGTCCATTCTAGTGTGAACAACGCAACAACTATCCAGCACAGCAGTGGCATATACTGTATGCCGATCGAATGTGCAATAACACCGGTTAGGTATGGAAAAGCTGCACCACCACAACCGCCTACAGCAACCGCAACACCGACACCACTTACATGTAATCTCTTGGGTAGCACTTGCAAAGCAACAATACTTGCATTGGGAAACAAAGGTCCAATGAACGTACCACAAAAGAAAACAACTAAAAATAAGACAACAAAATAGGAAACGGAGTCGGAATCAATTAACCCAACAAGCACAAATAATGTGTATGAAAAGAGAGTTAAAAAACCATAAGCTTTACTTGCTCTATATTCATTCTCAAAAAATCTCTCGGTAACAAACCCTAAGCATAGCCTACCGACAGTTAAACCTGTCCAAAATGATGCAGCAATGTATGACATAGCCATCCTGTTACTTGATTTAGTTTTTAACAAATAAGTAAAGAACCACGAACCGGTGGTGATCTCTGCACCTAAATAAAGAAACAAATATAGCGCATAAAAAAAAATAGCAGGATTTTTAAGAAGTGTTAGAAAACCTGGACTTTCCTCTACTGATCCCGTTCCCAATTCAACATCGGGTTCTCCGGTACTATCCTCGTGCTCCTTGTTTTCCATAGAGCAGAGGTAATCATATTTAGAAGCAGTTTCATGTTTGAAAGCTGGAAGTATAATAATCATACCAACCATGGACCAGAACAGAGGAATGAGAAAAAACAAAGGCCAATGGCCCCATTTGACAAAATATGAAACCAAGGGAGGAGTAATCATGGCAGCAGCACCATAAAGACCATGCATAATACCCATGAGTTCATTCTTATGTACCAAAAGACTGCCCATTAGAACATTACCTGTAGAATCTAAAATGCCGATACCTAAACCAAGAGGGAGACAGCACAACATACAGGTATAGAAACTAGAGGGTCCAGTTGCTAAAACAGTAAAGAATACCAGACACAAGGCAGCTGCTAGAAGCATACCACCTCTCATACCAAAATTCCTATTCAATTTTTCATTAAGTAAGGAAGCTACTACATAACCACATAGCTGCACTATAAAGACATTTGAAATCTCTACTTGCGTTATATTATAGTAATCCATTAGTGTAGGGAGTAGTGCACCCAATACCTGATCATTCATACCAAAGACTATGAACATAGTCAAGCATGCCATTACTTGCAACTTAACTAGTGGAACGGTTTGATAATTTAGCGGAAATGTCTTGACCGTGTGGCCATTCCAATCAATGTCTTTAATTAAATTTGTATTACCAGGTAATTCATCAGAGAACTCTTGTGTATCCTTTCTAGAGTTTGATGGCGATAGTAAATTTTCTAATTCTATCGTATTATGATGCGAGATTGTAGTAGAATGCATCCCAAAATCATCTCCGCTTACAGGAGTCGAGGAGGCACCCATTTTGAAATCTGTGAATATTTAAAGTTAACGGAGCACGAATAGCGCAATTTGGTAGCTTCAAAGGAGTTTTTTCATTCCATTAGTGTCGAGTTTCGAGATTTACAGAATCTATGCAATTTAAAATTTTCTATCTCGGGGTCACAACTTAAATATGTCCATAACTACAATATATTGAAGGTAATTACTAAAAAAGGAAACTGGTTAATAATACAACTGACGGCGAACACTGACTGGTAACTAAACCAAAACCGCGCTATCAAAGGTGAATAATTATGAGCTTATCTCCTCACTTGGAGAATGCTTCAGTTCCTAACGGAGGCACCTCCATACCAAAAAACAAAAATATTTCTTCTTTGGGCAAGAACGAGTTTCTTGGATCTTCGTCAAGCAACAATTCGTCCTTTCGAGTGCACCATTATTCGAACAGTAGTCAGACTCCCACACTGGACTCTATACGGAGGCCTAACCTGACTCCTACTTTCTCTTACAGTAACGGGATTTATATGTCTGAAAGTCATGCGCACAGAACAAGTTCATTCAACGATAACTGCTTGCCCTATGATAAGGGTTCCTATTCAAAGAAAACGAGAAGCACGAACAGCAAGTCAAACATGAAGGTTAAAACAAAAACTAATTCTAATATTATAGCGAACACAAAGAATTCGTCCGGGCTCATTTACACCACCAAAGTGGACAAAGAATTGTCTAGTATAGACAAAGTGAATGATCCGAACATCAATGGTCTTGTGTGTGCAGGCAAAACTCATTTGGGGTTTTATCAATTTTCACCAACAGATAAGTCTATCAAGTGTGTACATGATTTCATAAGACCTAATAATAATACATCAACAAAGTTGGGAACATCCCTACTACCCAAATTAAGCAAAAGAACAAGGCAAAATAAATTTAGTACAATTGCAGATGTGAAAACCGGGTTCAATAATTACAAAAACTGTATCGCAGTGTGTAACAATTCTACGGCGATATCAATATACGATCTCAACAAGAGCTCTTCATTAGACAATCCTTTGATAACATCTCTATGCGAACATACAAGATCAATCAATAGTTTTGACTTTAATATGGTAGAATCAAACCTTATCATTAGTGGTGGACAAGACAGTTGCGTCAAAATATGGGATCTACGTTCTAATAATTCCAAAAGCTCAAATAGATCTGATATTAATATAAACACAGCATCAGACTCAATCAGAGATGTGAAATGGATGCCTGGCTACAACTTTGCATCTAAGAATGAACAGGGTTCATCAACATACGGCAATTCTAAAAGTGGTTACAAATTTGCATCCATACATGACTCAGGATATCTATTGAAGTTTGATCTTCGTCAACCTGCCCAATATGAAAAAAAACTGAACGCACATACAGGACCTGGCCTTTGCCTGAACTGGCATCCTCATCAAGAATACATTGCTACAGGTGGTAGAGATGGAAAATGCTGTCTTTGGTATGTTGGTGATAATGTAAATGCCAGTGAAAATACAGTGGTTAATTACGGAAATTCGCCCTCATTGCACACACCAAATACAGCCATGAATAACAGTAGTTCGTTGGCGTTTCCTAAACTAACGATCAACACAGGATATCCAGTTACTAAATTAAAATTCAGACCTACCTATAGCAAGAACATATACAACTCTCTATTAGGAGTATCCTCAATGGGTGACGAAGCAGAAGTTTGTGTTTATTCTTTAGCAAGGAAGTACATCCCTAGACACATCCTTTTATCAGGAACACCTTCGCTGGGATTAGTGTGGTGGGATGATGACTTGGTTTTCAATATCGATAAGGGGACTCGCATCAATGGTTGGGACATTAACAAAGAGCCAACGGTGCTTGAAAATTTGAGCAAAAACACGACCACCTGGAGAGATTTAGATGGAAACGGATTACTTTCGGTTGATCAAGAAGTGGGCTCATACGAGCTGCCAGAACCAGAGACTAAAACGGTTCCAAACAATACAGGCAAAAAACTTCCAGGTGCAACAAAAAATATGAAAAACGGCAATTCGGAGAGCCAGGGAATAATAGAAGGAATCAAAAAAGGTTTTAGTCATACAGGACTAACAAGCTTTGCACCAGAAAGACCGTCCGCTTTAAAAGCCGGCCCAACATTTAGTACAAAGAGTTTAATGACAATAACATCTGCGGCGTCTTCTTTCAATAGTTCTTCCGCATCATTAACATCTTTAACACCACAAGCTGAAAATCAAGAGGAAGTTGCCATTGAACCGCCTTATATCATCACTTTAGATATACCCCAGATTTTCAATAATATAAGATTGACCAAAATAAATCATTTAAAAAGAAACGGGGCAACTACTGAAAAGTTTTCTGTTAGGGACTCACCAGTAAAAACGTTCAAATTTCTGGCTCGGCAGCTTAAATTTTCATATGTTCAAGACCAGGATGATGCGGATGATGTTAGTAGTGTATACAAACGCGATGAGAAAAATGTTAGTGACGATAAAAAAGTGATTGATGGGCATGATGATGATGATGATGACGACGATGATGACGATAAAATAATCGAGACTCACCTGTTGAAAAAGTATAATTTTTCAGAGAATAATACATGGGCCACTCTAATGAATGAAAAAAGTAGCAAAAAACAATCCAAGAGGAACTCAAAAGGCTCCAAGGAATTTGATGAGAAGGATACCAGGTCAAGTATATCTTCCATTTCTACAAATAAACACAAGACTGGCAATATCAGGAAGATTAACAAGAATTTAGAAGCACAGCTCCAGAAGAAAATGCAGACATTACTAGATCTAATATCCATTGCAACTCATAATGCGTCAGTTTATTTATCCATAAATGATCTACCCAATTTTAAAGTTTGGATTCTAATAAGAGATTCATTGCTTTGGGACTTGAAGTGGATGAATTCCTCTCCAGTATCATCCGATGAAGCATCTAATATGGATACAAACGAAAGTTCTGATTTTGAATCAGGGCGGAACCCAAGAGCTGGAAAAAAGTCTCCTGAGGAATGTAGAGAAGGAACAAGTGGAGCGGATTCGCTAATAGAAGAAAGACCACAAGCATTTCAAGCTAGTTCTGAAGAACCAAGTGATACTGAAAAAAAACCAATCTCTAAACTTGGAGAGCAGTTGAAAAACACGGAAAAAATCACATATACACAACCAAATGAGGGTTCCGACGAAGTGTTAAGTAGATTGAAAGAACTACAAAGCCAACTTTCACAGTCTCAAGGGATTATTGGCGAGACAATAAATGATGATGCCATTATCGAGGAAGATGAGGAAGAAGAAGCCGAACAAGAAGCTGATCAAGAAGAGGCGTATGACCCATTGATAAAATCGACCCGCATTCATGCTTTGTCTACTGCAAGAAGTATACCAATCTTACAGAAGCGAGAACACCGTAAATCGTTCATAGATACGTTCATGTTACATTCTCCCAACGGCTACAATGCTGATACTGACATGGGAAATGACGACGATAACATATCTCCCAGGTTTGTTTACAATAGCGTGAGCCCACGTAGTAAAGTGTCATCGTTGCAAAGCCTCACCACGACAACCTCCCAACTGGGAGCTTTCAAAAAACTGTCTTCACAAACTGCACCAGTGACCGGATCGCCCGTGCGCTTGCTGTCACAACCAGATGGCATTGACAAGCAACAACCGTCTTCCTCGTTAACAGAAAAACTCGCCAAATGTAGACAGATAACGGACGACCCACCTTGGGATACTAAGAAACTCATCAAGCAACTGTACAAACAAGCCACAGACACTGGGAACGTCGTACTGACAGTAAATATTCTTTTCCTTTTCCAAACGATATACCAAGTTACAGAAATCGCAATCGCGAAGGATGCAATCGCACATTTTCTGCAGCTGCTTCATAGATATGAGCTATTTGGAATCGCTGCAGACGTCTTGAAGTACTGCCCCTTCGAGGATATAATGGGATCTGAAGGTGATCAGTCTTCCATTAGACTGTACTGCGAACAGTGCGGCGAGTTAATCACGAACGAAAGCTCCAAGGACAAGTTCAGAGCAGAAGCGCAACAGGCAAATAACAAGAAGATAATGGACAAGTTCGGATACTGGTACTGCGACTCCTGTAAGAAGAAGAATTCGCTCTGTGTCCTGTGTGAAAGACCTTTGAAGAAACTGACCATGGTTTTACTTCCCTGTGGACACGAGGGTCACTTCCAGTGCATACAAGAGTGGTTTCTTAACGAGAAGGAACGCGAATGTCCCGGCGGCTGTCCCGGCGTTGCATTCATCTGAACCAAGTCATCCATAACAATTATAGTATAGTTTAACCTATTCTCCATTACTGTTTAAAAAATAATAAACTACTAAAAAATTACCCGACTAGCAAGGCCGGGTAAATATGATATGTATTACCCTTCTCGAAAAGAAAATTTTTTTTTTTCGTCGTCTAAAGAGTTTAATGCAATACCAGATAAAGAGTGTTTTGCTTTGCAAAGCTGGTGTTAATTTTCAATATATATTGTATATACGTGTTTGTGATAGTGCTTGAGTACTTCCTAGGAGTTTTACGAAAAATAAAAGCATTTTTGTCTGGAAACTAGTGAAAAAGGAAGAAAAATGTCCGTTGAAGAAGTTAGCAAGAAGTTTGAAGAAACCGTTTCAGTCGATGATGCCACAGCTACTCCAAAGACTGTCTTGAGTGACAGTGCTCACTTCGATGTCAAGCACCCATTGAATACCAAATGGACGTTGTGGTACACAAAGCCAGCAGTTGATAAATCCGAATCCTGGTCTGATCTATTGCGTCCTGTGACTTCATTCCAAACTGTTGAAGAATTCTGGGCTATCATCCAAAATATTCCCGAACCACACGAACTACCATTGAAATCAGATTACCATGTTTTCCGTAATGACGTTAGACCAGAATGGGAAGATGAGGCCAATGCTAAAGGTGGTAAATGGTCTTTCCAACTAAGAGGCAAAGGTGCTGATATCGACGAATTATGGCTCAGAACCTTACTGGCAGTTATTGGCGAAACCATTGATGAAGACGATTCTCAAATCAACGGTGTTGTTTTAAGCATTAGAAAAGGTGGTAACAAGTTTGCCTTATGGACCAAATCTGAAGATAAAGAACCATTATTGAGAATTGGTGGTAAATTCAAGCAAGTCTTAAAATTAACCGATGACGGTCATTTGGAATTCTTCCCACATTCTAGTGCTAATGGTAGACACCCTCAACCATCAATCACCTTGTAAGATAGTCTAAAGTTTTCTTAAGATAACTGTTATTTTAGTTAAATTTATATATATAATCATAATATATGTATATACACTCTACTAGTTAGAGTGCATGTATAACTCATTAAATCAAAAGAGAAAGTAAAAAAAAAGGGAAAAAAAAAGTTACTGCTATTATTGAGTGAAAAAAATAAAAAAACAGCTCTACTTTGCACGTTATGAGGTAGCTTAATTATATTTAAACAATGGAATATACTACAAAATCATGTTGCAATTAGAGTATTCTATATACGGTTGAGAGTGGAAACTAAATCTAAGCATAGACAGCTTCAATTGCTTTCTCGAAAACGTTCAGCCCCTCTTCGATAAGCTCATCTTCAATGGTTAGAGCAGGAACGAATCTAACCGTACTCTTACCAGCGGTAATAATCAAAAGACCCAATTCTCTGGCCTTCTTAATGACTTCGGTGGGTGGCTCGGCAAATTCAGCACCGAGCATTAAACCTTTGCCTCTGATAGTCTTTATTTGCTTAGGGTATTTGACTTGAATTTCACGTAATCGCTTTTGGAGAATTTCACTCTTCTTTGAGACTTGTTCCAAGAAAGCTTCATCTGCTATAGTGTCCAAGACGTAATTACTTACAGAGCAAGCCAACGGGTTCCCACCGTAGGTGGTGCCATGGTCACCAACTCTTAGGGCATCATTGACCTTATTATTGACAATGGTGGCAGCAATAGGAAACCCATTACCTAAAGCTTTGGCAGATGTGAAGATATCTGGATGCGCCTCCTTTGGTAAATAGGCGTGAGCCCATAACTTACCTGAACGGCCCAATCCACACTGGATTTCATCATGAATGACAATGACATCATTATCCTGGCATATTTTCTTCAACGCGGTTAATTTCTCAATTTCTACTGGGAAAACACCGCCCTCACCTTGAATTGGCTCGATGATCAAACCAGCAACCTCATCCTTTTTTGAAGAGATATAATCCTGTAGTTTCGTCATTTCATCATGAAGATTTAAGAATGATACATTAGGCACTAGATCGCCAAACGGAGTTCTATATTTACTGTTCCAGGTAACTGATAAAGCACCCATAGTACGCCCATGGAAAGAGTTTTCGAATGCAACAATGCCTTGTTTGCCAGGATGCTGCATTATACCATGCTTCTTGGCAAATTTCAAAGCAGCTTCATTTGCTTCTGTACCTGAATTGCACAGAAATACTTTCGAAGCATCGTGTTGACCACCAAATTGCTTGGTCTTTTCCACAATTTTCTCGCTCAAATCTAAACACTCCTTAGTAAAGTAAAGATTGGAAGAGTGGACCAGCTTCTTGGCTTGATTATACAGAATTTTAGCTACGTCCGGATTCGCGTGGCCCAATGCAGTCACAGCAATACCTGCCGTGAAATCGATATATTCCTTACCGTTTACGTCATCGTACAGCTTGGCATTTTTTCCTCTAGTGATACATAGATCTTCGGGCCTAGAGTAAGTGGTCACTTGAAAGGGCTTTTCTTCCAAAATACTGGTGAATCTTCTGGAAGAAGTACTGGATAAATATCTTTTAAACATGTTCGTTGTTCCTTTGTTATATCTTTATACAAATGAGTTCGCAGTCACTTGCACTTAAGAGTCGAATTTTCAGAGCGTTACAATATATCGTTTTTTCACGCTTTTAAATAAAGCGAAAAACGGTCTTTTGATGGAAAAGTTCTAAAATGACGCATCATGCACTTTAAGTGAGTCACATAGCGAGCTAGCGGCCATTCGAGCCCAGGAAGAGGCATCAATTGGAATTTTCTACAAGCTTGAGACCCACGTTAGTTACTGAACCAAACCCGTAGCAGGTGGCACCACCTCCTATAATGTGAACAACGTCTTCTGCTGTGGAAACCAAGTTAAAGCCGCTAAGCATTAAGGAATGATCCTCCCATATGCGTATTGGGATAGGAATAGACGTTACCGTTTCATTCTGAAGATCGAGAGTGATTATGGAGTTAGTGTGGTCAAATAGTCTTGAAGGACTCGTTCCGCCAACTACCAGCAGCTTTCCTGAAGAAAGGTACTTGATTTTGGAGCCATAGCGTTGTAGTAATGGGTGTTGGATATCCTTGATCACTGTAATTGGCTCTGTGGCATTTTCTGCATCGTATTTATATACAATTGCCTTGTCCGAAACAGTCGTCTGGTCCTTGAATCCACCGCCCAATATGACACCTTGTTTGGACACAGGATTGAACGCTAACCCCGCTGATACTAGCGAGTGTTGGAAGAACGCGTTTTTTGGTGTTATATCTTGGAAGGCTGGTTCATTGGCATCATATCGTAGCATAACCGGACCCTTTGTAACTCCACCAAAGATCAGGACACTATCACCCGATAAGTTGCACGCACTATGTCTAAATCTCGTATGTGATAACTTCTGAACCATTGACCATTCATTTGTCTTTGTATCAAATATCCAGTTATCAGAAAGGCCCTGATGAGGTGCCTTTCTACCACCAACGAGTAGTAGCTGGCTACCACCGCAAAAAGACGTCAAAGTATGACACATTCTTGCTAGGGGAAGTTCATTGCTTATAGGTTCAATGGTTTGCATATTCATTTTATCGTCAGAGATACTCAATTGCAATATTTCGTTTACCCTGTATGGGTTACTGCCTCCCACATAAAATATATAATCTCCACAAACGGCTGCATCGCCAAATCTTCTATTGATGGCGCATTCATATTCTAAGAGCTGATAATTTCGATCTACAGCTAACCCAGCCTCGGAGATTGGTCTGTCAAATCTAAATCCGCGAGTAAAAGAAAATTGTCTATTGTTTGTAGCATGGCATAAGACGTAATGATGGCAAAATAAATGAAATTCTTCTAGTTCGTCAAACGGTTCTACTTCTAAAAGTTCCTTTTTGGTCTTTTCATCTGCACTTTCCCACAATTGAAACATATCACCCACGTTAACGTGAGGAAAACCTAATCCATTGAATCTTTCAACTTGTGAATCAATGGTGTTATAGGTCAATACAGACTGTAGAGGAGAATCGTTTCTCTTGAAATGCGCCAGCATTTGCTTAGAAAAGGGTTCAAATGGCCCTTTTGGAATTAGTTGCTCGAGAATAATAAAATGACTGTTCTCCATCTTAGAACATGCATCAATGATACTATCTGAACAGTCCGGTTTCATGTACGCCAATGAAACTTCAGCAATAAACACCTTAATGATATTCGGGTCGTTCAATTGACATTCATTCAATAATGCGCTAAACATTGCAGAATCGTTCAAGTCACACGGCCTGGCTTGATAGTTGGGTGTGGTTAGAACATCTACATTGCTGGTATCAATATAGTCATCATCCTCGGCAAGGCCAATGATCTTAGAAAGTTCAGGTATCGTCTTGATTAGCTCAATTTTAATTTTCAATAAATCTGAGTAATCAACATCTATAAAAGAAACACGGTCATGATACTGCTGACTGTGAACGTTACTAGTGTCTAGTAGTTGGAACGGTAACGGATCGTACCCACACCCGAGGTTAATAATGACTACCTTTTTATTTTGTGGTATTTGTTCAATGATGTAATTTAATCTTGATCTAATGGCAAATAATCTTAACCAGTAGCCTCTGTTGATACAAGGTGATCTTTTGATTTTCTTGGGAACAAAAAACTTAAAGTATTCCAACAGTTCTTTATTTTTGTTCATCTGAAAGTTATTGGCTGAAGTTAATTTAGGTAAATATAATAATTCCACTGATCTTTTAGAAGCAATCGAGGAGTTATTTGTACCTTGAATAGCCAAATCTGCGTACTTCTTGCGTCTTTCTTGTTTAACATTCCTAATCTTCTGTTTATCAGGTTTCTGTTCTTTCATTGCAGTGGAGTTAGTGCGGTATCTGTGTGAAGATCTCATTTATGTGTCGAGATGAGATGAGATGACACTTGAGACTTTTTTTTTTCCATCGCTTTTTTGCAAGACACTGAAAAAGATATACTATAATAGTAATAATGATATTGAGATGTTTATATATTAATTATTTCTATACATGATCGCCTATTCTTCCTTGACGCTAACTACTTCTTCAAATTGTCTCTTTGCTACATCTTTAAAAGTTGCAACATCGTTCTTTTGACAACATTCCAATATCGTCCTATAACAACCTAAGGTATTAGATAATTCGTCGCACTTTACCCAGATCTTTCCATTGAGACCAATGGCAATTTCGAACTTTGTGTGAGCGGCTAACACTTTCAATAAGGGAAAATCCTTGTTGAAAAGCAACTGGCGTGTGAAATTCAAATTCACATCTATAATCATACCGTCTTCTAATAACCCGAACCCAGCATCGCGACCCGTTGCCGAATCCACACATTCAATTTCGGCTTCTAGTTCCTTTTCTGCCGTGCAGACCCTTGCATATACTAAGTCGCCCACTTGCAAAGTAGGTCTGTTCTTCTTCGAGGCATTAGGAAAAGCCATATACGATAACGAGACACTAGAGGAGAAGTTTTGTAGCAAAACTTTATAACTGTCTGAAAACGTGCCAGTGATGGTGCCAATTACAAAATCGTTCACCGAGGGAACGTATCTTTTGCTGGAGTAGTCTATATATACAGCTTGCGCACCACTCTTGCCCTTCGTAGAAACATGCAAGATACCGGTATTCACGGGTCGTACCTCTTGACTATTGGGGTCACAATATATGCCGGGACCCAGTTTGATGGGTACAGTGGGATCTACAGGTAAGGCATCGCCGGGGAATATGAAAGTGGACATATCGAGTGTTCTTGGTTGGCCTGTAACTTCGAGATGAGCCACCGAAGCACTTGTTGTAGTCTCATATTCTATTATATAATATGGCAAAACTGAAAAATTTCATTTAGCTACGGCCGGGTCACCATATCGCCTTTATAAATAATCTAAAGGGTCTCTTATTACCGGTGAACTTGAGCCGTCAAGAAGTATTGTCGAGAGCCTTGAAGATCGGTGGCTGGCAGTTTCGATCATACGAGAGTTTATAATAGCCGCAAAGGGCTGTTTTCTTTAGCATAATGGCTTATAAAGCAAGCGAAAGTCATTATCCGCAGTTTCTCTCTCTTTTTTCCTCCAACTAATAAACGAGAAAAGAAGCCATATAAATGAAAGAGATATATTAAACAAAGGCATCAAAATAGCAAAAATAGTTAGCTATCCCACAATACAACACGACTCAACATGGCAGTTAAAGGATTAGGCAAACCAGATCAAGTTTATGACGGTTCTAAAATCAGAGTCGGGATCATCCACGCCCGGTGGAACAGTGTCATCATCGACGCCCTTGTGAAAGGTGCCATTGAAAGAATGGCTTCCCTGGGTGTCAATGAGAAGAACATAATAGTAGAGACTGTTCCCGGGTCCTACGAATTGCCCTGGGGAACTAAGAGGTTTGTCGACAGACAAGCCAAGCTAGGTGAGCCACTGGACGTTGTTATCCCCATCGGTGTGCTTATCAAAGGTAGTACCATGCACTTTGAATACATTTCAGATTCGACGACTCACGCATTGATGAACCTGCAGGAAAAAGTCAACATGCCCGTCATTTTTGGCCTTTTGACTTGCATGACGGAAGAACAAGCTCTGGCCAGAGCTGGCATCGACGACTCTCACTCCATGCACAACCATGGTGAGGACTGGGGTGCTGCTGCCGTGGAAATGGCTGTTAAGTTTGGTAAGAATGCCTTTTAAGAAAACGGCGAGAAGCCGGTATTATATGTGTGTATATACTGTTTATAAAAGAAACCCGTTTTTCGATTGTTTCCTCTTACGATGCTTCTGTGCATCTTTCATTTTGCGTCTCATGTCACGCGTCCAGTTACCTCTGTTGGCCCAGAACTCTTCGTCCCAGGTCGATAAAATCGTTTCGTTCTCACTAGTCCTCACTTTACTTAACTGTGTTTGCCCCACCAAAAATGGCGATTGTAAATGGGGGAAAAATAAGAAATTCTTGGTATCTTTACCCTTGGATATTTGGGCTATGGTGGAATCAGCTTCCAAAGCGTGCGAGTTTCTTGGCTCTACTTCTTGTTGCTGGACGTCAATATCCTTCGCATGATCGATATCGTTGTCCGAATCTTCAATTAATTTGAATGCTGACAATGGTTCTGCTTCGTTAGGGTTGAACAAGGTTCTCAATGTCTCCGTGTTGCTTATTGTACCTTGACCAACTTCCTTGGTGAAAGTTGGAATGAATTCATGATCCTCCTCCCCGTCGTCATCCTGTTCTTCTATCTCCTCTGGAGCTTCTTGCACTATAACGTCATCTTCTTCGGGCACAATTTGCTCCGGACTTTCATCCACTACCGCGTCCTCTTCTTCTGGAACCTCTTCTTCTAACGCTTCTTCTATTACAGCACCCTCTTCTTCTGGTACGTCTTCTTCTACCGCTTCTTCCATTACAGCATCCTTCTCTTCTAAAACGTTTTCATCTGGGGCTTCTTCCAGCACTTCTTCCAGTACTTCTTCCTCCCTCTCTAAAACGTTTTCTTCTTCTGCTTCATCTTGTACCATCAACTCGTCGTCGGAATCGTTCAATGCCATCGGCTTATCGAAATCAAAACCCTTTAATAGGCCATTTAGAACGTCATTGTTTTTCTCCTTCTCTTCTTCTGACACATTCTCATCGCTGTCTGTGTTTCCGTCTCCAGCGTTTTCACTCTGTGATACGGTCAACTGCTTTAGCCCATTACTGAATCGAATAGTCTTGGCGGCATGACTATAGTCTAACCTATCCACAATATGATCATACCCGTTTTTCCAGAAATTATTAGTAAATTTATACACCAGGTCATTTAGTTCCTTGTTCCTCTCGTAACCCCATAATTTAGTTTTATAGCATTTATAAACTTTCAATGATCCGTCCACATTAATTCTGAAGGTAATGTTCTTCGACTGACCTCTTTTCCTGGGAACCTCCCTCATCCTGCCTGAAATAACCTCCTTATGATCTTTCCAACTCTTCGCCACATTCTCCATCTTCTTGTAATGCTCCCAATTCTTTTTTTTCATCTTGATGGTTTGCACAATATTCTCCTGGAGATCTTTCGCATGTTGTACCGCCCAACTAGATTCCCAACTCGGCTTTGCTTCATCGATCTTCAATATGTTCCCTTTAAACTTGACATTATTAAAACTTTTTTTCAGCTTATGGAATGCTGCCTCATCGTTGAATTTCACGTCAATAAAAGCAAAGTGATTGTGTTTTTCAAATTCCGCATTTTGGCAGTCACCAAACTTGCTAAATCGATTTAATAATTCTGAATAACAGTCATCCGCATCATGAAAAATGTTTCCAACAAAAAGCCTTTTCTGGATAACACTACTCATCACGTATACTTCACTAACTAGCAGCCTTTATAACGCTTTAAACCGACTCTATCTACTGAGATTTACTATTTAACAACATCTAATTAGGCTCATCGCTATAATATTGAAAATTTTTCTTCTCTTAACAGTGGTGAGTTACCCGTACCATGATGTTTTCCTCGAGTGAAAAATTGTTCAATTTAAAGGAAAAGAGAATAATACAACTAATACAAGAGTAGATTTAAATGCTCGCTGAACGAACCACCGCTCGAATTTATAGTAGGTCTGACCCATTTGCGTTAGGACAAGGAAATACGATGGCAAACACAATCAAAGTCGAAGGGTACCCGTCAATGGAATGGCCCACTTCTTTAGATATCCCACTAAAGGCCTCAGAGGAATTGGTCGGTATTGATTTAGAAACGGATTTGCCGGATGATCCTACAGACTTGAAGACTTTGTTGGTGGAGGAAAGCTCCGAAAAGGAGCATTGGCTTACCATTGCTCTAGCCTATTGTAACCATGGGAAAACCAATGAAGGTATTAGACTCATTGAAATGGCCTTAGATGTTTTCCAAAATTCCGAGAGGGCTTCATTACACACTTTCCTAACCTGGGCCCATTTGAATTTGGCGAAGGGACACTCTCTTAGTGTGGAAACCAAAGAACACGAACTCACACAAGCTGAATTAAACCTAAAGGATGCTATTGGATTTGACCCTACGTGGATTGGGAATATGTTAGCTACTGTGGAATTATATTACCAGCGCGGCCATTACGATAAGGCTTTGGAAACCTCTGACCTGTTCGTAAAGAGTATTCATGCTGAAGATCATAGATCTGGTAGACAATCTAAACCTAATTGTTTATTTTTACTCTTAAGGGCGAAACTATTATACCAAAAGAGAAACTATGTGGCCAGTTTGAAGATTTTTCAAGAGTTGCTAGTTATCAACCCTGTGTTACAACCTGATCCCCGTATAGGTATTGGTTTGTGCTTTTGGCAGCTAAAGGATCCTAAGATGGCAATCAAATCATGGCAAAGAGCTCTTCAAATCAATTCAAAGAACACAAGCGCCTCAATCTTAGTATTACTAGGTGAATTTCATAATTCTCTAACTGATTCAACGAATGATGAAGTCTTCAAAGAAACCTTTTCAAAGGCTTTGAACGACTTAAATAATATTTTCTCCGAAAATCAGAATAATCCCGTTTTGTTGACGTTATTACAAACATACCACTACTTTAAAGGTGATTTCCAAACTGTTTTGAATATTTACCATCACAAGATTCTAAAAATGAGTCCCTTAATAGCCAAAACCGTCCTGTCGGAATCTTCTTTCTGGTGTGGTAGGGCACATTATGCGTTGGGCGACTATCGCAAATCATTCATTATGTTTCAAGAAAGTTTAAAGAAAAATGAAGATAACCTACTAGCCAGATTGGGGCTAGGCCAAACTCAAATAAAAAGCCACCTGTTGGAGGAAAGTATTATTACTTTTGAGAATCTTTACAAGACGAATGAAAGTTTACAAGAGTTGAATTATATTTTGGGTTTGCTCTATGCGGGCAAAACTTTGGATACCAAGACGTCCAAAACCATTCCTGCCAAAGAACTAAATAAGCTCAATGAAAAGGCCTTACAATATTTAGAAAGATACATCAAACTGACTGTAGCAAAGAAGAATCAATTGATCATTTCCAGAGTTTACCTTGTAATCTCCCAACTTTATGAGTCCCAGAACCAGTACAAGATTTCCTTAGATTATCTTTCCAAAGCTCTGGAAGAAATGGAGTTCGTCAACAAGGACGAAGTTCCGTTGGAGATACTCAACAATTTAGCTTGTTATCATTTTATCAATGGTGATTTGACCAAGGCTGACAATCTCTTTAAACAAGCCAAGGCGAAAGTCAGTGACGTGAATAAAGCTGTCGATATTACACTTGAATATAACATTGCTAGAACTAGCGAAAAAACCGATTGGGAAAAATCCGAGTCTATATATTCTCAAATTACATCGTCACATCCTTCTTATATTTCAGCAAGAATAAGAAATCTATACATCAAGTTTGCTCACTCTAAGATAGACGACTCAGATATGAGTACAGAAATAAATGACCTATTAGAAATGAACAAATCTGATTTAGAAATGCGTTCATTTTATGGCTGGTATTTGAAAAACAGTAAAGAAAGGAAAAATAGTGAAAAGAGTACATCCCATAACAAGGAAACTCTAGTCAAATACAATTCCCATGATGCTTATGCCTTAATTTCATTGGCTAATCTATACGTAACTATTGCTAGAGATGGTAAGAAGTCCAGGAATCCAAAGGAACAAGAAAAATCAAAACACTCTTACTTGAAAGCCATTCAGTTATATCAAAAGGTTTTACAAATCGACCCGTTCAATGTTTTTGCTGCTCAAGGTGTTGCAATTATTTTCGCAGAGAGTAAAAGATTGGGACCTGCTCTGGAAATTCTACGGAAAATTAGAGACTCTTTGGACAATGAAGATGTTCAATTAAACCTCGCTCATTGTTTACTAGAGATGCGTGAATTTGGTAAAGCTATTGAAAATTATGAATTGGTTTTAAAGAAGTTTGACAACGAAAGTACCAGACCACATATTTTAAACTTATTGGGTAGAGCTTGGTACTCACGTGGTATGAAGGAAAGATCCGTGAGCTTCTTCCAAAAAGCTTTAGAGAATGCAAAAACTGCATTAGAGCTTTTTGTTCAGCAATCCGTCAAGAATAAATTTATTTACAGTGTAAAATTTAATATAGCTTTACTGCAATTCCAAATTGCAGAAACGCTAAGAAGATCAAACCCTAAATTCAGAACTGTTCAACAAATCAAGGATTCCTTGGAAGGATTGAAAGAAGGCTTAGTGTTATTCAAAGAATTGAACGATTTGAAAGAATTCAACATGATTCCTAAGGAAGAGTTAGAGCAACGTATCCAGTTAGGTGAAACCACCATGAAAAGTGCATTAGAACGTTCTTTGAATGAACAAGAAGAATTTGAAAAAGACCAAAATGCGAAAATTGATGAAGCACGTAAGACTCTAGAAGAAAACGAATTAAAGGAACAAGAAAGGATAAAACTAGAGGAGGAAGCCAAACGTTTGAAACTAGAAAGGCAAACGGAAGAATATAAGAGACTTCAAGATGAGGCACAAAAGCTGATCCAAGAGCGTGAAGCAATGGCCGTAAGCGAACATGATGTTAAGGATGACCATGATTCTGATCTCTCCGATAAAGATAATGAGTATGACGAAGGAAAACCAAAACAGAAGAAAAAGAGACCAAGCAAGATGAAAAATGAGGGCGAACCCAAAAGAAGGAAAGCTACCAAGAAGGTTGTTTCTGATAGCGACGAAGATGAAGACGATATGATAAAAAAATCTTCGCATATCAAGGGTAAGAAATCTCAATTATCAAATGAATTTATTGAAGATAGTGATGAGGAGGAAGCACAAATGAGTGGGTCTGAAAACAACCAAAAAGACAACAACAACAACAACAACAACGATAATGATGACGATAACGACGAGTTGTTCTAAGGGGAGGAAGAAAGCGGGAACAAGACTTTGAAAAAACGTAATATTAAACTATTATTGCCTTTTTTTATATTATTATATTTTATAGTGTATTTCTAAATAAAAAATGTGTTATTTTTGAAACATCCACTTCTTGGTGTCCTTATATGACTCGTGCGATTTCTTATATATGTCCTTTTCCATTTCGTCCAGTTTCAATAAGAATGTACTCGTTGATATATTAGTGTTTGCTGAATTCTTCCCAACGGAATCAGCGTTGATGTCCACCGTCAAACTACTAGAATGATGATTGAGTTCCTGGGCCCGTTGTAGAAGCAACTCGCTGACCACATTGGCCAGTTCCTTCTCACTAAACAACGTTATCCATTTTATGGCCAAACTGAAAAAATGCGAATTTATGGAATGCAAGTCCAGAGCCACAGGATCTGTCTTTATAGCGTTTATCACCTTGGTAGAAAACATGTCTGGCGGCAAAAGTTCAACAAAGGGCATGGGCTCTTCATCCACCAGAGCTTCGTCACCACCTACAATTGCCAGGATCCTTGCTAACCACAGTGGTAAATTTAGTTTCGTGTTTTTAGACATGGGTCGTCCTGGATTGTTCTCCAGGTACCCTAAACCCGGGATATTGTACTGAAACTTACAGGGAAAGTCTGTCGCATCTGCCAGCACATCATCGATGTCATAGTACCCCATCTCACCTTTGCCTTGGCTTCTTTCCCGGCGCACCATAGCAACAATAACAAAACTAATACCAATTCCATTGCAATTTTCACTACGCGTCGGCATTTATCCCGCAAGACCCGAAGACGATGGGTATATTATCTATCACTATAAAAGGGAAATGACTCCAACAACGGAAATGCCATTCATTCCATTGTAGGCTTATTCAACGAACATAAACAAGCAGTCTAAATCAATATGGTCTGCGATACAGTAGTATATCATCCCTCTGTGACAAGGTTCGTCAAATTCCTAGATGGTTCGGCCGGTAGAGAAAAGATTCTGAGGTTGCTACAGTACTTGGCAAGGTTTTTAGCAGTGCAGAACTCGTCAGTGTTGGCCAGACAATTGCAAGCTCAATTCACTACGGTAAGAAAGTTCCTGAGGTTTTTGAAACCTTTGAACCACTTGCAAGCTGCTGCCAAATTTTACGACAATAAATTGGCTAGTGATAACGTTATCAGAGTCTGCAACATTTTGAAAAACTTCTTCTTTGCTGCGTATTTGTCGCTGGACCAAGTCAATCTTTTAAGAATCTTGAAAGTGATCCCAGTGACCATCCTTACCGGTAAGAAGGTACCCCGTTGGTCCAACTGGTGTTGGTTGTTCGGCCTTTTAAGTGGGTTGGTTATGGATCTTCGCAAGATCCAAACATCTCACTCTCAGATCGCTGCATTTGTAAGCGCCAAATCGCAAGGCCAAGGCGACGAGAAGGAAGACCACAAGAAAGTGTTAGGGAAAGCTTATCAAGAAAGATATGCCGCTTTGAGAAGACTGTTCTGGGACGCTGCAGACTCGTTCATCGTCCTCAACAACTTGGGGTATTTGTCCAGCAATGAGGAATACGTTGCATTGTCTGGTGTGATCACTTCTGTTTTTGGCATGCAAGACATGTGGAAAGCTACTTCCTAACCGGTTTCTTTTTTATTGTTTTACTTGGCTATTCCCCTCCCCTGTGTTTACCTTTCTATTTTTTAATTTTATCTTCGTGAAAATTTTTTATATATATGACCCAATATTCTATGTTTGTACCTATGTTATCTTCAAAATGACAGTGCTTTGTGTTATCTAGTCTAAATATATATCTGCTACCTACTGCTATTACTCTTACTATTCCAATTTGTGAGGGTTACCCCGTTGGTGATATTTGGTAAATATCAATCATGAAGAAATATTAGGATGATTATAGCTGTGCAATGAGAGGAATAAGATAAGTGCACCTCGAAAGAGAATCGGGAAGATTAGCAACGGTTAATCTGCAATTATATTCTTCAGGTATGAGTGCCGCTAGTCCGACAGGAAATGATCCTCATGCTTTTGGCATTCCTGTGAATGCCACTCCATCCAGCATGGGCTCACCAGGAAGTCCAGTTAATGTGCCACAACCTGTGAATCCTGCGGCAGCCGCCGTAAATCATCCTGTTATAAAGGCCAATATCAACAATAATGTCAACGAAGGCGTGAGGACTTTGTCTAGGGAACAAATACAGCAATTGCAGCAGAAACAGAGGTTGTTATTACAACAAAAGCTACTACAACAACAAAAACAACAGCAGGCGTTACAAAACTACGAGGCTCAATTTTATCAAATGCTCATGACTCTAAACAAGAGGCCCAAAAGACTTTATAACTTTGTGGAGGATGCAGACTCGATTTTGAAAAAATATGAACAATATAGACCCAGTTTTGAATTTCACATCTACGAGAACAATTATAAGATTTGTGCTCCCGCAAATAACAGGCTACAGCAACAACAAAAGCAACCCGAACTGACAAGCGATGGTCTGATATTGACCAAAAACAACGAAACTTTGAAAGAATTTTTGGAGTACGTTGCCAGAGGCAGGATCCCAGATGCAATTATGGAAGTCTTGCGGGATTGTAATATTCAATTTTATGAAGGAAGTCTTATTTTGCAAGTTTACGACCATACAAATACGGTGGACGTTACTCCTAAGGAAAATCAGCCCAACACAAATCCATCTTCTTCTTCACCTTCCATTGGCGGTAACGCACAAGATAATTCCAAAATTCAACAACCTTCCGAACCAAATAGTGGTGCAACAAGCACGAACACAAGCGCAAGCGCAAATGCAGCCAAGAAAAACTCATCTTTCAAACGACCTAGAGTATATCGAACACTATTGAAGCCTAATGATTTGACTACCTATTACGATATGATGTCTTATGCTGATCACGCCAGATTTTCAGATAGTATTTATCAACAGTTTGAATCTGAGATATTAACACTAACTAAGAGAAACTTGTCACTTAATGTGCCGCTAAATCCTTATGAACACCGAGATATGTTAGAAGAAAAGGCCTTCACGGAACCTCACTGGGACGACTCGAAAAATCATTTTGTTCACAAACACCGTGCTGAGTCTACCAGAGAAGGCACAAAGGGTGTTGTGGGGCACATTGAAGAGCATGAAGAATTTCAACAACACAGTTCGAATTATGAACAGTTAATGCTCATAATGAATGAACGCACAACAACAATAACAAATTCAACGTTTGCCGTGTCACTAACCAAAAATGCAATGGAAATTGCGACTTCCAATTCTAATGGAATGCGTGGAATTTCGTCGTCTATTTCGAACTCTGCATCAAATACAAGAAATAATAGTGTGGCCAATGGCAACCAAGTAGCTTTGGCGGCGGCGGCGGCAGCTGCCGCAGTAGGGTCCTCCATGGGTAATGATAACAATCAATTTAGCAGACTGAAATTCATTGAACAATGGAGAATTAACAAAGAGAAAAGAAAGCAGCAAGCATTAAGCGCGAACATCAATCCAACTCCTTTCAACGCAAGGATATCAATGACAGCACCCTTAACTCCCCAACAACAGCTTTTACAAAGACAACAGCAAGCGTTGGAACAGCAGCAAAATGGTGGAGCCATAAAAAGCTCAAATAAAAGAAGCAACACCAATGCTAGTAGTAATAATAGTAATAATGGAAATAATTCAGATAAACCGAAGGCTAAACGACCCAGAAAGAACGCAAAAAAGAGTGATAGCGGCACACCAGCTCCTAAAAAGAAAAGGGTGACTAAAAAGAAACAAAGCGCAAGTAGCACACCCTCCACCACCACAATTTCATAATTTTCCTAATAAAGTTATCATATTCTATGATACATTTATATATAATTACTTATATTGTATTAAAGTACATCATTATAACAATTTTTTTTTTAAAAAGACAGTGTCATCTTCAAGCAAACGAATCCTTTGGTTCATTTTCTAAGAGGTATTTAATTAGTTCATAAATGTTTTGTCTATCATTAACTGTATGAATCCATATACCATAGACCTCATGCTTCAAATTTTTAATAATGACCAATTCATCTTTCACTTCTACTCCCATACACTCTATTGGGTTTTGCGCATCTTCTTGAGCATTAAATACTTTCCTCTTGTTGACGACACTATTGGGGACAATACCCATGGAGAAATTATCAGGGTTAATTCTGTTTAATATGATCAATCCATAGTTGTATATGTCTTTCCCGCTTAAGGTTTTACCGCAGTTATAGGCTAATGAATCATTATTTTTACTTCCATTCCCGTTCACACTGTTACTACTATTGCCATTGTTACCATTGCCTGTTTGAATGTTATTACTGCTATTTTGTGAATCAAAAATGTCCATTTCTTGGGGCGAAACTGGTAGAAGATCCGTATTTTGTGAAATATCTCTTAAATATATTGCCAGAACACCTTGGTACTCTAGCTTATTCCATTCATCCTTCTTAAAGTCCCATTTATACAATGAAGCATGTGGTGTGTGAAAAAGTAGCTGCTTTATTTTGGGATCGTATCTCCCAATGACGTTGAAATTTAAAGCTTTTCGGTAGAACTCCAGTTGTGTAGCAGAGTTTTCTGCTGCTGTTGCTGCTGTTCCGGTCATTATTGGTAGTGTTTCTTACTGTTATTTGCTTCCAGAATTTATGTTCAACTTGATGTTTTCTATTGTTTTTTCATTCCTCCTCTTTTCCCGGTTTGCTTTCGGGTTTCACAGTATAATAAGCCGTGAACAGCGTTAAACGGATACACTGGGTAGTAAATAATAATAAATTGGTATATGTCTACATATTTACTTAGTTATAATTTACCCTCAGACTTCAGAATTTGTGAAGCGGTATCGTCTATAGTTTCCTTCAAATTTCTAAACTTGAATCCTAGTAGTTTCTTTGATTTCGTATTGTCGAGAGTGGCACCAAGAGTGTTATGAGTAGCACCAGTCTTTGGTTTACCCACCGGAATCTTACCCTTTAAAACTGGGAAACCATCGTTCAGAACATCGACAATGTCCTGCATTGTACAGCGAGCTTCTGATATGATCAGTCTTTGACCAATAGTTTCATTCTTTTGGAAAGCGACTAAGTGAGCCTTTGCCACATCACGAACATCAATATAGCCACCATAAAACTCGGGTATTTTGTCCTCTGGTGATAAGTGAATCAAGTTGTTGACAAACTCACAAGATGTGTTCAAATGTCTCTTTACATCTTTCTCAAACGTTTGCGGACCAAAGACATAAACTGGATTAATAGCAGTCAATTGGAACTTCACAGCGTTTCTATTCTCTTCCAAAAACTTCCAAGCTGCTTCCTCAGCAAACTTCTTGGAACCACAGTAAGCATTGACAGCATCAATTTGGCAACTCTCCCAAGTTGCTGGATTCCAAGACTCTTCATTAAATGTTACAGACTTATCGCTTTCTTTGGATATATCGAACATAGCTGCAAAGGAAGATGTCAGGACAACACGTTCCACCGAGTCGGCAGCATATTTCTTGATGGAGTTTAGGATTCCCTTGACACCGTTCAGTGCAGGAATCAACAAATCCCGTTCATAGTCGGCGATGTCGAAACAAAAGGGAGATGCTGTATGTAAGACTATTTTAATGTCCTTACCATACTTCTGGAAAACGCTGTCAAACGCATCCAATTTGGAAATGTCTGGAACGATTTCCATGGAAAGATTCGGATTATTACCGAAGGCCTTCATCAAGTCATCAGCCTTCTCTTGGCTTCTAGCAGAACCAATGACCTTATAGTCCTCCTTTAATAAGAGATCGACAATGTGTTGGGCAATGAACCCGTTGGCACCTGAAATAAAAACAGACATATTTGCGATTGTCGTTCTTTGTTGCTTTAAGTTACGATCTGTATCTCGCTAAAGACCGAATTTTTCACCTTTTATATAGTTAAGAACCCTTTCCTATGACGATGTTCCCCTTTTTTCCATGGAAAAAAATCGATTTCCTTCGAGAAACAGAGTTTCGTACAATGCACATCGGTGTTTTATAAGAAATGATTGACTTGACTCGAAAACCGTGCAATAGATGCTCTAGTCTTATGTGCACTTGTTGGGGGGTTTCAGCGGGCTGTATCACCGCTTGTGCAGTAATTTAAACATAAGGAGTAATGGAGATGGTGATGTTTAATGGCGATGCTCACTACTGTATCTATGCCATTTTGACGAAAAACAAAAAGACGAGTGGGGAAAGATCATACATACCAGCTCATGTCTATGGAATTGTAGTCTGAAACTAACATCTTCGCGTAATACCGCAGTTTAAGTTGTAAACTATTAATACACAAGAGGCAATCAACCACCTTTCATGCTGTCTCTATTTTTGAGAGTTGATAGGATCAATCTGTTATTTGAAGAAACAATGTCTAGTTGATTTCTAAGATGGAAAGTACGATCTGATGCAATCGAGGTGTGAATGATAAACACTTTTAAGACTAGGCTGTAATGTGAAGCTTTTTGGACACTTCCTGACCGAGTTTTAATCCAAATCGATAATTAGGAATAATGCACTTTTCACTTTCAACCATTGCAGCAGTATTGCCGGCTGAGAATAAAACAAGAGTAAAACTGTGTAGGACAACAAAACAAAACGCATTGTTGTTCACTACTACTTTACTTTATAGTAGCTTTTAGTGTATCTTACAGATACGAGAAAGTAAAACTCGATATTATATTATTATTTATTTACATTCGGAGTGACATAGGAATTTTTAAATCATGAAATGACTTAATACGGGCGAAGGCAGTTCGGAATTGCAGTCTCATTTGCTACCAAATGGTACGAATATATTTACAGGGCTGTATTCAATTATATGAGTAGTGTGTCCTCATGAAACACTTTTGAGTTATCTTCTCACCTATCAATAGCCAAAGCTTTCACTATGCAAATAACATTCTTCAACACTTTTTCTGGAGAGGACTTTGGCTTGTAAACTGGCCACAGAATTTCCGACGATACATCTTAAGCTGTCAGAACCTGAGCAAATAAAGCAATTTTTGGATCCGATTTCGTAGTCATTTATGACCTGATTTAATTCAGGCTTGGAATAGGTAACAGTAATAAGCTCCTCAAACTCGTTGCCAGATCTGTTCAGAGTTGAAACAGACTCAGTGTCATTTTGGTTGAAATCAGCACCTTCTTTTTTAGCCAAATCGGATTCACTGCCTTCAGCTTTCGTAGGTTGAGCAAGCGCTTTGATAGTGTCTGAGCCGGAACACACGTAAATTCTGAATACAAGGTTCCCACTCAAGAACAACGTGCGTAAATCGACCAAAAGGGTACGAATTTCGTCGTCGATCCATGATACGTCCTCTCTGTGTCTTACCATCCAATCCAACCTGATATTTTCCAAGTTGGTCTTATGCAACAAGGGCCCGTATCGTTGCAGGAATGGCAAGCATGTAGATATACCTGAACCTGAACAGATCAGGTATAAATTGGTGAAGCTTCTAACATCCCTTTCGATCCCGCCATAAGGCCCATCAATAAGAATTTTTTTAGTCTCATCCTGACTTTTGTATAGGCTTCTGGTGAAGCCTTTTTGAGACCTGATTAACATCTTTATTCCACCGGGATATTTTGCACTGGGAAAGATAGAAAATGGATGGTTTGAAATAACGTCCTTATCCATTGTTCTTACGAATATATGCTGCCCTGGTGAATAGGCCATGTCCACATCTTTAACGATCAATTCCACACATTTTTCACCAACTGCAGTGATATTCGCGATGTTAGAAGCCATAAAACTTCTACCAGGCCTGAGGTAACCCTTTACAGCCAATCTGTAGAACAATTGTACAAACCACACTACGATTGTAGCGACCAAATACATATGTGCGTTCAATTCAGGATAAATGTGATAGAATAAACTAATGTAAAATCCAATGGCCAAAATCCAATGGACTTGTAAGAAAAGTTCATACACGTATCTCCTGACAACAGACAACGAAAATAACCACAGCAAGTTCAAAAATAAGAGGGGTGGAACACCAGTTCTCCACATTTCATCTGTTTTCCACTGTTGACGCATTCCTTCAGTGCCGCCTTCATGATGGGCTTGACGTAAGAAGGGAATGACATGGACCCAACTAAGAAACAAGCAGAGGATGGACGTCCATTGATGGTATATGTTAATTTTCTCATACGAGAGGCCAACCAACCAACCTATAACGTTGACTTTTCCCGAAAGAGCAAATACAAATGGCACAAACGACACTGCCATAATACCTGCACGGATAGAAAGAGGCGGTGAGCCAAACCCAGCACAGGGTCTGTAAAACGGATGTGGAACAAAGCAATATAGAAGCGTATATAAAGTAACAGCTAGCACAACCACGAGAGTACCCACAGAGGTTGGAATACCCAAGCTAGAAAAAACGAACGTTGGGATTTTCCTATAGCAAATATACCTGTTAAGTGCGACAAGCTTTTTCCCAATTCGAGCTAGAAATAAAGGAAGACTTACCACCGAGTTGTTCTTATCCGGAAGAAATTCTTCACTTGAATCATAATACCTAATTACCAGCTTCTTGACAAAACACAAAAATATTATGACAACGATAAGGTAAGTCACAAACTTACCATACTGTCTCTGGTATGCCCAAGGAGTGGCTGCTTGTGATTTATTCGTTAACTCAGCATATAGTTCAGATTCTGTGTCGCCAATACAGCGAAGACCATTATCTAAAACCAAATCTTTCAATTCAACCATCACTCTTTGATTGGTTGAAGTTAATCCGAGACATTCTAAACCAACCCTCCACTTTCTTCTTGTAATAACTTATCCATCAGTAGTGGCAGTATAATTTATATAATCAAGCAAGAGACGGTATGAAATAATGTGCTTCTTTACTTGAGAAGTTTCTAGTAAGGTCCCAGAAAGCGTATTTGCTCAAATACTTGCTCTCGAGTGCTAGTGCGCAGATATACATCCAACTTTGCTAAGAAATATGCGCAATATGCCTAGATATGAGCAGTATTAAATTGTCACTATTAAATATAATATTCTTGGCGATTGGCAACCCGAAGATCGAAGCGGACTTTTCGGCACCATTTCTGCGAAAAATGTAGATCAAGTTTTCAATTTATGCAGATTAAGGTTTTTTCGTGGTAGTGCTAGTATGAAGTAGGCTAAAGGATACAACGGTGATGAGGTAGTTAGTCCGCCCATGTGTTAGAACATAAAAGGTTACAATGTAGGAAATGGTTGTTTTTCTTGCGGTGATTGCTCGTATAATTCGGCTATCATAGTCATGGAAGTGATGGCGAATTAATATGTTTGGTGGAGTATAATGTTGTTTATATCTCTGTCATTCAAGTTGGGGAGGTGTGTGATAATCATGTAATACTAGGTCAATATGTGTAATTCAATAGTATTCCTTTATCGCTATATATACATGAAGGCATAGGACTTTTGAGGGGTGCATGAAACTGTCATAGTGATTTAGTATTCTATAATAATTCTCTTGAGTCGTATTTCGTAAAACATCTGCGCGGAAAGTTGTAGGCTAAGTTGATAGAAGACGATAGGATACCATGGGTCAAAAACAAAGTAAAATTCCTGAAAACGTCGCGAGAGCAGAACGACACAGCAGGGCACATGCGTGTAGTTGCGTCATCAAATCAAATTCAGAATTTTTTTTTGGATTTGGCTAAGTAACCGTATATTTTATATGTCAAACCTCACCTCATTAGACCGGTCACATTATGATAGCATGCCCCATGATTATTCTTTCTACTATCAGTGTGTTTGGCAATTTAGCAACAGGTGGTCAAGTATTGTACTACATGATGCTTTACCATTTACACTCATTAAGTATGACAGCTACTTATCTGACGCCAGTACGCTAAGACACCAGAGGGTATACTAAAGTGCTTAAAGTACTGGAAGAAAGATAAAGCACTATTCAACAGAAAAAAATAATTATAAATAGGATTTAGTAAACATGAGACTTGCGAAGGGCAATTGCGTCATAAATATGTGGGGTTTTTTATGTAAATTGCCTTTTTGAATTAATTACAGATGGTAAGATTTCTGACAAGAATTTTTTTCTCTATGTGAAGACAAAATTTTATTGGAGTGAGGAGATTGAGTTACAGGTTTGTTTCAAAGTTGGCGGCATTATTGACTGTAATTTCATATGATATGGGAATATGTAAATGGTATACGCTGAGGTCCATAGGATATTCCGTTGCTGCTGTATTAAGACATTTGAGGATCATTATCATCTCAACATGTTCAGCATGAGTTGAGTGATTGCGGAGTACTTTGTAATTATTATGTTAGGAATCTTAGAAGTAAGAAGCCTAATATCAAACTACAAATGGCGGGGCCTTTGTTATGCTACAATCAAAATAAAAAAATGATAACACCGGACATCCCGTTTACGTAAGATTTTGTGGTGTTTGCAGGATGAGTATGATCATTTGTTCTGCTGTCGATGGAGGGATGTTAGTTTGAGTAGATTCATGATTTCCTGTTGTTATTTAGGTCATTGGGTAATATTCAGAAAGCGATCCGTCATATCGTTGAGTGTAATGTTGTACTATGTCATTGGATGTTGAGCTCCATATTAGGGGAAAGGTTTTTATTTGTATGACACTCTTCACCCTACATTTGTTAAGTTCAATTCCTTCATACTACGAACCTACATCCAAGATTTTCTGATGTTGTACTTATCTCATCCGGCGCATCGAGAGATCGACAGCCGAGATTAAAACTGTCTACTCACAGCATACTCGAGTGTTCGTTGTTAATCTGTACATGGTCTCAGGTTTCCTCTTAGGATTTAGAAGTCCTGTCACAGAATAACCAGTTGGTCGGGAAAATGAACTCGAGAGGTATGGTCACTTAAACAGAAGAAGCTTGGTGCACGGAAGTAGAATTAGTTCTTAATTGTTTTGTAAACTGGCATAAGCCAATTTCTGCTTCAGGTCAGAACTTGTTGAAGGTGAAAAGGTCTTGTAATCGTTAAATTAAGGAAATAGATATTTCGCCTTTGTTTTTAATTCCAATGTGCCTGGGGAAAAGCAACCTCGAAATCTGGATTTCCGCAAGGTGTATTCAAGGAGGAGCGAGCATGGAGAATCGACTAATTGACTGGCTTAACTATAGTTAACTAGTATCAGTCAATCAGTCAATTCAAGTGTTCCAAAAGGAAAAGGTGCAAAAAACTAAGCGTATACAGGAGACTATTATATCCTGATATTTAGCTGTTTTATTTTTATTAAGATTAACTATGTCGGAACCTCAGCACGCCTCAACCAAAGATGAACACCCTTCTGGACAACAAACACCTGCTCACTCTAAGTATAAGAAGTTCGTTCTACCACTAATTGGTTTATTGACTTTGGGGTTTGCCTACATAAGCCGTTCTACCGGCAATGTCTCAAATTCTACCTTTGAGGTCCCTGTTTCTCAACAATGTGTAAAATCCAAACCATATCATCCATCATTCAATAAGTCTGTGAATTTAATTTTGAACGACAGGCAATTTAAAATTGACTCCATAAAGAAGTTATCTGGTGCTATCCAGATTCCTACTGAAATTTATGACGTCAGTCCCCACCCAGACGATGATCTAGAGCATTATTCAGAGTTTTTTAAACTTCACAAATACTTTGAAGAAACTTTCCTCCTGGTTCATTCTCACTTGAAGGTAGAAAAAGTCAACAAATTAGGTTTGCTGTATACATGGGAGGGTACTGATTCAAGTTTGAAACCAATACTATTTATGGCACACCAAGACGTCGTCCCAGTTAACAGAGAATTATGGGATACTTGGGACTATCCTCCATTTTCGGGTCACTATGATCCAGAAACTGATTATATTTGAGGTCGTGGCTCCATTGATTGTAAGAATCTATTGCTTGCTGAATTAGAAGGTATAGAACAATTACTGGCTGACGGTTACCAACCCAAAAGATCTGTTATCCTATCCATGGGCTTTGGTGAGGAATCGAGTGGTTTGTTGGGCGCTAAAGCTTTGGCATCGAGTTTGTTGGAAAGGTATGGTCCAGATAGTATGCTTTCCATTATAGATGAAGGTGCTGGGCTCTTGAAACTCGGAAAGAATCTGTACATTGCCGCAGCTGTGAATGCTGAGAAGGGCTATGTCGATGTTAATATTGCTATTCATGGCCATGGTGGTCATTCATCCATACAACCTGATCATACTACCATTGGTGTTGCATCAGAATTGATTTTTATGATGGAAAACCACCCATTTGATTACAATTTCTCGCTTGATAACCCCATCTATGATGCGCTGCAATGTGCTGCCGAGCATTCCACCTTTCTGCCACCTCACGTCAGGGATGCAATTCTAAAAGCCCCTGCGGATGAGAACAAAAGTAAAGTTTTAACAGAATTTGCTGCTTCTCATTCCGACATACGTAATATGATTAGAACAACTAGAGCCGTAGATAGAATCAACGGTGGTGTCAAGGCTAACGCATTGCCAGGATTGACTAGCTTTGTTATTAATCATAGAGTGGATATTCTTTCATCAGTTAACGAAACTGTAGAGAATGATTTGTATTGGGCTGAAGTTATTGCTAAAAAACATGGCTATGGTTTGACTTACCATGATGAAGTTATTATTCCGGAAACGAAACTAGGTCATATTTCTTTGGAATGTGAGAAGATGCTAGAGCCTGCTCCAGTATCACCAACTTCAGGACATGTTTGGGATATTTTTGCAGGCACTGTCGAAAACTTGTTTCAAAATGAAATTGTAGCTGACCATAAAGATGCTGAAGTTTACGTCACAGGTGGTTTGTTCTCTGAAAACACCGATACAAAGTATTACTGGGATTTAAGCAGAAATATATATCGGTTTGTTGCTGGTATCTTTCCATCACAGCAATTGAGAACCATTCATTCTGTTAACGAGCATATTTCCGCGTCTATTCATGTGTCAGCCGTTGCTTTTGTGTATGAATATATTGTTAACGTCAATGAATATGGTCATGACTGAAAGCGAGATTTGTTTTGATCTGATTATGATTTTTCTTTAGTAAAGTATATGTATATATTCCTAGATTTACTGTGTAAACCATTTCTTATTCCTAAACCTTGTTTAACTATCGAAACAAAAAAATATAACTCTAAATACCACAACTGATAATTACCTAGAAGGAGAACCTCGAAACGGCTTAGTTTATACAAGGCAAAGAAAATGTAGATTGGCTCACCTTCACGAACGCTTGTGCAGACTGAGATTATCGAGTCCATTTTGCCCAATTGAAGGGATAGGCAGTTGTAGTCAACGTCACCGGAAAGTGTGGGTTCACCACTCTGTACAAGGAACTAGAAGTGCCGTACAAGCGTTACGAAGACAAACAATTTACTGATCGGATTTTTTTGTAACCAGTTCTGCCATCAAGTGCCCGCTTTTGGTGAGGACATTGAAGAACTCTTGAATGTGGCAGAATAAACGCGGACTATTTTACGCCTACGTAAAGCTCAGTTAATAATAAACTTTTTTACTATAACCTGCCGATTAAGGATACACATTATATACATCGAAGTCTAACAGCAATTAATTATTAAAGAAGAAGAGAGAACAAAATTAAATCATTGACCTAGAAATTGCTACCTAAAGCACGTGCCTTTTCCTTGGAAGCGGCGTACGAGTCCTCTGATGTTATGGTTTCCAGCCACTTTGCAATGACGGGATAGTCCTCAGCTTTGGAAAACTTTCTCTCAAATGCCATTTGCAAGGGGAAAGAGATTATAATATCAGCACCGCTCAATTTGCCATCGACCAAGTAGCCGTTGTTCTTTTTGATTTCGGCCTCTAGAAAATCTAATTGATTCTTCATCTCACCGCTAGAATAGGCTTGGCTAATCTTGTCTGCCACCTTTCGTGCCAAGTATGAAATAGGGAAAGGCATACCGGAATCCTTCACCTTTGACAAAACGAACTCGATCATTAAAGGTGGTTGCAACGAACCTTCAGCGTAAAACAAATAGTAGTTGACTTGATCGGCAATATCAGAGTCCTCGCTCATTAAGACGTGAGAGTGATCGAAATGCTGCAAAACGTACTGGAAAATGAAACCGGACTCGGCAAGCACCTTTTTCTTACCAGTTTCCCTGTCTTCAACTTCCAACAATGGAGATCTCCCTAATGGATGAATTTTCTTCAATTCTGGAGGAGCACGAAAGTTGGCATCTTTCTTATAAGGAACGATTTCGTATTCAAGTTTTAGATGGTCTAATAACCACAAGAGTCTGAATGCTCTGGAGTGGTCCAGCCAATGAACTCTGATAATAGGCAATGTCATATCTAGCTTGTATTATCCTTTTCTCACTCAAATTGTCGGAAGAAAATATCGATGATTGTTATATGGTTATCCAGCCATATCTAGCACTGCCCTCTGACCCTCAAAGTTGCCATTAATGAAGCGGCGGGTACAAATTGAAAAAAAAATTAGTAGTGGCACTAGGGAGTGAAAGAAGCATGGTTGCCATAGTAACAGGAGGGAAATTTATCTTCAAATATGCCTGAAATTTCCCGTTCAGCGCCTTCTCAATGTAAGCAAGCGAATTAAGTACTAATTTTGATTAACCTTGTAGTCTTGCTATTAGTGGATACACCTGAGGCTCACTCTAATGTAACATAAAAGGTAGATAGATGTGGGCTTGTAAATTGAAAGTGGGTAGTCTTTACTGAACCCACATTTGAACGCTGAGCGAATTAAAAGCGTAATAACCATTTTTGAATTGTCAAGTTTCCGCACTCTGTTATTTTGAAAAGAAACTTACACCAGATGTCACCTGCAGACAGAATACTTTTGATCTTTTTTATTTTATCTCTCAGACAAATGTTTGCTCGCTCTTGATGGGAAATCAAACTATACAGTAAATGACCACGTGGCAGCTCAGACCTTCTACAAGTCCAAGTAAATGCTGGCATGAAAGTTGCGTATAAGCAAATGGGGCAAAAGACGCTGTCACGTTGACCTTTAGCACATAGTGTTTGCGACGATGCATTTGTGTGCCCTGCTATATTGAACTATGTATGAGCTGCGACGCATAGTACTCTTATTAATTAGAAAAATAAAAATAAAAATAAAAAGTCTAATAAATAAATAATAAAAAAGTCTGATATATAATATATATTATAAATATAAATAATCTAATATTAGATTAAGAATATAATAAATAAAAATAATATGATAATTATATAAAAGATTTATAATAAAGTTTCTAAGTATATAAATTATCATTAATAATTATTTACTAATGGGACCCAAACCCACCACTATAAGTCCTGTAGAGAGATAAATCTTATTATTAATAATAAAACTCTATTTATTAATTTAACTACCAGACTTTATATTAAGGATTACTTTTATGATTTATTTTTCTTATTAAAACATTATCATAATAATATACTTATAATAATAACTCTTTCAATATTTTATATCTTTTATTATATTAAGGTTGCAATACCACAGGAAGATGCAATCAATATGGAAAATTAGTTCTTTACTTAATAGTTTATGTAAAAAAGTATGATTTATAAGGATGTAATAACTTTGCTTGACACTAGGGAGAACCTATGTCAAAGCCAGCAAATTGCAATACACGGCAAAATTGCCAGGCAATCATTACAGATCAATATCGTGTAGATGTTCTAATATTGCAGTCTATATTACTTGATAGATCTAGGTCCACTCTTGGGTGTGGTGCGACGTTGCATGAAAAACGTTGAGCAAGCCAAATTTATCTGTACAAAATAACATTATGTATTTGAAGTACTCTCCTTGCTGTAAGAGTGGGTATGCCTGTAATCGTTGTGAGATCTACCGTGTCTTTGACTGTGTTATAAGAAACCTTGCAGACGTTGTATGCATAAGGAACAGCTGTAATCTTGTGCTCAGGGAAGGCCAAAGTTAGGAGATTTCATTCGTACCTGCAAACGCGTCAGCTGAAAGCTCTATAATGAAGCTTCAGCACCACGCAGCGATTATATGGGAATTTCATGTGTATATTAGATATTTTCTATATCATCACAACACTTTGGTATGGGCACAGGTAATCTCTAGTTAAATATAGTCACATGACCATGTCGGAACGCGCTGCCCGAGAAAATGCGTTCAGCCGCGCTTGAAGCCATGTCAGCTCGGCGGCTAAGTAAGTGGTAATAATAAGGAAAGCTAAGATGAGTTAGGTGAACGATGGGAGTATGCGGTGACTCAATGTCCTGTGGGTCTGTATTCATGTCATCGGGGCATAAGAGCATGGAAAATTATGGCTTAGGTGTAGTTAAGTATAGAAGTATATAGATATTGATGAAAAGTGAAAAAGCAGAGTAAAAATGTAAAATATGGAATGTTAATTTGTAGCATTCGTAGGAGTGATTGGTAGGATGATATGAGGAGTGGTTGATATTATTTATGTAGCTGTGTTGGAGTGGGGTTGTGTTATATATATGCATCCGTGTAAATGCAGTTTAAATAATTATATTATAAATATGGAGAGCGGTAGACGGTATGAGAAGAAGTAAGGAAAGATGTAGAAAGTTCCAGTAGAGTTTTAGTGGTGATGTGTTGATATCTGGTGAGATACGTGCTGGTTATATTCTAAGCCATATGAGTAATGCGGTGATGGTATTGAGTTATTAGATGGCAGATGATATTGTGATATTTTTGATGAAGCATGTCTTTGTAAATAGAAATGTTATAGGCCATATTAGTATTGAACTCTCATATATATTTCTGTTACCCCCTTCTTCTATACATGATCTAGAACAGCGATGCAGATTTTCCAGAAGTATCGTTATATATGAAATCTTGTACTATGTATAACATTCTTGTTTCTATGGTTCGTATATGACACATATACGACACATATTCCCAAAAAGGAAATATTACTAATCAGGAAGATAGAGACTTATCGCACTATCATTCAACATACCCCCATAAGTGATATATTCCTACGATTGCATAATCCTCTTAGCAATGGATTCAAAGCACTGCCGAGGTAATACCTTGGTAGTGATATCTGCCAGCTGATCTTTGGTACCCACGTACTCAAGTTTAACTATTCCCTCTTTTAGAACATTTCGAATGTAATGATACCTTAAATTAATGTGTTTTGTTATGGAGGAATCAATATCAACGGTGTTCCCAAGCATAGCTACTTCAGTCGATGAACTTGATGTTGAACAGTTTAGACAGTATAGGCCGTCCTTGGACTGGCCAACTTCTACCGCTCTATTGTTCGAAGTAATAAAATACACCGCATCATTAGAGAATCTGATATTGATATTGGCATTACGTGCGGCCTGCTTTATGGATATCAGATTAAATGGTAGATCTGGCACGTATGCAACATTTGTAAGTTTGATACAGCCTAGGTCGATATTACCGTATCCTAAGATAGGAATAGCTCCGGTAATACCTACTACTGATTTACCCATTATTTCAACAAAGTTGGTAAAACGGCTCCTATCGCAGCACATATGTGATGTACATCCACTATCAAAAATCCAGTCAGATTTATTTGGATGGTTCCCGTTAGATGCACTGAAGCACGTGATTTCAACACGTTCTTGAGCGTGTTGGTCTCTTATACGGTCACATCTATTCGTATCAAACTTCTGCTGCATAACAGCTGAATTCATTTTTAGGAGAAATAGGAATTTCATTGGCTATCCATGCCGAAGGCTTGACATGTTTTTCAGATGGGACAGGTATCTTGAATACAGGAGCATCGGGATGCAATTTTTTGAGGACATCACAGTCTTGTAATAGTCTATGGTTTCCTCCACACACTAGACATTTGTAAGGTTTCTTCTTCTGGCGATTTTTCTTGTTAGCATACATTGCAGTCTCTGTTGGGGTATTCGAGACATTTGACTCATTAAAGGCTTCTACTAAGGAAATAACTTCAGTAGAGTGAATAGTTGTTTTATTTCCAACATAATTTAGACAATACTTCCTAGCATCTGGAACTAATGCCAATAAAAAATAAGAAATAAATTCATTTCTTTTAACATCTTGAGCTTCTTCAAAAATTGTCTTTTGTTCAGGAGTTAGAGTTGCCACATACTGCCCATTCAAATCGTAGCAAACATTGGCCATTTCTTTTGCGTACTTGATGCGCTCATTGATGTCCGATTTTAGAACTAGATGTAAACGGGACCATGGTTCGGATTTGAAAAAATTGTTTTCAATACCATATTTTTTATTCAATTGTTCAAGTAGGCTTCTGGAGTCCAGAGTACCGTCACAGCGTTCGTCAACTTCATTTACGAAGTCGAGTGCATTTCCTTCGGATGTGGTCTGAATTAAACTAAATAACGCGTCATTGAACAGAATTCGAGTATTCAATTCTCTGGCCGGATCTAAAGAGTAGTTTTGAATTGCCATTTGCATTCCACCATCTCTTACATATTCATTCCATTCTTCAGACCGACATGCAGTGTAGCGAAGCAAAGTTTTATACCATTTTTTAAAATCCTTCTGCCCAGATAATTTAATACCTAAGCATTTCTCATGGTTAATCGCAGGGCTCATAACCTGTTGAAGCATGTCTTTGTAAATAGAAATGTTATAGGCCATATTAGTATTGAACTCTCATATATATTTCTGTTGCTTTCTTATTCTATACATGATCTAGAATAGCGATACCGATTTTCCATAAGTATCGTTATATATGGAATCTTGTACTATGGATAACATTCTTGTTTCTAGGGTTCGTATATGACACATATACGACACATAAACGACACAAATTCCCAAAAAGGAAATATTACTAATCAGGAAGATAGAGACTTATCGCACTATCATTCAACAGACATGTTATGGGAGGTAGCGAAGATATATTCTAAGAATGGTGTGCGGATAGCATCTGTACGAGTATGTGATGATAATATATAGAGAATGGTCAGAGTAATGCAGTATTATGTTATATGAGAGAGTTGTATGCCAGGAGTTCAGATATATGTGGAGTGATGGTATATGATATTATGGAGAGAGAGACGGTAATATGTATTATGGCTATTAAGGTAGCAGATATTGATATTAAGTAGAGAGAGATGGCAGTATAGTATGATATATTGTAGTGGTGGTATATTGTGATATGGGAGTGATGTCATTATATGAGGCAGTGATGAAGAGAGAGCAGATTATGTGAGTTTGTATGATGGTGCTGGGAAATATGTTGATATGGGAGGGTATATTGTAGTGATGGAGGTAATTTATATATAGAGAGTGATGGCATGTGGATATATATGTTGATGAGTTATGTTGCCGATATTATATGGCTATTCAGTTTTAGTATGTTCATGAGTTGTAGTATGTGGTGGTATATGACATAATATTTTAGTGTTTGTAGGGGTGTGCGAATTCAATATAATATATAGGAGTAGTCAGAATAATATAGTATATAGATATTATGGAGAAAGATAGTGGGTATATGGGTGATATATGATGTTGAGAAAGTGAGGATATACGGTGGTAGTAGAATATATAGAGAGTGACGGTATATGATATATCGAGAGCGGTTGAATGGCTTGCTGGTATGAAATTGAGATATGTGGTGGTAATAGGAATCAGGATATAGTATGCTATATAGTATGGTATATGGTAATATATTGGGATGAGCGATGATATGACATTCTATTGAGAGTGATTAGGGTAATGAATTATGGTATACGATGTTGAGATATGTGGTGGTGGATAGATGGGCGGTGTGCAGTGTGGGGTGCGGGTGATAATGTATAGTTGATGGTATGAGTGCAAATGTGAGAATATTGAGATGTTTAGAGCTAATATATGGTTGAGAGTGTTATTCTTAGTGGGAGGCAGAGTTTGGTGGCCGGGAGATGGTGGCAATGTGAAAATGTCCAGGGTGTTAAGTGCTGAGGTTCGTGCCGTATATGGTGATAATGTGGTGGTATGGTAGAGAAAGAGCTGGGAAAGGGCGATGATAGATTGAGGTAGTTTAGGTATATAATTGGTGGTTGGAGTGGGGCTAAGAAATAATGATTTATAGTTGGGTATGGATATTGGGTAAAAGGGTAGAAATTGTGAGAAAATATAAAAATATAGAATGTGAGAGTGGGAAGTTTAAGAATTATAGTTGGTTTGTATGTAGTGAGTATTATATTTAGCGTCCGTGTGAGTATGTGGTGGTATTATAATATGGCATTGAGGGTATTGTAGAATGGTATATGGTATAATGTGTAGGTATTAGGATATAGAGAGAACATATGGTATATAGTATGATAGTATGGGGGAGTAATGGAGAGTGATGATAAGTTGATAGTAGATGGGTATTGAGTTATGTTGATGATATATTTTAGCGTCCGTAGGAGTGCGCGTATCAATTATAGTAGAAGTAGTCAGGATAATATAGTATGACGATATTATGAAGAGAGTGGTGGTGTGGTATGGTATGATAATATGGAGGGGTGTGAGAGTGATGATAAGTGGTGATATGGTATTATTATATGGAGGGGTGTGGTGTTTAGGATTATTTGTTTACGACTCGATATGTATGTTAGCGTCCGTATGAGTATGTGGTGGTATATGATATTGAGAGTGGTGGTATGGTATATATGGAGAGAGACGATATTATGATATACGGTATGGGATATTGAGGTAGAGTAATGGTATGGGATATTGAGAGTGGTTAGGGTGAATTATGGAGGATGATGTTTACGTTGATTTGTTTACGTTGATTTGTTTAGGATTCGATGTTTACGTTTGGACGGTTGGAGAGTAGTGGTTAGGGTAGTGTTATATGGTATTACATTTAGCGTTTGTAGAAGTATGTGATTGTATATGATATTGAAGTATGGTATATAATATTGAGAGTGATGGTGTATAATATTGAGAGTCATAGTATATGGTGTTGAGAATAGTGGTGGTATATGATATTGGGCGTGATGGTATATGATATTGTGGAGGGGTGTGGTGTTTACGTTGATTTGTTTAGGATTCGATGTTTACGTTTGAATGGTTGGAGGGTAGATATATGATGGAGAGAGTGGTGGTTAGGGTAGTGGGACATGATATTACATTTAGCGTCCGTATGAGGATGTGGTGGTATATGATATTGAAGTATGGTATATAATATTGAGAGTGATGGTATATGGTGTTGAGAGTGATGGTATGTGATATTGAGAGTGATGGTATGTGATATTGAGATTGATGGTATATGATATTGTGGAGGGGTGTGGTGTATATGTTTGTGTGTTTAGGTTGATTTGTTTAGGTTGATTTGTTTAGGTTGATTTGTTTACGTTTGAATGTGTATGTTTATATATATGTTTCGATAGTTGGAGATATTATGGAGATATTGAGGTAGGGTTTATGGAGATATTATGGAGAGAGTGGTGGTGGTACATATAGATATTGAGGTAGGGTAATGGTGTATGATATTGAGAATGGTCAGGGTATATAGGTAGGGAGATGGTGTGTGATAGTAAGTTGGTTGGTTGGTTGGTATGGCGGGTGAGAGTATAGAGGGTGAGGATTGTGCTGATATACGGTGATGCACATGGTATTAGAGATGGAGGTGTTACCCAGATGGTAAGTATGATATATGTGGTAGTGGTAGCGTGGTATGTAGACATGTCCGATGGAAGAGTTAGGGAGGCCAATATGGTATTCGAGGGGTGGGGACTCGATGTGGAGGGATAAATTGAAAGAAATGTGGTGGGAAGGTGTGAATGTAGCAGGGTGTTAAGTGGTGAGGTTCGTGGGGTGTGTGGGTGGTAATGAGGGGAGAGAAGATGGAGGTTACCCAGATGGTGAGTATGGTATGAGTGGTAGTGAGTGTGGTAGTGTAGACATGTCGTATGGAAGAGTTAGGGAGGCCAATATGGTATTCGAGGGGTGGGGATTCGATGTGGAGGGATAAACTGAAAGAAATGTGGTGGGAAGGTGTGAATGTAGCAGGGTGTTAAGTGGTGAGGTTCGTGGGGTGTGTGTGGGTGTGGTGTGGGTGTGGGTGTGTGTGTGGTGTGTGGGTGTGGTGTGGGTGTGGTGTGTGTGGTGTGTGTGTGGGTGTGGGTGTGGGGTGTGGGTGTGGTGTGTGTGTGTGGGTGTGGTGTGTGGTGTGGGTGTGTGGTGTGTGGGTGTGGGTGTGGGTGTGGGTGTGTGTGTGGTGTGGTGTGGTGTGTGGGTGTGGTGTGTGGGTGTGGTGTGGGTGTGGGTGTGGT